>CATQJL010000305.1:65550812-66150812 GCA_958299035.1 Cylicocyclus nassatus
AAGCAGTGGTATCAACGCAGAGTACTGGGGCGCGCCCCCCCCCCCCCGGCCCCCCCCCCTCGGTCCGCCACTGCTCTCCACGTTTTCAAAGGCCGTAACGCCTTCATTACCAAAATAGCTTTCACATACACAATTGGATAAAAGATCAACTGAGATATGTGCAAACATATCAAGCTATCAATTTTATGGTGTTCATAACTGTTACCCGTGTGTAGCAACTCTTTCATCCTTTTAGATTCTCTTCTTGCTTAGAATTGTTTTTCAACCAGTGATCGTAGAGAATGAAAGGTGTGAGAAAAGCTACATTCAAGTGTACTAGTATCACAAACATAAGTAATCACACTTTGCAAACTATCTCTTCATAACGCAAGCCGTAAGCAATGAGAAGTTTTTGATTATTTCGTGAAATTGAATTTTCAGTACTAAACGTGTTGTAAGCTAGACAGCAATTGCTGGCAGATTTTTGCCATCGCATTCATGGTCATGGTAGGCTTGCCGCATGAGGGAAAAAACCTTAAAATGTTCAGATTTTGCCGAAAAAAGGGCTATTCGATAGGTTGATAACAAAGATAATATGTTCAATGGGGTGTCTTTGGTAAGGTTAAGATATGAATCTCCATCTTACCAGCAAATGAATAAATTTGTGTCAGCGTGTAGTCTTCTGTTCTCTTCCAGTAGCATTGCGCCATGTATAATATTCTACTATTTCTTTTTATCAATCGCTTTTTAGATGATACATATACATGCGAAAGAGTTGCTTATAATTAACAATGGTTTACTTCAACATCAGTATCTTGGTCGAGTTGTTCTTTGTATTTTCGTATTTTTTGTTTTATACTCAGCACTTATATCTGCTGCTCTGCTTGCTGTCAAATATCTGATGATATGTCGGTATGTGCAGTTTCAAAGCTTCAGGCGGTGGATGTTCTTTTAAAATTACCGTTTACATCTCATGCCCGAAATTGTTTGGTAAAGAGTAAATTTGCAAACGCAATTTGCGCTCATATGGTCAAACTTTGTATTATCCAAATTAGGCAATATAGCTTGGCTGTGGTGCTCGCAGTCGGTCCACAGAGAAAAATATATTCAAAAGAAGCTTTGAATATGCGATTCAAGTGTGTTAGGGTCAACATTGCTTGTGCTAACTTGAAGTCCTTTTTTGGGTCGAAAATTCCAACAAAGAGGCGCAGTTCAAACGGAGAGCGCTGCCAACGCCTGCTCCGGCACGGTGATGGCGTCGTAACCCGATTCCAATTTTTTTGGCCTGTGAAACGGCCCCGCCTGAGGTGTGAGCATTGTCGTCTGCCTAGCTTACGCAGCATCCACTTCATGTGCGCTCTCAGCGTACGCCGCGCAGTCCCAGAGCTTTGAAAATACGAAAAAATATATAGCAGAGATCTTGAGTATTGTAACAATCATCCTTCGGTTAATAAAGGCTAGAATGTAAATGAAAACGGTTACTGGTTCTTTTAAAAGCAAAGCTGAAAATTTGAAAGCTTCGGCTACTGCTCGTCGGGGAAGGGGTACAACGGCATTCACTCCTTGTTAAATCAACAGTCATGAAATGAAATCTACTTCTCAAATCTCTAGATTTATTTTTTGAGTCTATCTGTCTATAGATCGCAAGGAATGTCGATGGAGATACACTCACAACAGTAATTGGCGCTTTTCTATTCCTCTCCTGTTTTTGAATTCAGTTCACTGCTCATGCAATCGCCAACTTTCATGTCAATCGTATAAAAAACTAGTTTTAAGAGCTTATATTCCAGAATTTGAAAATTGTTTAATCTGCAGATAGAGCAGAATTTTCAAGTGCAACGCTCCCACGGAATTTCTCCAACTAACCTTTATAATTTCTACAGATCATCTCTTCACTTATCTATCAAACTAAAACCTTATAAAACTTCGTGTAGTAAACAAAATTTACAGTTCAGCAGCAAAATGCAAGTGATCGTACAATCTTCTCAGTATTAGTATCAGCTTTCATGGCAATATCTCTCTTGTATAAGTCAGCTTGAGGTAGTTGGAAAAGGAATGAAAATCACCTTCGCTCTGTCATTCTAATGGCTATCGACTCTTGCAGTAACTCATTTCAATCGAAAAACATACGCTTATCCAAAATGGGCTTAATGCTGAGAACTGAGTCTTATTCAACCCAACATTTCTTTTCAGGTTACGGAGATTGGAAGGCACGAAATTTCATGGTTTTTGCTGCATTCCGCTATTAATTTCCCTAGTGTGGACAATGTTATTCGCATCTACCGCATGGTTTTCAAACTACACTTCAAATGAGAACCATGAACATCCATTGCGTGGGCGACCAGCTATTTATTCTGCCAGGGTATTCCCTACAGCTTTTTAATCTAATAGTCAAATTTCACAATTCAGGAAAGCGCCTTACTAAGGCCGCTACTAACAGTCCTAGTTGTCCTACTTCTATGCGCGTTCGTATGCATGATGTATAGTGCAAAATGCATCAGCTCCAGAATAGCTATAATGACCGACGAAAATTCTAAAAAAAGGCACACTAGGATTTTCAGGCTTCTCCTCATGCAGGTCAGTTCGCGAGAGTTGATTTTTGCAGTCGTATGATTGGACTTACATCAGAAAAGTCATTTTTGATCGTACTCATCGATGCAATTTTGAGCGCTGAAGTTTCAACCTTCACTGCCGTCTTTACTGCTCGTTACATGTATAATATTACAGTATCCGTGTAGAACTAAAAAAAATAAAACAAAGGAGAGACAGTCCAAACAGGCTCACTTACACTTTGATCAGGTCTCTTCACACTGCGTTCGTCGCAGCTGCTAATTTGCAATTTAAAATGACCCTCAGGCATAGAATTAACGTTAGCGTAGCTGTCAATCGCTGAGTACATTCCTCAATTATTACTTTACGTCCGTACATAAATGAGAACTGGTTTTGATAAGCAATTGAATCTTTTTTCAGTTGAAAAAAGCAATCAAAGCTTTATCAAATCATGATCGCGTCTATGGTTGCAGAATTTTCGAGTAAAACTGTGGCAAAAGTTCCTCTCGGTTGTCAGTGCTGAGCCACAGCCAAAATACTCTCTTGGCTCTTCCGGGCTCTACTAGTAATTCAGAAAATCAGAAATTCAGGAGTTCACAGCCAATCTCGAAAAGTGAAACAACCCTAACTCTGCAGTTTCCTTAATTGTAGAAAAATCCTAAAATTTGTCTTTTCGCTCGCTGCTGCTAGGTTGATTGAAAGTAAACGCTTTTTGAGGTAAATCAAGCCGTTTTTGTTTCCTGGCAGACTTAGGGTAATATTTGATAGAGCGAAGCAAGCTCTACATAACCACCAAAGAATCAGTAGTAATTCAGGTATAATTTGAGCCAAAATCAAAAAAAATTTATCAGTTGAAAATATTAGGTCGGTGCAAAAGTTTTGTCAGTTTTTTCAATCCATCGGCAATTACGCTAGAATGAAGATAAACAAAGTCTTTAAAATGTATTCGATGCAGAATTTTTTCCTTTTTCCAACAGCAGAACTCTCATTGGGTTCTGTTCCAAGATTGACGAGATATTTGCTGGAAATTACAACCACTCGTTTTTACCATGTCCAACTTTCGCTAATTTTCAAAATTTTTGTATGAGACTTTCGAAGGAGCCTTTATAACCAGCAGATAGAACAAACCTTTTGCCAACAGAAGCAATTTTTTTAGCCCTACAGCTTGTCTTTTAGAATCTCTACGATTTATTTTTTGAAGTGACCAAATTTTACATTCAGCCTATTTTAACCTCGTAGAACATGGAATGTTAAACATTTCAGTCACCATTCAATGCAGATTTTTCTCCTCTTTCTAACACTTGTCTTTTTTGTCGAGACAAGCAAAATTCGTGGGGAAGATCGCAGTATTTCTCAATTTCGGTGTGTGCGCACTGACGTAACCTATGTTTCGAAACCTTCATAATTTGAAGCGAAAATCGCTCATTCACTTTGTAATGGTAGCGGTAGTAATAATCGAGTGTTGAAACCTTAGTATTCTGTAGGTTTTGCAGTGTTTGGTGCAATAACAGTTTATGCGATTATCCCACAACACAAGACTTTTAGAAAATTATTTAGCAAAAATCTGAAAAAGCAGCTGAAAAAAAGAAAAAAATTGCTTCTGTTGGCAAAAGGTTTGCCCTATCTGCTGGTTATTAGGGCTCCTTCGAAAGTCTCATACAAAAATTTTGAAAATTAGCGAAAGTTGGACATGGTAAAAACGAGTGGTTGTAATTTGCAGCAAATATTTCGTTACTCTCACAACGAAACACAATGGGAGTTCAGCTGCTGGAAAGACGAAGAAATCCTGCATCGGATACATGTTGAAGTGTTTGTTTATCTTCATTTTAGTGTGTTTGCCGATGGATTGAAAAAAACTGACAAAACTTCTGCACCAACCTAATAGATTTTTGCGATGAAAAGTCCTACGGACTTCTAACTTGGTCGTTATGATGTAAACACCCAGTAGTGCTCAATAATGCATTCGCTGGATCTTTCCCATGCATACAAAGCAAGAAAAGAAGGTAGTCCAAAAATGGCAAAATCCGCCCCAGTTCCGCCCACATATATGGTTGTATACTGCAAGCTTTAGTAAGTATAAGATTGAAATTTTAGATCTGTATGTGCTTTCGTAATTGAAAACCAGTTTAACGTTTAAAAAACCGAAAGCGACATTTTTGCACTTTTGAGTTGCCCTTATTTCTTAATTTTGAGACCTAGAAAACATGCATCGAGTGCATTTTTGGTACTACTCTAATTTCACGAGTATGGGACGCGAGTTTTTAATAATCGAACAGCACAGACAAGCCGAAGGACTTCGGGACCAAAAAACTACATACAGTGCTGCATATCGTCTGAGAGTGTTATGCGTCATAAGTCTTATTTACAGAAGTGGAGCGAGACGGCTGAACGGCTCGCTCAGAAAGTCAAAAAGGTGCGTCCTATACTCGTGAAATTAGGGTGCTATGTGTCTGCTGTATAGTGACCAGATTGGAGTTTCGTAGAAATTTTCTGAATATCCGATTTTGAGGATAGATGAAAAATCTTGACTTTGGCTCCAAGTTTTATCGCTGTTACGACTTAGGCGAATCTTCAAATCTTGCTCAAAAATGTCAGAAGATCTTGTTCAAAAATGTTGGAATGTGCTCATTCACCAGTTGATTGCGACTAACCACTAATTATGCGGCGATTGCTCGCGGCATCACCACTTGGCTTTAGCGAATATTCTCTAACGTACAGCGGTTGCTGAGTTCTTCTAGGTGAGTCTGAGCTCCTGCTTGACGTCCTTTTTCGAAGCAGGCAGACACGCTAGCAACTCTCTCCAAAACGTTCTTGATTTGTTCTTAGAAATAAGTTAAAACGCAATACAGTATTCAAACAGCGGTCCGTTGAATTCAACGATATTCTTTTTGCAGACTTCTCTGCCATTCTTGTTTCTACATCTGCCCATACTAATTTCATTTTCCTTGGAGAAGTGGTTGCCGGAGATTATTTCTGATAACATAGCTGTGGTGTACGCTTGGTAGGAATGCTTGAAGGATGATTCGTAGAATTCCGCTCGTAGGAAAACTGATTGAGTTCAGGTACCCAGCACTTGTGCCCATCATGGTTTACTGGAATGTGAAAGACCGATTTACGAAATGCTGTTGCTCGCGTAGACGTCGAAGCAAAACAACGCAGATAACAACACATAGATCCACGCTCCAATCCTAGATACAGATATGCTCGTCGCTTATTAACACAAGTCAACGACAGTTTGGATCTTGAAGTTGACAACCTAAACCTCCCGTGGACTGCATCAATATAGCAAGATGTCTGTGGTTCAAAAATAATTTTTAGAAAATCTCGAATATATCATGATGATGAATACTTTGTTTCTATCAATTATGGAGAGCATTGTTTGTGTAACAAAAATATCAAACTTAACTCTATTCAGAAATAAAAGTCTTTGAAGACCATTGACTTCTATATTTGGATGAAAATAACCTGAGAACGTGCAAACAAACGTTAGCGATCTTGGAATGTGCTTCATAATCGCAACAAAGATAACTATTAGGTTGGCTCGAAAGTTCTGAGACATTTTTAGACGAGATCTGCTATTTCTCGAAAATCAAAACATGTACATCCAACAGAGGTACCATTCGATAGAGCAAAGCAAGCTCTACAAGAGGGTCTGCATAAGTTCGCACCAGCTTCGACCCAGCGTACGTTTGCATCCAAAATCTGAGTTGTACTGAAGGCTCGAAAATTGGGAGAAATTCATATCTTTGTTCCAATAAATCCTACAGATCTCCAAGTTGCTCGTGCAAATCACACACCACATCAGAAACCCATATGTATCATTGCTGTATTTCTTCCTCATTTAGAAATCGAGAAAACGTAAATTTTGATGTTTATACAAAAACGAAGCTACGTTGTCACCACTAATGTGATTGTATAGTATAAGCCCTTAGAAGTATAACTGTAGATTTTCAGCTTTCTATGGGCCCTAGTTTTCGAAAAATATTGATTTTAGCATGGAAGAGCGTGAAGAGTTCAATTCGGTAATTTTCGGAAACTAGGGCCTGTAGAAAGCTGAAAATTTACGCTTATTCTTCTAAAGGTTTGTACTATACAATAACATAAGTGGAAACAAAGTAGCTTCCTTTTTGTATAAACATGAAAATTTACGTTTTCTCGATTTATAGATGAGGAAAAAATACAGCAATGATACATATGGGTTTCTGATGTGGTGTGTAATTTGCGTGAGCAACTTGGAGGTTAGGATTTATTTAAACGAAGATACGAATTTTTTCCAATTTTCGAGCCTTTAGTATACTCAGATTCTGGATACAAACTTACGCTGGGTCGAAGCTGGTGCGAACTTTTGCGCACCCTCTTGTAGAGCTTGCTTTGCTCTAGTTAATGATATCTCTGTCGGATTTACATGCACTGAGTTTCGAGAAATAGCAGATCTCGTCTAAAAATGTCCCAGAACTTTCGAGCCAACCTAGTATATGTACCTGCTGGCATACCTAGCCGCGCTTAAATTTTGTCGACTGAGCACCATAGAACTCACCAATATGATCCATTTTAGTCTTACTTTCATAAGCTTCGTATTAGCAAGTTCATAAGCTAGAATGGGATCGAATTTGATATCGAGAACATTCCACCAATGTACCCTATTTTCAGTTGTATAAGCCGCACTTTTTCAAATTTTCCCACGATCTGCTCAGCCGCTTCATTGTGTTTCGAGAAACGATCCTTATGCCGCACGATTCTTTCAGGCAATACGCAGCACGGTGTATGATCCTTTGGCTGCGAAGTTCTTTGATGTGTTCGGACTGGTCGATGCAAGTTGGGACCATCCCGCGGCTTATACACCTGAAAATAGGGTACAAGCAGTGGCAAGCGCAAGAGACTGGCCACAAGCGAAAAGCGGCATAAAGGGAGCGTGATTGCATGCGACGAGTATCTCTCGAATCTAACTCGATTTGGATTTGATCCAATTTGTATCGAATGTACGGATATGTACGTTACTAACCTAATATGTTTAGTATTAGCTCTCAGTCTAGCATATGTCATGAATTCATTCTACTTTTCTAGAAATTTTCCGACAGTCCATTCCAGATCCCGCAAAGACAATAATTTTGCTTTTTCCCCAGAAACAAAATCCAGCTTACCAATTCCAGCTGTAGCGGGTACTGGTTCCTCCCACACAAGTAATTTCAGCTACTAATCTTTGTACGTATGACCGCGGCTTTTCAGTTCTTCTAGAAGAGCAGATCTCTAGGAGTATCAAATTTATTGCTGAAGCCTAGAAGAAGAGTCTAATATCAATATCCTTTGAACTAGCTCCTGGACAGGAGAAGAGAAATCTGGAAAATTATAACTAGCTTTTGTTCGCACCTTTAATGTTAAATTTGATATTTTCGAAAAGTAACTTTTGTAGAAGGCTGAAAAATATAGTTTTGCTCGCAAAGAATAGTAATATAGATTTACTTGTATGGGATAGCTCAGCCTCGCAATGGAAGAAAGTGAGAATTATCGTTTTTTTCGATTTTTAGCCTTGGAATAAATACAACAACTATGCGTATGAATTTATGATGTGAAGAGTTTTTCCTTTTCGAGTATTCGAAACTCTCCAGCTCATATAGAACTTGGTGCCACTATTCGACAACAATCATTTTGTAGAGCTTGCTTTGTTATATCAAATGGTAACCCATTCGCTTTGTTTTGGTGTTCACACGGCTTTGGCAGCACATATAGCACAAGAACGACATCGTTTTCTTTCGAAAATATGACCTCAATCTTGTAGAGCTTGTTTTGCTCTATAGAATAAAACCCTCACGGCAATTTTTGGAGATTCATCGTTGCAATGCCACGCCAAGCAATTGAAAGGCATATTTCACTTTCAAATTAAAAAATAAATGCCTGCTTACAATTTCCTTTGCGATGCAATCAAAAGCGACTATGATTTTGTTACCTAAGCAATGTAATGATATTTCGTACAACGTATGCCACATCCACAACGGCAGCAATTTTTATTCAAAGATAATATTTTATTAGGTTGATGCAAAGTAATGGCCATTTTCCAAGCCGTTTTTCGGGCAACATTTTCCACTCAAGATGTCTTTTTTGGAGTGGATGTAGCATTGAGAAATTGTTTTCATGCTCTATCTAATGGTGGCTGAAAAGGGTCCTCGTTCTCATCTGTTCTAAAGTTACTAAGCTTCAAATAACCGCATCCAAATTCCGAATTTCTCTGCATTCACTTTTCTGTCCGTAGCATACGAAATGGCAATTCTTCGAAAATTAAGCTATTTTAAGTCATGAAAATTGTCTACGATATGCATGTTTAACTTATACTTTGAAGTTATCTAGACTGGGATATCAGCGCCTAAACATGGGTAGCCGTTGCGGTCATTATATGACCCACCCATAAGTTTCTTTTGGAGAAGTCAATCGCCAGCTCAGTTCTAAAGCATGAGAATAGGGCATTCTATCAGCAGTTTTTGCAATCAGTATCCAGCTGTTTAGTATGCAGAACTGAAAAAAATGTTGAGAAAACTAACAATTTTGAATTTTGGTTTTTTCTCTCTCGCAAAATTTTCTGTCTAATCTTTTTTCATCGTATTTTGTAGTACTGGCTTGCATCTGCAAGATAGGACTCTTATCATTCATAATAACAAACTTTGATTGAAGTTATGAATTGTCAAAAACAAGATTTGAAAAGAGATCTATCTTGTTTTTAAATCCATATTTTTCTGCCCGTGTGGTGCGAGTACAAGTAAAGTGCTTTGTGTTGCAGAAGGATTGCTGCTTTTAGTGATCGTTACCGCGCTCAAGATTGTGCACATTTTTCTGAAAGTTTTAGCACGTCAAAGTAAGTATTTGCAAAACGGCCATTGTTTTGTTTTCGGGCATCAACCTAATATATTCCAAATATGACATGAAAGATTCCTGTATCAAGTCTATTATGCTAAAGTTTTGGCTAAAATCATGGTGCTGAGAATATATAGCTGCCGTTATAGTCATCATTTTTGCTAACTTGTTCTTGCGAGGTAAAAAGCAAAGCTTTTGCAGTTTCTATAGCGCAACTAAATGAAATCTACTTTCCAAAGTTTGCTGAAACTCACTTTGATCTTCAGCAAACATTGGAGAGTAGATTTACTGTATACGTACATATGGCACTTTTATAATAAAGCACTGGAAAATGTTTAGATAGGATGGGCTACGTTTAGGTTTAGCTATTTTTTATCTGTCGCAGCACAGATCTCAACCTTATTAGCGTTTGTTTCAGTATTTTTTTCTCATTGCCTTTGGCATAATGAGCGCACAATGCAGAAAGGAGCTTTACATAGACATGTCTTACTTTGCAAATATTCTGCAAAATCTGTTTGTCCGACTTTTTTTTTGTTAGGAGGTGATAATCAAACACAATTTCTTATTCGGTGTTGTTTCTAACTCACAGCTTACTGCTTTGTTGAGTATATCACGAGTTCAGTAACTGTTGTCATCGCTAATTTTGCTTTCAACAACTTATTGAGCACATCATCCATATAGGGTGTCCCAAAAGTAAGCGCACACTTTCAATTGTTAATAACTCTTCCTTCAAAGTTTTCTGCTTGGCTTCAAAAACCATTTAGTAGAGCAGGCTTGACTCAAATTTCAGGTATGAGGCAATCAACCATCTGTCTACGTCACGGTGGGGTTACGGTAGAACATCCAGCATACAGCGTCATTGTGAAATAAGCAGTTCAAAAAAAGTTTAAAAAAAACTGGAAGTTGTGTAGCAGTCTTTCCAAATATGCTAATATCAATGACAATTTTTCAAGAATTTTCAAACAGTTTAAATAAAGCACAATGAAAAAACGTTGTTACGATTAACGTGAAGGAAATTGATGCCTTGGATTGTTATAACTGCCGTACTTGAGTCACTTTTCTCCACCTTCAAACGAAGGCTTTTGAAATTTTTATGAAAGATTGTTTCGCATACGAGCATGCCCTTGAGATCAACGTCTCGGAACGAGCATTTTTATATACATCCAATGCTGAGGGGTTGGAGTCACTAAAATCGCTTTCCTCTTGAGAAATGCGAGAGCGGATTTGGAACCCGAAGGGTTTTTATTCCTTAACGACATGTTTTCCTTAGGTATCTGATGGTAGTTCATCTTGTGCATCTTCGATGACAGAAGTTGCAGAAGCGCAAAATCTGGAGCAGGTTTCTTCTCTCATTTCCAACAAGCCTCCCGGAAAGAAGATTTTTAGGTACCAGAATCAGACGGGGAAATCAGGCTGGCGCATATCAATTGTTTCTGTACCGCAGCCTTGTCCATAGTCATGAATATGGCAGTAAGTGAATTTTCGTCTTGAGAAAATTGTACGAAAACTGACCAACTAGAGGAAACAATGCTTCAATTCAAGGTGCTGTTCGTAGCAAGAAAACCTAGCGACAGTCTCAGACTTATGTCCAATGCTCCAATGATGACTTACACTTCTTGTACGGCCATCGCATTCTCAGTCACTCATGCGCTGTCGTGTCCGGTGTGTCCACATACGCATATTACATATTTCAAAAAAAATTGTTAATTTGTCAAATGGGTATTGAAGGCCTTTCTATTAGAAAACTAATTGGCTAGCATGTCAGCGTGTTGCTGAACGTTCAACAGTCACTTAGCAACATTTTCTAGCTTTCACCAAGTTCACCTCGCTAGTGGCCTCGACATCCTCCCCGATAGTTGGTAATAATGAAAGGCTTCTTAATCGGTTTCAAACGTCGGCGACAGCTCCTAACTCTGGATCCATGTGTGTGTTCGCAATCCGTCAAGTAATTCCTGAACTTTACCCATATTTCGGCAAATCTTGGATCCCATTTCTTCTGATAATCCAGAAATATAACAGAAGTGGACCGAAAGTGAGCTGTAATTGTTATGGATCAAGCGCAGAAGTTTTTCTTTTTTTCCTACAGTCTACTAACTCCGAAAATTTTATCGTGCTTCTCAAAATTTTTGACGGCCCATATTCCCTGAAATCTAGAATGAATTTTCAAAGAATAAAAATTATTTTTGTCATTTACAAGATTGAACAAGTCACTTGCACATTTTTATAACCCATGCAAGTAAACTTCAAAAATTTCGCGACCCATTCTCTGCGGGGGGGGGGGGGGGCTTTCCTGCATCAAACGATTGGCTGTGATCGGCAGAATGACATTGAAACAAGGAGGAAGGAAAGGGAGATATTATTTGAGAATTTTTGTGAAACATGGAGCACCTGGTCAGTATAAAAAACCATATCAGCAACTTTGCTTTCACTAACTGAATCTCATTTTTAATATGATACTCAATTCCATCAACCATTTTCAGATGGTGCATATACATGCAAGGGAACTGCTTATTATTAGCAATGGAATACTTCAACATCAAGATCTTGGCCGTGTTGCTCTCTGTATCTTCGTGTTTTTCGTTTTATACTCTGCACTCATATCTGCCTTTTTACTTGGAGTAAAATGCCTTATGTTGTGTCGGTACGTTTGATGTCCGTATTCCAGCAAGCTAATGCATCGAACATAAATGCTTCTCATTGCTAGTCGAATCTAAACTCAATTCTGCTTCAGATTTTAACTCCGCATTACAGGATGTATGTAATAGAGGGAATAATGTTTCATGCCTTTTGCGGGATTCCGCTTCTACTTTCTATGCTTTGGACTTCTGTATTCGCATATACCGTATGGATTTCCAGTTGCACATCCAACGGCATGCACGGACATCCGCTGCGTCGGCGGCCAGCAATTTATTCTTCCAGGGTAATTGTAGCTGCTATGGTCCAAGACAACAAGTTGGAAATTTTAGGAAAACACTTTTTTTGCTCCGCTTCTGTCCATTCTAGTAGCTCTACTCTTGTGCGCATTTGCATCTATGATATATAGTGCAAAATCTATCAGCTCTAAGATTGGTATGATGATCGACGAAAACTCGAAAGAAAGACATACTAAAATCTTCAGACTTCTCCTCATGCAGGTCAGTTTCACATAGCTCTACTGGCTTGGCAGCTGGAACGCAAAGCTTGTGACCTAATTAAGGCTAAATAATGATCAGAGATCACGCGCGCGAAGAGACGCAGACTGCTTAGCGGGCGCGTGCGACCTTAAGCAGGTCACAAAACCCCGCATTCCAGCCGCCAAGCCAGTTGTATCAAAGGTTACACGGCTTATCAAATGGAGTGTCGTGTGTCATCAGCAACTTCACCCCAGCGCAAGACTCTGCAACTCCTCTACGAATGCTCTCTAGCCATGTCCAGTCGATTAAAACTCCGCCTTCCCCAACGTCGCGGTAGCAAAATGATCAGAAAGCACGCTCGCGAATAGAGAGCTGCAGAGTCCAGGCGAAGCGACCGTGCGGGAACAGAGATGCTGGTGCACCTGACATTGAAGTTGATACCTGTACATTATAGTTAGTGCTATTTCGAGGGCAGTCAGTGTTCCTATGTGCATACAGCATGGATAATGGCTATTACGAGGGCAGTCAGTGTTGCTATGTGTTTTAAAGTCAGTGTTTGTTCGTTGCGATTGTATCGCGAACGGAACGACTTTGGTACCCTCAAAACTACATAAAAAGAAGGAATTTTTATGCGAAATCTTAAACTTTTAGCATTTTATGTCGGTATATCGGCGCAATTAGAATCATGAACAGCCTTCCAAGTGGGTCGAACGAAACGAAGTGAGAGTAACGTAAAACACTCGAGACAGAGTAGCCAGCCGATATGGACCTGGACCACACTTGGTTTGATCACAGCACAGAAAAGTATTGACTTATTGCTTCTGTCCATAGGTGTGTGATGTGAGAAACTGCTCATTTTCTTTCATTGATCCTGTGGCAAGGCGACTCTTTTTACCGTGAGGTAAAGTTGATAAAAGCGTCTTTGCTGTTAATTTATCAGAGGCTGTAACATCGAGGACTGTCCCGCTAAATAGTGATTGGTAGTCCATAATGCTTATCCATGAGGCTTTACAAACGTGTTCGAAAGTATTTGTAAATAGGGATTTGCAGATAGTGAAGTCTACTGAGTTTCGTTGCAAGCTCTACGATTGGGAGAGCTCGGCATGAGCTGGTAACAGGGAAATTTCAAAAAGAAAAGGCCCTTTGATCTCGAAACTTTCGTACGGAGTCCCCTTTGACACTACCCGTAAAGTGAAAAACTTTGAAGAAAAGTCGACTAGGAAAACGTCACAATTTTTGCGTTTTTTCGGCCACAAAAACGATAACCTCTTCGCTTTTTTGTTCTAATTCGATATCCAGTTTGACCCGGTCCCAGCTGTGCCGAGTCATGATTGGGAAACAATACGGAGAAGACTGCTCATGAAGTTGCTTCATACGACATATGAGACTCATACTTCCATTGTTCTTATCTCAGTTTCATGCCTTATAATTTAACACAATTGAGAACAAATTTAACGACCATAAACATCGTTAGATTTCGAGTCTCTCATGCGTCATAATGAGGCAAAAAAGTTGAGCATGTCTCTGACAAGAAGTGTATTTATTGCAAATACAACAGACATCATTAGCGAAACAGGAAGTAAAGTTTAAGGCGTTGCTTGCGTAGGATCTCTAAATGGCATAACAACAATTGCGCATATGTAAATGACCACTTTTTTCGGCAAACGTACTCATAAGGCATCATAGGAAGCGCTATGAAAACCACATCGGGACTGAATCTTACATTTAAGATTTTGACGTTTCCAGCCCACTGTGATTTTTCAAAAAGAGGATGTAAACAATGACAGCGAAAATCTAACAAGGAAAGTCACTTAACTTAACAGGCTTTTGGAATGCAAATATTTGGAATCAGTTCGGAGCGCTGATTGAAAATATGCTGTTCTTAGCTGCGAATGCTCTGAAGCGACTTATGAGCTTTTTAGTATGTATCATTGAAATATAACTGAAAATGGAAAGAGCCTTTAGATGAAATCTACCCAAAAAGTGGTGGAAAATAGAAATAAATGTTGACTCATCTGGCGATAGTATATAGTATGCATTTGAACCATTACCTAGATGATGATACCGTAGCATGCCTAAGTCGGTCAACATGCAAACTTTGCTCAGAAAATACACATTACTCGCTTCAGAGTAAGGCTTCGCAGCTACGGAAAGCAGATTTGAAATTAGCGTTTCAAGCTGATTCCAACTATATGTGCTGCTAAAAGGCCGACCTAAGTTAGACCTGCCTTTCCCTGTAAGAAGAATAAATGAGTTAGAAATAAAACTACCTTGTTCTTTGTTTACAAAAATAACATTATGTGCGTACAAGAATTACAGTTTGGAACGGATGAAGACGATTTCCAGGCATTCATGAATTTTCACAACTCTGGGAGATGAATAACAGAGAAAAAAATGGAGAAGAAAAAGATGAATAGCGCCAGAGAAAAAGATGTGATCAGGATTGCCTTGTGCTCTGCGCTCACAAAATATTATATTAGGATGTCCCATAATTTTTTTTGTTGTTTTTACCCTGAACATCAGCATTTTTCAAGAACTGGGGCACTTTCAAAGTTTACAAATACATGGTAGTACTTCTTTATGTATGAGCTATATGATCAAGTGCGTGGGACGAGCTCAGGATGTCTAGGAGCGGGGTTTGCCATTTTAGTTCACTCATTTTTTTTCTTTTTTTCTAGTAGTGGAAAGATTACGGAAATAGCACAATCAATTGCGATGTATCAAGCATACGTTAGGATAAATGGGGAATTTTCAAGACGTTTTGGGGCGGAGATACGTTTTTTTCTAGAAAAAGTTTGTTTTCAACTGCTATCGGATTTCAGCCCAAACTTCCAGTGAAATACGATTGGGCGGATTCTTTATAACAGCCTAATTCTTTATAACAGTCTTTATAGAGCTTGCTTTCTGTCGATTGATCACTCAAGCCACATTAGTTAAAGGAAAATATAAAGAGATGACGGTTGTAGTAAAAGCTTAGAAAGTTATGGGACACCCTAACATATAAGTGGTTGATCCGAGTTTATTTGTTTGAAAAGCTTGGTGTACAGCAAGTGATTTTTATGCATCTGCAAACTTTCTATCTAGAAAAATTTGTAGCTCTAGATGAGCAGACAGAACCAAGACTGCCATCGAAACCGCCTCTTTTTTGGTTTTCGGAAGAAGATGTTGCCTGTACATAAAAAGCCTGGTGAAAGAAGAAAGAGCATTTCACGAGAAGCGTTCTCAGGTGGAGTCAAAGCGTTGTTACAATTCTCTTCCTGAAAGCGCTATAAAATGCTTACCCCCGCCCCTCTCCCCCCTTTCACCGTTGTGGCAATGAGGTAGTTTCCATTTTCCCGTCTTGTCAATCCTCCTATTCACATCGTGACAACATCAGAGTAGGCTTGAAACGTTAAAATCTAAAAAATAAAAATAAAAAGGGTTTCCTTTCCATGAATTACTTATGAGTTTACTCGTAATTTTTTACTCATAGAACTGGGCATGAAGATTATCGAGAAATGCCACAGTTTTCTACGACATAGTAAGAAGTGCAACAAACGGTTTTCACACCCATAAACAAACATATGGGCCTCACCCGCTGAAAACGCCAAATACCTCGACGGAACTATATACACGAGTACACTCTCATACGCACATCATAGATCATTGTACACTATACTCCTTTTTACCCCCCCCCCCCCCCCTCCTTCCCCTCCCTTTCTCTATCCGGTAGGGGTTTGCGCTTTTCGTTTGGTCGAAGCCTTTTCAGCCCAAAGCTGCAACCATTGTAAACCCCCTCATCCTCGAAGGACTATGCTCACCTATTCGCATGTATGCTTTTGCCTCATACAAATTATAATGGAAAGATTTTCGCTAGATGTTTGTAAAATAGATGTGATACATGTCAAACATAGGCACATCTGGGAAGTAAGTGTATCAAAGGAAAGTTGTGAATATGTTACAATAACTTATTTTATCTGTTCTATTTTTCAGCTATCATTCAAAGCTAATTTTTTCACTGATTCTTTTGAAGCTTCCTCGGGAACTACTCTTGAGGAGAACCAAGGAATCATACTGTTGGTATAGTTCTTACTTTTGAAACCCGATATTGTGAAAACAAGTATAGAAAGTTATCGATACTATTTTGTTTGGAAGGTGATGTATACCAACAGAGAGAGCTTAAAACGCTGATCTCAAATACGCCAGTAATCTGCGAATAGTTTTTCTGTAGGAAGTTATGGGCTTTTTTGTATTTATAACGGAAGTGCGGCATAGAAAGAAAATGACGACCCATGGATGGACGACCCAACTAGTTGGAGCACTCGAAGGTAAGGCTCAGTTTGTATTGATCCCAAAGTTCGGGATCAGTATGAACGCAGCCTAGTTGAGATGGGGTGTGACACAACGCCAATTCTAACGTACATTAATTGGGAGTAGTGCTCTGTATGAAATGCCAGAAAATTAGCAAGATCTTAAAACAAATCTAGTCATGTCGAAAAAAGAGTAGATCCGCTGGGTAGCGCAGTATTCGGATTTATTCTTTCTCATGCTTACAGTAGATAAACGGTAACTCAGAGGAATCTTATAGAAGTGAACTCAAGAAGGGAGGGGGGTCGTAGGTGATGGGGTCGTAGGGGAATCGTGTGCCACACTTCTTGCTCGATTCTAATTACAACTTTTTTTCAGCATCAAGATTTTTCACTCTATACACTCTTTCATGTTTGTTGACTCCCACTCATCACCATGTCAAAAATCGGGTTTTGAAAAAACATTGTAAAGTTTCACTTTTACTCCTTCGCTAACAGTATTTTCTGTAAAACACAGTATCTATATGATAGCCAAAACTTTGTGAAGCCTTCATTAACAAAGGAGGTGACCATAACACCGCGAGTGATACTGGGCATTCGAACCTTGCATGCCGGCAGCTACCATCGTTATAGCCATGTATCTCCAAATGAGAACTTTGTTATGAAAAGTGCTTGTCAAATGCATGACAATTTCAACGCCGATATGTTTATTTAGACTACTCTTCCCTTCCTGCTTCTACATCTACCCATAATCATCTCATTTGCTTTGGACCAATGGTTGCCGATGATTATTGCCGATAATATGGCTGTGGCATATGCCTGGTAAGCATTAACATTTGATCTTACCTCTCATTTAGATGATTGTATTAGGTCGTTTCATAAGTTCGTAGCGTTTTCATTCTCGTCTCAGTTAGAGCGGTTGTTCTGCGGCAAGATGCGCATATCTTGAAAAGAGCTGATCATGCTCCTTACAACGAACCTGTTGGTTTTGATGGATGGCCAGCTTCGAATTCTCAGCTTCCAGACGTGGAAATTTCAAACTACAAAAAAAAGCATTTTCGATCTACTCGTTTTTTCTTGAAAAAAGTGTTTCTGCATGGATTTTTTTGCGATTATGAAAATGACACTTTCGCATCAATGTGAGACAAAAAGGGTGACATTGTTTAAAAAAATCAAGAATTTGCAGGGTGTAGCCTGCAAGACATTTAGCAGGACGGGCAGGAGGTTTTGCGCTGAAAATTACTAGACAAAAACGGTCGATTATACCGCACGCAACCCGACTGCACCGTCTAAACGCATTCTTAATACAAAAATGTCTCGGAAACAGATCCAGCTGAATTTCTCTGCATGATAAAGCATGGCTCCATACGGCAAATCGTCAAAATTATCTTGCCAGAATTGACTGGGAGACATTTGGTATTTAATATACTTATCAGACCTCGCCCCACCAGGGAAGGTATGTATCAATCGCCCGTTCGGGTAGGGGTTCTCATTCAGGTAGTATACGCTTCGTATCTCGGAGCTCTGTGGATCTGTGCACTTCCTTGTTTGTTCATCTCTTGGACGCTCTACTACCCCAATCTTGTAACGTAATAATTAGCAGCACTTTGCTGTATAGAAATAATTCGTTATTTGTGTGCTCCCAAACGGCATTTCCCACGGGTCAAGGCTAATTTTCAACGTTATTTATATTTGCAAAAACTCAATGGAAAGTCGTAAAGTTTTATCTATGAAGGCAATGCTACGCATGTATTCAGCAGCATTCTTTTACAAACATGCTTAGCACTGTCATAAATAGGTTTTCAGCGCAATTTTACTACGTTTTCATTGATAAATGACTTTGAAATTGAGCCATGATCCAGTGGGGATCCCGTTCGGGATTATACCAAATAACGAAAAGCTCATATAGCAAAGTGCTGATTCATTACGCTAGCTACAACATAAGCTCAGGGCCTGGCACAACCTGACACGGGGCAAACTGGATGTCCTTTTTGGGATAAAAGAAAAGGGGATATTGTTTTTGTGGCCGAAAATTGCGACGTTTTTTAGTCGACGTTTCGTTCTTTGAGGGGTTTTTTCCGTTTAGCGTTTAAGGTCAAAGGGAACTTCGTAAAACTTAGCGGAAGTCAAGGTGGACTTCGTTTCGAAAATTCCCTGGTGCCAGTTCGTGCCGAGCCTTGTATAAGGTAAGCCTCTAAAAGATGAACAAACAAGGAAGAACACAATCCTCAGAGCAACAGGCTTTAAAGCGGATACCACCTGAATGGGAACCATTACCAGGACGGGCGATTGATACATACCGCCCCAGATGATCTTTTGTCTCGCTCTCTTGCAAACCATATAAACGGTGCTTGTTCCGATTCTAGAGCGATCTTAGGTTTTGGTTAGACAACTTTTTTGAGACCAGACCTGCTGAGTTTTGGAAAAGCGAAGTAGAAAATCTGACGGCAAGCGAACAGAAGGTTGCGCGTAGCAGCAGAAAGTACATTATTGACCGAATTTTGACAAAACTTTGCCATTCCGTTGGTTTATGAAAACGCTACAAACTTATGGAATGACCTAATATAACATTTCAACTCAGGTATCCAGCGCTTGTGCCCGTTGTGGTTTACTGGAATGTCAAAGAGAGATTCACAATGTGCTGTAAGTACAGACCACGAAACATAACAAGGCTATCAATGCATCGGTCAACACGCTAGCATGGAAACAGCTACAATTCAACTACAGTCATTATAAATCGGCAAACAAGAGTTTCTTTTAACTGTGAGAACAAAGCACAATATAAATAACCATGAATTATCGTACTAGATCACATTTTCCTCAATTGCTTGAACGAGGATGTTTGTATTCTTGAGTCACATCAAATAATACTCACTAACCCAGCTTTCGGCTACCGGCGAAAGTCAGTAAAAGCAAAGCATAGTTACATTTGTTCTAAATTTACCAGCCTATAACAGAGGGGTCCCTAAAGATCTTTGTCTGTAAACGAGAACTCAACAGAAGTTTTTCTAGGTGAAAGGATGTGGTCACGCTTTTTTGCACTCGTATGTGCTTCATCAAGTTTTAAAGCTTGTAGAGAAAAAGAGACATGTCTATAGCCATTTCTGAAAAAAAGTTTTTTTTTACAAAAGTAGTTCGATATGGGTGGATGTATGAGGAGCAACTACGATTGGGAAAAACAAAGGGTTCAATCCCTGTGTTGCAGCTCGTGGGGCTCAGCACCCTCTAGCCGCGCTCGACTGCCAATACACGACCAATCCTAGCCCTAGGATATCCCATGTCCACGACCGACGGACCCTTCGGCGCGTCCACTCGAAGCGATCACCAACCCCAACAATCAGAACATAACGCGCGTCTAGATTAGATGAATTTTTGAAACAAATACAAATACATAACAAATACTAACTACTAAATAAACTATCAGAGATAAATGAAGGTAAAAGATAATAAACACGTGGCGAGCCGCGTGCCCCGTGCTGCCGATGCTAACTAGGCTCACTCTGAATAAAAGAAGTCTGGGTTCCTTCAGAGGGTTGCCGCTAGATGCCCAGGTCCACGAATGGAACAGCGCGACTTCAGTTCCACTCCCGCAACTTTGTTCGTCTACCAACACAAGATACTTTTCTACGCTTACGCGTCCAGCACACAACAACGAAAAACTCGACTTCCAAACACGAAGATCGTCTTCAGCGGAAGCTGCTGGGATCAAAGCCAAGTGATAACCAGAAATAATCGATAAGACGAAGGTCGAAAGGCACGGACTGGACTCTGCTTAGCCTTATACACCCCTCAACTTGGCATCGTTCCCAGCCGGAGTGATCTTGCGGCGCCTACAAAACGCGCGACGGATAAACGCGGCATGCAGCGCCCCCGACACCTTTCCGAGGAGCTGTCTGCATCGCGGAGCCGCGACACATTGTCTTTGGTCAGTATAGCATCTGCGCATGCAAAGGTGAAAACGTTTTTTTTTGCCCATCCCTGATTCTGGTTATCGTGGTATAAAATCGAGTCTACCACTGGCGACCCCCCCCCCCCCACCTAAGATGGATAACGAATTGAAAGTCACTTTCATTATAGAAGCGTGTAAGTGATTGTTTTTACTTGTAGATAATCGAACGTATTCTATGAATTTTTCAAAAATTCAGGATAGCTTTGTAAAAAAATTTACGGTTCAGAATCTTAAGGTATTGGGGTAAAGCTGACGCTATAAATCTTTATTCGAAAAAGATTTTCATCATTCTTCCTTCCCCCCCCCCTTCACCCCGGAATAAAAATCCTGGGACCGTCACACCGGTCTACATATTTCATAAGTCATGTAGACCACCCGAACAATGTGAGATCCAGTCTAATGTATTAGCTTGCAGAAATGGCATTGCTACTATCGTAGGGCGAAAAAGATGCGTATGGGACATTTTCTATAAGCAAACACCTAACAAAACTATCTATTAGGTTCATATAAACTATCCACGTACAGACATAGTCCCTCTATGTTGTGACGACCAGGAGGGCTTACTACGGGCCCAGGTAACAATCAAGTCTGTCATCCTGATTCTCCATAATAAAAAGCAATTCAAGCCTGTTCTCACGTTTCTGACCTTGACTCCATCAGAACTCAAACGTTCAGAGATCATAGTCAAGGAGAAAGTCAATGTTCTTCGGAAACAGGCCTCAAACAATGCATTACGTCATGCATGTGATTGCGTTGGTCAAACGACGGCGATGCCAATCTGGTTCAGCTTACAACGATAAAATTAGTTCGTTTCTAATGAGTGCGAAGAAAGTGATTTCCTTACGAATAAGTGCATGCTATAATAGACTCACAGATTTGTGTGGTAGGAGCAGAAGTCAAATACTAACAAGCAAAACTTCATGTCTATAACTATAAGAAATAGATACACAAAAAGTTTCCATTTTACGCAAAAACGGGCTTGTCAAATGAAAATAATAGTGCTGTAAAACTGTTATCCCAATAAAGATTAGATAGTTTAATCTATTTCAGCCTAATTAGAAACCAAAAACCTTCTAATCAGAAAGCACCCAGTGATTAATTTGTATGACGTTTCTATGTAGTATTATCATAAGTGCAGAAAGCTTATATAGGCATGGCATGGCATGTTTTTATGATTTCCTGTATTTCTTAGGAAATCATGGGATATCACAAGTCGTCTTATGATTTCAAATCTCTGATGGTTATTTTAGAGCTGTAATAAATGTAAATAATAGCATCAGTTTGATTTAACCAGTTACTACTGTCAATTCAAGCAACAGTTTGACCACTCCAATCCCCCTAAAAGTTGAAGTTCTTCGATCAGGTCGGATCAGCTTGTTGAGATGAACTCAGCGATACGATGTTGCTACAATCCGATACAGTTTTGGCTGCCAGGAGAAAGCCAGTCGTCCTGTCCGTCAATGCAATCGTCAGCCATGGCAAATCACTTTCGCCATCAACTTCCATGAACTTATTTTTGTCCTGTTTACCTATCTATTACTCATATGTGAAGTTTTGCTAGCAAATGATCTTCAGCATCAGTGAATAGTAATAGAAACACTCGAAAATTATAGAGCACTCTCGCACTTCTAAGAAACGCATGGAAAACTCAAGTAGCGTCTCGTTCTAATGTGCACTCCATCGTCTTGATGACAATTTGAGGATGAAGATTTTGTTATACTCTATAAATACTACTCTTGCAAGTGTCCTAACTGAATCTCTCCTCATGTAAATAGTTGATAGCTTCTAGCAAAAAAGAGAGCTTCAAATAAAGCAGAATATTTTCTTCAAAATTTACTCTTCTGCTTCGGAAAAAAGAACTACCTATTTCTCCATATCGGAGGACAGATAATGATGTGAGTAGGAGAGTACATTTTGAATTCAACGGGAAACAGAACAAAGTAATGCTAGTTGTGCTTCGAGCAGTCTAAGTTTTCAGTGGAAAAAATTGTGTTTTCTTCATAATTGAACTCTTAATCTGATGGAGAGATAAGTTAACTTTATATCAGCTCGTTTGAGAGAAGGTTCATGTTTACGAAGTTTCGAGAATGGCTCGCAAAACTTGTGAAGCACATAAGTTATAAAAATGCATAACTTCTTTTTACGTAAATAATTAAAAGTTTTTAAAATTCAAATCAGAATTTTATGGGAAAAAAATTTGGAGCCCGGAGTGCGTTAGCCAAGCACCTTTATTCACAGTTTTAGCTCTTCCACCTCCCCCACCCCCCATCCCCGAATGGAAATTCTGGGACCACTACTGATCAATTGGAATACAATTGACCTTCTATTCTAAAGCTGCTAAACAGTTCATGCCTTCGATGAGAAGGAAAGACACTGATTAGAATTATTATTTTTTGAATTCTCCCATTTTGCACGAAAACTAAAAAACTATCGTTAGAAGAGAAGTGTTACAATTTGCAGAATATGAAAAAATGGGAATTTTAGAAAAAGCTAATTGATTCTAAAAAATGGGAAGCACGCGACATGCGATGATTTCGGTTAGTCTGTACCAAAGAATTGGAAATAGGGGCCAGTTCAACTTCAACTAGCTTGAGCTCATGAAAGCAGAAACTTGTGCAAATTTCGAGAAAATTACTAACTCGAAATAGTCGAACTTAATTTTTGGTTTGACATCTGTCACCGTTTATCAGTAAAAAGGGGAAAAAATAACGAATTGTTGATAATAAAATTATAGCGGAACAAAAAAGATTTATATAGCAATTGAACCATATCTTGCTTTCCAGTTATATAATCGCCGCTAATCAACTCAGTTTTTTTAGGGTTAAAAAGAAGAAATTTGTGCTAACCTCTTCTTGAAACAAACGTTCCATCGATATACTCTTTGAAGCCTGTTCTTTATAAGTTTTGAAGTTTTCTCAGCCTTCAGTTTGAGCAGCTTCATTTCGTTCTGCTCCCCTTCCCCAATAACTGCAATACCATTGCTGTACCGTTAGCATTACAGCACAAACAGCACAACCAATTTCTCTCACTGATATTTCTTGCTTATGTCAGTAGTTTGGTAGGATTTTTCTCGAATAACCACTTTAGGTATTACTTTGAACGTCTGCACATTTCGTGCTAGCCGAATGAACTTTACAGCGTATGTAGAGTCGATTAGGGGCCTTTTTAATGTTGTGTGATCGATTTCACTCGAGTGCAAAACTGTTTGCTTATGTGAACTCGAGAATTTATGTTCTCGCTTCTTCTTTTGCAAACTAGCTCGGAACATCGCGCATGGTCTTGTACTTATTAAACCAAAGGAACTTACCTAATTCTGGTCTAGAATTTTTCGAGGATAGGTGCCCTTTCATCTTGTCCAAATCAGCTGCTCCATTAGTGATTTGTCCTATTAGCTTGATGATTTATGTGTCAACTTTCTCTTTTACCAACTTTCTCCTGCACTTGAAACTACAGTTTGATTGATCGCTTTCTCTGCTTCCTTTGTTTCTTTCTTCGCTTTCATTTTTCTGTCAGAGCAAGAATAGTTTGATTTTGTTGAAGAAGAATTATATTCTAGCACAAAGAATTTCGAATTTCGTTTTGCATCTTTCAATATTACGTGTGACAATATCAAACTTTTTGAATGATAGGTGTGGAGGATTATTAATTGGAAGTGCACCCGAAGTTTTCGATTCAAAACCAAATAATAATTTTTGTTGAATTCTTCCAAGTTTTCAGTCTAAGTTTTCAGAAATCCATCTTTGAGCTATACAGGCTTTTTCTAGGCTTTCTTCAGTCAATTTCTAAGAGAATACATAACAGTTCTAGTGTTTTGATCTACTCTTACGAAATTTCTATTTCAAGCACCTCCCTTTACTGAAAAAGCAAATTTGTCTAGATACAATGAATGCTAGCGTTTGTCGTAATGAATTCAAGAAAAATTACGATGTGGACAGAACGTAAATTGGAAGAAAACCTGCTCTGTTGAACTTTTCAATCAAAGCGTTGACACTAAAGAAACTTTTTGGATTGCCTCATCACATGCATGTGTTCTTTATAGTTACAGCAAGGCTAGAAATGTTAAAAACGACGCTGAAATATTGGGTTAGGTTTGTAGGTCATGGGTCTTGTTTGAAGCAATTTACTGCTGACTTCTATTTTATTTCGAAGATTTGTAAAAAAACGTATTACCTAAATGCATCTTCTTTTCCTCAATTTTTCCCCATTGCAAGATTTCTTCAAATCCCAGCCATCCCTTCCTACATTGAAGAATAGAGTTTACAAGCGATGTATGCTGTTGCTTGCTAGATCAGCTGAGGCAAAAGCAGGTTTTGCCATCTCTTGTCGCTAGGAACAGCGAACGTTCTGATGAAACTGAGAGGAGCTTGCAGAATGCAGTTTTTCACACTGAATAAAAATGCAAAATCAATTCTCGAATTGTTCTTGCCGTAAGAATTCTCACAAATAAAAGGGTGTGGCTAGTCACGCCCTCGCAAAAAAAGTTCTGCAAAACTTTGGCTGTTCTTAGGTTAGAACACTGCACAGGAACAGGGCACTGGCTTACACAGCTATTTTAGGAGGGAAAATTATTAGTGGTACATACTTCAACATAAATGCATACTATGTGCATTCTAACTGAGATTCAAAATCTTTTTGAGAATAATCTTTGCTAAGAAGCCTTGTTTAAAAATTGTCAGCAAAACACCCTTTGACTCTTTTCGATATTTTTAGCCAGTAGTAGTCCAGGAGTCTATGCTCAGACCGACCAAAAATTTATCCATTCTTTGCATATTGAGTATGACTGATACCAAACTGAGACACGAGGTGGCTTTCCAAAAACGCAAAAAAATGAAGTCCCATTGACTTCGAAAAATTTACGAAGTCCCCTGAAACGTCGACTAAAAAAACATTAGCTAAGTCACGTTTTTTATGCCACGAAAACGATATCCCCTTTGCTTTTGTCCCAAAAAACATATCCAGCTTGCTTATAAGCCATCTGTGCCGAGCCCTGATATTGAGTGAAATTTGTTCAAATATTTTTGTCAGGCACTACATTTTGTCCACTACTAGGATTTGACTCTCTTATTTTTGAGCAGTTCGAAATTGGTTCAAGTCCTTTGTTGAAACAATAACGGTCTTGAAATGATTTATTGACGTCGAACGACACTGAAAACTCATTTCCTCCAAAATTTTGCTAAACTAGGTAAGAAACATCATAACCAGACAACCAAACTCCCCAAGAGAAATCTCCCTCATTTCCGAGCTTTCGCTTTCCTCGGAGACAGCCGAAATCACGTCTTTGGATGATGTTGATGCGTATGAGTCTCTCTGCATTTGTTGTGTGTATGTGTTGCCATCATTGGCAAGGTAGGAAGGATATTACTTGTGTGTCGGCTGTGTTGCTGCTGGAAAAACTGGTATAGCTCGAAGAAGACTCGTTGTCTAGTGGCGAAAGTGACATGTACGGTGGAATGGAGAGAAAGAAGAGCTTTCACCCCCGGTCCTAGATGATGCACACACACACACGCGCCACACACATACCACGAAAACATCGTCCTTCCGTCCAGCACGAACATCACTTTCGGAGTTTCCCGACTTTTGGTTCCATACTTAGGCTGCAAGACTGCTACAATTCCCAAGTCGGAAAAAGGAAATTTTATTTATTTTTGCACGAAGGTAGGGCTAAGAAATCAGCACAGAAACTAATTTTCCATTAAGCTTTGTGATGTATCTCGACATTTAAAAAGTTCTTGGCCTTTACATTATTTTTAAAAACTTCCAGACTTCCATACTCGCACATTCTCGACGTAGCAACCTAAAATTAACTTTTACATTTATTCATCCACTTTATCCACATTCGCAACTATTAAGAAAGAACACGACCCCTTTTCTCTATAGCCATATTTTTGAGCATTTTAGCAGTGCACAACTTTACTTTTTGCTTGATTTCTTATGACTTGCCACTAAATCACTTTGTGAAACACAACTGCTATGACTTTTTAGGTTTATGAAACCTGGTTGTGGAATACACTTTGAAAAAACGCCTTTTTATCTCACCTTATTTGATCTCATCTTCCTACATACTCTCCTTCTGCCATTCATTCATGTAAAGATTGCAGTACGAACCTTGCACCAAAAGTTTCCAAATCAGTTCAAAATGCTTGGGTGACCACGTAAGATAGTTTTTCGTTGTATATATAATAGTATATGTAGCACTTAACTATACAGGGTGGCCGGTAAGTATGGGCGTTACAACATGTAATATATCTTTTCTCTGAAATATTCTGTCATGACGGCTAATATGCCTGTAGCTTATGGGCAGTCTCTATATTAAGATAAGTGAAAATCACGCAAACTGAAGTCTTCTGATGTAAACGAGACTCCTGAATCTACTTTCTCTTGAGAGGCGCTGCGGCGGGTTCAATTAACACCATATTTGCAGTATCATATCTTAATTTGGAAAGGAGAATTTTTTGATGTTGTGGCACTGCTTTATTCCTGGGAATGTGCTCTACAAAACCTCGGGTCTTAGAATCTATTTGATTAATAATCGGGTTATTTCAACGGATTCACAATGGGTACATTTTTCGAGTAGCATTTTTGACGCATCAACTTCAAGGTAAGCTGCTGAAGTCTGTATGCCTGTGCAGGAACCCAGTTTTGCAGGAATAATACACTAGGATGTCTGTGTTTTTGGCATGCAAAAATAATCTCATAGAATTTTGTCTGCTATGAAAAATCATTAAACGAAAAATTTGACGCCCATACTTTTCGGCCACCCTGTATATGTAGACGTTGCATTTTGAACAGAATAAATTTCGAAAAAGAACTCAAAAATTACAACTTTTCGTGGAAATATTTGATTGGTACCAGGGCTCGGCACGAGGTGGCTTACAAGCAAGCTGGATATCGTTTTTGGGACGAAAAGCAAAGGGGGTTTCGTTTTTGTGACCGAAGAGACACGGAAAATTGGCGACGGCGACCCTTTTTTTTTAGTCGACGTTTCGTTTTTTGGGGGATTTTGAGGAATTTTTCAGGTTTTTAGAGGAAATTTGGTTGAGGGTCAAAGGGGACTTCGTAAAAATTCCCAAAAGTCAAGGGGGACTTCGTTTTTTCCATTTTCATCTAGCCACCTCGTGCCGAGCCCTGATTGGTACATCTCAGTGAAAGGAAATATGTACTTCTTAAAAACCAAAACAAAGCCAGAATCACACAATTCACCGGCCCCTTAGCAGCTTTAGCATCCAATAAATTTGAGAATTATAGTGCAAGAGTTCTTTTTTATTGGTTTTATGGCAATGATATTGGAATAAGCACTTGAAAAGGATCTCTTCCACTTGATTTATATCACATTGAAAAGATTTGTTGAAATTGAAATTTACGGATTTTCAAATTTCGTGCCAGAAAGTCCCGACCTAAACTATGTTCGTTAGTCACTGAATCATATTGACTAATTCACTATCATCACTTCATTGAAAAATAATCACTTTAACTCAAAAAACCTTTTTTACCGACTTGACATTCTGCTACTTTGGCTCGTCTCGTGTTATAAGAAAAAATCGTTCAGAGGATAGCAAAAGAAGCAGAGTTGATCTGAAAGCCAACAATTCTATTCACTCTTATTAGTGTTTCGCTCAAAATCTTTCCAATTTGATAATAGTCTCACATTCTATTAGGTCGGCTGATAATTTCTGTTACACTTTTTTTGCAAAAATTCCGAAAAAATTTTGAAGCTCTGTAGAATCCTCAAATTTCCTCCCCATGTAGAGAATGAAGGGCGTACAGAACAATATGACTGATGGCGCAAAAGCACAAATAGCTAGCAAGTTTACGACAGCCTTGCAAACACATTCAAAATTGTCATTTTCTTCATGATTTTTCCCTGCTCTAATTATGCTTTTTCTCTCCGTTCTCACACTGTCTCTTTCATAACAGTACTTCGGGCCTCTGACATGTCGCTAACGAGGGGTGAAAAATGTTTGAAAATTTGAAAACTCGTCAAAATTCCTCTTTTTGTGTGCATCGCGTAAGATTTGCTATGAAGGGGTTGGAAATAATATCTCTAAATTTTTAAAATTGTTCTTCATGTTAAAATGTGATTGTGCGCTGATATTTTGCGCCACGTAGCTCATGCGAACTTGTGCGAACATGACTGTGCCATCCCCTATATTCGCTGAAGACTGTGGATCATACCCATAACCATATGATCACCACATTGCCTGGTCTCTCTCAATTACCTAGAAGAATACTAGCCCGCTGACGAAAATGTCTATGAAACGTGCTCCCACCGATAAAGTGGGCTTTTGCGCAAGGACCACAAATCCGACAGTGCCGGTGGTTGCCATACCCTGTAAACACTCCTTGAACATAGGAATTTTCGAAAGTTTCTAGAATTTTTTCAGAAATAAAACAGAAATTTATCCGCCAACTCAAAACTTCCAATCTCCATTCCATATCGCAAACCATTTTGCTTTGCATAGTTTAACTAAACAGGGAGCGATCTTAATTTTGAGTGCCTACATCACACGACCGTAGATCTGCTTAGTCGATTAACTTCACCCCTGGGTATATTACCCTCAGTTTTTGCATTTTTTGCACCGCAGCTTATTAGTTGCCTCAGCTCGTCACGTAATTTACCATCTCTTAATTTGCTGAGTTCAAGTGTTCACTTGAGGGTTGCTATAGTTATTCATATGAAAATATGCAAATCGACACAATCAAGCACATAGTGTGGAACTCAAAAAATGGGCATTCGTAGTGTAATTTAGCTGCAGTCTGTTCCGTATTTGCTTTGTGTACCCTCAGCTTGAGCAAACTTATAGATTTCTATCTAGAGCAGGGCTCGGCACAGGTGCCTTATAAGCAAGCTTGGTATTTTTGGGGTAAAAAGTCAATCGGATAATTTTGTGGCCGAAATAACACAACTTAGGTAACGTTTTTTAACCGACGTTTCTTCCTTCTAGGATTTTTTTACGTTTAGGTTTTTAGGTCAATGGGGGTTTCGTAAAAATTCGTAAAAAGTTAAGAGGGCCATCGTTTTTTGCATTTTTGGAAAGCCAGTGCCGAGCCGTGATTCAGAGAATCAGAAAATCAAGAAAAATCATGCACAAACTTAGGAATACTTTTAGAGAATTTTTTTCAATTTTGAGGTACAGTGCCATGAAGGGTTGATCATGAATGTAAATAAAAGCATGTGTACCACGAAATTACGTTACAATTTCATACATATTCGAAGCGAAGATCGGGGGGATTCTTATGATTTGCTGAATTTTTAAGAGTTCTTGAATAAGAAAGTTTACATTCAATATCGTTTAACAAATAGGCTAGGCATAAAATTCGATTCTATGTACCTTTCAGTTCTCTATGATATTGCTTAACTACTTGTTCACTATGCCAGAAAATCTTTTCGAATTCTTCTCATATTGAAACTTTTCAAGATTGCCTTATATAATTTTATCAGCTTTATGATTCGTACAGCCTACAGACTTTTCAAATACATGGGTTGTTACGAAATGGTTATGCGGAACCGATGTATGTTTAGCCGTTTGTTTACATGACTAGTCAAATATGTAAGTGAAGTGAATGACCCAACTTCATGAGATAAGCTCTCCTTCCCCCCCCCCCCCCTCGTCATCAGTAACCACGTTTCCTCCCGGTCACCTTGTTATCTCCACATTTTGCTGACTCGAAGCAATTTTCGTGGGTTTCTCAGAACCTCATAACAAACTCTGAGATAACGGAACACCAATCTTGGCGCTATGCTTCACGCAATGCACTAAGTCACGCCAAAAGTCCCGGCTGACTTCTGAGTACCCTATCCTTTTTACTCTCTCAGTAGTACTGGAGTAGTACTACAATACGGACGAAGCAACTTTTACAAGCGATTCTCTATATATTCGCGCAAAGTTTATGTGAAGTTTTAGGCCCAAAATTCAATAACGCCAGAAATCACAACTCCGCTAAAAAAGTTCTGATCTTCTGAAAATCTTCTGAAATTTTCACTTGCTCGTGTACTCCTCATCAGACATTGACTATAACGACTGCTAAATTTTCGTCGCTAAAAATCGAGAAAAATCAAGCCAACAGTTTAAGAATTCTTATATATAAAGCTGAATGTCTGTTTGTCTGTATGTCCGTCTGTCTGTATGTGTGTACATATGTTCCGAATAGAAAATTCCATTTCTAAACCGATCTTGACTAAACTTGGCACACATACACTTCGGGGCGGAGCGGGTGTCGTTGGCTACTTTTCGCTATCGATCGATATCGATTTTATCGATTTTTTGCAAAATTTGAGCTACGGGGCTGGGGGATGGCACAGGGGGGTAATCGAGCATGCTAACTACAGATAAATTATTGACAGGGCCGGGCGGAGCCGGGTGAGCCAGCTAGTCTTTTATATTTTTTTTACCAATCATTGATGGTCCTTTTATCTTAAAATCCCCCTCATTGCTTGCCCAGGGTCCCAAGCGAACTCGTTCGTTTGGAATTGACATCGGACATCCGAGCCCTGGTTCTTTTATTCTCACCTGCGTTCGGGATAGGAAACCACGATTTCGGTCGAGGGCATCCCACCGCCGGCAGATGGAGAACGGCCTGACCGCCCTAGGAGACTGCTTTATCTTTCTCTTGCTTAATCGGAGAACACCATTGCCCTGTTCAAAATGTCTTATCTATAATTTTTCTGTTCTCGGCGCTCTTATGAGTGCGGTATATAAATAAACAAATAAATAAATAATCTCGAAAATTAATGCATGTATAAAGAAAGGGAATCTGTCCTTGCATTTCGAAACTTTTGTAGTAATTGCTTAGCAAGAGAAAGGCACGATTCTCTGAAGTTATAAATAGTTTCCTTTTTCCATTTTTAGCTATATAAAACTGCAGCAACTGCTCAAAATGTCTATTATAGATGGCTTCGTATGAGTAGTTGGAAGGTACCTACCTTCTTTGGGGGGAAGGGAGGGAAGAGGGCAAAGGAGGGGAGAGATCACTCAGTGATTGATTGATACCTTGTATTCCTAACATGGATCAAACTTACCAGATTTGGGGGGTATATCTTCTGCAGCCCGCTTTGCCTATCGAATAGTTTAAAAGATCAAACTAGAAAATAATAAGTGAATAAATTTTTCTAAAAGTAAAGACTTTTGTACTAGTAATGCATCAAACGATGACTGCACCTACTTCGCGCTTCTGAAGCTAGTTGAGAGACAATTTTTTGAATTTGCTGTTATGTTTAAGTTGACGTTTAGATCAATTTATCGTGAATTTTGTATTATGACATCCCGAATCAAACCTCTCACATTGAAAAATTTGGGAAACCTTTCTATTTAATATAACCATCGATATTGATCAATCCAATCTACCAGAGGAGGTAAAATTCATACTATACCAATGGAGACGCATATGATTTTAGCTTAACTCTGTGTAACTTGATGTTTTTCTTCTATTTTAATAACCAGGTTTTTCTTTCGCGCATCACTGAATGATACATAAATAGATATAAGTCAGCGAAAAGACAGGATCTCTATTGAAGTACCCAGGTACACCTCATGAAAGAATATGTTGAGCATGGTGGTCTTGAGACTATGATATCTTTTGTTAATCGCGAACTCTACTATCTAAATCAATACAGCAAAATTTGTTTTATACCAGTTTATCACCTTTCTACGGAACACCAGCTATCAACAGTGAAAGATATGACTTTACGAACTAGAGTCTTACAAATTAATAAGATCATCACATTTCCGGTGCATGGTCAGAAAATTATCTTGAGCGATGTTGTATATCACATACATTTGTACAACACTAGATTTGTCTCTTCTTCAAAATTTCAATTTTACTCGTTATTACTAATTTTCAGAAACCGGTACCTATACACAAAATTGGTCAGAAAATCATTAGCTTCGTAATGCAGTGAGTCATCGAGATTTTCGTACCAAGAAGTTGCGTAATTACCTAAAGTCTAGACTAAACAACAACAACAAACATTGTCCGTTATGCTCTCTTATCAGGTCCCGCGCTTCTCAAAGGTTTACCCAAAGTGGAAAGAGCAAACTTTTGACGCCTTGATGTTTGCTGGGTGTGACCCGCCGCCAATCTTCTTCTGAGTTTCTTATTTTGCAAAATGCCTTCATATTAAACTACACTTTAAACAAGTCTACTTTCAATTATATGTGATATCAAAAGGTCGCATTTCCATGCACATTTTCCAATTTGTTGGTCATCTCTTATTAGCATCTCTCTTGCTGCAGAAAGCAACCTTCGCCTTGCTATTAGTCAACTTCTCTGCCTCAGAAAACTTCTTCGTATCCCCTTATCTGATCCGATCGATAAATCGATTTCTTCCTTTACAGATGACGGAAGTCAAAACGGAGCCATGCACCGAAGAACATCACTGCAAATCCATAGACTGTAGCTGTCTAATCGATCTCTCTTCTCCTGCCACTATAGAAAGAGGCTTCTATGCATGGCTCAATGTAAGTTTTACTAGTGACTGTTAGGTCGAACAATAAAACCAGTGGGGGGGGGGGAAGATAAAGAAAAAGGTTCGAGAGGGTTTTGTAGAAGAAGCGTCGGAAAGAGGGGGTCTACTCTATCTTACCCTCATTGCTCGTAAAATTTATGTCTTATCATTAACAAACAAAGAGATAGATGACTATTTTGGGTAATTTGGTATGTATTGCGTAATTCTAACTCTTGATCTTGTAAATCATTGCTCGTAGTACCGTAACCCGCAAAAAGTACAGTACACCCGCGCTTTGAGTATGTTGACGCAAGAGGTACGGTAGCTTATTGATAGCGATGACGAATCGCCTACGGAGACTCAAAAATAGTCGTCCATGGCTTATTTCGGGCCAACATAAATTTCCAAAAATGATTTATTTGGGAAAAAATTTCATCAAGTGGCTTTGACAACTTGATTAACGGCAAGACCACCTTTTCTTTTCTTTCTTGGCTTCTTTTCATAAACTGTGACCCTTTGGCAACATGATATAATTCTGCAGCAAATTTCGCTTAAAATCTTGACCATTTAATTATTTAATAAGAGATGGTACAGGAACCATTTTAAATCAGAATTACCCAGATCAGAAAGTGGCTGTACTATGATTCATAAAAAATTATGCTGTGCACTTGTTATCAGTATCTGGCCCTCACGGACACTTATCAGACGTCTTTGACGCTTATGCGCTACTCTAATCAGCCGTTTAATTTCCTGGAAAACATCCTATTGTGATTATAAGCTATTCAGATAAAAATGAAAATTCTAATCTGCGTAATCTGGCTCGGATTTACACGAAGAAAGGATTTTTTTGAAAAACCACTTCTTTTTTTCCAAGATGGGCAATAAATTTCGATGTTTTATACCATATGGAGGTCAACAAATTCGGAATAGTTCTTTAGAGTTTTGAAAATTACTGAAGCTGAGAAGCTCACAACTCTTGAACTCCGTCTAAGGGAAGAAAAAAGGGAATAAAGGCTAAATGGAATATTTTTTGATCGTAATGCAATTATCCTTGACTTTCTTCAATAAATTTATATATTTCTGAACTCATTTAGGGTAGATTTTCTTTAAAATTTTCGTGTCCTGTTTATTTTGAAAAAATCAAAAAAATTTCAGTCTTTCCAAACTTCAATCCAACAAGTTTTAACATTTTCAGGCGGCGTCCTACAGACTTACATCAGTTAAAAAATTTCAATTTAATGCGGTAAAAATTGGAGCCAAGCTTGGTTACCCCGCACGCCCAAAACGTTTACGAGATTTATTCTACGATACAAGCGTTTGTTTTTTATCGCCAAGTAGTGCAGTGTTGTGTGTGAGAAAGTTGTAAATCAAGGTCAACGAGTTTTTTTGCCCTCGAAAGCGGTAGTGCACTTCGAATTATGGCCTCTAAACGTTAATACGGCTTTGTTTTATGACTATTAGTGCTCGATTTCATTGCCAGCGTTCGCAATGCCGGCCGCAATCGCTTCTCCTTTCTTTTGCGCAGGAAGTTTGATGGGAAAAGAGCGAGCTTCAGGAAATTGTCTACTTCAGGAAAAGCGAAAAAATCTTCTTCCGGGCCTACCCGCCTTTACAGAAAATTCTTAGCAATTAATATATGGGAAATAATATATTATATTGCAAAGAGAGTTGCACTTGTGAAGCAAATTCCTTACATAGATGCACGTCAGTGATTGGGTGGAAAACTCGCCAAACTAGTAAGTGAACGAGTTAATTTTTAAAGAAAAAAGAGTGCATGTTAGCCTTGTAAGGGCTTAATGGAGTACGAGAAAGAAACGCTGCATACCATCGATGTTGGGAAAAGGTTGTAAGAGAATTTCAGAACTTGAAATTTGTTTGCAGAATTTGCAAGAAAATGGAAAAGATTATTAGCAGGACAAAATCACAATTTTTTGGCTTTTTTAAATAGGCGTAAAAAGCTTTATGGACCGTACTGCAACGGACAATACGCCAGGATTACTGTAGCTTTAATCGTAATATTCGCTGCGATGCATTGCTTTGCTTTTTCTTACTGTAACACGCGATAATCACAAATACTACAAGGAAAGTAGTAAAAAACACTGCAAAATGGAAAAATACGATTATAAACGAGATAAAATCGAAGTGCGGGGGCAACTCGCCCCCGAGTAACGTGAAGAATGTCGAATCTGACGTGGAACACTTCAACGTTTACACGCTTTTAAAGGGTTCCACGAGGTCTAGGGGCGATGCTTCCTTTCAGCTACAGCTGCTGCTTTTCCCACGCTTTTTATCGTCGCTGGAAACGCGGTTCCATTACGTGCCCCTCTAACCCCCCTACTCAAAAGTGGATCATTTTTAATCGTTGAAGTGTAGCAGAAGTTTCACGCTTTTGCGCTTGTTCACTATTCCGCTCACATTTTCTGATTGGAGTTTCCCATACCAGAAAACTTCGCCTATTTGCTTGAGATAGTCCTTGTTCTATGATTACGCATTGATTGAATTTAGAGAACGGTCCCTCGCGATGGACTTCGCTGTCCGAATAATCATTTCTCAGTGGGGTGGCCGCCCCTGATAGTCACCATAAGTGGGCGTGGCTTCCCTCGGTGGTTACAATAGGCTCTAATGTCTCAAAAATTGCCCCCATAGATGGGAGTGGCTGCCCAAATAGTCGGACTCTAAGTGGGAGTGGCCATCCTCAATAGTCACAGGATGATCTATCATCCTGGAGGTTTTCCAAAATTGTGCGTGACTGCCGCTAATAGTTGTAAAATCTCTGATTACCTGAAATTTAGTTCCGCTAAATGGGCGTGGCTTTCCTTAACAGTCACAGAATGCTCTAACTCAAAATACCCTGTAGATGGACGTGCCTGCTTAAAGGCAGTGTCTCACCAAAATTTAGTTGCCGAGATTTTTGCATTTTTCAAGCCTGTCGGACTCTGTATAGCACTGTATGGGCTTAAAATCGCACCACGCTCCCAAAAACCCCGTTTTCTGGAGGCCCCGCGGAAGCAACGTGGACGAGTTGTGCCTTCCAACTTCAGCCTAAGCCACAGTGGCAGCAACAGAGGGGAGGTGAATGCCAAGTGGAGGGACATTCAAACGCGTAAGGAGGGAGACCGAAGGAGTCATCCGCGCGTACCAAGTCGCCCTCCGCGTACCATTAGGAGCGAATTTTTCTCAGCGATGAGGGGGTCAAATTGAGTGGGACTTGTTGCAATGGCCTATTTAGAGGTCCCTATAATAGAATATGTAAAGATCCGCGCGACCTCAACTTTGGTGAGACATTGCCTTTAAATAATCGCGCACTATAAGTGGGCGTGGCTACCCTCGATAGTACGTAATGATCTGATATCTTGCAAATTGCCTCTGATAGTTGTGAAATGCCTTAAATGACAAAAATTTTGTTCCGCTAATTGGGCATGGTTGCCTGGAAAGGTCCTAGAATGCTCTAATATCTAAAGATTTCCCCTACAAATGGGCGGGCCGTCCACAATAGTTTAAGAATACTCTGATATTCTGAGACTTGTCTCTATAAGTGGGCGTGATTGTCCCTAGTAGTCTTAGGAGTGCTTTGATATCCTGAAAATTTCCTATAAGTGGGCGTAGCTGCCCCTACACCTCCCTGTAAGCAGGTGTTGTCCCTGATAGTCCTAGAAGTGCTCTGATGATCTGGACATTGTCTTCATAAGGGGGCGTAGCTGTCCCTAGTAGTCTCAGAACTGCTCAGATATCCTGGAAACTGTCCGTGTAAGCGGGCGTGGCTTCCCTTAAAGGTCCTAGAACGGTCTTATTTTCTGAACTTTCGTTCCGCTAATCGGGCGTGACTGTCCGAAATGGTCCTAAAATGTCCTAATTTCCTAAAATTGTTCCACTCGGAGCATGGCCAAGTGGACAAGACACTTTCCAGCCCCAACATTCGACCTTGCACATGTGACGTTCGTTGTCCCAGCAGCACACCGCTGCTTTAGCGATCAATTACCGTTTTTCGTGTCTTTACTACGATTCACTTTCCATACACTTTTTTCCCATTGCGAAGCTACGGCTTGCTAAACAGGTAAGAGAATGCACGACGAACAGCGCTATCGTAGCTGCTATCTGGAATTCATTCTCTGCAAGAGCAAAACCTCTTTTGCACACCAACCTATCAGTGAAAAGTACTCTTTTTGATAGGTTACAATTTTTTGTCGTTCTCGGCAAAAAATTCGTGATGCATAACACCCAAACTTGGATCTGCTCGTCTGTAACGCAGAATTTCTTCCTGCACGCAAAAGTACACAACGAAAAAAATGTGTTGATTTCTGGACGAGACAGGTGAAACCAAGGTCGAATTCTGCAAATTTGTTTCCAGATGAAAATAATCTCTGCCCCACCCTGTGCCACTTAAGAAAATTGACTTGTCGTTTGGGATACTCGGAAATATGTAAAAAATAGATTGAAAATGTCATCATCGATGTATTCGCGACTTCAATTTGCATTTCCGCATTTTTTGAAGGTTCAGGAATTTTGGGGAATTTGAGTTTTCTGCTCCTTACATAGAATTTAGAAGCCAATTCACGGATTTCGTTTTGGAAACTATCATCAGAGAAGACAAAAACAAAAAAAAGAAATTTATCGCTTTCACACACTAGAAACGATGACTTCCGGATTACATGGAAAAACTGAAAACTCGCTCCATAAATTTGAATTTTTATTAGCATGGTTTTATAGTTATCGCAATATGGTAGGCATACTGTTGGAGGTCATTACGCATTGATCCTTCAGAATTCATGCTTGAGTAAAATTTTCGGTTTCTCGTATCATTAAATGATTTTTTTTTTGAAATAGTGGCAGTCCACCTTTCATGGTTTTGTAGGTGTCAACAAATTTTTGGTAGACTGAACGTATTTCAAAATGTGAAATACGTAGTAGGAAATCGTTCATCGGGAAGTTTTTTGCGCCGGCGGAAGATGTCAGTATCAAATGTTGATTACAGGTTTCGCAGACGTTTACATCAATTTTGTGACGTAAGACACCCGTTGAACTTTGAAAAATTGTGCGCCGAAGGAAGTTTTGAGAAAACAGGACGGAAGAAAGTTGGTGAAGATTGTCTGCAAGTTTGTTGCACAAGTCATACTAACCCATAATCCAATGAATTTTGAGCGGAGCAATGGATTTTGGGAATATCGCAGTAATGAATTATGAGAGCTGAAAAACTGATAATCATCTAACATTGTACGCTTTCATATTTCGCGATTGCTGGTCACAAAATTGCACCACAATAGATACACATTTGTGTTTTTCCCACCCCGAAAATTCACACTAATCAGGCTTTGCCATATTGGGCGGGTTTGGCACAGAATCGAGCTCTAAGTCGCTTGCGGAAAAGGATTGTCTATAAAAGGTGATACTATAAATTATTGAGATTCCTTGCAGAATTCTCGTAAGGTTACTTTTGAGGAAATCCAGTGAAATCGGCTTCATTTTGAAAGCGTATACAAAAAGTTAATGTATATAAAAAACATAGTCTTCTTTTCTTTACTAAGTTAGATTTTGGTCTTATTTTCATCCCTAATGACCGCCAGATAAAATCGCATGTTCTTCATTTCCTCTTGTTACGACATATTTGCAAAAACGATTTTATAAGCTTAGACTTCTCTGCGATAATTTTAATCTTCAGTTTGAAGTAGAGTTTCTCGATTCCAAAAGACATCAAGCATTTAAACCTAGCTTTTATGTGCTTCTTTAGATGCTGCCGGCATTCTTAATTGCTACAGTTAAGCATTTATGCTGTCATAAATACTTTTCCTTTCTTCTTCGGCTAACAATCTAGCGAGTTTCGGTAATTATGAGTTTGTAGAAGTCCTTGAAGTCTTCAAAGCTGAAGTGCGATTTATTAATCAGTCAAGGGTTTCATAGGCATTTATCTAGCGATAGGTCAAAATTTGTCCCAGAACTATTATATTCTTCTGCGTCAAGATGCTAGTTGCAGTTTGTTATATTCTCATTTTTTGAAACTGTGAGAAAATTAGCAGTGTAAACTGGGAGAGATTCTTGAGCATCCACTTTTTCCCCTATATCAGTTCTCGAGATTTGGAACACAGCTTTGAATGATCGTCGAGTTCACGTCTTGAATTGAAACGCTCGAGATTATCAAATACGCAGAAAAAACGAATCCAGCTGTCCGAACCGATTACCATACCTGTTGATGCCCAGGCACCTAGACACCTACGTAAGTCGATCCATCTCTTTCCTGGATTCTTCGTCGAACATCTTGTGCCGAACGGGTCTGGACGGATGATTCTGGAATTTGCACAGTCGAACTTGTAAATAACCGAAGGTTCAGTGGATGATAATTAGACTTCGGGTATGGCGTTCGTCATCAGCCACACACCACACGCACACACACACGCACGCATTGCGCACTCTCCAATGCGCCGTTTCTCTCTCTTTGCCCTTCTCTGCTCTCCACACTCCTCTGAAATAACGATCGTGTACAACGCCAACGCTTGGTGAATCGCATAAGAAACACGACGTCGACTAAAAAAGGCGATGTAGCCAGTTTTCGTCGCCAAGGCGCCGTTTGCTGCCATCGGTTAGCACCGAGCGTGCTGCCTGCGCGTCGCCGTCGCCGTCGTCGTCGTCGTCGACGTCGTCGCCGCCACCGCCACCGCCGTCACCACCTACACCTACAGTCGTCAGTCCTTTGCGTCACAATATCGGCGTCACCTCAGCCACATCACAGAGAAGATGATGAGCTACTATCTTCCTCAAGTAAGTCAAACGACACTCATCTTCGGCCTTCCTCTCCCCCCTCCGCTCGAACCTCACAAATCCGGCTAGTTCCAGTTCCACCTTCGACCCTTACACCCTACATCCACCTGCGGAAGTCCAAAATGTAGGCAAACCTCGCAGTCACAAATCTTCCTCCCCTAAAAAAGCTGCTTAGATTACAGAGCCACTAAATTAGGAAGCGTCGTTAGCATTATGGACCAGAAGCGCTAAGAAAAGCGGTTTCTCACATCTAAACTGGCCTAGCATCTACATAGGCTGGAAGAACGACTACGTTTTTTGACATCTAAACGCTTAATTCGCATTTTCTTTTGGATATCTTTCAAATTCCAAGAAGCAAAACTATCCGCAACGCATTTTATCTTCTCATAGAGATTTCCAATTTTCTGGATTAATGCTTTACCTCAAACTTAAGAAAGCAGCTTAAAGCCTAATCAACTTCAAATCGTTATACTCTCGTAAAGTGCTTTTTTGCTTTCTCTTTCTTCTTCAATTCTCAATCTGTTTTTTCGTCGATTTCGGCTGAAAAAAAAACTGGCAAACGGGCTAATACGGCCATGAATGGCCTGTCTGCAATGCTTCCTTTTTGCTACGTTTGTTGAATGAATCAGACGAATTACTCGTTTTTTTTTTCGCCAGTATTTTGAAAACAGGCTCAGATCAGTATTGAAAGGTTACCACATCGAAATTGACAGATATTCGCGCTTCGTGCAAACGTGAAGTTAGCATTTAGAATTCGACAACGAGAGCGAAATACCTGCTTATTTGATGTAATTATAGCACGAAAACATAATTAGTTTTCCTCAAAAACTGAGGGAATTCCCTTTGCGTTACCAAGTCACAAAACTTGAAAACTCCAATGTTGTCCACGAATGCTTGCTCGATCAATTTTGACTTATGTTTGAAAATACAATGCCGTTTTGGGAATTTATGGCTTTTCGCTTGAAATCTAACCTGTTTAAATTAGCCAAAGTAGTTTTCTTACAAACTTTTGATAAATCAAACTTTCTCACTGGCTCGACAAAAGGTATTAATTACCTCGAGACTAATCTATTGGTTAGTTTTAGGGCGTAATGTGTTAAAAAAAAACTATCTGCTCGTGTTTTTTTAGGGTCCGACGTGTCTTCTTTTGAAATCTAATTTTTAGTACTATAACTCTATTTTAAGGCAAACATGGTTTGATGTGTAAATTTGGAAAATATGCGATGACGATTTAGAGAGATGTCAATAAAAAGTCATGATAGATGTGTTATCTATTATGGTGTGGCGAGTTCCGTGAAAACTGGAATTTTTTGTAAATAATTTGTTGACAAACCCAAATTGACCATGTTTCTAACCACGGGTTTTGTTTAGGAACACACCTAGTCGATAACGAAATTGCGTTAGCTTTTTTTATTTGAACCTTGTGGGAATTTCTGTAACTGCCCAGTAACTTCTTACTGATCGTAGAGTCAAAATTTTTCCAGACCTATACTTTTTTAATACACCAAGAATTAGTGGATCTAAAGTATTTTGACTTTAGAAAAGCAAGATTGTTTTGAAACATGTTTTCCAATTATGTTTTCGGAAGGAGTATAGAAAAACTAGTATATATTCATATATACACTAACTTTGAGCACGCTTCACAGATTTGACATAACTCGTTATTTTTGTTGAGAAATTCATAATGTCATAGCCGAAACCCTTTGCGAAAGGGAATATGAATGTCTAACCTTTGCACCAATTTTTCAACGTAAAAACGTTTTTCCAGCGCTTTGGGATTGTTTTCGTTGAGAAGATAAAATGAGGAAAAAATAAATTATCTCACATATCGTTCCTTATTTTAAATACAGCCTTTTACAGCTTCCTCTCCAGAAAAGGCTATGAAGAAGAGGGTTATCTTTTTTTTTCAAAGAATGCCATTGTTTTATTCTGTTGTGGAGAATAAGGGAATGCTAGCATGTTTAACATAGCCTGTGTTATTTTAGCTTCTGGATCTGATAACGGGCAATGACCGTAATTGCGTACGTGGCAATGCGCCGCTGCAAAGCGGCAGCGAATGAGAAGAGTGCATATTACAGCGAGAACGGCGCACGGCGCACATCGCTTCACCATTCATTAGCCCTTATGCTCGGAATGGTGAGCAAAAAGCCGCTGTCCGGGCTAATATCACAGCACGAGTGGCTCTTCCTTTTCTCGAAAACGAACGGGCGGTGAACGTGCCGAATGCTAGCGTTAACGATATTAGCCGATGTGTTTGTGCTGAAGAACTGACATGACTGATTACCGTCCCGGGTTGATGCCAGTGGGGCTTTTTGCACCCGCGGGTAAAACTGGCCCAGCAGCACTCAACGCGCTGCTTATAGCCAGCCAGCACTGCTTGCGATGGTAAAAAGGTAAAAATTCTCTCTCTCTTTTCTCGAAAAGAATTCTCTTCGGAAATTTTGCGCACTCTACATTTGGAAAGTACGTTTTTTTTCAGCGCACACCTCATACGTCGTTAATTCCGTTGTCGTTAGTGTTTTTCTTTGCACAATCATTTACTGACTGATTGCAATGTTCTTTAACGGTAATGCGAGTGAGAGCTGAATTCCGCTCTGATATAAATTACCCGGCAAGAAGTGGTTAGCAAAGGCGAAGGCATCTCGTGCTTTGGGAAAACAGGAAAACGCCCTTTTGATTAGGGACGAGTCGAAATCGCAAATTCTTTTCGCAAACTCTGAGAAACAAAGTTGAACTTTCGATCCAGTTGGTTGAAGGAAAGTAAACGTGAATGTCGTGATGAAGAATCTTCGGGATTAGCAGTGCCCGGTCCTTTCCTTGGCCGATTAACATGTTGGAATTCACTTCCCCCTACTTTTACTCGTTCCCTCCCCCTACTATTAGTAAGTGAAATAGATAATTTACTCATTACTTGACATATTTATCAATTGAATTCAAAATAAAATTTAAATCTATGAAGATTCGATGAACGCAGTCGGTTCCCAGTTCATTTCTCATTTCCGCAAGAAACATGCCCGCTTGCCCTTGTATGGCAACTGCTAGGGCCAGCTCTTTAAAATCGAATAAAATTGCCATGGTGTAAAATTCCTTGATTGATTTCATTATAAGTATTTTATCATCTTTTGCTTCCTAGCTCAAAGTTAGCGTCTTTTGTTATTCGCTTCGCCCCTCCCCCCCCCCCCCCGAAAAAGGTAGCAAGATTTCTAAAAAAGTCTACAGCGTATTTCTGAAAATAGCCTAAAAAAGTGACTATCAAAATTTTTGAATATCAAAAAAAAACCTCTCCCGCCACTGATACTTGCGTCTGGGTATAACAAACATTACTTCGTAGACAACGTGATAGAATGGACGTCAAGGACTAGGTAGCTCCATAGATAAATGCTTACTGTGGTTGCTGTAAAACTAACCATGAGTTTTATTTCTACCAGCAACAAGGGATTTGCCAATTCTCTCATAACGCAAAATTCGCGGAATGAAAAGCAGATCTCAACATTTTGCGATGTTTTCAGTAAATGGGGTTAGTTCAAAACTTACGTTTTGTGCTACCATAATGAAAACTAGCCATAAATTGAACTAAACAGGATAATCGGTGGCGACATCCCGAAGAAAAGTTCAATATTCTATGCAAAAGCTTGCGAAATTCATTTACAGTTCGTCCAAGAGCAGTTTGTAAAACTTCATGAAGATAAAGTTAATTACGACTTACAAATCTGCATTTGCGTACATAAATGTTTATGCCTACAAAGATTTTTGTTTTTCTCATCAAAGATGTTTAAGGGCATGACGCCGTCGGTATCAAACACTTACTACACCTCGTTAGAAGCACCGCGATTAACTACGGAAATTCCTGAAGATAACGAAGTACTGCCAGATGCTATCGAAACTATCACAGATTCCACAAAACCTGAAGATATCCGAAAGCCAAGAAGAAAAGGTGATTTCACGATAATTCTGAGCCTGTTTCAAGGTAATAAATTCAGGTACAAATCTCTATGGACGCCCGTATTGTCCGGGTCGACCACTTTCTATGGCAGAACGGCGACGGATCATCGAGCTACATATGAGCGGCATGAAAGTGAATGCAATCTCCAAAACTTTGTGCATATCACACGGTTGTGTTAGCAAGATTATCAGCAGGTGAATAGTAGAGCAATTCGCAAGTAATCAGTTCAAAGAACCAGCAATACGTCGTTGTCTATAGTTCGCTGAAGCGCAATCAGGTGATGATAGAAATGTCTCAAAAAATGCCTGTCGTTTAGGTTCGTAATATCAAACTTTGGCAATAATCAATAAATCTTCGGAAGTGAAAAAGTATTGGTCGTAATCTTACTATGAAGCCTTTGCTTTTTTCTTTGTCAAATATGATGTAATTAGTAACAATGAAAAATACTGGGTGACTGTTTAGATGTGTCTTAAAAAGCGCTCGTAGACTGCGACCTGCTGACATGCTTTTTCATAGTTTCAAAAGTTATTACACCATTTTTGCATTACCTCAAAATATTGTATATATTGTTCGCTTTTGAAGACATCGTTATTTGATAGGTAAGATAATCCCAATTGTGGTTGTGCTCAAGAAGTTGCATTATCTTTATACAGTTGCCTAGTAATTAGTACAGGCAGAACTGAAATATCTCAGCTTGCGCAATGCCGTGGGGAGCACTATTGCCGAACATCGGTCGTGTATTCGCGACGAGACCTCTCGCTGAGCACGTTGCCAAGCCGAGGTGTACATATGGGTTGCAGAGAGCTGCACGCGTCTTTTCGATCCTTTCTGTATCAAATGTCATCGTTATGCTTCAGCAACCTCCTGTAAGAGTTGCACCATACTGCGCGGCGTACGCCCCACATCTTTGAGCACTTGAGCATATATATGCTGCTTACGTCGCGTAGGCAGCGTACGCCGCGAAGGGCCCGACCCCATGATTTCAAGCAAAGTTTTTTATGTTAGCGGTTGAGCGCAGATAGGCATTGGAATCGGAGGAGCAACAGCACAGTAGTTATAGTTAATAATGGATGAAGTACACCAGCGAAGGAGATGGCCTGCCTACTTTGGGTATGGCATAGTATAATGGCATTAGATGACATACGAGGTGCTGGGCTTTACCGAAGTGCAACAGAGAAGGAAAGCAGCTAACAGTGTCTATTTCATTGAATGTTCGCGAATAACAGCTCGCTTGCAGAACCATGCACTAAAATTGTAAAGCAAAGCAGCAAAATATAAGGTTTTTCATTCTTAAAAACGGTATATGATTGTAAAGGAAGTGCTTGAGTGGTAGCTTTTGAGACGATGTCAGATAAATTCCGCGTGAAACCAATGTTTCTGTTCAGATACCGTCAGACAGGCATTCTTTCTCCTGCCTCATCTCCTGAACAGCGCCGATCACGACGGAAGAAGAACGAGTCGCCGCCAGCCGAAGCTCAGGAGTACAAGTCAGAGTTTAAGCAGGAATACCCACATCCAGACTACATTCCGCACGAGTTCCGCGTACATTACGCGGCGCAACCGCATCCCGCCGATATGCCGATGCAGCACTACACGATGATTCCAGAGCAGATGCTCGTGTCCGACTATCCTCAGTCCGTGCTACTCTGACCACGACGTGGAGATTGACACCTTTCGGTGCACGGAGAGCCCAAGCTGTGCCTTATGTGCCTTGCCGTCCTTTGTCTCTTTCAAATGACTGCCCTAACTATGAAACGAATTTTGTAGCGGTGCCTAAAACGGGTGCTTCACATCAAATGTCGAACCCATGATTTTTATCTCCGTTTAGTCAAAGCCATAGTTACTACTATTTGCTAGTGAAACGAGTAGTTATACGACTAGAAATATTGTCGTTTGTTAATCAACATTTATGAGTTTGTGCCCTGTTTTGTATGACGAGTAGCGCACGCATTTCACTTTCTTTTCTGCCGGTAATTCGTCACTGCTTTCACTTTATCATTTTCGCCTAGATTACGATGTAAATATCGCCACAATCATGCCAGTCACTTAAATCCCCACATCTATCATGCCAAATGTTCTTGTCGCCACTAGAAACTAGTCTCTATGATTATATGCATTTTTTAGATGGAAATAGAGAGCAAGAGATCGAGATCTCTTATTCGCCATTCTGATAAATAAAGTGTTATTATTGGAATGTTGCTTGTTTGAGATGAAATGACTTATCAGACTGAACTACAACACTTAAGACTTCGTATAGATTAGAACATAAGTTCTGCAACAACATCTGCAAAAGATTTGTGAATATACCCATTTTCAACAAGTACGCCTGATTCAGTGAAGTTAGGGAAAGAAAATCATGCACTCTCGCTCGGGTCTCACAGCGAAAATTGTAATTGGTACTTCGCGGTACAAGGCGATAAGGAAAAATTTTAAAGAAAATCTGAAACTTGCTCGCAAAAAATGCCGGATTATCAGAAAATTTATCAGAAATCTAAGTTTGATTTTGATACTTTGCGGCCAAATCTTCTGGACTTAATATGATTATCTCAGTGATATATGATTAAGAAGTTTTTGTTAGTAAATTTTTGTATTTGTTTGAAAAACTTTTTTAGTATGCATGACAAATACAGAAAAAATGCAGATATATTTTGAAGGTCGAAAAGTACACTCTAATTTGGGATTTTCTTATTTCTAAACGATTCTTCGAAATTTTTGCTGTCATTTGGAGGACAAAGGGGTCGCTAACCCTAATTCGGGAAAAAATCTCAGTTAAACACTGACCTCGTAGAAAAAGTTCCACGACAAATTCTTTGCTTTGTGTCGGTTCTGCAATCGTCTAAGTTGTTGAAACCACCAGGTTGAGCGTTTTCATGATCCATTAAAATGCGATACTTCCTGGGAATGAAATCTTGCTCCAATGAATGACTTCGCTCGAGTTGCTGGTCTTCGTCTAGAACACATTTTTTATATGCAGCAGAAGCGGAGCTGCGTTTTATGCGCGTAGGGAGGTACTGAACTAGAATTCGTAATCAACAAAGATACGTCAAATCTCGTTAAATCTCGTAATGGTTTGTTTATGCCGTAAGCTGAAGGTTCATGAAGCTACATTCTGAAGCTCTGAACAAAATCGAATCAGTGCGCCTCATATAGTTAAAATCTGAAACGTTGTCTAGATTCCTCTTGCCAAGAAGTTCCCAGATTCTTCTTGCAAATATCTATCCTTCTTTAGATGTGAGTACTGTATCTGTGCAGATGTCTAATGAATAAAGAATTATGACTTACGATTCATGATATGAACTTGGTTCAAACTGAATTATTCGAAACCAAGCACATTTATCATATAAGGATTCTACTATATTCACCGGATGCTGTTCGTAATCTATATATCACGATGTTCTTCTGACAACAAATGGGCGGATTCAATCCCGCGAAATTTGCAGCGCAACTGAAGAATTGCACGCCCCATGGAAAACGCTTCGTTTGGTATTTGATAGAGGATAGAGATTAGGCCAGAAGAGTTGGGAAAATTCTTGACAATGGTAAATAAGCAAGTTATGGAGTAACCTATTTGATTGTTAAGCATTCGCGATCGCGAGAGATGGCTTCTGTATTGTGGAGCGGCCCGCGACTAACACAAAAGCAAAATTGTAGACATGAAAAATTGGAAGGACGTGTTAGTATTTTAAAGGCAGCGTCCAGGCAGATCTGGACCTATGGGGCTTTTACATGGAAAGTACTTTTGGGGTCCTAACTAAGGCACTGCCCAAGCGGCAGCTCAGGTAGTGCTTTAGTGGTTGAGATATTCCATTCGAAACTGGACCCCGCGACCGTGTTTCGCATTGATTCATGGCGCAAAGCGTGGATCCTGGCGCGAAACTGCCATATATCCATGCGAATACGTTCGCGGGGGCCAGTTTCGAGGGGAATATCTCAGCCAGTAGAGCACTGCCTGAGCTGCCGCTTGGGCAGTGCCTTAGTTAGGGCCCCAAAAGTACTTTCCAAGTAAAAGCCCCATAGGTCCAGATCTGCCTGGACGCTGCCTTTAACTGTTGAATCTTGTATTCAATTCAATACTGAACGCGACATACAATGGTAGTATAGGAATAGTCGATTTTGTTTAATGAGAAGTACTACAAATAACAAAGTCGTCCATAGGACTACCAAAACTTACTTCTCCACTGATCATGAAGGTGTTTTCGCGCTCAAGCACTCAAAACATGCCTAACTTTTGGAGTAACAGGAAAGAGAATCACAATAGTGTGAGCTTAGTGGAAGGGACAAGTAGATACAAAACTATAACTTATAGAGTGCAGAATTACGTTCACTTTTGATCATTGATTTCTGCGGAAGCATACTGTAGTATACACCAAACTTGCAGGAGCTTTAAGGAAGGTGCAAGGATTCTGACCAGACAATATAAGCGTACAAGTTGGAAAGAAAAGTAGTGAAAATGCGACTAAGCTCAGCAATTAGTGAAATTACCCAATCTCAGAGTCTTATCACATGCTTTGCATTTCTAAATGAGCTAAATTATTTTCAGTAAACTGAGAGGTCCAATAATGAGGTAGCACATGGAAAGATTTCACAAAAATAACGTTGCAGTTTCATTTTATATGTGGAATTATGAAGAAAATGGGTACATTAAATAAGTGAAGTGAAGCCGTGTAGCTCCTCATTCACTAACACTGTTCACTTAAAGAGTTAACTTTATCTTGATAGGTGCAAAAGTGGGTCCAACTCTCCTCTCCGATATGATCTTCAAAACAAGCAAAATCTTCAAATCTCTACTTCCCAATTTGACAATACGGTAGCAGAGGCTCGATGGCAATGGATATTTTTGCTGCTTTTGCGCACAGGTATGCTGAGGAAGATATGCCTACGAAAGCTTCTCACAAAACATCCACTGTTGTCATGACGATACTGCCAAAAAATCAAGTGAGAAGCTCAGCAAGATTTGGTTCAACAGGTAAAGCCGACCTAGAACGGTTTGGCATTGCAATAGATGCCTAATAGCTTCAAAAGAAAGCGAGTTTTGCGTGCATGAGAATATGATGACTACGGTAAATGGTTGAGCCAGAAAAATAGAGATTTTGAAGACAAGTCAAATCTTAAGGTTATGTGCTCGGTAAACCTGCTCATAGCTTGAACGGCTATGGTATTATACAAAGATTTCCTTGAAGATTTAGCAAGTAAAGCTCAAAGTAAACTATCGTTGAGTAAGGGTTGGCAGCTTAAAGTACCTCACAAGCTTTCTTTCAGTCTTCTTCAAAAGTCTTAGTACGCGGTTTGGGTAAAACAGACCGTTGAATCGAAAAATATTTCGATTTTGGAAGGAAATACGGCACTGAGTCACCGAGGATTCTTGTGAGGGAAGGGATAATAGAAACTGAAGCTTCCGGCCGATACCGATATTAGTATCGATATTCCTGAACATCATAGTAGAGTTTCATGAAAGCCAACAGACCACCACCGTTGAAAACAAGCCACTGACAACGCTTTCTACCGTATCCCGAGTGCGTGACTGGTGAAGTGAGACCTCGCTTTGACGAGTCCGCTGTTTTTTGCGATTGAATTCTTCGTAAGATTACTGTACATTTGCACGAAGACATGAGGAAAGAACGTGTCGTCTTTTGGTGAATCGCTAAATGTGCAAGTGTGAGCAAATTGTATGCAAAATAATCACACTTGTCATTTCAAGCAGTTATTTCTCATATGTTGCGAGGTCGTACCGGCTTATCACTATCTAGGCTAAATTAAAAGCAAAAACTGACTATAATTGCCCTAAAATTTGGTAGCGTGACCGGAACCTCGGCATGACATTGGTCGCCTGTGTCGGTCTTTGTCGCCTCCCCTAGATTTTTTAGATCTGAACTTCATCAAGCTTACACAGCTGCTTAGTTCTCCCTTAGAAGGATCATTAGAGAGAGTTGAGAATTTAGCATAAACTCCGATCCTAGAGGAAGGGATATAGTGACTTCTGCGGAATGATCCTAGCTGTTGGCTCATTTTGATTCAGCCTAAAAGTTGCTACTTTACGAGAAAATAGACTACAGAACTTTTTTTTCCTCTTCCTTTCTTCTCCCTTATCGTACAGTTATGGAAGCAGAAATAGCCAGAGCAAGCACTATAACGCCTCAAGCGGCTGTCACTTCGGTTGATCATACCCTTGCACTTCTCTTACTGATAAGCTTCCAGCATTGAATGATCATCTGCGTTCCTCGTCTTGCATGCTCACTAGTTTTATTATAAATCATTATTCCTTAAGTTTGGAGTCTACCTCAAAAAGTAGTAGAAAATGGAAAATGTGTCTTAGTTCAAGAGTCACTATTGCTGCTCCATAATTGCAAAGCTTAGCGAAGAAATTAAAAAGATTGCTTTATGAAATGAATCCAAACGTAACCTTGATGAACGAGCATATGCTTGTGAAAGGATGATGAGAAAGCTCAATGAGTTACCTGAAAATTTGAGCCATATCTGAAGAACCTTGCTGAGTCAAAGCTAAGCAAGAGTAGTTATCAAAACCCTGAAGTTTCTTCAGTGGATCGAGTTAGTGAAACTCAGCGCTCATAAGCTTTGAAATTCATCTAATTTAGTCGACCTTGGTAGGCTTGTTGGTACTCGAGTCTGCTTCTAGATGAGTAATAGTGGTTAAGTTGGAATTGAACAAGGCAATGTGATAATAATTTCTCAACACGACTAACTAGATGTACATTTTATGGAGCCCTTAGCATTATCTACGCCATATCACAATGCGCCCATTCGTACAAAAAGCCTGTGTCGTAATTCAGTACAATGATTAAGCTGAAATTATTCTACTTATGATGCTACCGAAGCCATAATTATCAGATCAAAAGAGCTTGATTATCTCCAAATTAATGGCACCGCTTGTATGCATGCTACAGTACTTCCTTCCATAATTGACGCTGTAAAAACACATCTGACATCGTTCGGTTCCATCGTTTACACGATAAATATTGGTGGTCACAGTACTTTTCAAATATGCGGATGCTTTCATCCAGAGCTTGGAAGCTATCCGCAATTGGTTTGGGAAGTGATGCAAAAGCATATATACTTCAACTCGATCATTTCCGTTTTCTTTACATTCTTAACTGATTACGTATATCTAACACGCATTTTTGTGCATTGCGGAACATGAGAGAAGTTACACATCAAACAGACCACGGTCATAGGAAGACATTTCTTCCCGGCATAAACGTTGCATCGCATAGATCATTTCCAGGGTTTCAGTCCCTAATTTCAGTAACCGGTTCTGCAGTTGTGACAATGACAAAGTGCTCAAACTTACCAGCATCTTTTCTGCCAACTTGGGGACGGAAGCATCGATAAAGTAACCGAGCACCATGAGAGCATGATAATCATGTCGGATCACCCTGAATGTCACTGCGTCGAAGCACGTTATACACCATAAAATCCAACTAGGCTACATAGCTTATGAACCTGTAGCATCAGATCTGGGAGCCTACTGATATGTATAATCTCATTAAAAGCTGGAAGACTGCTAGGTGAACTTGGTGGTGTCCCAAATTTCTTCGTCTTTTCTTCACTTCTATCAACTTTTGCCCATTAAGCAATGGCTACACAATTTTCGTTACTCTCCCTCTCGATATGGCAAAACTTCGTCGAATGACATCATGCCTTTATGGCCACGAGGAAAATTCATGGGATTTCAGTCATCACGCGATCTGGCAGTTCGCCAGATGTCCTCAAATTCTACATTGGCAGACAACAGATGCACTCGTTTATAATGTAGACTGTAGATAGAACTCATTATCCTCTTTGCCTTCCCTGTGCATGCGATGAGTGTAAACATTCAAAGTATTGCCAAGAGGTACCGCGAATGAAATTTTATATATTCAACTTATGCAAACATATACGGTGTCAAAGTGAAAAAGTCACAGCAATAATTGTCCACATTTGAAGTACTGGTCTACCACGAGTTCGAAAAATAATTAGGAGCTTGAAGTTTAGAAATTCAAAGATAAACCCACTTGATGCGCGAAGAGTAAGAATTGCTAAATAGGACTTTTGCCATATAGAGTTTACTACATTTTTCAAGAATAATAATCAACGCGAGGAGGCAGCACAATGAATAGCAAGTATTGACAGCTGAGAATGAAGTTAACGTTGATATACGATACTGATCTCAGTTTCAATCTTGCAAAAGTAAGGAAAAAATTTTGGAAGCAAGAATCTTTGCGGCTACCGAGAATTTCAATGGCAAAGGTTTGCAATTTCAAGGAATTTTCCTTTTGGGGTTTCTGCTAAAGTATTTGAACCAAAAGGATCTAGTGCCAGCAAAGATACAGATAACGAGGAAAACATAACATTCTGAGATTTTTCAACTTGACCATAAATTTTCCATAGTAGTTTTCCGCATGATGCTGCGAATGTTTCAAAAAAACTCCTAAGTCTTATTATTCAACATTGGCAGTAATTGCGTATAACTCGTCCCAAAGACGCTTGCATTGTCCAAGCAACATTCTCTCCGGTCTCGGTCACTAGCATTTTTCGTTACATTTACAAGAAAAATACATTACAAAGTGACAGCAACCGTGATAATGATGAATTATAACTATACTAAGAAAATGTATCTGATTCGAGATTTGATTGAGGTTTCATAAATTTCATTAGACTCCTCAAACCCTGTGTAAGCGACAATTTTTCGACAAGATTAACATATATATAAAGCTGAGTGTTGGTGAATTGTTAGCTAGTGTGTTCATAGAAACTTTTGTGTGTGAACCAATTAACACCAAGCTTTGCACACATATGTTTTCGATGCCGGCCCACCGGCATCGAAAACAGCATAGGCTACTTTCGCGGCGAAATTAAAACTCCTTCTATTGTTTTATCGGTTTTGAAGAAAAATGAATCCGAATCAGATACTATCAAACCTCTAATTTTCGCGGAAACAATAGCGATGGAACTCATTTCTATTTCGCCAGGCCGGTGATGCGGTACTTAAAAGCGATGCAGTAAGCAGGTTGTTTTTGTGTTACCCTTGTAAACAGAAGAAAGCCGAAGCAGATAAGTTAAGCCTTTGAAGTCGCGCACCAATTTTGCTCTTTGTTACGGGCGGAGCCGGACATGCCATCTAGTTTTTACTAAAATGCAGCAAGAAAATTTGTTCTCCACATTCGAGTAGAACACTAGATTTTTAGCATTGGTCTAGAATATCACGCTGATTGCTCTCAGACCTGCTTATAGTGATTTCTTCCTTGAAACCACTCAAATTCTGGAAATTCATGTTTTGTTATGATATCCTGAGAAGGCAATCGGAACCAGCACTCGTTCTAAGCTTCAAGCATATGAATAAGTGCATGCCAACAGTAGCAACCCGCTGTGAGGAATTTTTACGCTGTAACTGTCCCATTATTATTTTGCATGGACCTATCAAACAGAAGCGCGCGCTGTCGAGCCACAGTTTCAATTGCTTGTATGATCTTTCGACAATACTATATCCAGCCGTTCAATCCTTTCCAGGGTCAATCTTTCAATATCTCAAAGTACAATGCTGAACATTGAGACGCTCAAAGAGTGCGTTTTGGCCAAACTCTGGGAGTCATTCTTGTTTTATGCCTCAGTTTCTCAGAACACATACACTTGTGTCAAAAAGGCATACATCTTTGTGCCAATTTCAGAACAATATACTACCAACATGCTATAGTCATCGTGCTTTCAGAACCATACATTATCAAAATCTGGTAATTCTTGAAGAGAATGCATATAGAACGTATGTTTTATATGTTTTACCACACCTTGGATATTGTTGACGATAACTTCTTATTCATCATCATAAACTCCATAGTCTGTATAGCGAATCCTAAGCTAAAATTGTGAGCTACTTACTTTAGAGTATCTGATTACTCAAGAGTGAGTGGTATCTGCGCACCAGTGAACGTATTCATCAACGAACCCACTGGGTAAGATCTATTAGGTTGATGCAGAATTAATGAGCATTTTTCTAGGAGTTTTTTCTGGACAACTCTTCTCAATCAAACTTCTTCCTTTGAATTAGATACACGCATTATTGAGATGCTCTTTTCAGGGTCTATACAATGCTGCCTAAAATGGACAATTAGCCTAATCTGTTAAAAATTTTTAGGGCTTCAAATGAACGCACTCAACCAGGTTTTTGTTGCATTCACCTTTCTGGCCAGAATTCAAGCGCAAATGAGGCGCGTAAAAATTTAGCCACTCATTATGCGTACTTAATCATAATTTTTGGAGTTATCTAAGCTGAGCTATCGGCGCCTTAACATGGGTAATGGTTGCGATCATTCTATAGCCCACATCTTCCTTTTGTAGAATGAAATCCCTAAAATTTTGCTCATTTCTGTAAGCGTGAGGCTAGAGCATCCTGTTGACAGCTTTAGCAAAGGCATTTAGCTGTTTAGCACGCAGAAAATTCTATGTTTCGGAATTTTGAGGCCTACTGAGAAATGCTGAAAAAGTTGATTTGTAAATTTTGATTTTTTCCTGTCCGCCAATCTCTTTTCTCCAAGCTCTTTCCATGTTTGTTTGTACTACTGACTTGCGGCTACAAGATAGGCTACTTATAAATTATACTAACAAACTGTGATGGGAGTTACGTTTTGTCAAAAACGAGACTCCAGAAAAAAACTTGTTTTGTTTTTCAATTCATATTTTTCTGCCCATTTGAGATATGAGTACAATTTAATGTGGGTTGTATTGCGAAACGTTCGCTACATCCGATGGTCTTCACCGCATATCAAAATGTAGATTGTTTTGAAAGTTATAGCAAGTTGAAGTGATAATTTGAAAAACGCTCATTATTTTTGCATCAACCTGATATATTCACAAGTGCGCCGCTGGGTTCACCAACCCACGACGCCACCATTGTGACTCTCCAGTCTGTGTACTGTTTTTCCATATCTCTGACACACACATGAATCGCGCTAAATCAAAAGCGCTAGTACGCTTGACACGCTTTCGGGAACTCTTATGTTCGGATGAATGGGATCAATCAAGGTCTTTTGTGCGACAAAACTTGCATTTCCTTATCCTTTTCTATTTGAGTACTCTCTCGGACCCAGACATGACTGTCGATTTGGGCTCTTCCTTTTTTTTGTGCAAGTGGTCTTTCTTATCATTGTCTCTTACCTCATAAGGGGGATTTAGCATACTTTCAAAGATTGCATGACATAGCTAACATGTATGAATCTACGCTGTTTGAAAAGATTCTTATGGTGCAGGCGTGGCTAAGTTTTATTTTAGGGATGCTTTTGCTATACATAACAAGTATATGTACGTCTTTCAAACGGAATCCTCACTATCAGTGACAAAGTGGCAACCGCAGGGAGCGCTGAAATCGTTTTTGCTTGATTTGTGTCAAATTCATTCATGTTTGTTTACCCCGGTCAAAATATCAAGGTAAGGGAGCGAAGGCGCCAGTTTGAGCCGCCTTTTGCTATCAACTAATCCTTTTGCAATGCTGTTGCATGTCGTTCCAGGACCAGTAGTCCGCGGAGGCGGCCCAAACTGGCGGCCTTCGTTTCCCTACTCAGAATGTCATCGCTTTTAGTTTAGGCGTCAAAATTGCCTACTGTCTGTAGAGTACGAAAATTTCACGCCTAATTTGACGCCTAAGGATCAGAATTTCTCATTTCTGACCATATTTACGATTTGCGGTGTCGTCGTTGCTTTAAAGTTTCATTTGTTTCTTTCTATAGGTATGCTTTGTTGTTTTTATTTTGCTTCTTGTCCATCCCAAGGTTTTTAATCGAGTATCGAGACGCAGACTAAGAGATGGTCCGACAGTCTTCACCCAAACTAGGCGGTGCTCAGCAACTGCAGATGAACTGTGCCTAACCGGGTGACCGGCGGCTTCCCTTTCCCTTCTCTGACTCATGTAATTATAAGAATTCTAGTCATAAATGTTATGTTCATATAAAGTAAGACAATCAGGATGAAGGATTCAAGTCAGGAGAGTGCACCCCTGGACTTGACATGAGCAAGAATCACTTGATTCATTCCAACTTCCCCCTCACTTGACTATGACCTCACAATGTCGACTTTATGTGCGGAAAAAGTTGCAGACTGAGGACTGTGCTCCAAATCCTTACTTCTTTGTAAAAGTAATGTTTCTTGCTCAAAGTTGTCTTTCACCCCCTAGGGAGGGATTAGCTACGTTCCTTTTTCTCAAAGTCCTACTTTCAAGCGGACATTAGTGAGGGGCATTCGAAGGAAGCGCTTAAGACGTTTTTGGCTTGATTTGTGTCGTATTCGTTTCTATCTGTCTTGTTCCGAGTTTAACCGTCAACGTTTTTGACTGTGGGGTCAAAAAATAAGAAACGCATACCGTTTGTAGACGAACCCCACGCCTATACTGACGCCTAAGAAAACCAGAATTTCCCATTTCTAACCATAATTTCGATTTGCGGCGTCGTCGTTGCTCTAAAGTTGTCACTCGTTTGTTCCCAAAGGTATGTTTTGTTGTTTTGTTCCACTTTTTATCCATTGCAAGATTTTTGATGTTGTTGTGATGGTGTTTCATTGCCAAATGGTCTCTTTCGTTCCAACTTCCCACCTCTTCTCGTGAGCCATTCTCTCCATCATTCGTTGCCGCACCTCATGTGACGCATGAACCGTATGATGCTTTGGAGCGAAAGCACACATGTATCCTTTCAGTGATATTCCAATGATGTCTTAGTTATTGTGGATAAGAATTTGTTTCATATATAGTCATCCTCAATTCACTAGTCGCTCGGTGGTGGTCGAATTATGTCTGATATTACACTGTTTGTGCGCAACCGTGTGAATGCAATATGTCGCGCATTCAACCATATTCTCGCGTGAGACATTAGGGAACAGCCATAGGTTGCCGACAGTCTTTCCGAGGTTGCCACGGTTGCCGGTCGTTGTAGTAGCTCATGATAACCTCTACGTTTCGCGCACTGTCAAAGCTGTCCCTGGCCTCATCGACGCCGGCAACTTCGGCAACCTCGGACACAGCTGCCGCCAACCTATGCCCATTCCCTTGGTCGTCATTCATTGCTAATCCTTACCTTATCTTTGCTTAATTTACTGCAATGTTTGGAAAAAGTTTTGAAGCAGGGAAAAATTAACCAAATTTCTGTTCATGTAGACTGCAACGGAACAAGAACATTGCGGTTGTATCTACGACGCAGTCGAATGTTCGTTTTATTCCTTACACACTTAGTTTGTTTTTGCATAACTTGCGCTGCGATTTTTGTTACAAGGGATGTGCTTGCTATTACCTTTTTTGCAGAATGCTGCAAGCTAAAAATCTAAAATTATTGGGGCATACCCTTTTCTGATATCGAAAACAGAAAGCTGATTACATTGTATCTCGTAAAAAAGGAAAATTATCACGAGAATTCAAAAGCGGTAAGCGCAGACGACGTAAAGCAGTATAATAGTAGACTATTACTAGGAGGTAAAACGGGAGAAAGCCAACGACAAAAGCTGCTTGCCGAGTGGAGCAGAGAACTTATTAATGTGGGATTTGCTTTTCGAAGCAAGGAAAGCATTGAAGAAAAAATAAGGAACGAAACGAAAAAAAATTCAGCGATTTCTGAAAGAGGAAGTACGTGATATTACTCTTTATATAAGCTAAACAATATTTTACAGAGAAAAAACATGCAGGAACGGGAGGGGGTTTTACATGTTCAAGAAATTGCCTCCTTATCTGTCCTCTTGCAGACGCGCTGGCAGAGAAACACTACGTGGCCGGCATTCCGGGAACAAGTGAATAGCTTTTGCATTTGCCCTTTTTCAGCCAAGTAAACCTTTTCAGATGAAGCGTCCGGAGACGAGGACGTCACGATGGACGATACCGAACAGTTATTGCTAGATGACGGGATGTAAGATTACGTTTGCAATATTAGTTTTAGTACTCCATATGCTCTGACTTCGCTATCATTTGCTGTTGGAACTACTTCAGTAATCAAGCAGACAAGGACGCCGATGCCGCTGATGTCGCCGATATACCCGGGCCTTCACAGGGATCTCAAGAAAGCCCACAGCTTTCTCAAGAAGTAGCTGCAACATCATCGCGACCTAGGAGTATGACCGCATGAGGCATTTGATGCTGTCTGTTCCTTCCATTTATAGATCTTTTCAGTACTGCGCGTGAAGCATTGTCGCTATTCTCCGATAAGAGAATGCAACTTTATAAAGAAGAGATCAAGTCGCTAGGCTCAAGCAAAAAAAACTACAACCCGAAAGTCACATAGCCGAACTAAGGAAGGAGGAAGCAAAAATACAGTTGATTCTGCGAAGGCGCATACAGTGCATCGGCCCCTACATCGCCTCGCTCACGACGTCCGTCTCCTGCCAGTTCTCCTACTTCTAGTATATGCAGTACTACAGCTTTTAAAGTTTTGAAGTCAATTCTGTGTTTGGAGAGCAAATCACCACAAATCATTAGGAAGAATTTTGTGTTTGATATCATCTCGTGTCATCTCGTCTGTTGAAGCTGATATTTTACCCTAAAGTGTACATGGCCTTCCTTCTGTAGCAAAATTTTAATACGAAAAACTTCATTGTATACTATCTTCATAGAATGTAGAAAATAAAATGATCACTGGTACTGCTAATGGGAGTGATGAGGTGATAGAAATGACTTATAGGAAATGCATGAACTTCTCACAAAACTAAACACGGCTATATCGATTATGTAAAGTAGTTTCGACAACAAAACGGCGTATGCTATCGCCTTCCCCTGTGTCGGATAGATCGGGATCTTCATTGCGCTTCAGGGTACTGCTGAGCCATGGCTTCAGTCTCAGTGAAATTACGCACGCATGTTTGTATGCAATAATTCCTCAAGCAGCATGCAGCCGCAATGATCTTCGCACTTCTCGCGGGACTGTGCCTGTAAGGATTTAGTCGTTAAGTATATGAAATGAAGATGTTAGGTCCTTAGTTCCGTGTGAAAAGCTTGAAACTGTCTTTTATGATCCAAACGCATTTTCGATCACAGTCGGCGCGCGGCAAAGAGCTCGGTGTAGCGTGTTTCTAGAAATAAGAATTCGAGAAAAAATTTTGTGTATGCGAATATGAACCTGCATCTGCCCTATTTTTCCTCAAAATCGGTTTCAAAAGGAATCATTCGGATCTGTACGCGCTGTCGGCCAGCAATATGCCAGTTTTCGTCCTGTCTGCAGCGATCTGTATAGATCACTGCTGCGAAAAACCTTAAAACATTTTTCTCCCGTAGATGAAACTGCATATTTTATCTCACTCTAGAGTCATGTGCTCTGCCTGCGGACTTGTCACCCACAAAAAGCGCTGATCTAGGTCGCATACTGCTGCCATGTTTGTGCTGTGTAAGTTCTTTCTAAACAATTATTTAGTGCGTAAGCGCGATTTGTCACATTTAACTTTGTTACCTATTCACGTAGCTGTTTTCGGAAACACTCGGTGCGATGATCTTCACGTGGGATCCGTCGAGCGCTCCAACAACTTGGAATTCCGCATAATTCGGAAAAGCTACACAACGGAATTTAGCCAAGAATGCAGTTTATTAGCCTTCTCTGGATATGTTGCGGCTTATTCTGTTCTGGCCATTCAATGAATTCCTTCCGCCTTCTATAAACAAGTCGAAAACTTGCGCTATTATGCGAGATACTGTTGATAGGGAGCAGCCGAAAGTTATGGCAGTGATCCTCTAAACTATATGTATTTTCATATAGAATTAGGGCTGCACTACCTGAAGGCTGGAACTTCCTACATGCTTTAAAAAGATTGCCAGCTTGTGGGCGCTACTGATCGAGCGCGTTCTAGCAGTGGCAGGAGCCAAGCGCCCTGCACCAAAGCCAACAGTAGAACCCTTTACTACTTGCACGAAATCGCTCCCGGAAGCAGACATCATCTAGGATCTCCAAAGGGTCTACCCGCTCGCGAAAATCGCGCCTTAAGACTACTTCAATGAGATGTTCAATGGCCTGCCTTTCAGCACTATCCATCATCTGGAATTTTTGCTATGCTCCTCATGGGATAAGAATACCCTAATGACAAAGATATGGATGTATGCATTTGTCATAAGTGCGCATCAAACAAGACGACAGCCGCAGCTAAAAATAAGGAGAGAGTGGTGTAAGATTATTGCGCAATACAAACAATCATGTAAAGTTATGTAGGAGGATGTGGCTACTTGCACTTTTGAGGGTCTCAAACTGAGCTGCATCTTGTTGCGAAAGCTCTGCGATTGTCCTATAGGACTATAGTCAGTAGTACTATAGTCATCTTCAGTTTCCAATGATGGATATCATTGAGACCTAGGTATCCTACGTTGGAATATGGACTGACGTTATCAATCTATACTGCCCCAACTAGGTGCATGGGGATAATTAAATGCGGTGTTCACTAATAAAATGATCGTAATCAAAGTTATCAACTGGGATTTTGATTTTTAAATTTTCTGTGGAAATTGCCCAAACTTGGTACAGGGGGATAAGCAGTGCGGTGATCATCAATAAAATGATCATCATTATCGTTATCAAAGTTTCTGATGATCATCGGTTTTTGGCTTTTTGATGGAAATTTGTCCAAACTTGGTGCAGAGGCGTAATAGATTGCGATAATCACTAATAAAATAATTATTGTCGAAATCAGCGATTCTATCAATTTTTAGATTCTTTGTTTGAGTTCATTTGGCTTCAACCGAGGGATTAAAGTTGGTCGTAAGAAGTAAAACAGGAAGAAATTGTTATGATGTCTAAATTATCTTTTTGTCTTGGCGAAGGCGCCCGAAGGGTAGGAAAAGTACGTTTTGCTTAGATTGGGATGTGCAAAGGGATCATCGTTGTATAGAGTCTCACTATCATACAAACTAACACGTGACTAACATGATACCGGTTTAGTCGCTTTTTGTGGGCCCCGGAAAACACCACTTCCATGAATACGGTTTTGCGGGTTGAGCCTAGCCTGTCTGGACGTATGTGCGGAAGAGAAATTTTTATTCCTAAAACGATTTGGACCAAACTTAGTACTATACACTTCGGAGCGGGGAGCGTGTCATAGGCTACTTTTCGTCATCGGTCGATATCGATTTTATCGATTTTTATTGATTTTTTTGTAGGCTACTTTTCGTCATCGGTCGATATCGATTTTATCGATTTTTATCGATTTTTTTTTGTAAAGTTTGAGCTACAGGGCTGGGAGTTTGCACAGGGGGATGAGTGAGCATGGCGATTCCGAATACAATAAGTTTTCAGAACTATCGATTTCTGAGAACTTGTTTTGATTTTTGATTTGTTGATTTTATCGATTTCTTTGCAAAGTTTGAGATACACGGCTGGGAGTTGGCACAGCGGTAAGTGAGCATGGCGATTCCGAAGACAACACAGGAAACGGGAAATAAAGTGTAGAAGTGGGCACTGGGAAAGGCTGTACAGAAATAGGAATGGGACCTTTATTACAGTGTTTTGACAGGGCCGAGCGGAACCGAGTAAGCAAGCTAGTCTCGTCTATATTGCACCCTGCTTGGTTCAGCTCCGCCTTCCTCGGTATATGAGGAGCTTCCGAAAATCTTAGGGATTTCTCCCCGGTTCACACCGATTGTGAATAAGTGCACAACTTCGTCCACACTGCTTCATTTGCTACACATTAGATTGTCGCAAGTGCATGATATTCTAATTATACGGTTCTTTTGCTTTGACGGGAAGATTTTAAACTCTCAGGCAGCGTATTGGATTTTTTCATGCCTGCTAATCTATGCACCTATTCCTTCAATCTGATTTATCCCTTTATAGAACGAAGAAAATTTTTGCAGGCCCTCAACAATTTGTTTCATGGTGTAGCACAGTGGGTTACAGCATCTGCCTTTTGATAATCTTCAAATGATTAGCAAAACCGCTTTTGAACCAAACCCGAGAAAAGTTACTTGCAGCATCTCATCAACTGCTACACTTATGTTTATTCGAAGCCTTTTCAATTAAACTGACCTATCTGATTCTGTTGCTTTACTCCGCTAAGATTGGTTGCATAACTGCTGAATTAGGCATGCATTAGTAGGAGCCGATCTCTCCCTTTTGTTTTTGAGCGAGTGCAAGGTGGTCCCCTTCACTTTTGAGATTGAAAAGTGAACGGACAAAACAAGGCAAAGCGAACAACATGAACCGCTTTTCAACTAAATAATTGAAATATTATTGTCCTATACGAAAGTGCGAACAGCCGAGACTTGATGTGCCGTGGAGAAAGTTCTTTTTATTGAAATGTGAAGCAAGTCGTCGATTCGGAAGTTCATCGCTATAATCCAGAATTTTAAAAGCTCAGTTACTTGGCAACTACGGAATTGCAGCTATTTTGAGTCTTGCTTGTAAAAAGGCTAGCCACTGCAAGATTATTTTGATAGGTAGGTGATGTATTAGGTAGTGAAAGAATCAGGTCGTTCTAGATGTCTATCGCCAAGAACCATTTCATCCGATGAAATTTGCTAACAAGGGAGGGACACTTGATCGAAGTGCCTTTTCCACACGAAATGTATACTATCTTATAGAGCATGGAACGCTGATTCCGAATTTGCCTTCATTCTGCAAAGCGCTTCTGAGAGGGGAGTTATGGAAATTTTTGACGCAGAAATTTCGAGACGCTGCTACAATTGAACCTTTCAGAACTGTAGTCTGTAAACTCGAAGGGAATCATAGTTACTGCCAGGGCGCTTCGTGCAGTCAATACCTTCACCCTAAAAAATTTGAGCTAGTCGTTACTCCATTCAATCTTCGGAAGACCTCAACACTCGTTTTTACTTCGACGCTATGGAGGTTTCGGAAGTAGAAAAGCAAAAGTCCAGAATTTGAGGAAAATAAGGTATTCGGAGGATTTTTGTGAGAGAAATGGAAGGAAAGTTGTGGATGTTTCTGGAGCAGACTTCGTGAGGCAAAGGGAGGAGTTGAGTGGTTTGATATTTCTAAGAGCGTGAAGTCAAAGCCACGGTTTTCACTAAAGAAATATTGAAAGGATTAACAGTGATTTATTCAAGAAGACTTCGTGGTAAATTCGTGGGAAAAAATACTCAAAGTGAATGGGTACTTGAGAGGGAAACAATCAAAAGCAACATTCTGAAATGTGATCTTAGAGGGTATAGTAGATATTTTGATGAAACGAATGTCACCAAAGAGTAAATGAGGAAAGATTCAATACAAATATTTTATTGCAAAATTGGGAGTTAAAATTCAAATAAGGCAGGAAACGAGCAGTTGCTATCAGCATGCAAAAAGTGAGCGGTGGAAGGTTAAGAGAAGTGTTACAGGGACAGCAGCTTGAAAGCACGGGTAACTTACTTCAGCGCTCTTATTCACTGATTCCCCCATGAACACCACGAGGAAAAAAAGTTTTCTTACGTTACATGAAAACATACATACATACATACATACATAAACATTACAAAAGATATAGAGGAAGGAATCTTGGATTGGATCTTTCATTTATCATAGATTTTCAGCGAATTTTCCACTGTATAGCAGCCTCTCCTAAAAGGAAATCACATCACAAAACTAGATGCAGATGCCGGGGTAATACAAAAAAAACTTGAAAAAAAAGTTTCGCGGACAATCGGACTGCGAGAGAAAGTCACAGCAAAAAACTACGAAAATAAAGGATGAAGACAATCAAAAGTTCAACGAGTGCATTACCTCATTTACGATAGATTAGATATCGAAGTGATCATATATAAAAAAGGTGCCTGTGATCGCATGTGGCACTTACGCATGAAGGGTTACTTCATACTGCGCGGCGCACGCCGCTGCAGCGCAATGGAAATATGCTCACGGCAGCAGAGCTCCACTTTTTTGATGTATCTCTATAATTGCTTATTATTACGAGCATCATTTCATCATTTATCTCTGTACAGCTTTGACCCAGATACGTTCATTGTGAACTGTGAAGTCAGCGCCGGAACTTGAATGGTGTTTTGTGAGCGAAGAAGACAAACTGCAGCAACAACGGCGCATCAAATTTGCAATTGCAGCAGTATGAAGAAGAGAAATCCTTATCCAGTGATGTGTTTGTAAGGAGATGTTAACAGCGCAAATATACAACCAGATACAACATACAACCATATACCACCAATATACAACCAGATGACGCAATGTGCAGTCAGTTACGATACAAAATGTGAAACTCGAAAGTAGAGGGAGCACAACAACCACAACAACCTAACAAGGGAATGGTCAGAAATCGAAGTGGCCAATTCAAGCAAGCTGCATACCGTTCGATGCAGCATAGAATGCTGATTTCAGATCTGTCTTCCTTATCTGCAGAGCGCTTTTGTAGGCGAAGTTATAAGCCGTTGAATGTCATCATTTTGCTAAGAAATTGTGCGTGTAAAGGTCAAACTTGGCCATACAAAGCCATTCTCGGCTCAGTGTTGGACCAAAACGTGTAACTAGGTCAGTTCATATGGCTCGTACCTAAAGGTGAGCTGAAAGAGCAGTGATCTGCCTAATTTCGCAGTTTTTGTGGACGATTTTTTCGCAGTAAAGCTGCTCATAACTTCGCCCACAAAGGCGCTCTGCAGGTACGGAAGACACATTTGAAATCAGCATTCTATGCTGCATCGATTGGTATGCAGCTTGTATGGATTGGCCACTTCGACTTCTGACCATTCCCTTGTAAGTCATTCCATCAATCATTGATATAGACAAAGGATAGACAGGATAAACAAAGCAAAAGAGAGGAAGAAATGCATAATGTGAAGGAACATTATTGAGGGACACATGAATGTGCAGCAAATATAGAGATACATCAAAAAAGGTGTAGCTCTGCTGCCGTGAGCATATTTCCATTGCGTTGCAGCGGCGTACGCGGCGTGCGCGGCGTAGTATGAAGGAACCCGAAGTGGCGTGCCAATATTACGAAATACGAAACCCTCGGGAAGTTCTCCGTATTAAAGTCCTGAGAGATTTCTGCATTTTGGGAATTGTTTCGAGAAGTACTTTAAAAGTTCCTATTGATTCTGATGTCAAAGTTCTCGGTTCAAAGTTCAAAATGGGATCTTCCCATTTTGCACTTCCATTCGCCTCTGTAGTAAATGAAACCCTCGGGAAGCCTGTCAAAATTGTTAATGGCACACCTAGAGTGTGTTACTGTAAGTAATTCGATAAACTACGAGTAGCGGTGGTCTTCCGTTATGTCCTGCTACACTGACATTTTAATTTGTAGCGAGATTGTTAGAAGGTCGAGAACTGGCAGAGCTGGAGGAGACGCTTGGTGGTCTGGAGTCACGGATTTAAAACCAATCAGGCCTCTGTGGAAGACGAAAGGCATCGAAACGTAAGGCCGTGATTGGAAAGAAATAAAGACCACGTCTCAAACCTGTTTGGCACGAATAGAAATTTGAACATATAATAAATAAACAATATATTCTGTGAATCAGACGTAAGCAGAACACTGTGATTCATAAAGAAAAAGAGATAAACAACTTCAAATAAGGTCGGTCAGCCGCTGGAATACTAGAGAATAAGCAGCATGTCAGGAAAAGCGGCTTATACGGACAATTTGCTTTTATTCGTATGACTGGGATACCTCGCTTCGCTCGGTTCCTGTATCATTATACTAAACTGAGCATTGCGCCCCTCTTCTAGACAATGATTTTCTGTATTACTTGCATCCGCGGTTTCCCGCAATTTTCTTAATCGGCATGCTTGCTTACCCTGCTGCCAACTCCCGCTAGAAGCCCAAAGAGTTTGCAAGAAATCGTAAAATCGATCTCCATCAATAAACGAAAGATACAGAGCTTATCAAACGCAGTGTCGCTCACATCAGCTCTCCACTCCCGCGCTGAACTCTACATCTCTTCCGCGAACATGCTCCCTGGTCACTTTTCCGGGGCGAGCGTGGGAAAGGCGGAGTCTCAATCAATTGGAAATGAGTAGAGAGCACGTTTGCGGAAGAGATGCAGAGTCCAGCGCGGAAGTGGTGATGCTGATGCAAGCGACATTGCGTTTGATAAGCTTATGATCAGGGTCGAGCAAGAGGTGTGGCACACAACCACCAGATACACCCTCTTCCCCATTTTCTTTCAATACCTCCCCCCCCCCCCCCCGCCCCTCCAGCATTATGGTTTGCCTACCGTAGGCATGATATAAAGGCTCTACTAAGCATATTTAGTAATATTTGTAGTTATCATGTCAAATGACCCGTCTGGGCCAAGTTTTTTCTGAGAATTCCCAATGTTGGGAAACCCAAGTGAAATGGTCATTTCAAACATGTTTAACCATTATTCAAAGTGAATTAGTTACCTCTTTTTGTACACACTACAAAGCATTACTCCCTATTTGTCCATCTCATGAAACCTTCTCCAGCTAACCATTAAACTGGGATTAGGAGCCAGCCAAAATCTCACTTGTCCCATTTTTCGCTTACAGTGGTTGTGCCTCCAGCAATTAGTGCTCAAAAGAAAATAGGGCGAATTTAACTCTAATCGCTTATAGAAAATTACGAGATTTTGGCTATATCGAACTGTATATATTTTGTTCGCTAAATTTCTGCTTGGAGGTAAGGTTATGGTTGGCACAGCCCCAGAAAAGGTGTGGCTGCCACGGCTTTTTGGGGATTGTGCCACACGCCATTAGCTTACTTTTAAAACATTCGAATAGCTTAAAATATAGTCGTTCTTCCTTACCTTGCAAATGCAAATTGCTGTGTAAATATTGGGTCGCGGTAACATGCTGAGTCTGCGCTACTACGTTGATCGCGAGGGAAGATGGTAAGAATAAATACATTTGATAGCATAGTCGCAAAATTTGAGCCTGATTATTTTTCTCTGGTATGAGATAGTGAAAGTGAAAATGGGAGAAACGAGATTTTGGCTTTCTCTTAATTCTATAGTTTAGAGAGTATTTGAAGTTGGATTCCTAATATGAGCAAACAAATAGTATTTGTACTAAGTGCAAAAAGAAGTATAGGCTGCTGCGTGACGAAGGCGCAATATCATTGGGCGCGAACGCGCTTTATTAGCAGCAGAGCGCATGAGGCGCAAAATTCACAACGGTGAGGATAGGCGAGCTCGCGCTCGCCTAACTAATACTGCTTCTGCGCTTCGTCATGTAGTAGCATTAGTTAACAGCTTTGAAACAAAGTTAACATGTTCAAAAATACCATTTCACTTAAGTGAGCCAGTCTTTGGAATCCCCAGAGATCGCTGGAACTTGGCCCACAGTGTTTCTTGACATGCTAATTACGAAGATGACACTCTTATACCTTTAGTGTTTTTTGTCATGCCTACTTTACATATACGACGGTAAGCCAAAACATCAATATGCCAGTATTTTGCATAATGGGTCTATGTGACGTTATTAACGAATGTCATGCTATCGCTAACATCATTATGACCTCCCCCCCCCCTCCGACCCTCTCAGTACGACCAGAGGTGCGATAGTCGGAGCCGAGTCTCCGCCTACCTTCACTTTTGAGCTGGTACAGGGTGACCACCTTCACTTTTGGGTTTGAAAAAAATTTTTTGCTGATTAAAAGAAGGAAAATAAACAAGAGGAACGCAAAAGAAAGTGTTGAAGCATATATCTATGTAATAGGTCGATCCAGGGAATAACCGCCGAGAACCAGAATTTTGAATAATAATGTAATGAAAAATCATGCTAAATTTCCACTGTTATAAATCTGGTGTTTGTAGATATCAGCAAATGCGGCTTCATAGATTTCGAAGGACAGGTGTTGTTCTACCAGAAAGTAGAAGAATTAGGTCGATTTGAACAGTTGCCGCCGAGAACGAGAATTTTAAAAAATTAAGCGATTTTAGGTTACTTAGAAGGAGAGGGTACTCAGTCGAAAGCACCAATCCGGATGAGACATATATCATCTTAAAGCGCTTGAAATGCTGATTCCAAATCTTTAGTTTCTTGCTGCGGAGCGGTTTTGTAGAAGGAGTTATTAGGGGTGTTCCCCTCTGGGGTTGAGGCGCCTTTGAGCGGTCTCCCCTTATCTATGAGCACTATAGAGGAGTATCAGCTGGTGGCAACTGGCCTAATGGTAAGTAACTTGAATGAAGATTACAATAAGGATTATAATGCTCGTATTACTTTGGTTTTTTAACACTTCTAACTTCGATTAGCATTAATATCATCGAAAATTTCAGGCTTTAGGGCTCTGAAGCCATTTAGAAGCTCAATTTGGCAAAAACTGCGATATAGTTGCATGCCAAGGGAATTGAAATCTTGACACTCTACTTATCAAGCACGTCACTTACCACCAAATCAGTTGCCACCAGTTGGTATTCCTCTACAGTGCTCATAGTTAGGGGGAGACCTGGTGGAGGGCGCCTCAACCCTAGAGGGAGACAACCCTCATGATCCCCACAAAACCGCTCCGCAGCTAGAAACTACAGATTTGGAATCAGCGTTTTAAGCGCTTTAAGATGATATATGTCTTATCCGGATCGGTGCTTTCGACTAACAAGGGAAGTACACTTAGTCGAAGTGGCGATTCGGAAGGAGATCTATACCAGTGAATAGAGCTTAAAAAGCTGATTTCAGATACACCTTCTATATCTGCGATGCGTTGTTCTGAAAAAAGTTATGAGCTTTTCTAAAGTCAAATTTTCGTGCATTTTGAGTCCTAAAATCAAGATAATCACTACACGAAAGTGTGCAAGCTTAAGCCAACCACCTAAAAAGCATTGTATGTCTAATTCGAGTTCATCCGAACGTTTTCGAGTGTTTTCCGACCATGTTGTTTATCTACAGGCCGTCATTTCCCTCCTAGATCACACCTCCATTATATATACAAAAAACATAACCCCTCAATCTAAAAGAACGCGCTGCAGATATTGAAGATGTATTTACATCGTTTTACGTTCTATCTATTGGTAGTTTCCAAAAAGTTTCCGAAGCGACGCTTTTTTAGATGGAGGTTATGGGACTTTTTTGTATACATAATCAAAGTGTGATCTAGGAAGGAAATGACGACCTGTGAATAAACGACATGACCGGAAAGCACTCAAAAACGTTGGATGAACTCGAATTAGAATTACAATGCTTACTAGGTGGTTTGCTCAAGCTTGCACACTTTTGTGTAACGATTACATGATTTTGGGACTCAAAATGCACGAAAATTTGACTTTAGAAAAGCTCATAACTTTTTTCAGAACAACGCATCGCAGATATAGAAGGTATATCTGAGATCAGTTTTTTAAGCTCTATCCACTGGTATAGATCACCTTACGAATCGCCACTTCGACTAAGTGAAGTTCCCTTGTAAGTATCCTCTCCTTGTTAGTGACAGCTGACAATTAAACTCATATAAATCTTGAATGTGAAAGTGTATGATGTCGCGACTTTATAGGTTTTTAGAGTAAGGCTTACTTTACCAGAATATATGTTAGCCGTACTGGTCCATTGAGATACCGCCGAGATTCAGGCTCTCAAAAAAAAAACAGGTAAAAACCGCTTTTTGAACTTCAACAGCTCATGACTTCTTCAGAATCGCATGAATCATGTTGCGACTTCATGGGTTCGATTCTCCTCTTCAAGAGCTTTCAGAGGATACACAATATATGGGGGTTCGACGATTTTTGCGGCTCTAACCCAGGGTGGAGACTTTTCATGCCAAAGTCTCCACCTCGCCCATTTAATGTATTGGCTGGAGGCCGCCAGTGGAGACTTTGGGATGAAAAATCTCCACCCCCGGGCATATGCCGTGAGAGGCGCAAAACCTCCACATATTTTATATCATCTGAAAGCTATAAAGAGGAGAATCCAACCTATGAAGTCGCAAAATGATTCATGCAATTCTGAAGAAGTTATGAGCTGTGAGCTGTTAAACTTTAAAAAGTGGTTTTTTACCTGTTTCTTTAAGAGCCTGAATCTCGGCGTATCTCAAAGGATCGGTACGGCTAACTTATACCCCACGCTTGACCCTTCTTATGACTCCCACTCCCCTCCGAAGCGTATGTGTTCAAGGTATGGTCCGGATCGATTTGAAAAAATATTGTTATTCTAAGCACACGTGCAGAAAGTCCGACAGGCAATTAGACAAACATAGACAAACAGACGTTCACCACATAAGGCGACACTTGGGAAAAGAAACAAATTGGGATAAACATATGAAACGAATCCAGATCTCTAGGGGGCTGAAGCTACCCCAAGTGGGGATGTTCGTGGCGACCCCAAGACGGGATGAAAGAAAGATGGGAGGCGGAGATTGAGGAGGAAGGAAGAAGGACATCTTATTTTCTATCAGCACACTAACTATCTTGCGTCCCACGTGGATACCCAGATCCGTATAGAACGGAGCGGAATAAGATAAGGGAGTTTTCCGTGCTAGCTATGCATACGGATCCTTCAAACTTCAGCGCATGGAGATTTCGCTGAAAGAGCTGAAAACCACCGCTGTATTTTATAGTTAGCAGAGGCAACACTTGTTTTTTCGAATACATTCTTTTTTTTTAATTTTTGCTCTTCTTCTTTTTGAATAAGCCATCGCCAAATTACAACAAATCGTTATTTCCACGCCAAAGATCAGACCACTAAGGTGCGATTTCACTTCTGGTGTGTGCCGACGCGCTCAAAGGAAATCGTTGCGTTCTCTTTGTGCGATAAAAGCAAATACGCAGCAACATTCGTTTTCTTTCTCCACTCCTGTTCAACACCATGCAATGTCTAATTTTCGAAATTACATGTGGTAAACACCTTTTGTCAGGGAGGATGGGAAGGAGGGAGGAAGGGGAAGCTACAATCGCGATTCGCATATTCTTATCAGGTCAGCATACAAAGAGTCGAAAAATCATCAAATGAAAGATTCATGACAGCATGCATAAGATACGTCCTAATGGCAAAACCAATAACTCTCAATCACTCACCTAAAGGCAGGTCGTTGGAGCTAAATTTTCCACCGAAAATTATATTATTCAATTTAAGAATCACCTTATATCACTATTACCTGACTTATAGAAAAGTTCCACATTTCTTGTGAATTTCGTGCCCTATCATTGTTCGAACCGTCTTTACTCCAGTAAAAGTAAAACGTATAAAATCTAAATTCACTGACATATTTGAATATGCGACGGTTAAGGCGCGCTCGCCCTGTCGTCATACAATTTTTACACCCCAACAAAAGTAGATCTAAATTTTTATTTGTATAATTGTTGAATCAAGGCACAGGAATTTTACACTAGATTCACGAAAAATAATTGAAAGAGATTGTGAAGTTCCAATAGTATCTTCATAGTCTATATGCCACAACTCGGTTTTTTGCTTGGGTTATGAAGTGTGCTGTAATTTATTGGTTTCATTTCAAATAAAATGTTTTCAGTACTGGTTACCTGCATGGAAACAGCGAAAGCATTGGCTTTTTCCTTATGAAGCTGGAATATTCTAGATTTCCGCAGTTCTAGAACTTGCACTCATGTAAATTTCGCACTAATTCAGCAAGAACAAATTTTAGAACAAAATCTTCAGATGTTCGATTATATGATTTTGCCTCAACAATAAACTGCTAGTCCGCTCATCAAACAAGTGTTACTAAATGACAAAGTGAAAGACTGTAGAGCTTGTTTAGAGCGCCCATAAGCAGCTCCGTTTGAAAGTTCTTGAAATGTAGCGTGAAATCTAGACACGACACACTGTCTTGTGTAGAAAGGGGACATTTTTGTATTTATTGCTGCTGCTCGACAAAGCTGCCTTAAAGCCGATTATGAGAGAAAAGTGGACGAACTTCTGCAATGAGTAATTTAACTGTCACAACAACGAGAGCGAATACCTCCATGGAACGGGTTTAATTCACTTAAGTACATACGTCTTGACTCAACAACCTTTGAGGGCTATGGATACGAGTATTCCCTTGTTTCGAGTACAGAGTCTTTTTGAGAACTGAAACAACGCCTCAGCACTTTTGCTGTAGTTTCAGTCTCACCTCCAAGCGATGATTTTGTCTGTCATACTACCTAATCTTTGGTTTGCCTATGAGCGATATCCGGTTTTTGATTATCGGCGATTGACCGGCTAGCACATTGGTTTCGCTGCATATGCTGTGGTTTCAAGCGTTTTATCTCTTGAATTTTTTTCAGTTCTTCATGGCCATCACAATATTTTACTTGAAGTCCTGTTTTTTTGAACCTTTCTGAACGCGTAGATGTCTTATTCTTTAAAAAAAGATAAAGTGTGGAAATATGCTCTATGAAAATAGTCTCCCTTCTAGAGACAAAATAAAACAGAACACCAAAATTTTTATAGCAGTCGTTTTTCCAATCAGTTATTATTAATTTGTACATAATTTTTAACAAACCCGCTTTTGTGGACCCTGCATTCATACTAAAGCTGCTCATTACATCGTCGTTCAATGACTAAATGGTATGTGGGAGGAAGAATGGGGTAGAGCGGAAGCCCTACTAATTTTTTTTATTCTAGTCCATCTTAGCAATAAACTCATGCGGGTGAAATGTTTCTAATTCCTGATGACTGATATATTTATTTTAGATTTTTTTCAGTTCATCACATTTTTCAAAAAAATTTTGTAGGCTTAAGAAATTCAAAATCCCAAACCAGTTTCTCCATCAGGAAATTCTTCACTGTCCCTTATCTCAAACCTATAAATCTATCCGAACCATATACCCCCTTCTACTGCATGTTATAAGAACTGTTGAGGATCCAAGTCAGCTGTGAAAATCTCTTTTCTCATTTGTTTCTCAGAAAATGTCATTTTTTCTCTTTTCCTAATTTATTACATTGGCGAGATCCGAATCCTTGGCGAGATTTACTTTCACTTAATCGCAGCGTAGGGTCATATCGAAACATTTGCTAGAAATGGAATGTTTCTCGATATTGCGGTATTCTCAGGAAATCATGATATAGTACAGTTTTTGCGAGTGACTAGGAATTCATTGTTCATTATTGCTGAAAAGGGGACAGTTTTGAGATATTCAATGCGTATGATGCAATTCCAGGCTAGTCAGCATGTACGGTATAATAAAGAAGATTGAAGTAGTTTCTTGTAAGGAGGTTTTGTGCTAGAAAATACTCCGATTGTTTAAGAGGCTTTCAACCTTGTTCGCGCAAAAATTGAGAGTCCTTTTATGCGAATCGCATACGGGTAATAAATGACAAGTTGGTTATTAACTAGCATTTTTTTCCCATATTAGCAATGATATTAAGAGGACGGTACAGAGTACGGTAAAATCTCAGACTTTGCTGGAACGTAGAACTCACAAAGATCACGCTTACCCATTACGGTATCCCGATCGGGCGTTGATGGAAATGCATCATGAATAAGAAGCCATCGTAGTCCCAAATACATTTCTGCAATAACTAGAATCATGGCATTCTTGGAGAATCGGTAGGGTTATGGTAGGAGTAGTAGGTGAACGAGTTTGATTTATTCCAACTATATCTATCACCAAAACGCCAAGTAACAGTTCAGGCAGGATTTTGCGTAATTAATCTGGGCAGCCCTCTACCGTACACCTACCATAATCTTGTTGGGGTCGTGCCAAGAGTTATTGTTCTTATACATACCAGCATGTGAATGCCCAGCCTTTTCCTTTTCCTGGAGTTTTTGACCATTTAGAGTGAGATTACTCATTCAGCTCTAATTCAACAGTTATATAATGAACTGACGGTTTTTTATTTTGAAGTAGTGGTCCCGAAGCAATTAATTCCACTACCAGGCATGTTAAAAGTACTCAATGTGACTGCCTTAAGAAAATTTCCTCGAGAACCCGAACATCGGCATTCCGGTCCCGGCACAGGGAACGGTTTCCTGTTTCATTTCGCCGCGTTCTCAACACCTCAGATGCGTCATTCGTGACGTCAGCTGAGCGAACACTGCGGGTTTCTGGATTTGTTGGCCCACGGCCAGTTCGTGCGCGCTCGAACATCTTTGACTCACCATACTTGATCATTGCATTGCGTTGCGTAAGGTATACTTCCCCCCCCCCCCCCCTCCCCCCCTCTCCGTGATGAGTGATGAGTGATCATTCGCCAAATAGAAAATGAAACATCGCTCTGTTATAGGCATTGCGCACCGCTATAACTCGTTTCTGGATCCAAGCATAAGCTGGGTCTAAAGTTCATAGTTGGAGCTTTGATGCTGTATTCGCAAGAAAGCGAACTTCTAATTGGAATAAACATAGGCTAATGGTGTTTGACATACACACCGGTGAATCTCGAATTGCTTTTTCCTAACTTGCTTTCCTTTTTTGTTTAAATTTCAATCTGTAGCGTATTCGATTTGGTGCCTTTTTCTGCAAATATTTATGTCGTGTTAAAAGCATTTTGTTATAATCGTGCTTGTATGAAGGATCCAACCTCCATAATCATCTTTCCTTTTTTTGGCTAAAAACGCTGGCGCAGCTTGAGAAAAATGTAAACAATTCTGTTTCATCATCTCATAGTCAAAATACCGCTAATTAAAGCAAAAATACTTGAAATCTCTTTTCTCCGTTCACCCACAATGACGAATTAGGAGTGTTCATTTTTTATGTTATCTGATGTTAACGTTGAATTAAAAAGCCTCTTCACCCTCTTATCTTAAAGAAATTTGAGAAAATTGAGAATTATAATCATTTTGTCTTCATGAGCGCAAAAACGTAGTGTGTAATAACCATCATACTCTACCCCAGATTTGGAAACCCTTCGCGACTTTTCTATTCAAGACTAAGAGAGTAAAAATATGAATATTACTAACTGTACCCTCTACATGTTGAATTAGGAATTACAAGAAGAAAATCGGAGTTTAAATTAAGTAATTAAATATACAGGGTGTCCCAAAAGTATGTATCGAACGTTTGATCGTTAATATCTCTCTTCCCAAGAAGTCCTTTGCCTTGCTTCAAGTACCATTTTGTAGAGCTAGCTTCAACTTAGATTTGCATTATAGAACGAATCACTCATTCCTCTTCATTACTGTAGGATTACGGTAGAAACTTCAAAGAGGGTTTTAAGCAATGAAAGGCCATATTTTGCCTTAGAAAGGAAATAAAACAGCCTGAAAGTTTTCACACTAGGCTAATTAGAGTTGCTGATTATAACTGTAAAGTTCCCAACTTATTATGATGCTTCATTGAGGAGTTATGCCAGGTAAGAGGTAGCGGCCATTTTTTCAATGTTCCTAAAAAGTGCGATTACACCGTTTAGAAAGCTTTGTAATCTTGTGAATAGTTGAGTATTGAACTCAGCATCCATAAAAACCCTATTACACAAGTTTTCACAATTTTTTGAAGAATTTTGGAACTGCAGCTTTTTCCACATTGACACCATATGTTTCAAGTTTCTACCGTAATCCTACAGTAATAAAGAGAGATGGGTGATTCGTTCTTTAATGCAAATCTAAGTTGAAGCCAGCTCTACAAAATGGTACTTGAAGCAAGGCAAAAGACTTCTTGGGAAGAGAGATATTAACGATCAAACGTTCGATACATACTTTTGGGACACCCTGTATAATGAATATAATATAAATAAATATAATAATAAATAAATAAAATATATAAAAATAAATAAATGTAATAAATATAATAATAAATAATAAATATAATAAATAATAAATAATAATAAATAACAAATAAGTAATAATAAATAATAAATAATAATAAATAATTAATAACAAATATATTAAATATATTATTATAATTGAATTAATTTAAGATTCTATACTGCTTACCCATCCGTAAATAGGCACAAGCAGGGCTCCGCACGAGGTGGCTAGTTGAAAATGCAAAAAACGAAATCCCCCTTGACTTTTGCGAATTTTTATGAAGTCCCCTTTGACCCTAAACCATTATCCCTAAAAAATCTTCAAAAAACGTAACGTCGACTAAAAAAACGTCGCCAATTTTGTGTCTTTTCGGCCACAAAAACGAAACCCCCTTTGTTTTTTGTCCCAAAAACGATATCCAGCTTGCGCATAAGCCATCTGTGCCGAGTCCTGAGTAAACTTCAATGTTATTCCTTTTACTACTTAGCAATTTCGCATTTTATACGCTAAGAGGTGCAGAGGATAAGAATTAGTATATAAGCTCTTCTTCTATCTGTATTACATCTTATATGCAGAAATTTTACTTTCAATCTGATGATTGTACTCATGCAAGTACTACTTATCTTATGAATTTTATATGTTTTTGGTAAGTATAGCCTCCTTCGCTCAATCAAGCGTGTATAATTTCTCGCAAGAATTTCTATCGACTAAGCAGGCATTTTCTGTTGAATACTGCTTGCTATAGTGAGATAAAAATTTGAAATTTTGAGCTCACGTCCGGAATAAAATTTACACTTCTGTATAGTATAACCATTTCAAATTAAGAATTGAAATGTTCGAAATTTTTGGGGTGGGGGAACGAAAGCCGCCAGTTTGAGTCGACTTTCGCGGCCAACTGGTCCTTTCGCAGTGTTGTTGCATGTCGTTCCAGGACCAGCAGTCCGCGGTGGCGGATCAAACTGGCGGCTTTCGTTCCCCTACCCAAATTTTTTTAAATAGTACGTTGCTTGTCTTTTTGTAGCACTACGCAAGGAGGTAATGTACAAAATCTATTCTATCTGTCATGTACTCCAGTTTTGAATCGGTCCATCCAAATTCCCGCAAATTGGAAGCAGATTTATATACGACCAAGTGATTGGAGAGCAAAAGAATCGTTGTGTTCTTTGTCAAAGACATGTGTAATAAAAGTTCCATAAATGGAACCAACCTTCTTTTGAAGTGCAGGTACACGAACTCCTACTATAAAGCATGTGAATGTGTTAGAATTTTACAACTAATAAAACACGCATTTCTAATCATAACAAAGTACAAATCCGCCAAAAATTGGCTCCTGGAAGTACACTATTAGAATGCATTTTATTGGTTGATTTTGAGTTTTTATAGACGTTGTGAGTTGAATAGGAGTTTGCACTAAAGAGCGCGAAATCTATTTTTTTAGATATTGAAACTCAGACTGGCGTATTCGTTCAAGTTTTTGGAAATTTTTTGCTCGTAGCATAGAGAAAGTGACAAAACTTTCTCCTATTGCGTCAAAATCAATTAAAAAGGATGTGAGAAGTCGCTACTTGACGGGGCGATTTCATATTTTCCCTCTCTACTTACCTTTTTGAAGACAATAAATAAAATCATGCTAAAAAATAACAAAATGACTCTGATGTCTCTCATAAAAAACTTTCAAAGATAAGTTTCTGTAATCATTTCCCTACCCAGTCCAAGCATGCCAGAGCGCTGCGGAAGTTCCGGGAAAAATTATGCAGGACACTGGAAGCTGTCCAAGAACGAAATACATTTGGCTTACACCCCCGTTGGTTGGTTGTAGGGGGTTGAGACGGTCAGAGAGGGGGGTATTTTTGACTGTGCAAATAGACGCGCAACCAACGTCCAAGCCGTACGCGCGCTAGCGCTCTTTCACCACTATGCGTTTTCCATGAATTCGTTCCGGAACCACATTTACCAAGGTTTGGTAGGGATTCTGAACGAAATTTCTATTTTTTACATAGTAAAGAGGGTTTATATTATGCTTTTTGCTTTATACATTTGTTTGAATTTTTTCACATGTTCTGCAGTTCCTTTCAACCTACTACATCTAAAAAATAGTTTTCCGACATTTTAGCCTATGAAGTATGAAATTTAGAGAAAAAGCTCTGGAATTTGGTGAGCGGTGTTGCATTAGTCATATTCCTTTGCACTCTACCTAGAAAAAAAGTTCTATGCAAAGTTGCTGAATCACCAAAAGAAGTTGCCCACAAATCTGTGGGTACTCTCATTTCTCAAATTTGTTGCGTGCTCATCAGATAAAAATAGCGTTTCCTTCCAATTTTTTTTGCTCTTGCAGCTCTAATTAGTTTGAGAGTGGCATTTTAAATTACCTGAATCAGAAACAAAATATTTTCTAATGTGGCCAGCTAGTTCAAGTTATAAGCTGAACAATGCTTATGATCTCTTGAATTCTAGAGCAGCCAAGAAATAAAGAGGTCCCATGGAGTTTTTTTGCCACTTCTAATTTATTCTCTCAGAACTTTGTTCAGGTATAAGTAGTGGTTTTCTCATTTGGAACAGAGGCAATTTTCTCTGGTCTTGGCTGCTTATTGGAAAAATCCAAGCTAAATTTTCTCACCCTTTACGCTTTCTGATTTTCACTCGCATTCACTTTCGTTTTATCTTTGGACCGCTAACTAAGAGAAAAATGCTTATCAGTGATGATTCACATTGTAAAATTTTTGAGTATATACGTGCCAATGTTCACCAGGCAATAAAAGTCTTTTCTGGATTCATTAAAGCTAGAAACGAAATAATTATTAAATTTTTCGCATAGCTAAGTACAAGCTGTGGTTCTACACATTGTTTTTCGTTGCTTAATCTTTTCTGTCTATTTTTTCTAATACCCCAACTGAATAAATTACAGAAAGTTTGCTTCAAATCTTGCATTTGTTTCAAGCCACTTGCTGTCCTTAGCTTTGCCAATGTCATCGAAACAATTCCTTATTGGATCTGCTTCATGTCTTCACTTCGACTTTGAGCTCCATTCCACATTTTAGAAAGTCAATTTTTAGTTTGTAGGTCACTTGCCTTATGTACATAATTCAAGGATTTTCGACTTCATCGTATTAGGGCAAATCTTTTCCCATTGTGTCCTCACCCCCTCACTTAGGACACGCGCATAACACCGCTTGGAATCTTGTCAAACTGTTTACCCAACAACTGGTTTCGATGGAATCTTGTCGGGCACCTACGTTGAACGCCTTTACCTCTCCAATCTAATCTTCCGTCATCGTACTTTGCAGCTCTTGCAAAGGTTTGTTGTATTAATTTGCAAGGTTTCGCATACTTTCTGGATAAAACGGTTTTTTCTTTGATTTCCTTGATTTTTAGCTCAAATAGACCTCATTGAAGATTGCGTAGGAAGCTAGAAGAACGTAAAATACTGAAAAAATCAAAATCTGTCAGTATGCATATCAAAAATTTCCTTGATTGCAGGCAAAAATTTCGCTAGATACTATGGTTTCCTTTGTTATCATTCGAATCCAGCTACAATAACAAACTCACCCTCCTGATGAGATTGAAACCCATGCTAACCCTACCCTAACCATACCTTCTCGGAAAATTAAAAGCACTCTACGTTCCTGGTTCGCCTCGCAGTTAGCTACCATAATAAACTCACCCTCATATGTAGTAAGATCTACAATAACCCTACCCATACCCTGTTAAAAAATCTACCCTTCTAACCCTACCCTACTCATACCCTATTGAAAAATGGTGTAATTCTATGTTTTCTTGACGCAATTACCAGTCACCGTAAGTACTAAGCGTCTCAAGATCTACCCAGTCTAACCCTCTTCTACCCGTAATGTTCAAAAATTGGCGCAACTCTAGTTCTTCTGGGTTACCCACAGGGTTACCATCATTACAGCATACCGTTTTACTAGATCTATGCATTCTAGCCTACCCTATCTATGAGCGTCGAAAAATTGCGGCCATACGCTTTTCGTGATTACCTATAGAATTACCTTACCACCATTGCTCACCTTCTCATTGGCCTACCCGTTCTAACCTGTCCTACCCATACCTCATTGGAAAAACCTTCAGTTCTGTGGCCGCATTCATCAACGAAACCCGTGGGTTCCGGAACCCACTGGGTTAGTGCTTTTGATGAATATCGATTCTTCCCTGGAGTAGAATCGATATTCATCAAAAGCACTAACTCAGTGGGTTCCGGAACCCACGGGTTTCGTTGATGAATACGGCCACTGGATTACTCTCAAAGTTACCTTACCATCATAGCTCACCTTCCTAAGAGACATACACGTTCTGACCCTACTCTACACCGCCCTGCCCCACCCTACCACATTACCCTACCCACTATAACGTACTGCTGTGATATATGTGTCACGCGCTCGAGTGTTCGCATCATTTTTTGTTTCCTCGATTTTTTTATGACCAATACGAACTGGTTTTTTACCACGCGACACTGCTCAGATAGGAGCCGGTTTTTCGATGAGATGAATAACCTACTGCTTCGCCAAAAGTACATTCACTTAACCGTGAGCCTAGCTCTTGCCGACTGTGCAAATTTTCCAACCGATGCTAGTTTTTGGTAAATATAGCTGAGCAAATGCACAACGCATTGCTTTTTAGCTTATTTAGAGCTGTAATCGCTATGAATTGCTTGTTTTTCTGCTTTTACGCAAGCAGTATGATGATAGCTCTGAAGCTTGTTAGATTATACGATTGCTGTGAGGGTTGAGATTTTCAAATGAGAAATTTTTCTGAAAAATTTGCTACGGAGCAGTCGGAAGAAGGAGCGTCAGAAATCCATGCCCTACGGAAAATTTCTCAATCTTCTTCTAAACTTTTTTGCGAGCCTAAAACCCCAGAAATTTTGAAAAAAGAGAAGACAAAAATTTTTTGGATCAAGCTATACTGATTTAATGGCGAATTAAAAATAGTCAAAAGATTTAACTGATTTTGACGATATGAACTTATTCACCCTTATTTCTAGACATTGAAGCTGGAGATCAAAAGATATTTTTGCCTTTTCTAATAGATCTTCAGAATGTTACGTCCACTGTTTTTCTTTATCAGCTCATACCGCCACAATGTAAATAAAAATTTTCGAGGGCCATCAAAAAGTGCCTTTTATTTCTCAAATTTCACTGAACATCATAAATTAAAAAATCAAAAAATAATTCTTTCTTGACTGGTATTTGATTTAGTTCCTTATGGATGCTTGCCTCTTTGTGAGAAACGCCATTTTCGCCCGTTTCTTCCTTTTGTTATGTTTTCTAAGGGCACCAATGGACTTTTCTTACTCCATCGGTGAACTAGAAAATGAATTTTCCCCAACATTTCCACACAGGAAATTTTCCAGCTTTCCTGTTTACTCTGTACTATCAGTCAAGCGAAGTGTTCCGCGCTAGCGTTGTTTAAATAACTTTTTTGTCCCTCCCCCATTCCCTGAAGTTCAAGTCAACAATGCTTATTGATCCGATTAGCACCAAGTGTACTAGCACGGAACTGTGGAGAGTTGCCCTGACTTTCACGAGAGTTGTCCTGACTTTCATGTCTCTTTGCATATGCAGGTTTTGTTGAATTTGATCGCTGCAAGCTTTGCAAACCTGCAAGCTCCATGGGAATTTTGGATAAGCAAGCAAATATAGACTCGTAAAAAACTTTTTGAACACCACGGCAACCTAATACGTGCTTTTTCCGTTCTGGAGCCTGCATACTCTGCCAGCATTGTACAAATTCGATTTGTAGCAAGTTTTTCTTGTATTCGCCACTTTTAGTCATCAAGCAAATTCGCTAAGTCTTAGGCCTAGAATATCTTTCAGACTTCTGAAGAAGGAAAACACGAAAAAAAACATAGAGACTGGAAGGATTATAGAGCCATCTAAAGCTTGGTTAATCATCCTGTAACCAAAACTGATTAATAAACTTCACGAGGAGATTTTTGTTTGAAAAGGTCTCAGGAATTTACCCTGGTCATTGAGGTACTGATCTCTATCTTCCATAGCTGCAAAGATTTTATGTTGAAGGTGCTCTACCCCATTTTTTACCAAAGCTATGGCAGCTGGTAGAGAGTGAATAGTATCCAGAATTTCTCTCGGAGAGTTAGGAGCGGGAAGGGATACGGGTTTAATTTTACTGAAAGCTGCGAAAAAGACAGATTTGTAATCGGTCTAAAGACTTAAACCACAGGTGCATCACTGTCCATATGGGACTTCCATAAGTATCTCTTCTTCAGAATTTGAAATGCAAATTTGTCAGTGAGGGAAATGTGAAGCCTTTGGTAAGGAGTTCGTCACAAAAAACCAGGCGTCTCAGTTTGGCCATATTAAGTGCAACTGCACACGACGCACAGCAAAAGTAGACGCATTTGCTACTTTAACTTGCTCTCGTTTATCCATGCAATGTGAAATTCGCAATGTACGATAATAGTAAGTGGAATTCTTTTTTTGGACAGATAACTCTCAACATTACAAAATTGGCCATAATCAATGTGGTCATCCGATTTGTGTACTTGCACACATCGCCACACAAAACTGACTTCATCATTTGATTGTAGTTTTTGAATCAAAATTGACTGCAGTGTGTACTCAGACAGAGTACGGAAGCCTCGCCATATTGGATCATAATCAACAATGCATCTCTTTGTGGCAATTTTGCAATATTAGTAAACTTGCAAATTACAAATCAAGGCAGTAAAGAAAGAGTTCTCTAGAACTATAACAATCACCATTATTGCTGTTCGTATACATCCCGTCCCTTCCTTGAAGTATAAAATGAAATAATTTTGAGGAGAATGTGCGCCATTTTTTGCATGTCGGAACTTTAGAATGCATTGTTTTCAGCTTTCCAGTTTCTCAAATTTTGCAGAAAATTAACAAATTTTTGTCTTCTTCGCTGGCACTACTGAATAATGGCGGGCTGTTTTTCTTCGGAGAACAGAAAATGTTTCACGACTAAGGGCGGATCAAATTCGATATGTGCTCTGAAATTTTTCAAGATTTTTTTGAACTTCGCAATCTTGCAAAACGTACGAGTTCGTAAGGAATGGTTTTAGCTGCTTCTAAAAGCCCTTTTATAGACTTCTTTTAATTTTCGCTAATTTTGTAGTTTTCTTGATTAGAAACGGAAACAAGTGGCATAAGTCTAGAACCCATACAGACCTGCATCAGATATTTCGCGAGCTTTCTCAGAGTTGAGGGGAGGAGGAGAGGGGAGGGGAGGCTCTTCATGTTAGGGCTTTACACTCATACACTGTCGATCAAACCTTGAAGTTCTCCTAGAGTTTCTATCAAGAATAGTCTTCTCATTCGTCCCCTGTTGCTTGCTCATACATAGCCGCACCCTTCTAGCGCCGTGTCTCCTCTTCTCCTCCGCATTGGTCTATGCGCACGTTTCCATAAATAGCCATCCACGATTCCAAAAACGTTGTATATGCGATGATCTGTTTGACCATTGCGATGTGAATGCGCGTGTGTGAGTGTGTTGCGTGTAGAGGGGGGGGGGGGGGGTAGAGAGTAGGGAAGGATGAGACCCGGGGAGCGTGCTCGACGTCAGAGACGGCACGATTCGAAACGTTGAAGATGCTTCGTTTGCTTCAGACGGTTACTTTCCCTTAATCTCTCGATACCTTTCCCCATCTCACTTCCTTCCTTGCCTTCAGCTTGATTTCTAATGTATTTGAAGCGTTTCGAGAAATTACTGGAACAAAGGCTGAGTGCCAGTCCAGGTGACGTTCTGTTGGCACGGTAGTGGCACCTAGTTGGCACGGTCGTGGCACCCAGTTGACGGTAGTGGCACCCAAAATTCTTGGTGGTCAACTGGAAATTATTCGAACTAGTAGATGCCTGTCCAGATGACATCCGCTTGGCACGGCGGTGACACCTAGCTGGAGCAATGGTGGCACCCAAGTGACACGGTAGCGGCACACAGATGGCACGGCGTTGGCACACAGCTAGTTACTGGATAATTTGGAAAATAATCCACCAAGCTTTTATCGACAAAAGTCTATGTGGTTCTCATGCTTCCTCATCCACCCCCGTAAAACCCTTTCACATACCCGGCCGCGTCCGAAAACGTCGAGCAGAAAATTATCAACTGCATTTTCTTTCCCTTTATCTGCGTAAAGCCGAGAAGTAGGTAATAGCGCAAGTGACAGCTGGCTGGCACGGTGGTGGCACTCAGCTGGCACGGTGGTGGCACTCAGCTGGCACGGTGGTGGCACCCAGCTAGCACAGTATTAGCTAATTCGGAGAGTATTCCGTAGAGCTTTCATCCATATAAGCTTCCATAAAGTTGTTAAATCTTTCCCATTCAAAACGCTTAAAAAGTTTTCACATGCCCGGGATAAGCCCCAAACGTAAAGCAGGAAATTTTCAATCGCATTTCCTCCTTGCTTTACCGCGTATCTTATGCTAGTACGTCGAAGCACCGCAATCGCGCTACGATAGTGACGCAACATCCAGTTGTGCTTTTTCAACCTCAGTCAACACTAAAGCCCCACAACCGAATGTCGATCGGGAAGTGGCACTGTATCGATTCGGGTGTGTGTCGAAGAACTTGACCGTTCATGTGTTCTTCGTTTGTAAGCTGACTTCATTCTCTTCTCGTTTACTTCCTTTTTAAGCCGTTTTTCGACACGCCTGCAAAGTTTTGGACTACTCCCTTCAAAGGATAGCTAATAGTAGTCTATAGCACTCAGGCTAAGTTCAGAGGAGCTGAGCAAACGAAAAACATGCAAAAAAGCTGAACAATTTTCTTCGCTTTCAAAATGCTTTAATTTACACAGTTTGTGACGTATTTGGAACCGGCAAAGTAAACAAATTTCTTCTAAAAGGAAGTATGGTTTTCATGTTTATTCTGAATTTTTTGTTTTTTAGTCAGGTGCACCATGGATGTATTGAAAATGAAATAAAAATAAATATAAAATAAAAGCTGGGACATCTGCTTAATTTAATTTAAAATTGTGAAATCATCACAAATTCTGTTTTTAGTGATTTGCAGCTACTTCGAACATTTTCTTCATATCCTTGTAGGCAAAATTTATCGAAGTTTTGTGTGTTCAATGGATTTGATCTATTGGACTGTGAGATGTTTTAATCAGCTTTGAGTTCACTCCAAAAATTTTCTTATCAAATATTTTGATTCCAAAACTCACACACTAATTCATAATTTTAAGTTCTGTTGAAAAAGAGACTTTTTTAATTTTTGCTCTTTGTCTTTTTTAGGACCGCACATCATAAGTAGGAATTGGATAGATTTTACAGTTTTGCACATCTCTCGAAGCATAATGCATTGCTTATAGAGCTATAATAGCCTCGAAATGACATAAAGACGCAATTGTCAATGTTAGTTGCCTTTCAATCCAATCTCAACATCGTAAACTTTGATGGCGAATATAGCAAGCTGCTAGGCAATTTCTTTTTTCCTGAAGTTTTTTGAGCATTGTGCATGAAGAAAAAGGTAGCAGTAGTGCTGACGGAAATGAAATCAGAGGAAAAAATAGGAGGCGTGTGACAAATAATTTGAAAGCATAGAATTATAAAGACTAAAATTGCTTAGCAAATTGCGATGGTTCAAGCTTCTACTCTAAATCTTATTCCTTAGGCCTACGATTCCTTTCTTGCGAGAATTCCCTTACTTCCTCTAGAGTTATAGGTCTTGCAATGAAAATCGACAAAATACGGTACCTCTTGATTTCTACACCTCATTCTTATACTTCGTTTGAAGAACAGGTATCAGCTAGCTTTTCACAAAAAAAGTTTATTCTGGATAAGCAGTTCAAATAAATGAAAGAAAAAAATGAGTAAGTAATAAAACGCCTGGTTTCATCAATCCAAATTTTCATATTCAATAAGTCAATCGGGTGATACTCCACTAGTAATTTTTTTACGGGATATAATCCGTAGATATACGCATTGTAGGTCCCAGGATTTCCGTTCGGGGGAGGCGGGAAGGGGGGGGGGGGGAAGGGCGATAAAAATATTTTACCGAGTAAAGTTGCATGTCGTCAGCCACGCACTGCTAAAAAAATTTCGGGATTTTGAAATTTTTAAAATTAGCTTCGCGAATTTCTTGCGGGTCCGTGACCCCTAAAATTCAGAAAAAGGGGGCGTGGCTGCAGCTTCCCGGTAAAAAATTTTTACGAGGCTAATTTGAATTTTTTGGAAATTTTCAAAAATCGTCCGAATAATTTATGAGTAAAAATAAGGCACGTGCACAGTTATATAACCCATTTGAGTAACTTTCCACTCAGATATCGATACTTAGATATGCCGCCTGAGTAAGTTAATAGATAAATAAATAAAACGCCTCTAATTTTCTAGATCTAGTAAAAAAATCGCATTTATACATTAGCTGATCGATCAATGATTTTTACGAAAGGAAATTCTCTGCTGGTATGTCGTTGTATAAAAATAAACAAATAAATAAATATATCGCGAAATCATGACCTTATTTCATATTCAAAATCTGCATACAATCGTACCTTTTCCTTCCCGATCACTTCTAAACGCCTTATTCAAATAGACAACCACCTGGCAACGATCGTCCCTTCAGTGTCTTCAATTTTTCTTCGAATCGCAACGTAATTGTGTGCACATACGAGATACACACACCCACCAAAACGTGCTCGCGTGACGAAAATTTCGAAATCATCAACATTCAGCAGAACTGAGCTCGTTTTGATCGGATTTTCATCTTGTATCATCACTCTTCGCAATTAATCCCTCAAGATTTCTAGGCTTGAGACTTTTGGGCTAAATTTAAGGCATGCGTAAACGCATGCGTAAAAATGAGTTGCACAGAAGTCACTGTCCCATCGTTTGCTGCTGATTACCATTAATCCCCCTTTACCTTTCTGTAGGGTTATGGTAAGTATACGGTATAAGAAGTAATCGCACACCATCTAAAGCATGTCAAATGCCTACAAACTTCATGCAAAAGTTTCCCTTGTGGGGAACTATTACGATTCTGGCTAATTACGAGTGCAAGTGGTTGCACCTTTTTGGTATTACGGTAGATATACGGTGTAAGAAAAATTTTGCACTGCAAAAAACAAGTCAAAATGGGAGAACAAAAAATAAAATTCAGGACTTTCGCAAATATGTGATTGAGGAAATGTTACGATCTTTGGTGCGAATTACGAATAAAAGAGCTCCTACGCATTTTGTATGGGATTATGGTAGGTAGGCTGTAATCAACAAATTTATGTACGCTCCAGATAAGTCAAACTTATTATTAGAATTTTATATGCTTGCTGCGACTGAGATCATTACATACTTAGATTCTTACAGCCTTGTCTCTTATCGATTCCCTTTTTCCGGACTTATGGTAGGTATACGGTATAGGAAAGTCACACACTGTCTAGAACATGTCAATTATACATATGATGGAATTTTTTTGTAAGTTTTTTTTAGATTATTACAATTTTTGGAGCTGATTACGAACATTAGGGCTCACTCGTATTTTATGTAAGATTACGGTAGGTAGATGGTAATCAACAAGTTTATGTGCGCTTCAGATAATTCCGTCTAAGCTTTGGAATTTCCCACTGTTTCTTGCCGTTGAGTCCGATTCACATACTAAGACTTGAAATTTCGTATTTGCTTGCTTCTCTTCAAGACATAATTTTTAGGGCCTACTGTAGGTATACGGTATGTGCTCACGGTACGTATACGGTACAAGACAAAATCAGCAGCTTTCAGGCAAATTGGATTCATTAATCTCTTACAAGTTTGTAACTGCTACATCCGAGATCCCACATATTATTCGTAGAATCTGTTGTATTGTTCATCTCCCTGGTTTTTCGTGGAGTACGGTGGATATACGGTAGACAGCGATTTCACTCCTTCTTTTTGAATTTATCAGTAGCATAAAACGACGTCTTTTCAATTTCTGATTACCAGCTAAATTTTTCTGTTCTAGGTTCTTTTCACCCCCCCCCCTCCTCCTCCAAGTATGTGCACATCTAGTTGTAATTCTAAAAGTCGTGGTTTTTTGTTCGTAACTGATTAGGTTTTTGTGAAATACGATAGATATACGGTAGAGAGGAAATTCATTTTGGTAACTTGTCAATATAGCATATAATAACTTCTGTTCGAGATTTTGGTTTGAGTGAAACTATTTATATCGCGTTTAATGAAAGTTCTCCTTCGCTCTTTCTTTAAATTCGCCTCCTCCGCCCCCGCCCACGCCCTATGCTTCAACTTTGCGAACAATCAAGTTTTGTCCTCCCCTCCAGCAAATACTACTCACTTGTACCGTACTAAAGTGTTTTTCGAGTGAGGGGGGCGCAAAGCGCACTGGCGTTCAACACAAACGTTGTCAAACAAGCTCTGAACTGTGTGTGTGGATTGCATGTGCTGAATACATGCGCATGTGTGTGTATGTTGTGTTTACCAGCATTGGCTTCGAGCCCCCCATATAGCCCCCTCTCTGAAAACTGGGCAGTTGTGAGTGTCCAGTCGAGTGAACACCATCCCGATAACACACAAACGTACTCTTGCAAGCGTAACAACAATGCGCAGACTAGTTGTAGTTGATGATGCTCGTATTTTGTATCCATTTGCGGGTAGGGGGGGGGGAGGGTGGTGCAGGGACCCAAACTTTTCTAGAACTTTGGGGTGAGAATTACTGGGAAAAACTACCTTGCTCAGATTAGAAAAAAGCTTTGAATCAGAGAGTGAGATTCATTCTTGGCTTAAGCTTAACACATTGACGACGACGCTTAATTTGCGTGGCGGCTGTGTGGGACGACGCGATTTTGCACAACACTTTCGGTGCGGGAAAGTTTTGTGATTATTTACGAAATGTAAAGATGTTTTGTAAAAAACTACCGCCACCTTCCTCGATGACGAAGACTACAGGTTTTTCAGCAGTGCAAAAACCTGGAAAGGATATGATTTTGCAAGGCGTGTGGGCCACCGTGTTCCACATCGTCGTCAATGGGTTAAACAGTCTTTTCACAGTTCCAGGGTGAAATCAAAAGCGAACAGCTTTCCCACCTACCTCTTTTTTTACCCCCCCCCGCGTTGACTAAGAATTTGAACTTTTTATGTGATACTGATCAAGAAGCCCTAACTTAGCCATCCTACAAGCGGCAACTTATATGCTTCATTCGTAGCCGGGAAACACGACTGTAGACTTTCGCCCACACCGTAACCGTTTCAAGCGACCAATCAGCGTTCTCCAGTACGGTACAATTTGCTAGAGGTTAGGTCGAGATTTCACCACGAATGAATCAAACCAGCTATCGCTTGCGTACCAGCTCAATTATTCTCTCATCAATATGCGCGCAAGAAACCCAACAAGCCACATCTGCCTGCGCACTCCTTCCAAAAAATTTGATAAAAATGTTTCAGCTCATTGGATTACCATTTGTGTGTTTATCCACAATCCTTGCGAGTTTCTGAGAAAGCTCTATGGGAAAGTCGATTTATCTAGAGCAAGTAGGGTAGCTTAGCTCCCCAAAAAGGTTATCTAGATCTGTTATAAAATTACTGTTTTGGCAACAATTTTAGTGAGCATGAGTCTATGAAGACAAAAAGTTAATTCAAGACTATCTCAAGTGTGCTCAAGGTTACTGGTAATTAAAGGGCGTAATATCAACAAGCCAACCTCCTTAATTATTTTATATCGCTCGGGATGAATCCTGAACTATTTACTAAAATTGTGTTTCTTCGATTTGTATCATAAAATGCTTCTTTATTTTTCATTGTCTTGTCACCATATATTTCTAGAACGTGAAGTCCACTACCACACTCTTTTTCTTATACAAACACGCTCATTCCCCTTCTTGGCGAAGATCCAGCTAAATCTAATCTTTTTTGCTTGACACTAAGGAGTACGTCAATCCGCTTTGGCGCATGTCATTGATAAATAGTCAGATATCATTACATGTGCTAATTTTAGAAAAAAACAAAAAACGAAAAAAACAGCTAAGTAATGTTGAGAGGAATTTCATAGGGGAAAAACAGGAGCAGACATAGCATTTTTGTTTTTTGGCCGGGAGTGGGAGAGCCCTGGACTGAAGCGACCCTGGACTGTATGAGGTGTAGTGATCTTCTACTCTACTTTTGCTGTTTTTTTTGCTATTTCTTTTTTGGAATATTGCATTGCAATTTTTGAACTGTATACAAAACCGAATTTATGGTTAACATTTTCATTATTTCAAAATGCTTCCAACCACCAGAATAACACCTTCATTAGCTGAGCATCAATGACTCTGATCTTCACTATAGCCGCTCATTTTCCTAAACCAACTAATTCACCCCTGTTTTAGTCAAAGTTTTTCTGCATATTTTGTGTTATGGTCTTCGTGATCTGTTCCTTTTCGTGATGGATTGAAGATTTCCGATACATTTGATTTCTTCGTTTTGATAGCGTAAATGCTGAATATTCAATGTTCAAATGCATTAGTTCGGTCTAAGAAATGTTTTGAAAGACATCAAGCAATGCAAAGTAGTTTCAGTTTGCATTCTAGCTCTGACAAAAATTGTATCAGTGATGTTCCAGAAAAGCCTTTTTTCAAACGAAATCATTCATTTTTTTCCACTTTGCAATCATGTAAGCTATGGATGTTACATGCCAAGTTTCTCTCTTCATGCTGGCTCTAATTCGGATTTAGTTTCCCTTTCTCGTCTCTCACTTTTATCTCGAAAATGATCTATTTGAACGGAGTCCATATCTCCATTTTCTAAAGTTCTGAATGCCATTGTACATATAGCAAAACTGCAATGTGCATTGATGTTTTGAGACTCAAAAATATTTTGTAATGAAAGTATGGAAGATGGGGCATAATTTGCCATATCAAGTGATCGGAGAGCAAATGTGTACTATTTTTTCTACAGTAAGTGCTGATTAGATTGCAGGAAAAATTGCTGGAAAAAGTAAAAAATCCAGAAGAAATGAAATTACTTTTGGAATGATATATGTAATAGTTTTTGTTGTGATTTCGTATACCCTAAAGTAGCTGTAGAATTTGTTTGCATAAACCATTGGAAACATTAAAAAAAGATTCAGAGCAATTCTTTGACTGTATTTTCGCGACAACTTCATTCAGGTCATTTATAACTTAATATGTGTATTTGCCCAACATGCGCAGTATTCTACGACTTATGCGCTTACAAGACCCTACGTTGTAGATTTTTTTTTTGAGTAGTAGGGGTTCAGGTAGTGAAATGAAACATTATATAACAGCTTGTGTTCGAAACAATAATTACTTGATGTTCCCTAGTAAGTAGTCGTAAAATGTCACGCTTGTTGTGCAATAACATTAGCTAGAACTGACTGCTGATATATAAGATTTGTAATTTGCGCAAAATTTGTAATCACCAGGAATTCTAATATGTTTTTTATTGCCAGTAAATCGCTCGGACAGGACAATTCAACATTTATCTGAGGGGTCTAATAGGCGCTGCTGACCGGTTCGCAGCCACTTTTTGCGCATGTTATTTTGCGTGCTTCGAATTCTTCGAGGAATGGCCCGCGCAGCCGCAGGCGCACAGCGAGACGCGGGGAAGAGCGGGCGGGGGTGCGAGCGAGAAGGAACGAGGGGGGGACGAGCTGGAAAGCATTCCGAACCCGTTTTCCCGTATCGATCGATCGATCAATCTATCTAAGCTTCCCGGTGGTTTCGTCGGACGCTTTTGCTATAGCATAGACGCACACATCCCAAAGGCATAAGATTGTTATCGTTCGCTTATGATCGTCGTCCGATCGCTCACGGCACTTGATCCTTTTGAACTGCTTAGGAATACGGTAGAATACTTTGACTGTAAAGTTATAAATAGAAAATGTGCCATTTTCCCCATTTTGTAACATCTTTGCCATTTCGCTTTGCTTTTTTTCGCACACTTCCGCCGTGTATCCGGTTACTGTAATTTGCCTATCATATTATGTGTTTCATGCAAAATTGTTCATAAATCTGTTGGCTCTTCTTGGCTTAATCACTGATTTCCGGTTTAAAGTTTATGCAATCACACATCTCTTTTTTTAGAATCATTATATGAATAATCGGCATGGAAAATTTATGGAATTTGATTTGAACTAGCGAACTTTCATTATCGGAGTTCATGATGCACCACAAAAATTCCCAAAACTATTCTTCGAACGGAAATGCATTTTTTTAATTCTTCGCCTCAGCTCTTGCTTGCTCATTTTTTAATCTTTTGTCGCATATATTCCTTAGCTTCTTAATTTACAAGGTGTCTAAGTTTTGATTTTCCATAACTTTTGATTTCCATGGCTCACATTTCTTTTTAGGATTTTTTCTCAATTTTTGTTGTATACCCGATTTAGTATTTTTCTTAGTTCACCAAAACCAGGAATTATCCTTAAGTCAGAACTTTAAAGAGAGCTAGAATCAACCAAAGGAATTACATGTGATATTATCGATGTTGTGGTAAACAATGCTTGTTTACTTGCTTTCGAATACTTGCAACTAATAGCTTGGGCAGTTCAGCCAAGACAAGAGTACTCGTTCTTTAGTACGACTAATCTCCAAATTTCCAAATCCTTTTCTCTGTCGTCCAATTCGTACGAAAGGATATAAGAAATAAATTTGTCAGATTTTATGGCAAAGAAGCAGTGTTATTTTGCTCGACTTTCGTTTTCTACGTTCTCCTTTGATTAGGAAATTCGCTTTCAGATTCTTACTCATTCGATGTGTCAATAACCTCATATGGAATCTAAGATTTGGACCTTTTACTTGTTTTCTGTAAGATTTTCGTACAATTCGGAATAAGAGACTGTTGCCTAGCAATTTCTAAATCAATCTATCTCAGGGTGATTTACATATATGCAACCAGCATTTGATTGTGCTCATATTGCAGTCATTGATTTTCTCTGCATTTTCCGGAATATCAAGTTTTACAATTCGAGGAAGTTGTTTCCCACAATCCAGATCTTGCTGAAAGCATTGTAGTCTCACATCAATATAGTTATTTTGTAATTTTGAATTTTTTGCATCCTTTCTGTACCGTTTCTTTTATAGGACGGAAAGGGTATGTAAATATAATTTTGGAAAGCCTCAGTAGTGATGGGAATGTTGTAAGCATTGAAAGTGAAAAGAAAACATAAAAAATGAAAACTATTATTAGCTGGTCGATTCCCATAATATAAGGTAACTCCCACCCTGGGTCTCACTCACTTGGGTAATTGAACAAAACTATCTATAAGTTTTTGTTCACTAGAAAAAATTTATCGTGCTATTCTGTGACCTTGGAAATGTTGAATACTCACATTCTCGAGTTACCGTATATTCTTTAGATTTACAGCTCTGTAATCAATCCCCCCCCCTCATAATACTCTTTGTTTGAGCACTTCCTCATTGACGCAATGTGTTTTTGATTCCATCGCTAGCATCCACTCGAGAAGCCGTGATCTTTATCGAGCAGCTAGTAGCGTTGCAGCTAGGTGATTCTTTATTCTCTACCCCTCAAAGCTTACAGCCTACCCACTTGTAACTCCTAAACCATAAATTCAAGTTGATTTATCGCTATAATGTTATTGTTCTGCTGCTGATTAGTTTTTGATTTGACGCTGGACATGGTTCTTTCCGATCGTCCAAACGACGATTTCATGATGATAATGGGCGCATGGCGCAAAGCTCTCCTTCTGTCCCGGATACTAGGTCTGATCCACAATCTGCGATCACGCTTGATCCTATAGCTGCTTACATGTGATTGCATCGATTATTGTTCGGCTAGAGAATACTGCCCACATTGCCATTTCTGTCCATCTTTTGATCAAGGCTTTGGAAGAAAACTTTTCTTCACCTATATCTTAGCCATACCCTCAGTAGAATTTTCCAGCATATTTCGAATATTTTTTCAGTATTCAACTCGGAAATCTCAAAGAAGAGAGTGGAGGCCCGAGAAAAGTTTTTTATGTTGTCATTTCAATTTTAACCATCCTGACCAATTTTCTTTGTGTAGATAGTGTTTACACACTGCCATTTTGGTCCAGCTATTTACTACGTCTTCAAAAATACTTCTCTTTACGCGTATGGATCCTAGCCATGCTCTCCCAAGAATTTTTTGGGATGCCTCCCAGTTTTTTCGCGTGCTTATAACTTTGAAATTTTAAAAACGGCGTAGCAATTCAGAAATTTATTGAAATCAGCATCGTTTCAGCTCCCCTTAAGACCTATCAAAATTTCTCAAATTTTTTTTGAAAAAACGAGTCGCTTGTCATGATCCACTTTCATCAGTTTCTTAGCTTATTGTGAAAGAAGGGAGGGCTTTCAATTTCTGTCACGTATTTTAATTTTGTAAACTCTCCTTTTCATAAGGTATAAGTTTCCGTGCTTGAAATTTGCTTTCTGGGATGAAATGGTTTTATGAATATTTAGTCTTATGCCTGTACGCAATTCTAGAACTGTGCAAGCAGAAAAATTCTGATATGCTCAAGATTCCCTAAGAATGTTTGCAGGAGCAACCCTTATTATACTCTAAGATATAGAAGGTTCTGGAATCCTAACTCCACCTATATCTATCAAATTTTCCGGCCCCTACGTCCTTATATCGAATGAATTCAGAGGTTCTACATGTGCAGCAATATACTGATTGCTGGTAGAAATCTAGATTAGTATAATATATATTTGTAGTGATGCAAACTATCCATATTTCAGCTCCATTTTATCTGTTCTTCCACCGCTTCTTAATGAAGAATTTGTGTCTGATTTTACTCGTAATCGTAGTCGCGTTTATCACTATCCATAATTGACTATGTATCTATTTTTCATATTCTTCATTGAATGAAATTTGACCTTTCGCATTTTGTCTTTATACTCAGTGTCTAAGTTTTGATTGCTCGCTGTTTTTTACGATGATCACGATGATAGATTGGTCTATTTTAAGATCTCAGCCACGGCTTTGGCTCTGGCTGAGCTTTGCTTGGTTTGGCAATGGCCGACGATATTTCCTACGAAGAACATGTACAGCAGAACAACCAAAGGTTGATCTCTATCAAAATGGTGAGTCTTATAGAGAAGCAAATGTTTCCTCCTCATAAAAATTCGTTTGGGTTAATCTTTCTCGAAACCTCTCATTTCACCAATATATTGCATTTTGTTTTTATATTTTACCGTTGTTCAATGTTAACAAACTAATACTCTTTTCATGACCCTACCTGTCGAATGATGATTTTTATATAATTTTTGCACAATCCTTATCGAGGTTGTTTAGAGCCTCATGGAGGAGCATTCCTTTCCATCTGCTTGCACTGAGCTTACACAATGGTGTGGTGATCAGAGGGCATTCTCGTCGTGTTTCGAAGAAAATCTTTTGGCAGCGTTGCAGGTGGGTTTTCTTTTCTTATGAACAGTAGTCAACAAATCGAAAAATTTTTTCCTGGAAACGGTGTGAGGGAAAATGTTAAACCGGTTTGAGTAAAAATACTAAACAATAAATATGGGGCATTGCTTATCACATGATTTTTATTCTTCGCATTTTTCGTGATCATTTTATGGTGTACTAGGTGGCTGTTGAGAACGGCACCAAGGATGGATTCGACTTTACATTAGCTCATCAGCTCATCACTGCATGTTTCACTCACCGGAAGCTGCTTAGTAAGGAAAGTGCAAGTGAGTACTTGTTGTGATTCTATGATCTATTTTTCACTTCTAAGTTCACAATGCAGGAGATTAGACTTTTATGTGCACATCTATTCGACAATATTAGGTTGTCAAGAAAGTTTTGTCCGTTTTTTATCGCTCACTAAAACTCACACAACACGAATCCGTGGATGATTTAGGTAGCATTTGATTCAAAATTCTATCCTCTTCCTTAAAGCTGGATTTGCTCTCTAGTCTACGCCGTCTTTGCAATGTTATCGCCATGGCTTTTTGAGCAGCTCAGCAGTAGCTCCACAACTTACCTGCATTTCTAAGAATTTTATCCTGATGTTTCCAGAAAGCGCTAATAACCGTTATATAGACAAACCTTTGGCAACGTTGCATCAATTCTAAATCACATGGGCCACGTTTACCAAGTCCGTTATAATTATTTATTTAATAAAAACCGCGGCTTTTTGATTACGTTTACCACGTAAAATTACCGAAAATTCCAAAAGCTGCTTTTTTAAAGCAAATCAGACTTGGCTATGTTGCATAAATAATGTTTATTAATCATGTTTCAATTCACAGAAACTTCAAAAGCTTCCGTACATTTGCTGCAGTTGCAAATTTCATGACTTGGCCAAAAGTCGAGACCTCCGCAAAGAAAAATAATTTTTTAAAGCTAAAGAGCAGATTAGGAGAATCTAAAAATGTATCCTTATAGAACGAGGATTTCTCTATTTGATTCATACTTTTCCCGAAACTTTGGAACGACATTTTTAAAAATTAGCCTACTTTAAGCACATAAAATTGAGCTGGAGAATTTTTGCAATTATCAAGAAAAGCATACAAGATTATGGTTCGCGAATGTATCCATAAGAAAGAGAAGGAAAAGCTGCATCGAATGCATGTTGAAACTCGTTCAGGTCTTTATTGTGCGTGGTTTTATAGTGGTTTGAAGAAACGGACAAAGCTTTTGGGACAACCTAATATATTAGGTTGGTTAAAGATTAAGTCCGTTTTGGCATGCAAAACTCCATAAAAAATTTTCTTGTTGTTTTTTGTCCATGATTTTTTGAACGGAAAACATCAAAGCTTCTACTATCAAATATCAGCTGCACAAAATTTTTTTTAGTAAAGGACATTATGTCTTAATATGACTATATTTCCGAAAGCTCAGTTTTTTGACTTTCAAAGCTTATTTTCGTGCTGTGATGGATGTAGAAAATTTTTATTTAGAGAATAACAATAAAAAGTGATCTGTCATTTTATAATTCTTTATACAAAAAACCAAATTTTCTCACAGTTGCGCACAATGAGACAATTGGGGTATCCTACTTGTTTGAGGCTTTTCTTCATAGGAAAGTAGATTCTACTCAAGCAGACTTTACATTCCAATTCTTATTGGATTGCCCTTCCTGGAGATACCACACATTGGGCAAAAATTTGCCTGCAGAAGCTGAAAAGCCACCGAAATGATGTTTAAGTCAATTTAAAACTTACAAATTGGCAGACAATGGATTTTTTCGAAATTTGAATGCTTTCAGTGATTTAATCATGCTCGGAATTTTCTTTTTCAATCTCGTTTGTCTCCAGTCATAAAGTATGCAATCTTCAATGATGGATGCAGATATAGAGAAGAGATTTTTCCTCAGAATCTTTATTATCATAAGTGAAAGTTTCCCTGACAGCCCCCCCCCCGTAGATGAAATCACTCTCGATTGTTGCAAGAGTTAGTCTCGGCAGTTCTTCGAAATACGCAGAGTGATGCCACTTGATTGGACTAATTGCCATAGCGGCGCGTTCGACGTTTAATCCTCACGAGAGGCAAAGCTTTGACTATTGTTGGAACAAAGCCAAACCAGTCTATTTTGGAACATTTTCCATGTGTATTGACATGTTTTCGTGAATAAATCGTCCCATAGTTTGCAATAAATCCTGCGAAAAAAATCCCAAAACTTTTTCAATCTCATCAAATGTTTGTACGAGTTTTATTTTAAAAAGATCTGCGCGTTTTTGCTTTATTTTTGCGTTGATGAGTATTTGAGGTTTTTGAATTTTTATTTTGCATCTTTTTGACTTTTTGCAAATACGAGATAAATTCTCTAATATGTATGTGTAAAAATGCTGCTCTAGGTCATACAATATAAAGTTTGCAACATACACCTCAACCTTTATTAAACATTTCTTAATAAATTTTTGAGAATTCCTGACAAGTAACAAAGTTATATTGTTAGGTTGTCCCGAAAGTTTTGTTCGAATGACTATAAAATCTCGTATAATAACGACCTGAGTGAGCTTGAGTATTCGAAGCAGTTTTCTTCTCTTCCCGAAGATTACATTTGCAAACCACAATCACGTACATTTCTCCTGATAACTGCAAAAATTCACCGCATTTTAATCCGCATAAAGTTAGGCTAATAGTCAATAATTTTCTAAAGCTTCAAAAAAGTGTAAGGGCGATTTAAATAAAGCGAATCTCGGACTATAAGGGTGTATTATTTAGCTCTTCTGATCGGCTGCTTAAAGTTTGAAAAAAAATATATCATTAATATCCCATTTTCTAGTGAACTCATGAAACAACTGCAGCAAAACATGAAAGCACCCATTTCCGCGAATTAAAGCTCTATTACTAATCCATATTTCTACATAACGACTGAGTTTAATCTGCTTCGAAAAATCACTTGTTTTGGAACTTTCTCGGTACTCACGTGCGCTACAAATGCTCGATAAGCCGGGGTTTTTCATGAAATACAATTATTACAGATTAAAAAAACTAGATCCATGTAAGCTGAAATGAGATAATAAACCCTTAGGTTTACTCTACGTACACCTATCAGCGCCCCTTTAGAATATTACAAAAAATTCTTGATAGTAGGGTAAATTTGGGTCACTGGTGAACTGCCTGCTCAGAGAGCCCTCGCGCTAACATGGCAGGGACTGCATAAATCAGAGAGTGATTGCCTTCGGGAAGAGGATAAAAATCGAACTCGAACGATACTTGACTCGTTCAGTGATGAGTGTTTTGTGAGTTTCAGTAACCGACAAAGTAAAAAAAATCGACGAAACTTTCGGGACAATTTAATATTTGTAAGAAACAAAAAGTTTTGTTGACGTTTCTAGATCATACGTACCATAGCTATCTCCTACTTACAGTTTCTCAAACCTATGTTTTCAAATGAAATATTCAATCAACTCAATAGTTCTTTCGAATTCCATTTCTTTTTATTCAATTCTATGATTTGTAATCGTTAGAATTTCTTTTCTTTCAGCGCGGATCAATCGTTGGTATGAACAGTTTCGTCGTTTGAAGAAAAGCGGTGGAAAGCGAAAACGGAAAACAGAAGCTGCACAGCCGGCTGCTACAGCTGTAGCAACGCTTCCAGTGGACCCGAGTATGGAGACTGTTACAGTAACAGACAGGTTGGAAAAGTTCACTTAAACATCACGAGAATTACAATAGCGTCGAGCCTGGCCATTTATAGAGAAAAGATTCTTAGATAGAAAAGAAATTGCTTACAATCGAGAATCAAGGTTTGTTCTACATCCGATGAGGCCAGAGTGGCAGTAGTAAAGAGTTGTTGCTAAGGTTGAAAAATATGAAAGCCGACATCATCTCGGCCTAACCGGACCATCTACCCTTTGGTTATATACTTACGAGATTTGGGAAGTAAATGTATGAGTGGACATCCTTCTACTCCGGAATCCGAGGTCTAGGACATATGCGCAAAAATGTCTTGGATATTTTGCTACAAATGGATTACCCGGGTTTTCTGCAACGGTTACTTGCTATCTTTTCTCAGTAGGCGAAAAATCAAGGTGGAAAGAACTCTTCTACATCTTTTCACGATTCGGAGAAGGATTAACATCTATAGAAACAGTCATCTTCAAATTTTTAAGTCGTGTAGATCACATTCACTAATTTGAGACCTTTCTCTAAATACTGTCATTGCTAGGTACGGCTTACTATCTTTCACTTTTGTTCTGGAATTAGTTTGTTAGTTGAGTGCTTTTCTCATTCACGTTCCGTCATTTCTTCATTTTGTAATTAATACACCAAATTTTTCGTGTCAATTTGATTTATATTTCGTTCCACTTTTGTAGTTATTCATAAGTCTGTTTACACAGTTTGTACCGCATAACGGCATCTACAGCAAAATCTAAGCACCACATTCCCGATAGATTATTTGTAAGATGTTTCTGGCTATGGAACAGCTTAGTTGAACTCGCTTAGACTTTTCCAACGTTACCTTTATAACAGTCTAGCTGATTTTGAATCTCCGTCTCCCTCCTACGTACATAAGAAGTTACGGGTACTTCTCTGAGCTCACTCTGACACAGTAAGCTTGACTAAAACAGGATGGCCCCGTTAATTTCTGAACCCTTCGCGGCTGATCTTTCCAGCTGAGAAGTACATCTTGATTCAGAAAATGCTTCCGAACCGATTTTGCACTTAACTTCAACTGACTGCAAATAATTTGTATTTTGTATTTTTATATGTATTTTTAACCTGTTTTAACCCACAGAAATTTTTGGCAAATGATGCTGGTTGATTTGGAATTAGCATTTCGAAGTGGTTGTTATCGTTAAAAATTTTTTTGAAAAAGCGCTCATTTCTTCATTTTTTATAAGCGTTTATTTTCAACTTTCTTGACTAGCGCACTAGCGAATTTCCCGGCAAATTTCTATTTGTAGCGTACTCTTTCCAAAGTGAATAGTCACCGAAATCCGACGATTTGTCTCAATTCGAAGGACGAGCGTGGCAGTTTCGATCTGCCAAGGACGAGCATTTATCTTCACTGAGCGTCATGCCAAGTCGCTTGTCACCTGCTCTGTTGCATTCTCTTCCACAATTTCTACTCATGAGACTGTTTGTTGATTGATAGACTAACTCAACGGGCTGTTAACTCGGCCAAACCTTCACGAAAACTCGTCTCATCGTCTCGAGTCAGCCTTGTCCCCCTATAAGATCCCCGACTTTCTATAAGCTTTAGTATGTTGGATTCTATAGGTGCATGGAGACTATGAGAATCATCATCCTACGCATGTTCGTGCGTTGTCCTTTCCGCACGTGTTTTGAACTCATGTTTTCCACAGTCATGTACGGGGAAGTGGGAGGGGAGAGATGGAGAGAAAGAGAGAAGGTCCTGAGTGCATTTCGAGATCGAGATATACCCGATGTAAACATGCTTGTTGTGCTTTCTTGGTTAATTACAGCTGAAATTGATTATTAGGGCGCAGGAGAGTGCGGGAAGGGAGGGGAAGGCAGGATGGGGGGGAGGAAGCTCAAACAAAATGCTGTGAACTGAAATTAGTTTTGATTAGTACAGCTTTTATTTAATTGTCTATTTATTTGATTGATTATTTTTTGTTTATATATTTGTTCTTTTGTTGCATTACCCAAGCGTTTGTAGTGTGCTTCTTATGCGTACAAGGGAAGAGGATGCCATGTACGGAGTGGGCGGGGCTTGCCAAGGGGGCGGAGTTAACCATTAGGGGGCCGAATATCAACATTACATACTGAAACAAGATAGAGGGAACATTCAATGCAAGATGCAGGAGTAGATCCGTTTTTTACCGCCGAAGTCGAAATAACTAGAGTCATATAAACTAATAAAAGTAATTCGAAACCCAGTCATTAGCTAGAGTCATGGCAAAAAAATTCTCCAATTCTTCTAAATGGCGGCAATCTCCATAACTTCTACTCTATGTTTTCGGAGTAAATTTGAAAGTGCTTGTTTTTCTTGCCTTTTTCTAAAACTTTCATCGAAAGTACAACTTTATTCAAAATGACTTATCGTTCTCTGTTGTTTGCGCTAATAGCCAGCTTTCTAGGACATGTCCTTACGTCACGAATGAATTGTTTTTGGGATCACGAGGATTAGTTATTCAGAAATCAAAACAAGGATATTCTCTATAAAACCAATCCTATTGTTTTTGGCAATTTATATAAGTGACCGGTCTTCCGAAATCTGTCTTTTACATCTACAAGTTTTCAGCTCCATACATATCTCCACACTTTATCGATGACTTTTCCGTAGAATTCTAACCTCCAACCCCTAGTAGTTTTTCCAGCCATACCACTGCCACTCTGCATTTGTTTTTGTTTATAAATTTGTTGACATAAGCGCCGTAACTTGTTGTGTTGACAATAATAGTCATAGATCTACACGTCTATGCTCTCACTCTATGATGCGCTCTCTCATCGCTTAATGACTGACGACGACAACGACTCTCTTCCGAAATCTTTAGTAATCCTGATTCTTCGTAGGTCCTGAAAAGTACGGTTAAGGGGTAGGGGAGGGGTGGGGCTCTAAGTTCTTTTAAGTAGATAAATGAATGTCCTCGTTTAGTAGGTAGCTAAGACAAGGTCAAAAGTCTTGCTGACCACCGGATACGGTAGGGTTATTTTGAAGGATAAGGGCCTTTGTTAAACTACCCTGGTTATGCATAATTCAGTTACCTGGAAGGCTTTAGGGTACGGTAGGGCCAAGAAGGGTAACAGATTTTGTTGAGATACTCTGGTTATGCATAATTCAGTTACCTGGAGAGGTAAATAGAAATAGCTCAAAAACCCATACTGTCATTGGAAGAGGGTCGAAAGATGTGTTTGCTGCATTTTTTCAACGCAGTTCCGTGAGATTACTCGTCCGGGTGAATGGTTGTTTGGAAGTTACCCAGACAGGTAAAGGGTAAAAAGGAGACATCCTTCCAAGTGAAAGCTAGCTGAGAAGTCGTCTAACCAGGTAGTTAATTGGTAAGTTACCTAAGGTGAAGGTTAATTGAGATATCCATCGGTGGAAGCTAACTGGGAATCAACCCACATAGGCGAAAATTAATTATTTAGCCAGTAAAGCTATCTTCTCCTTATTTGTCATTTACTCCAAATTAATCTCCTGCATCTCCTCGATATCTGTAAAAGTTGAATGCTTATTGTATAGGTAAAGGTGTAGAGAAACTGTTTGAAAAGTTACTCTTCCGGCAGCTCATTGGGAAGTTACCCACAGAGGTGGAGGTTCATTAAGGATCACCCAGTCAGCTAAAAAATTCTTAGCTTCTCTGTTCGATCTGATTTTAGCGCCTCTCCCAGGTCATTAAAATTTGATTTGGAACCTACCCGTCTAGATAAAAGAGCTGGTCAGAAAGTCACCCATGGTAAAACCTGATTCTGAAGACACACCTTCAGGTAAAAGCTATGTACTGTTCCTTATCCAGTTTTTTTTGCATTTCCTCATCTTACTCCCAATAAATCCCCGTGTTCCTCTACTAAATCACTAACTCACCACCAATGTCATGCTGCTTTCAATAACAACTCCAAATCTCTTAAAATAGCGCATCTGGTGATGTTTTCCTCATCCCCTCCCAGATATGTACCTTTTGCCTCCGATGCAGTGGATCGCCTCTCCGCTAACACATCAAAGATCTCTCTTCTGCACATCAACGATCAACCAGCCCCGGGTGATCGCTAATATTTTTCAAGTGCTTGGACCCTAAGGGTGCACTTTTTTATCTGGAGAAATAATATCTTGAAAATCCGGAGGGGAGGCTGGCCTCGACAAGAATTCTAAGCCGAACGTAGTGTTGGCGGATGAGTTTTACTTGGGAAAGAATGAACCCAATGAGGCGGAAAAGGGCAACTATAGGTTTGAGATTCCATTTTGTCTCCGAGTTTGTCGTTTTCTTGCATTCTTCAAAGTGAAAATGAAATATGTTTGGAATGGGGAGTTCCCGAACTTGCGATAAATCTCTGAATCACGCTTTTTTCTCTCAAGAAAAATATGTCTTAAAACGCCTCTTTTGCGCAACTTCCACAAAATCCCCGGCTCGCAAAAAGAAAGAAGTTTTTTTTCGCCAAAAAATGCCCCTTCCCCATTCTTCGAAATCCCTGGAGGAATTCGATTGAGCTGTATCATCAGCAGGATAAACTGCTTGGATGCCTGTGGTGCTAGGAACTTCCGTGCCTATGTCGGTACCATTATAAGAACTCGGCCTCTGGCTACATTAAAAATTCTTTTGCAGCATTCTGGAGCGATACAAAATGGGAAGAGATTAGGATTGAATTGTAACTAATTGAGGGGGGGGGGGCGAAAATTCTTCAAACTTTTGAGAATTTTTGATTGAATGTACGATTTAGCCACCTATTCTGGCATTTTATTGCTTCCCGAAAATTATGAGCTCTTGTAAAGGAAAAGGAATGTTTTTACTCCTCACAGTTTTTACTCCCCCACTTCTAGGCCAAAGATAAATTTCTCTTCACTAACCCCCCCCCCTCTTGCCAACCCAACCTCAAAATCGTTGAAATCTACCCAAATGACCCATCGGTGCAATGATGCCCGCAATGCTTTCTCATTACTATTGTTCTCACAATGTTATCGCATCGTAGAATCTGAAATATGTGACCGAGGTTGAAAAAAAACTGGATGGGTTCCGATTCTGGAGGGTATGGGTTGGTTAATGGGTTTTTTCACCTGCTAACCGAATGATTTCGACAATTTGAAGGCATTAAGACATTGTGGTAGTTCTCAATTGAAAAATTTCAATTTGATCTAAATAATACCGAAAGTAATTAAAAAAATAATAATATAAAATAAGAAATAAAACTGTGGATTAGATCATCAATCGTAATGTAAATTTGACCTTTTCTCATATCCGTAGTGAACATATGTGCTGATATCTTTTTCCTATGAGAAGGGAAGTTGAAAAATATTTCAAAAACTTTTCGATGTTTTTTGTGCGCAATCTCTGATTTCCACATACTAGATAAATTTGCCAATCCCATCTATTTTAGAAAAATGATATGTTGAGAAACCAAAAAAAATCATAATATTCGCTTTTCTGTTTGATCTTTCGCTCGCTAGAGCCTACAAAAGATTAGAAAAAATAAAAATCAAAAAATCTAACATAAGTCAAGATTTTTGGAACTGCTATCGTCACCCTGGTGTTGAGCCGTATTTAATGTTATCAGTGCTCAGTTTGGTCATTTAATTCAAAAAAATTCTTTTGCGCCCCCCCCCCTAAATAATCAAAATTCGCCTCAAAATTGCACATATGCTTTGTTTCTTCTCGCGCCCCACTCACATGTGATTCATGCATTTGTCGCAAGCGTGATCGTCGTCATACAACGTCACTCCAAGCAACGAACTGTGCTCTATCATTTGTTACCGTCCCCGGGTGTGATAAACAGCACAACCCACAACAGCTCAGTGTTGCCCAATGTCAGTCTTGTGCAATCTTTGAACTTTTTCGGGGGGGGGGGGGTTGGGTTCGGGGCTGCAGTAGTGCGACTCGTTCTGCTGTCCTTGTGTTTTCGGCTGTTCGAAGAGAACATTCGTGCTGCTGATAGGCTATCAATCAATTTCATGTGATTCGCTGCTAACCGCAATGCTAATCTCTTTCTCTGGGAGTCGACTTTCGCACTTCTTTGGGAGAAATTTTGGGAAACAGTAACGGGAGTGGACCATGAAAGAAAATTCACGTCTACTCAATGAAACGGAATAGAGTTGTATGTGAATTATCAAGAGAATTTCTGTTTCCAGGCCCTCTCCGAAATTCTTCGGTAAGAATTGAGGGCCTCAAATGCACGAAAAATTTCTCAAAAAAGTTTTGAATCTCCAAACCTCCAACCTGAACTTCTAACTTTTGTGGACAGTCCTCGCTTGAGCGCTGAAGGTGAAATCATCCACATTCGGCATTTTTTAAGGAATTTTTTTTAGTTATCAAAAAATTGATGCATTGATTACTGTAGAAGTCTGAAACAGCGAAGCCTGCAAACTTTGTAGAATGGCAGCTAAATTACCTCTCCGGAAGAGTTAGAGCAAAAATAAGATCCCATGAATTTTTTGCTTTTGATATGGATGCTTTTCGTTATTAGTAATTGAATACCAACTTTATGTCAAACAGCAGTGATTCTAATCTTTGGGGAATTGCAAAAAATACTGGAACCAGAAAATTTGAATTTTTTGTCCTGCTGGCGCAGATGTCTCCTGGCATCAACATATAACGATCTGTGGAAAAATGCTAAAAAAACATAGCTAAATTAAAATTCTGACAGGTTTTTCTTTAGTTGTCTTTTGGTACCACAATATCCAGCGATGGCAATAAAATTTTTCGAATGGAGAGTGTGGTCCTCACGCCCCAAAAAATTATTCAGAACTGAGTGAAATTTTTAGAAAAACTAGAAGATAACCACACTATCAACTTGCTTCTGGAATAATTTTTGCGCTTCTGCTTCGTTTGGGAGCAATTGTCATCAAAATCGTTGCCATGCTGGTGACTCAATTCCGTCCGAATCTGCAGCCTTTTTTTTGACTCATAATGGGTTGCAAAACTGCCAATACGCCCACTTATAGGATGAGGTTCATTGCAGGCGAGATATGACGAACTTAGGGATGGAGATTCTATTTGCTCAGTGCAAGTTTTTCCTGTATGTTCATGTACTACCGACCATCTCACCTTGCATGAGTCATAGTTAGTAACATGGAATCTAGTACAGAACATTCAGGTCCGGCCTTATGGGCGCTTGGTGAAAGGAACCGCGGAGGGGAGAGGGGAGAGGGGAAGAATGAGGGATTTGGGAAAGGGCTAAAATTATTGGAAACTGTGTACAGCGGACCGAGAAACGAAAGTGATCTGCTGTGCAAAAGAGCCCACTTTTGATATTTGTAACTTTTTTGGTAATTTGGAAATTCAGTCCACTTTATCAGTCCATTTGTGTAAGAGGCTGGATATGCTGGGCCAGATATAAAAGTTTTGCTAAACCTGCGCTTACATAATTTGATAATTTGACCAGCAAGTGGATAGAACTGCGTGCTTCGTTGACCATATTCGATAAGAAATTGCTCCGTATATCGCAAAGGTAGAGTAAATGATACTGAGTAAATAAACCAGCTTACATCGGCACGCTAGTTGACATAATTGGATGACATCGAAAACAGCATGTTTTCGCATAAACTTTGCTATCTCTAGCGTTATCAACAGTATAGTGACTCGCTGACCCCAGCTACTCACCGGACCGTACTCGAGCAAATCCCTGACTTCGTGGAAGCGCGAGCGCTCGTGGCTAGTATCTGTTTACCCTCGTCTAATTCGGAGGTACCAATTGGCCCTCCTCGCCGCCGCCTCGTGCGCTCTGCCCGATTCCGCATATGAATCTCGGGTGCCGGTCGGTCGCCGCTCTCCGCGCCTTGCCTGGTCTCTGGCGCGCTGGCGGTCTGCGCGTCTGCCGACGGCGCGCTGTCTCGGCAGCGCTCGGCGACACGATGCTCGCTCTCTGCTCGCCGCCGGCGACGTCTCTGCCCTCCAACCGACACAACCTGCCGGCCGCTCGTTGTCATTGTTCATGAATTGGGTTGGTTGCATCGATTAACTTCTCGAACTGGTATTATCACTTGATCTACTCCCAAACCCGTCTCAATATGGACATGTACTATGGGTAAGTCCACTTTTTCCACTAGAAAAATTCTCCCTCTTTCTCTGGCGCTCTCTCACTCTCGACACAGTGTCTCGCCAGCTCGCACCCGTTCTCATAGCGCACTTCACCCCCGGAACTCTCTTCCCGTGGTGGCGATATGCGCTTGAATCAATCCTCTTCGGCACAACGCTGGACTGGCCGAGTGCTTGTGCTGTGCGTATGTGGAAAACGACGACCAGAACGTCAGCACACACATCTCTATGCACGGGGGGGGGGGGAGGTGACGTGTTGAGATCGCTGCAGAAACGAAGGACGGTGCCGTGCCCGAGACTCGCAACCAACGATCAGCACGAAATTTATGACTTCTCCATAGCTTTACCCTGCATAATCATTTATGCGTGGGCGGTTATTCCCTTTTCTAGGCAAGGGTAGAGTACATTACAGTAACCCCATACAGTGAAGGATGTAAAAAGGGTCAACCCCTTTTTCCTCGAAAACTATGATCTGAATACTTGTTTACGCTTAAGCTGGATAATGAGCTCAGCTGTACTTTCAGGGCATTCACCATACTTTTCTTGTGACATATTAGCTAATCGGACATGAGACAGCAATCATTTCTGAGATTGTTTACACGATTTTTCATGTTTGGCTTTCTGCGTTTTGTGAGAGTGAGATCTTCCGTCGATAGACGAAATCGGTAGACGAAAGAGTATTTTGAATTGAAGTAGCCATGTTAGTGTAGATGACATTGGCCCAGCTAGTGGTCTACCGTACGCTTACCATAACTTTTGAGGTAATATGGAAATCGTAGTCATCCAAAATAAATGTGCTTAAATGGGTCAACTGTTTAAGCCAAAAAAGCTATGCCCACGTCAGCTGATTGTGATGTCCTTATTGGGTCAGTGTTCCCAATGGCTTTGGTTGGTCCGCTCGAGAAAAGATTATGGTATGGGCGAGAGCTAAGAATTGGTTTTGGCTTCAAATGATTTTTATGCTGGATGAGCAGTGGCTCCATTAGGGGCTTACAAACGTTATTTACATAAGAAATCTAGGTTCTTAGATTTAAGTGAAACTCCCTCAAGCACTCGAGAATTCCGTAACCTTATTGCAAAAAATTAGCAGTTCCCCGGCTATAAAATTCCAGGTGCCCGTATATGAATTTGCGAGACTTGAAACAAGAAGCGTACACCATTCAACAATATCTGTGGTTAGTATCCGTAAGAAATTCATGATAATATTTTTCATCTTGAGAAAAAAATTCTTGAGATCCCTGCAGGTCCTAATGGTAGATCCCAATCTCAAAAAAGTCCCTCACGTTCAACATTTTGATATACTCTGATATTGCTGCGACAACATTCTTAGCCTAGGATTCCATTAAACAATAACAACCTCTGAATCACTAGATCTTGAGGGATATGATGATTAGTAGTTAGTCATGAGTTTATCTTGACTCAAGGCAACTAAGTGTCTTGCAAAAACGATGCAACACTCGAAAGTCAACTCAGGCGAGTAATTCTTTCCTATTATTTGGATTTTAGATATTCTATGAGGGAAACTACTTTATGCCTGGCTTTGACTTTTCGCAGGGACTCTCCCCAATTCTTAAAAGTGTTAGTTCGCTCATTTGCAAAGCTGGGCGAAATGTGTTCGAAGTAGATACGAAAGATCCGTTGCGAAGCTGGTTTTCTTTCCTCTCTCCCTGTGTTCGTCTGTCTCGTACAACACACGCGAACAACAACAAAAACAAATCGATTGGGAGAAACTCTTCAAATTATGACTTCACAACTGCTTTCTGGGATATTTAGCCGAGGAAGAATTTTTGGCTATGTATTTTCAGCTCAGTTTCGGGGAGGGTAATGGCTCTATCACAGCCATATTTGACATTGATGACGGAATAGCGGTAGCTTGAGCAAATAAACATTCACAACCTCGTAGATGAATAGGAAGAAAATGCCAGGTTAGCGGATAATTCCAAAGCTTCCCGAAAATCTCATGTTCGCTACATATTCAGAAGATCACAAAGTCTTTAATGCGTATATAGTCCGCAAATTTCAAACAGTTTTTAAGCGTACTCGTATTTTACTTTTTTCTCTGAAAGTTTTCTCTGCCCTCGTGCTTGCTTGTATAATTTTTTAAACGTTTTTGATATGGTATCTTTCACAGCGGCATTCTAACGCCTCTAGCGTCTTGAAAGCGAGGGGTGAAAAAACAAAATAGACATTTCTGAAATTTTGAATATTTTCTCCCACACATCGTCTAGAAAGTGGATCGAAGTGCATAGAAAATTTTTTTGAAATATTTGCACAAAAGTTCTGGTGTGAATGCCAATTATAAACGTGTAACAGAAATAATCCGTTCCTAATTCAGTAACTAATATGTTTTGCTATGAAAATATAAAAGATTAGCTTCAAATGTTAGAAAGGTGATAAATCAGTAAACTGCAAATTTTATGCTCAATTGTTCATAGAATCACTTTGAAACAAAATCAAAAGAATGCTCTGCTAATTTTGCTAGGTTGGGAAAATATACGCTGAGGAGACCCCAATCCAGCTCAAGTATTTTCAATTTTACTATGTGACAAATTTTCGTTATTTTTTTTCTCTTGAAAATTTGCACTCAAGCTCTCTCGGTTTGGACTATAGTTCCAAATTATCGGTAAAAAAAATATGAGGCGATAAAACTTCACGACCCGCTTCCTTCTAAGCAAAATCGAACAAGTTATCTCTGCTACGAAAATCATCCATTTAAAGAATTTAAGCTGAATGCTACCGTGTTCCTCCTCTATCCATTTTTTCCTCCTAAGAACCACTCTCCAGCGATGTTCTTGTCATTTCCCCCTTACACTGAGGGATCCTATGTTGTTCGCGCCTAATCGTCTGTGTACTCGTTATCCATTCTTGCATATTGGTCCAATGACCTCAGTAAGCGAGCGACGCGACCGAAATTCACTTCGGCCAATTTCTGCATATACGACCTTATTTGTCCTTGTCGATATCGGAGCACACACACAACTGTTCGACAATCGGCAAGATTTTCGAATCGTTTGCGCGCAATCGATATATTGATTGATTGTTTGGGAGTCATTTATATCACTGCTCTCATCTGTATGTAATGTTCAAGCTAATCTAAGGAGTTCTAATAAAGCAAAAAAAATCAATTCATTGGTTGTATCGCGTCATCATTAGGTCACGAAATTGATCGCTTAGCTCGGAAAGTAAATACAAAGGCGATTCATGTAGAATTCAACTTCTTGCAAAAATTCGAAGCTTTACCCACAACCGAATTTGGCCTTGGCATTCAGCAAAAATACTTAGATTATTGACTTTGCTGCAAACAGTAGGTCTTGAAATTGTTGTTCGCTCGGCTTGACAGAGTGGCGGGAGGGGGAGGGGCATGGTCGCGAAATTTTTGAGTTGATTACATGAGTTAGAGGAATGTACAGTGACTCTTTATGCTTGTGAATAGTTGAAAAAATTTCGCAACGTCCTTAGAAAAATTTCGTGGGCGTGGCTCTTTCCGCCCTCACTCCGTACGAAAAAAATTTTGTTGCGTCTTCCATTCCCCTCAGAAAATCTGGGACTGCCCTGTATAAGGGAACAAGCGAAAATTTTAAATAAATACAAGAAATCATTTTTATCTTGCCACGGAAGTATAACTTTCTTTTTCAGCGGCTATAAATAACTTTGCTTTTTCGAAAGATATACTGTAGGAATTCGCTTCCCCAATAAGATTTGTCTGCAAGTTTCAAATAACATACGGTCCACTCTACCTTGGGACTTCTCCTCCCTTCCCCCCCCCCTCCTCAAGCAGTATCTAATGAGTCGTAAAGGGGAAGTTGCTTAGGAGCGAATTCACTAAATGATGTCATTGCGGCATTGTTGATTACACCCGCAGGCAAACCGATGCCGTCGAGTGCTCATGTGGGCAATACGTCATAGTTGATTTCTTCTTGTGGACACGTGGGTGTAGAAAGTCGAATGGAAGTCTGCAAGGAGTTATTACATTAAAATAGCTTGCTTTTGTTTCCAATGAGCAAGCTTTCCTTTCCTGGTAGAATCTTCATGAAGTAGGCTGAAAATTTTCCGGACATTCTCCTTACTCCTTACTGAAACTTCTGCCCATTCCTTCGCTCTGCAAGACTTCCCTAAACTGTTACTGTCGACCCCTATCTCATTGTTATTCTCACAGGTGGCGCTACTGTAGCGCCACTTTGCATAGCAGCGGAATCGATCAATAACCATGTACACTATAGCAAAGGATCATCTGTAGATCCGTTCCTGTAGACACCTGCTCATCTGCAGCGTATAGCATGACCTTTGTTTGTCATAACAAATATACCGCCCTACAGTTGACCCCTTGATTTGGAGAAGGGATTTCGTAGCATCTTCAACCATTTAAGCGAGCGAAACTTCCGCAAGAGTTAGGGAGAAGTTCCGCGGAATGTAGTCACATTCTAAATCGTGTGTGGTTGGCAGTGGATGTTTCGGAGGAGTTGCGAGAATCTTGTTGGTGTTAGTCACGCTCTGGATGCTATACGGTAACACCGGAATTTTCGTGAGTAGAAGTTCCGCGGAAGTTAATTAGGTCCTAAATCTTTATGGTTGTAGGAAGTTCCGCAGGAGTTAGGGAGAAGCTTTGCAAGGATTAAATTAGGTTTTAATTCTGTATGGTGGGCAGAAAAGTTCTGTTGAAATAACTTAAGTTATGAGTTGTGTACGGTTGGCAGCGCGATTTTGGGGGAAGTTAGGGAGAAGTTCCGCGGAAACTAGGTAGGCTCTACATTTGTATGTCTGGCAGCGGAAGTTCCGGAGGGAGTTAGGAGGAAGCTTCGCGGAAGTTAGTTTCGAATCTATATGATGAGGAAATCTCCGCAGAAGTCAAAAGGAGGTTTGTTATGTTTTCTCTCCCTCACTCTCAAGAAATGTAGGGAAGAATTAGAATTTTCGACTATTTATTCTTTTTCGTGGGCAAGATTGTTTACTTCCTTTCTTTCAACCTAAGGTCCCTAAATAGAATACTGTACATTCCCACGTCGACAACATGTATAGTACCGAAACTAGCTTCGTACCCGATGTGCTTGGTATGCCGTTTTACGCCATCTTAGATGTCGGCTGTTCGGCTGTTCGTGTGTCGCGTCTACGGCCCCATGCGTTGGCACTTTTTCAATTGTCGCCGATGTGCAAACCCGTGACTGTGAAAGAGGGAACTAGGCATAGAGATGGTGGTGGTGGCGAAAGAACCAGTGCGTACCTAGCTGGAACCAACTCGACTCGTCGGGCGCAAACGCAGCTGTGCCATCGTTAACATAGCAGCGTTACAAGCCATGTTGCACGCGCTTGGACGGCTGCCAAAACGGGACGAGTTTTCTCGTCGCTGGAGAGAAGTTGAGAGTGTCGACATTGCTTACGCACGCGCATACGTACGCGCTGATTTGCAAGGATCTCTGCACGCACAGCAGGGCTATGCGAGCTCTTTTCGCTTTCGTTCCGGCGCGATAAGTAGCGGGCGAGGAAGTTCGACGAGATCTTTGCACGGTTTTTTTCTTGCGCGAAGTTGATGCGTACCTACGGTGGGGTGGGGAGGGGGGAGGAGAGACTGAATGTCTAGAATGCTTCCACTGCAGGGGATCATTGTTTGTTTTTACAAACTTGCGTCGCACGCATGTCATGGAACTTTCTTGCGCTAGCTACCGTAAGCTACCGTAACCGCAGCAACTTCCCAGTCTGCTGCACTTCCGCAAATCGCGCATAAGCGAATTGCGCGACACGTGCACGACATCCGATCGCCTGCTGATGTCGTCTGTTCGTCATAAATCACTTCCAGCTACGTCGACTATGAAGACGGCGACGTCGCCGCCGTCGCCGACCGAAGTCGGTCGCGCCGCATAGTCGATACCGCGTCGCGTCGGGGTGACGAAGCGACGACGAAAAGCGCAAAAAACGTCGTCGCCTCGTTCGTTCATCGCACATTGCGATGCGACTTTCACTTTTACGTACGCACACATACCATACACCAGACAGAGACAGACACAAGCGCACAGACAGCATTTCGCATTCTAGGCGCAGCCCCCTTCGCACTTCGCGCTTCAATACTGACAAGTCATGATACTCTCGCCTGATTTTCGAACTTCCTTATGAATCCGTCTATTTTCTCGTAAAAAATATTTCCTCCAAGAATCCTTGTTGGATACTCCATTTTTTTATCATTGTGTTCATCCCTAGAATCTGCTCTACACTGAAAAAGAATTTCCTTTCAAAATGGCAGCAAAAATTAGCAAAAGAGGTTTCAGGTCTAGCAAAAAGGGTGGGTTCATGTAGAACCTTAGGGAATTATAATCTAATTACTTTTGAACGAGTTTCCATAACATCTTTCTGCAACTGCCCTGCAAAGTCTGCAAAAAACTCAACTATATTCCGCTGCGAAGTGGGCGCCGTGGGAAGTGCATGACCAAAATTAATTTCCGAATATTTTCTTGAGGAAAAGCATTAGGAAAAATGCGCTAAAAGAAGCATATCAGGGTGACGAATTTTTTTAGGCTAACTTTGATAAACAATCCACGATTTTGTAATAAAAAATCTATAGTTTTGGTAATTATTCGAACAACAGTGGCAGGTTTGTCAGAATAATGATTCTTTTTGTTTTTCTATTATATAATACCTGTCTCTACCAAGAATAACCTTACCTCTTCCTATCGTATCCTTTTTCCATCGTCTGCCCTTGGTTCCTTATCGGGGGTGTGTGCTGAGAAAAGGAACATAGCAACTTCTTCTTCAGCTTGGTTGCCTCTGCTCAACCGGTGCGCTAGAAAACTGGACGAGTTTCGCCCGGCTGCTGCTGCTGCAGCGACGAGATTTCTACGCCGAAAGTCATTTCTGCTCTCTTTTCTGTATCTGCTATGTAGCTTTCCTTGCTGGAGTTTAGCTTTTCCTGGGAGAGTTTTGTAGGTTCTCTTTGGAGGGGGGGGGGTAGTAGTTATTATTGAGAAATTTGGTTTCTGATGATATTTTTGGAATTTTTTAGAGCTGCAAAATAAGGCGCCCTAAAACTACTTGGCATTAAATTGGTCCCACAAAATTCTGCTTACGAGCCAGTGATCACCACCTCACACGCGTTGCATTTTATTTGTTTTTGTCTGGAGCCTACTCCTTCTGCCTAACTGGATGTTTGTAGTCTCTTCAGCCGCCTAGTAGTAAATCAGACATCACTCCGCCATTCATCGACTCGCGCGCGCGAATCGCCGCTGTCGCGCGTCGCGTTCACGCGCTAATCGCCGGCGATCGCGATACGGCTTGCGACTCGCGCGTGTCGCGCACACGCACTACCGCGATGTGATCGTCATAAGTGCATCCATCGTTCGCGCCTCACGACGTTTTTCTTGCCCGTTAGTGACGTCGTGTGTTATGTGAGAGAGAGCGCGAACGAACGAGCGAAGCAGAGCGAGACGAGCGCGGCGCGCGCGAGCGTTGTGCTCGTTTTTTGCTGGCCAACAGCAAACTACCGTAAATATAACGCGAATTGCACAGCTGCGCGCCAGCACGCGCATCTATGCACGCAGCTCGCACGCACACGATTAGTGGAAAAGATGACTTTGCGCTTGTTTTGCGATCACAACCTAGGGTATGTGAGGTAAGAATTTCACCCCCTAGATGAATCAAAACTTTTGGACAAACAAATTTTGCAGAATATACAGAGCTAGTATTCAATTCGTCAGAATTTTCTCTTTTTTGTTGCTAAAATTGTCAAAATTCACCATAAACTTGTCAACCAACCCCTACTGTACCAAGAATATCACATAGACCCTGAGGAAATAGATATATCTGTTCATCTTTTCAACACCGAGGTAACTAGGTAACATAAGTGCGACTCTGGGACTACATTATCGTCATCTCTATAAGTTTTGTTTAGAAAAAGCCCACGCCGCCCTGTCATATATGCTTTTAGATAACATCATTTTACTCTGTCTTGATAGGGAAAAAATAGAAAGTACAATTGGTTATAAATTCTCAATTTTTGAGCTATTTTCAATTCTTTTATTTTGCGCAGAAGTGCGCATGTTTTAATATCAAATTAGGAAGTAAAAATTAGTGCAAAATTTCCAAATTATTTTTGATAAAATTGCAGATAGTTTAATGCATACCATGATCCATATCTTTGAATTTTTTCCTTGTTTATCTTTGTGGTTTGCCCTATTTTTTCCTGAAATATTTCCGGTATCATTTATCCTATAGCGGCATTTGGTGCCTCTATTTCGCGAAAGCCAGATTAGAAAAGATTTTCAAATTCAACAATTTCCAAAAATATTTTTTCCGCTCTCATCACATCATGGGAAAATTAGAATTAATGTTTAGAAGTAAAATGTAAAGGTGTAGCAGAAGCTACCCGCGAGCTCTGACATATATAAATTATTGCAAAATTTTACAGTCAAAATTGTTTTATAAGATTTTTGTGTAAAAACAGCATATATAGAGTTTACACTGGATAAAGTGTATTCCATAGAAACAAGCAATTTTTTTATATTTTCTATTAAATCTTAGTCAAAATTGAATAGAAATGTTCTTCAGCAGCTCAAAAAATCAAATAAAAATTTTCTGCATTTAAAGTGGTCTACGCACCAGGCGTTTTTTTTTGATAACCCCCATATTACCGTAACATAAAATTTGACTCAAAGTCTCACCACCGTCTCGCCTTTTCTGTAAAACACGTACTTGAAGTTCTTGTACGCTATTCCATAGTACAAGCACTATTCTCGTAATGTTAGCATAAACTTGCACGCAATGATAGTTTGATTGACTGAGTGCGGTGCATGTATATACGCGCGCAGTTGGCCGCATTCCAAACACGAAGAACGGATTGTTTGTCGGGGGAGAGGAGGGGGGGGGAGTCGAGGTGATCGCGTTCCTCCGCTCGTCACCATCTTCGTCTTCATCGTCGACTCGACAGACACTGGTAAACATTCGTGGTGACAGTGCATCTGGGAGAGCCGAGACAAAACATGCGATTCTTTTCTCGATTGCTGACAAAAATAGCTTCAAGAATGAAAATGGAAGGGAAAAATCTGAGAATTAGTTAGAAATTGCATAACTTTAGCTTATTTTTTTAATATATGTCAGATTCCCAACTCTCGACGGGTAAAGTGATAGCTCTTTTTTTCTCAGCATTTTTTTCTTGAGGCTTCTCGAGAAACCATTGAATCACCCGCAACCGGTTTTCTTTTTGCTAAAGTCCTCCATCAGCACGAAAATCCACAAAGGTGGTTCAGTTACCCAAGCTAGAACTACAGTTCCTAAAGATTGCAACAGCTTTGTCCTTATTGGCTGTTTCTATCGGCCTACGGTAGACTACAGTAATCATACATTTTGATCTACACCTCGACTCTCTATTTGATCTACCATCCTTCTTCTATGTAGTAAAAAATACTTTTGGTTTATTTTTTCCTCCAGAGGGGGGGGGATAGCTAAAGGTCTGGCGGGCCAGACCTTTAGCTATCCCTCAGCTCATGATCGTCGACAATGTAGCCCTCTCCTCCCCCTCATAAAGATCTGCAATATCCAGTTTTGGCAGCCCGCCATACGATCGGCAAAAAGCCGCTGCGCCAGAGACGTAGGGTTGACTCTGCTCGTCTGCGCTCTAGCCGCGCCTCGCCGAACCTAAACGCGAGTCAGCGATGTGGGTGCGAGTGAGATTCTGCTAGGGCAACTGCCGTCGTGCAACCCATCGCTACCTCCCCCCCCCCCCCCCCCCTCCCCGCCACCGTAACCTCCACTAAATGGACAATCCATCGGTGGTCAGCTGGTAGCACATGCGCGCAGAGAGCACGCGATCCTTGGAGTGTTGCGCGATTGGGTCATCCGACGTGACGAGAGCACATGTGTTAGTGAGAGATCGCTGCGAATCTGTGGCTGCGGCTGGCCGTTGGCTCGCGATCGTCGTCGTCGTCGTGTGTATGTATGCTGGTACTTCGCCCAAATATCACGTTTGACACGGAGACACCCCCGTCTCGCCACCACCCGGCCAACACCCGTCGCCGCCACCCGCCGCGACCCGCCTCTCCTTCGCCTCGTCGCCTCTTCGTCCCGCTTGCGCGCGCCACAATTATTCCTGTCCACATCGATTGATCCGCTAGTTTGTTTCCTTGTTTACGCTGATCAATCACTTCGCTTTATCACCATTTCGTCCCCCCCCCCCCGCTCGCTGAACCCGTTTATCACATTTTCCAAATCTCTTGCAGTCCCATAGTACATGCATACCCAAAACTTTTTCCAACACCTGACTTTTTCACTTTTTTTCTATTGATAAGCCCCTGTTATGTCTTGCTATGCCCATACACTTTTCTTGATGTCCTCGCAACGCATTGTGCCGCGCCTATTTTGCTTTCTCCTCTCATCAATTGACGTAGCACATTTTCACTAGAAGGACAAAATGACATCATATCATGCTACTAAGAGCCATAACGCGCATCACGGCGCTTTAGCGTCATTTCTGACGTTCTCATTTTTTCTCGAACATATTCTCTTTTTCCAAAAATGGGCCATGAATTTCAAAATTTAGGAGTTTACGAGCTTTTCATGTGCTTAGGCTCGAGTAGCTTAGAAATGTGGCTTAGAAATTAACTTAAAAACAAAATCTCTGGACTAGATTCCTTTTTTTATTTGAGTGATATTTTCAAAACCTAATGGACTTTGTAACTGGCGGTATTTTCAAATCAAAATTCATCTCGATCTGTCCAAATTTTCACCTGAATATCGACGATAATTGTATTGAATTTTCTATGAAAACTTCTTTGCTTGTTTTTTCATTTCTAGCTCTGTTTGGGAACTTGTACACTAATCTAAAGTTTTGAGTTTTATTTGCATCTTTGTTCAAAATTAATTTTTTTGAGTTTTTTGTTATCTAGTAATTGTTCAATTCGCTACTGCGATCTATTTTCTGGGCGGCTCGGTTAGTGATAGTGAGCAGTGAGGAATTCTTATCTGGAAAATATCAAAATAAAATTAATTTGGAAAATATCATAAAATATATATTTTGTATTTAGCCTTCATATCACGCTTTTTGTCTCTTTTCCAATTCTGCAACTCTTTCCACAGATAGACGTATTTTTTTTGCAAATCCCGTCAATAACTCAGCTCATCTCCTTCACTTTCTATTATCACTACTTTCCCGATCCTCAGCCTCTCCCCCCCCCCCCCCCCCGCCCCTTTCAAAATCATCCTCTCCCTCACTTATGCCCTTCTTCGTTCCATATGTGCTCTCGAATGCTAATTTGAACGTGTGCGGAGAGCTGAGCGCGTTGTGGTCACTACGGGTCACACCATTATCGAGCATGTCCCCCCCCCCCCCCCGTTACACGCACCCCCACACATAGACATCCTCATCGCCTTTATCCACTTAGCTATCCGTCGTCGTGTGTGCTCCGTTCCGTAGGATATTACGTATGCGATAAACATATCGCGAGCTCTGTGTGCTTGCTATCGATGCGATTATGCAGCGGCATGGATGTTTGGGTAGAGTTTGGAGCTTTGGGTGGTTAGGGTTGGGTAAGGTTGAGCTGGGGACCCTTGAGTCATTTCCTAACAAAAAAAAGTCGGCTGTTAGTTGCAGTGGGCGAAGTACACAAATGACTTGACCGTATGATCTTGCAGAAAAGTCATAAACATTACAATGTAGAAATCTTATAAAGTTCAAACTGCAGAATGAAATTTGTTTGCCTTCAAACTGGTTTCTGTTCTGATTCGCGGTTCAGTTTCCTATATAGTTGTGAAGTTCAAGTTAAGTGGTATAGGGACTTTATGAATTTCAATTTGAGTAATCTAACATTTACTTCTAAGAATAATTTTGCTGTAAGGAGTGACAAAACACATAAAGCAAAAGTACACCTATAATTTGTACGTATGGGATTTATAAGAACGATAAGAATCGTAAAAATAATTTTTTGAAGTTGGGCTGTGGCGAATGGTAAACTTTCACTAAATTATGCCAGTTATAATTGTGCTTCTAATTAATTTATCGAAAAAAGATTCCCTCAAAAATTTTTAGAGGTTTTCATTCAAGTCATCCCTTTTTTTGAAACTGTCCGGGTGTTGGAGAAAAGTCATCTACGCCTTGTAGATCTAATTCGCCCAGCTGTAGACGAAATGAGTCAGGTGAAAGATTTTGCAGAGCGCTTTTTCCTCAAAAATCATAGAAACAAGTTTCTGAATTTCCTTTCGAATCATCATAGCTTGTGGATTGAAAATAGTTATAAATTTTGTGAAGTGCTTGGTCATCACTGCATTTTCGGCGCCATGTTACAGTTTTTTTTTGAAGAAATTGGCTGAGAAAATTTTACCTCAAAGTTGAAGTCTATTTCTACCGTAGTAGCTTTAGGATGTTATAATTACCTGGAATGTATATACGTTTTCTACATTTTGGAAGCTTCATCAGAAAGTTTTCAGCGTGAAAAACTACGGTATTTCTGTGTCATGACTTATAAACAATTTTACAAAAAGCACTATTTCCTTTTCCCTCCCTCTCCTCCCAATTACCCAGCTCTGTTCACAAAACAGAATTTTGAAGTGATCACCTGATTTTGCTGTTGTTATTTCGTTCACATACTGGTTACAATCACCTCCTCGACTAGTACAATTAGGTCCCTTTGCAGGTCACGGGTTTCGGAGCTGGTTGACGAACCTGTATAGTTTACCGTGATCGTAAGGGGTTCGATTAAACAATCGTCGCACGCCGAGGTGACTATTGATGGGTAAATGGGGGTGAAGGAGCGGGGTAGAGGGGGGGGGGGGTTGCGAGCCTTCGTAATGATCTATGATTAGAGATGAGCTGATTGTGAAACTTCGCTCACTTTCGTGCTTCCTCGTGAGACCAAAGGTTTCTAGGAGGAAGGGGGGGGGGGGGTGGGAGGAACTCTACATAACCATTTTCCCTGTAGTCATTGTTCCTTTGAAAGAATCACTACTAAAACAATTTCTCGCCTTTTTTCACAATTTTTAGAAATTTTTCTCGTCTCAAATTCTGCCTCCTCTAGCTTCCCCCCCCCCCTCCCCGCCGCTCCTACCTCCTCCTTTTCAGCGTTTCAACTCCACTATTAGTTCCCACTCCTAGGAAGTATTCCTAGCCTTCTTCCCCCCCCCCCCCTCCTTATCGCCTTCTCCGTCACAATCGCCTGCGTATGACTTTTTAATTCGATGGTGACGAAACTCGCGACACGTCGGGCGTTCTTTGCCCAGTCGTGGGTGAGCCAGTGAGACGGTTTTTTCTTGTTCGGGATGTTTCAGGCTCGCTATAAGCGGATGTGTGTTTTCCTACGTTAATTAGCTGGAGGGGGGGGGGGTGACATCATGACTAGGGCGTAAGTCGGCCAGCCATAAAAAGAGCAGTAGCCGGGGTGGCATTGTTGTCATCGGTGGTAGACATTTGTTTATTATCATGACCCGGACGGGTTATAGGACGAGGCGCTAGGTGAACCGGGGGGGGATAGATAAAGCTCAGAGGGTTATGCAGAGTTCGGCGCGTTCCTTCATCCGTTCTTTGGTTCTTCTGACACCGTGACTCCAACCATATCATGCGCTCGCGCGATGAAGTCGTGTATGTTTCCTGGTGTGTGCTGGCAGCCGCGATTTGTGCGCGGACGGACCGCGACGCTTTCTGTCTTCTCTTGTGTCTCTCTAAGCGCTGCCCCCTTACACGACGTCCTCCGCCCGTGAAAACAACCTTATTATCGCTGTTCGCGCACACGCGCTCTCACTGCGCTCCATTGCTGCTGACTTTGCCTAAAAACAGTGCGAGAGAGAGTGAGCGGAGACAGCGACGACAGCAGCGAACAGCTGGCTTCGCTGGGTACTGGTAACCAGTAATGGCATTGCCAATATACCACTAGTGATCATTCGAGGGGTTTCATCGAGGGGGTGATAAGCGCAAGGTGACGCAGGTTACCCTGCGTAACCTACCGGATAAGCTACCAAACCACTGAAAAGCCCGGACGAACTCAAAAAGCTCAGTCAAACTTACCTAGCTGCACTTTAGTTACCCATCCGGCTTCGCACAGTGCAAGGGCGTGGACAAAGTTGTTCATGAGTAGCCAAAGGCAAGGTAACCGCAACTACCTTGGGTAACCTACTCGGGTAAGCTAGAGGACACGGAAAAGCTCACATCACCTTACCTAGTTCCCCTAGTTATCGAAGTCGGCTCTAAACAGTGCGAAAACGCAGACAAAAATTGTTGACGAAAATAGCAAAGGGCAAGGTGACCGTAAGTTACCCTGCGTAACCAGTCCGGGTAAGCTACCGAAACCAATGAACCACACAATCTTACCTAGTTGCCTATTGTTACCATTTACTCGTCTTAAGTAGTGCGAGAGCGCTTATAGAACTCGCCGAAAGTAGCTATGAACAGGGTAAGCGCAAGCTACTTTTGGTAACCTATTCGGTTAAGCAGGCGGACTCTGCAAAGCTCACACAGTTTTACCTAGTTATCCCATAGTTATCGTATTTGGCTTTAAAGTAATGCGAGAGCTTGCAAAATTTCGAAAGTAGCTAGAGACAGGGTGACCGCAAGTTACCCTAGGCAACTCAAACCAGGTAAAACTACCACAACTCATTTCCCCTCTCCACGCCCCCCCCCCTTAGGTACCGTTTCCGCCTTTAGCCATAGTGCATATGATGCAATTTAACCTTTTCTCTTTTGTCTTCCGTCCGCTTTTGTTGCAGAACTACACGTTGCTTTGGTTACAGTGTGTCCTACCAGGCTGGTAACCAGTCTTGTGTTGTTGCAGCCATACCTTCGATAGTCAAGAGACAGAGGCTAGAAAGTGATAGTTGTTTGAGTTCTTGTCCCCTATAAAAAGTGAAGGTTGTTCCAGAAAAATAGACGAAAATTTAGAGATATAAATTAAATTAGAAAACTTAGAAAATTCATATAAAGCAGAGGTTAGCACATCACCAAATCTAAAACCTTAACTTGGTGGTTTCCTACGCAGAGTTTCGTCTCCAGGATTGCTGGTTAAATTAGGTGGCAACAACAACAAAGTTCTTTTTCAGTCAAAAAAAGCGCTGTTGAGCTGTGGCGTTAGTTGAGAGACCGAAAGAAGAAGAATTTGTCAACAACTGAATTGAACATGTTAAACATGTCTGTAAAGTTGTGTTGCACATCGACGCCAATCTATTTTTGATGCGTCCTTTGAATTTTCACCCCCGCATACTCGTTTCGTACGCTGCGACGTTGTCTGGATTCTTCCGCTCATCATTCTGAGCAAGTATCGTCCAAGTGGGAAAAAATTCGCTGCAAAAGCACAGAAAGAGAACAAGGTAAAGAAAAACGCACTTTTTTGTATTTTTCACGAAAAAAAAACGGCATAAGCAAAGAAGTAAGCTCGGCGACGTTGTCTACATCATAGACAGAAACAAGACCTATCGAATACACAAAAAAACCGAGTGAAAAAAGTTGAACTGAAGAAAAAACAAGAGGTTTTCGAAAACGCCGTTTTTCGAGGATTTCTCGTTCAAATCCCAAAAAGAAGTTCCGCGACGTTGTCAGCGTAAAAATAGAGATCAAGAGCTTTAATATGATATATAGATTATGGAAATTGGGCTCCGAACAACGAAGAAAAGGGTACCAGAGCCAAATGCCCCGCGCCCCGCATTTGAGGTAGCGAGGTAGCGCGCAGCGCGCCGAGACGCAGACGAGCAGCGGAGACAGACCAGAGCCGACGGGGCATTTGGCTCTGGTCGAGATCTTCGCAGGGTCTCAACGAAACCCTGCAACATTATATATCGTTGTGATCCTCATAAGACGGCCAGGAGCACTGACAACGTCGCGGGTCTTGAAAATCACTCCATAATGAAATAGACCAGCATTCATATGGCGACTCTTTGCGCAAGATTTGAGCGCAGTTTTTCGTTTTTATTGAACTCTAGCGGCTTTAATGGACTTCCAACATTCAACCGTAGTTCAGAGAAAGGTTAATTGAGAGAATTAGCTCTAGTTTTTGATTGAATTTTCAAATAAAAACCTTCTTCTCAACAAAAAAGGCCATAAAATCGCAATCCTTCGGTTTTTTTTTGAGCTTCTTTTGAATGTCAATGTCATATTTGCCTCATTTAAATTCATCCCTGTGCGGTTTTGTCATTAGTTATGTCATAATTTCCGGGGCTTCGCCCCGGATGACTTCTGTACCTCTCCCCAGGTGAAGGTTGTGTTCTATCATGACGCTCAAAGTGAAGGTTACCAGAGTACATGGCTCTATGTATCGAAGGTATGGTTGCAGCGATACCGTAATCCCCAATCTCTAGAAAAAGGGAATAAATTTTATTTTTTGAATTTTTCTGCCATTTACCGCAGAAGTTAATCTATTGGTAAAACTAATAAAGCGTACCCTGCTCCAGCTTCCAAGTCAATGATTCGTATGCAGGTACACCCGGAACTCGTCCGCTTACTCCCTTGCCCCTACTCGTAACTAACAACTCCTAATTTAGCATCGTCCCGAAAAACAAGCGCTTAGTCCTCCCGGACACCCAACAAGCTGTAATACTGTTATTGTTTTGCTTTGTGATGACATCAAAAATCGAGCATGCCGGACATCTTGATCGAGCCAGGAAAGAGGGGGGGGGAGACTCACCGCTCTCTGATGCTTCAAAGTACTACCTGGGCCGGTCTTTGGGGAGCTATGCATCCCAAAACAGGAACGAGGACGAAAAATAGAACACGAGGCGAGACACTGGCGGTTAGTCAGAAATCTTCTGGTCTCTACACGTGTTTACTGTTTTCCCCCGGGCCACTTACTCTAGCTGGTATACTCGTCATTGCCGCCCCAACTCCGCCCCTTACATATCTTCTCGCCCCCCCCCCCCTCCCGTGCGTGTTTATGCGTGGAGGGTATGTTGACATCTCGGTTCCGTACGGCTTTTTGCAGGAGCTGTTTTTTTGGATCCACCTAAGGCACAAAAGCAGTAACGTGTGGATGATTACCATTAGATCCTCTACAGCTCATATGCACTGACGTTTGCGAATGTCTAGACTTCGTGTTTTTTACGCTACAGAAAAGAAAAACTCGCCCAGCTTGTTTGCATGCATGCTGTTGCATTTCTTCACTCTCTTGCTCATGTCATTGGCTATAGTCTTTTTTCTTTTGGAATTTGCCCTGAACTTTTTAATTGCTCTTTTGTACAAGTAATCTCTATTTTTTCTTCAAGGAACAAACATCCAAAAATCATCATCAAAATGACTGGATCACAGGAACCTTTTTTCTGAAAATGAAATTTCGCTACCTTACTAGGGTCGATGGTTTCTCACTGACGGGAGAATGCCCAAGCTTACATCTTCTTTCAAAAATTTCTTGAGATTTTTTCCTGAGCTAACAAGCATCGAAAATCATTAGGTTTGACTAATTCCAGGTTACAGCAACATTTTGCAACATATACGCCCAAAATGAGATCTTTGCAATTACTAGGCATGGTTTTCTCTCTGGGGATGGAAAATGCCAACCAATTTTTCAAGAAACTAGAGCAGAGATCGGTAAGGGTATTTCATGCCATGCTGGTAACGGAGACTTACCCAACTCTCCATGATTAATTAATTCTCGTTTTGGCGCCGAATAGGGTGGGTCTTAGGCGGGTAAAGTGTGTTTGGTTTCTGCCATGGTTTGTTTTTCTAAAGTCGAAGGGTAAAGATTTTTGGTCCCCAAAAAGTTCAAAAAATGAGGAAGTCAAAGCCTACCACCGAAAAAAATGGGGAGAACCTCTTTACTCAACTTCTTCTCAGGATCCATTGCCTTTGACTTCCAATAGCTACCGCAGGCTACCATAACCTAAGCCACCAATCAATCGATAATCGATTGTGTCGTTTTGAGGTAAATAAATTCTGTGAGTGTTATTGGGGTACGTATGTGCGTGTGTGTGTGTGAGGATAGAAAGAACTGCTTTCGCTTGCCACCACCACTAGAAACCAGCTACTACGTCAAGCAAGGGTAGCGCCGTAGTCTCTTTCACTCTCTTCCATACCCCCTCCCCTCCCCTCCCCGTCACAACCCACTTTATGTGAACTCAAATCGTCTTGGAAAGTTGCAATATTCTTGTCTCGTTCCCCGTCTTGCATCATCCTGGTGAAAGTTGCAATATTTTCGTTCCGTCCCCAAATCTTCCTGTTCGCGTTTGCTTGTGCCCACAAGGGACTTTACACGACCGGCCATCATATATCAAATTCCAATTTGATCCGAGCAGCTTTTGCAGTGGCAGCAAGACGGTTTTTTTCCACCTGGCATCGTTTGATGAATAGTTACGCCTTGCGCGAATTCTTAGCCATGCTCCTCGTCCATAATAGAGCATAGGGTGAAGAGATAGAAGAGCGAGAAAGAGAGAGTCGAAATGTGGCTTGGCTTCTCTTGCCGTGCTCTGCTCACCCACATTTTGCCATTCGGATTCGGATTCTCGTGTTGGATTTTGCTTGTTCTCTGTGAAATCAACATCCTATCCCATGGGCAGTTAGAGAGAGAGTCGAGGTAGGGTGGTCACGAGCTGTTTTCGACCTGCTGTCTGTGACTGCACTCTCCAAGAGCATTAGTACTTTTTGCTTCTCTCTTCTCGCTTCAAACGCAGTTTTACTTCATGGCAGCGCTATGGGAGGAGCAAAAGAGTGTATATCCTCCGTGTGCATTGTGTATATGCATGTAGATATGTGTGTAAGTACGTCTCATACACTTCAGACGACGTCCTTCAGGACGGATGTACCCGACTAACTTCGTCGGCTTCCCCTCCTCCCTCTAGTCAACAACTGATATCCGATGTTTTTCAGGACTTCACTTTTCCTCTCTCTGATCAACAATGTCATACTAAAGTTCTTTGGAGCTTGAGTCCCAGTTATCGCATATATTTTCAAGAATTAGAGATCAGCTTTTTATTCTGCCACTTTGCGACAGACTATCTTCGCGTGTAGAGCATTTGTCCTTGATCAAAGATCTCACCTCAGCGGGGCCGTAATTTCTTGCAAACACACCAGTCATAGCTTACGGAGGTGTGCTGCAACTTGTCTGTTTGGCTTTGAGCCAGAAAATTCTATAGCTTAAATTTTTTTGTCAGCAAATCCGCCTATCGGCGCTTTACAGCGTGCTTCTCTCCTTTTTTCCGACTATTTATGATTTCTGCTATTTGGAGGTATTTTCCACTACTTAGCAGTTCCCCCCCCCCCCCTTCCCTCCCTGTTATTAATCACGCCTACCTCCTAACCGTCCTCAGCGCATTTTCAGCTGTGCATTCCAACATTACCGCCCACGGGGGCTCGATGACGTCAGTCACTCGCTGCCGTAAGCGCTGGCTGCTCGCTTGGCGCCAGGTTAGCAGCGCGCAAGCTTCTCAACCGCGCCTTACCGCCTTCTTCTTCTGCCGCCGGCGAGCCGCTCACTTGAAGAGCCGCAACCATATTCTATCGTCTAGTGGAATCAATTGTTCCGGAGACGACGACGAGGAGGCACAGCGGAGAAGGGCGAGCGAGGGGGGGGGTGTGGATAGGGAGTAGAGAGAGACAGCAGCGGAGCGCGCTAGCGATGACGGTGGCGGTGGCGGCGGCGGCTCCTCGTCGACTCTCGGCGTCGTCGCACTTCTCTCGGCTCTCTGCTCGTTCAACAGCGTCGTTACGACTCGTCCGGGCCGTGTCTCGTCCGTCCGCCAGCTGTGTGCTCTCTTCGGCCGCAGCCACACCAACTGGAGGGTCACGCACGGCGATAATGTATCCCGGCTTCTCGCCCAATGCCCATCACAATCTTTGCCTTTTCGATTTCGGGAATTAATTTGCATATTGATCTGCCTTTTGCACAATTCCTCAGTGCGCGAATCTACTTCCACTGGCTAAGGTACCATTGTCTCATCACTCCACTTTCCACCTCTTCCCCCCCCCCTTACTAAAAGGAAAAACATTCCAGTTCACTACCACCAATCCAGCTCCTCACAATCCCACCTCCCTGAAATTGTACAGTGTCATTTTAGTGCTGACTTGGTTTTTTCTATAGTTCCCCTTCTCGCAACCAAGTGACTAATCCTTATAAGGCAAATAACTACTGATAAGGCTGTCTACGCTTACCAACTAGCTTACGACTTTCTTTGAACTGCATTATTCATACAGTGTTGAATTTTGCAGAAGTTCTAGCCATTCTAATCCTTCAAGTTTTGTAAGATCTCATTTCACTTTTTCGGCTCCACATTCTCATGATTTTTTTCCTTCTGCAAAATAATTTTATTTTCAAAATGTCTCCCTATCTTATGATATCATCCATAATTCTTTGTTTACCTTGGTTGAGAATTTTTTTTCTTCAAAATTTCGTTCGCTAGCTTAGCCGAAATGTTGAAGTCTCTTCGAAAACTCGTGGTAGTTCCTGAACAGCTGCTCCGCTTTTTGCATTCTCTGTTGTCAAATATCTCGGTGCGCTTTGTGCGGATGTGAATCGAGAAGTGCTAGGCGCTTTTGCAGAAAAATATTTCTTGAGTTTCTTACGGGGAAAGGGAGGATAGGGAGAAGGGTTAGAGGAGCCTAGGGTTGGTGATTGAGATAAAAAAAATCTGCGCAGTAAGTTCAAATAATCCCTATAATTTTCATGCTGAAGTGTGCAATAATTTTATTGTGAGTAAATTACTCGAAAGATTTGCATTTTATTGCATAACTATTATCACTAAAATAGTTTTGTAATTTTCAAATAAATTATGCGCGTGCCCACTCCTTCGCCCTTCATACTTTTCATTTTTGGTGTCTGGTAACATTAGCCTTGTGTTTTTTGCATTGTTTGCCTTGTAAGTCTCACTCAAGTCATCTCATGATTCTACGCTCTATCTACTTCCTGGATCTTCCTTAACAAGGAAGGAAATTCCAAGACAACAAGGAATAATAGCGCGAGCTCAGTTCAATGCAAGAAAAAAGCGTCTTATATCCATAATTGACGCAGAAAAAGCCCGGGGTCTTTCACCCCGAGTTTTTTGATTATTTTGTTGTGATATGTTCTTTGTGCTTTATCGAATGCGACGTCAGACGATGTCGTGCGCTTTTCTACACATACACACAGGGCTCGTGCCTGTACCTAGAGTGCATCCGTTCTGGAGTTTTCGCCGCGACGACGACGGCGGGCGCGAGGGGGGGGGGGGGGGCTTTGGCCACTGACGTTGTGTACTTTCACGTAGGAGGAGGTTATAGTTCTCTATTCGCACTGGCTTCATTTTAGTCTCTTCGATTAGATCCGAAATTTCTTCCTTGTTACGAAAGTAGGCTGAGGTAGGGGCGCTGTTTTCAAGTTGCTACGTCAGCAAATAAGCCTACCTAGATATTTTTGCTTGAAGGCCATGCAAATAAGGTTGAAAAAAAATTTTCCATGTAAATCTTGGCTTTGCAAGCTCAACTTTTTTGGTACTTGTTATAGGCTGAAAACGTTTCGCAAACCTGATGATTTTTGGTTGAAAAATTTTGTAATTGAAAATTTATGATAAAGCAAAATTTTACCCTGATTAAGAAAGGGTCATGAAGGGAAAAAAGGGGGAGGGGGTGTTTTGCACAGAAGTTTTGCAAATAATATATTACCTTTAATATTCCAGCCATAGGTTTCGTATGGCGTAATGGATGCAAGACAGAAAAAAATTTGTTTTAGGAGGGGAAAAGGAGAACCACAATTCTTGGCATTTCATTTGCACCCCTAGGGAAAAGAGAGTTTGTTGTATTAGAAACTTAGGAAATTTTTTACCATTTGAACAATAATCTTTACAATTTTATGCATTATAATTCCTACCCCTCTTTCCTCAAATTCATTCAAAGAATTATTTTGCTTGAATGGTCAGCAAGTCCTTGTTCACAGCCAAAAATAGTTCTTTTTTGCAGACTTTTTTATCCAGGAAATGTAGTAAACAAAAAAATTTGTTCTCCTATATTAAAATGAGAGCCTACTTAGCAGGAGTGATCTCTAGAATTTTCGCCGCGCTAACAGAGACCACAGTGATCGCTTGCGATTGTGTAAATAAATAAGGCATATCCCCCCCCCCCCACCTGTGATGTTGCCTATTGCCTTGCTCACTGCGATCACATGTTTGAAAGCTTGCCAAGTAAATACTGGTTTTTATCCTAGTTATCAGCAAACAAATTCACGAACCCCGCGCCAGTTTTCCCCTTTAAGTTCAGCCGACAAACTGCTCTTGAACTTGGGCATAGAACGACTTCACTGCACATAGTTCATAGTTTTGGCGAGGTTCCAGATGAATGATGAGGCACGTGAACGGAACTCGCTTATGTTGTTCGTACTCTTCTGCCAGACGTCTCTACACTTGCGAAATTTGTTTCTAGATGTTTTTAAGCGATTTTTAGATGCTTAGAGTGCTGCCCTCCCCAGGGTTTTGTGTAATCTTCAGCTGTACTTTCTTTACTCTAAGTAATCGATGTAGAATAGTTGCGAGGACTTGTTAGAAAAGGTGTAGCAGTTCCATTAGCTTTGGTAAAGCCATATTTCACGAATTACTTGGGAATTTATTTCCACAGGAAGGATTGGACCAAATATAGCTGGGCTTATAAGTGCTCTTTGATATTTCTTTTTTGCCCAGTTTCGGAGGTAGCAAGAAAGTAAATTAAAATAGTAATAACAAAAATAATTGGTAACATTGAAGGGTAATAAATAAATAGCAACAAAGTAAGTAGTAATAAATGAATAATAACAATTCATTTGGATTTGTCTCTTTGTGCCTTCTAGCACCTTTTTAAGTTCGCGACAATTGAAATTTTTGTGATAAATTGCTGATTTTATTAGGTTTATCAACAATGCTTGGCAGGGACTCAGCATTGTCTAAACTTCTTCCTTTTTAAGTTTTTGTTATCCTTCTTTTCCCCTATAAATATTCTCGAAAAAATTTTGAGCACAAAAATAGTGAATCCATTGCTTTAAAGTAGTGCATAATTCAATGCGCAATTTTGTACGATGCAATAAAATTTATTTTGTGAAGTTTTATTTTTGCATCAGCTGATGTTATTACTCAATAGTCTCAGTGGCTGTTTTTGAAAAACATTCATACCTCGACGCACTGGGTTTTGTTTATCGAAATTCTCGCTGCGTCAGGATTTCTCACCAGTAACCTGATTATATGATTATTATATGATGTGATGCGTCATTCTCGAGACTGTCTTCCATTTCTTCCTCTATACGCGAATATGCACAATTTTGCGGGTGTTCTATTATCGTTGGAGCTATACCGAAATTTTAATACGTACAAGTGTACTTTTTTTTGGAATTGCGTTTTATAGTTATTATAAGCTCTTCCTACCCCCGCTCGACGCTAACGTAACTCTCCACAATTAATATATAATTTTCTTTTTAAGTGAGATTTTTTTCAGTGGTCAAATGTGGCCATCGGCTGGTCCGATGCTACAAAGCCCAACGTATCCTACTGGTCCAACCCCGACCGCTATGATGCAGCCAATGCCCGGCTATGGTGTGTTTATCTTCTTGGAATGTACGATAATTATACTATAAGGTTACTGTATATCAGGGATGCAACCTTCACCGTATCCCATGGATCCGGCTGGCGCACGTCCGCAACAGTATCCGTCAATGTCGGAACAAAACACTGGAATGTATGACCAGGTAATTTTGAAGGTTTAATTTTACTGAAATAAATTTATTTTGTAAGGTCGATCATTGAAAAATTCAAGTGGTGATATTATATTAATGTACTGACAAAGAATTTAACTTTTATATTGCTGGGGTGTGTCCAACGATTAATACGTCTTTGCCAAAAAAAAAAGACAATTTTTGAAAGACTTGTCAAATCAGAAGATAAAATCTTTTTGCTCATACTGCTATTGAATCTGAAATTTCTCTTATGAAATCAATTGTGGATCGTAATTTATTTTTGTGATTCAACAAAAAACTGGCCATAGTGCAACTTGTCTTTAGGGGTATGGTTTTTTGTAGGCCTCTGAAAAAATGAACATTATTTTTTTGCAAAAATTCCAATCACAACTTATGTTTATGTTTATAGAACATGGCATACAATCAACAGCAGCAAAGAATGATGATGATGCATCAACAACAACAAATGCAGCAGGTATGTGTTTACTTTACTTCCAGCTTACCCCGTAATGTCTCCTAGCTCCTTCTCTTGCTCTCAGGCTTTTTTTGTTTTTTGTTTTTTTGGGAAGTTTTCACGCGCATATTCCAATAATTGTTTCGGAGTGATGTCGATACCTACTGTTAACATCCGCATAGCACTGATCCACTGCTTTTTGAAGTTTTGGCGCCCACCTGGATGCCTAGAATGGCATCAAATTATGGTTTTTGAACCTCTAAGCCGCTGTTATTAGTTCTTACACATCACTTCCATACGGGAATAGCTTTGCAAGCGCATAGATCAAAATGGGAGGGGGGGGGGGGGAGTGTCGGCTTCATCATCTCTCTAGTCAGTTCACTAGGTATCCAACGATTTTTTTGGTGTGGGTTTTGCCGAAATTCATCTGTCATTTTTTCGCTGGTTTGAATCTGACGCTTTTTTCCGGTTTTTTCCCTCTGCTTTTGCACTTTAATAAACTTCATGAAAATATTAATCATTATTATTGAGGTGCATCAAAAAATAGTGAGTATACCATAAATTAGTGAGTCTATCAAAATTAATTGAACACATTGCAGAGAAAGCGTAATAAACAAGAGAATTTTCAAATTATTTCTGACTCAATGAAAAACATCCTAAGACAAAAACCTCATATCTTTTAGGAAGAGTATAGTCACGAGCTTACTCAAAGCTTTGATATTTGTTGCTTTGCATATTTTTAGTAACTTAATTTTCATAATATCCATATTATGGCTATACGTACGCATCAGACCGTGATGGTATATTTTTCCCTAGGAGCTTAAGCATCTTCACGTAATTCTACAGACTGTTTTCCGATTATTCTCCCGTGTATTCCTAATATTTTTACTGATGTCTGTGCAAAAACTTCGTAGACGTAATGTTCATCGTGTGTGTTTATCTGGCTTGCCGCGAAAACACATCTATAGCTCTTTTTTTGTTGTTGATAGTGATAGGCGGGCGCCGCACACATGCGAAGGGGGGGGGGGCATTCGCAACTCGTCCACAAGCGTCTGACATTCTCTATAGGGAAGTAGTTTGTCGTAGATGTTTATCGTCAAGTTGAAGACGTTGTCGGAATAGTTTGGGGGGGGGGGGGGTTAAGTGGCGTTTGTGGCTGTGAATTTGAGGTAGATCGTAAGTTTTGGAATTAGATGGGCTTAGGGGCAGCAAAGATCACCGTAATCCTTACTTTTTTGCCCAAATCCCCTTTTTTCGAGCTTATCGATAGTCTTTGACTCAGTCTTAGCGGCCTCTGGATCTACAAGCTCCTTTTGCACCCCCCTCAATCAGGCTAAAACTCTAATCTCGATCACTTTTAGGCTCAAGCTCAAGCTCAAGCCCGAGCTGCTCGCCGAGTTCCCAACATGCCAATGCCGCAACAACCCGGACAACCATTCGATCCAATGTATCAAGGAGTCCCAATGGGTGTCAATAAGTGGGTAACTGCGGTCAATGCTGGAATCCTTGAAATGAATCTCTATCCCTATAGTGTACCCGGACAAACCCAGCCATTGATGCGCTACCCACAAGGCACGATGACATCCCCATCCTACCCAATGCCTGCTGGTGGGCGGCCCAACGGCATGATGCCATCGCCAGGATATCCTCAAATGGTTGGTTCGAGTCTTAAGGAACTGCTTAAATCTGATATTGCTTAGATTTAGATGCAATACAATAGCGAGGCTCTAATCAAGTAACTGCACAAGTCCCGCTAAAAAAGGAATATTCTGAAGCGAGAAAATCGCTCCCTAAGTAGGATATTGTTGGGGTCGCCACGCCCATCAAATGGGTAGTCTGATAGTAATAAGGCCGAAACTTGAGCCCATAGTACTTTAAAGTCGAAGATCTGTTTTTGACAATGAAAGCGTATTCTTGACATTCCTACGTATTGATGAGTTCAGTTTCGTGCCTTTGACTTTAGACCACCCACGTTGATGGGCGTGGCGAACCAAGCAGGATCCTCGTTCTAAAGAGATTTTCTCGGTTCGGAATTCACATTTTTCAGCGGGACTTGGGCAATTGTTTGAAGGGACCTTGTTATTGTACTCGAAATCTCACCGAGCTCAGATTTGAGTGTTATTGCTTGCAAAGCCTTTCTTCCCATCCTCGCTAAAATTGGCAACATTCCAGTATCGTGCTGGTGCTCCCGTTCTTTATGGACAAGTACAACAACATGCCCAACATCAACAGGTTCGTACCATTTTGTCCGAAAATTTAGCACTTGGGCTATCTGGATGAATTTTTTAGGTCGTCTCGTACCCAAATCCTAATGCCCCACCTGACGGACGGTACAACGTCCCCTACAACAACGACATGCCACCCGTTATCCTACCAAAAGAGGTTGGTCCCATTCTTCGTATACCTTTACAATAAATTTACAAATCAAATTTTAGGTGATCATGCGGCCGTTCGGACTTGAACACAACATGAATCATCACACTTACACCTTTAACCTCCGATCTGAAATCATACAACAATTACAATCGTAAGTTCTTTTTTAGGTTAAAGGTTCACTCATGGTAATGCATTTTTTAGGCCTTTCATTGACATTCAACTGAAGAGTTTCCACAAAGATGACAAGAAAATGGCCACACAATGGCCTCCAAAACAATCGCCAAATGGTCAATCTATGCCCGGTGCTCCTCCAGAGTGCAGCATTCAGGTAAAATAAATTACAAGTTTTTTCTCATTGCTCGAAAAAGCGATCGCAATTTTTTTAGCACTCATTTTTTTTTGTAAAATATGCTTTTTCCAGGTGCTTATTAACGGTCAAATGGTGCCAATCTCCGATCTAAGCCGTTCGATTTTCATCAAACAAATTGCCGTACCCGGACCTAACACCATCGAGTTCAATGTGAACCAGTGTGTTTGTGTAAGTAGAAGTTTCCCCCATTTGGGGATTTCGGGTGTTCTTAAGCTCCCAATGAATTTTTTTACAGTCACACTCGTTCATTATGCAATTGGTCGTTCGACAACCGTTATCCAAGGTTACACAGGATATTTTCAGTCGTACACAGGGTTGTACACCTGAATATTGTCGCGAGAAAAGTAAGTTTTGTTTTTTTGGAAAAGAGAATCTGGGACAGCCCCGCCCCTTGCTGGAATTTGGGAAGTCTCCGCTCCTTTAGCAGAGAATCTGGGACGTCTCTGCCCCTTTCTAGAAAATCTGGGACGCTTTCTTCCCTTGTTAGAGATTCTGAGACATTTCCATCACTTTCCAGAGAACGTGGGACTTCCCCTCCCCTTGTCAGAAAATCTGAGACGTCACTCCCTCCCCCCTGCCCTTGCTCCTTCACTACTTCTCTTACCCTTACTATAAGATCGAATTCCACTCTACTCCCTAAACAATCGTGAAATCTCCGCGCACATTTGCTCACTAGCAGACCAAAAATTACCCCGTACGGCGCTTGCGCCCCGTGCTCGTCGCGCAATCTCCCCCTCAGCCCCGTCACAATCACCCCCCCCCCCCCCGCCCTTCCCCCGTCGCGTCATCATCGCTGCGATCGTTGACTCGTCCTGGCCTCAACCTTCACGAACAACATGCTTATCGTTTAGTGCTGAAACTCACTCCGCCGACTGGACTACGAGTGCCGCTCGTCTGTGAAATCACACATCGCCGAATGTCGATCCCGGCACGATCTGTACGATGCGTGCATGCTGCCTGTTTCGATCTGGAGCCGTTCATCATGCAACAAAATGAGAACTCACTGTATGAGTGCCATCTCTGCAAGTGAGTATAGTTTTCGACGCAATTTTGCAGAATGTTCTTCAAAGGAAGAGAAGAATGCATAGATGATGTAAAATATACAAATATACATTTTTGCTCACTGCTAGATGTTTATAAGCGTAAAAATAGTAATCGGTGGTGTAACTAAGAATTCTCGTGTCATTTGTAGCACAGTATGTGTATTGCACAATCCGCGCGTTATTTCACGCCTCAGGCGCTTAGATGCAATTTTCTAAAAATTTTCTCCTGGTTTTCTGTTGATTTATTGTCGTAGAAAACAGTTGTGAGTGAATATGTAGGCTCCAATTAAAAGGTTCAAAGACTGTGCAAGTAGACGACGTAAAGTATGGTGTGTGATGTGCATTTTCACACATCAAATTGAAATATTTCCACTAGAGATGTTGCAGTCCAAATTTGAACAAACAGTTGTAAACTTTGGAAAAATTGCTTTCAATCTTGCCCCTATTTTTTTCTTGGGATTTATCTGTCATAACAAAAACAAAATATACGTAATCAGTTCTTAGAAAACTGAAGCACGTGTTTTTCATTTCTGAACTTTCTAAGATCATCCATCGACTAATCGGCAGTGTTTGTAATCTCATACATGAGGATTAGGGGCGGGTAATCGGCGCAGACACTTTAAGAACATATCAGTTTTCTATTACGATACCTTCTCTTCAGCGATTGTAGTTGTGGTTTTTGGAAATTTATCTGCAATTTTTCTGGAATTTAGTTGTGAATTTTTTCAGATCTTACGATCTTAAAAGACTGATCAAATAACTCTTGTAGTCAATTTTTGCGCGAGTAGTTTTGTTTGAAAATCGTAAAAATCACTTGGAGACTTTTCTGAGCAGCTGCTTTTTTAAGCTTTGAACTGTAACTTTTTTATGGATCTTATTCCATTTTCTTCCATTTTAGGACAATCTTCCAACTGGGCGAAATCGAACTCGACTACTTCGTTGGAAAAATGCTTCGTGAAACTACGGGCACTCAAGCTGTGGAGATGTTGCTTGAGCCGAACGGCGAGTATAGGCCTGTCGAACCAGAACTGGGTTCAAGGAAGAGGCCAAATGATGAGAATGGTACGTAAATTTTATTTCTCGGGCCCAGTTTTCGTCTACCATTGAAATCTGATGTATAGTAGCTGGTCCAGAAAATCGTAAAGATTCTTCAAGGGAACCAGGTCATGTTTGTTTTCCCAAAAATGTCATGTCGCCTGTCATTGTTATCGAATTATGGCCGGCGATGATATCGAGGAAGTACGTGTCTGTAGAAAAACAAATTCTCCTGACTGTTTGACTATAAAGGAAAGGCCTAGTTCATGCGCCATAGCATTCTTTTGGGAGATGCAAGGGCTCGAGATTGCGTCATTTCCCCCGGAAGTCCTGGACAAAAACTGGACAAATAGGCATAGCTTTTTTGGGAAAATTTCGTTTTAAATGTTGCCTATGTTTGTCCCATATATCATAGATGAGACAACAATCGGGTGGTCGGTTGGTCGGTCGAACACAACTCGTTTACGAGCTTTCCGGTACGCGTACTACTACCCCACACCGAAAGTTTACGACGTATCGGAACGCATTGAACGATCGTCAGCGTGTCCTCAATGCAGTTTGAGATTCTTTGAGGGATTCTCTTTGGAAAAATGTCAAAGTTTCAATTAGGTTAAACTCATTATGGCTACAGAACTTGCTGATATTTTACAAAATTAAACAACAAATTTTTTTTCATTGGAGAAGGAATGGTTGGATGATTTGCTTACCTTGACTTTGCTGGAAAAAGAGGGCTGACAAATTATGGATTAACACATTACTGTTTAACTATCACGCTTGAACTCACTATTGTTCGATAGATCTGGAAATGAATTTGCTAGAATTTTACATGAAATATTCAACAAAATCATTCATGGAAAAAGTTTTGACTTCGATTAGGTTTTTTATTTTTGATGTAAAAATGGAAGATTACAGTTTTTAGCTTGAGTGTCTTTTTCTGTATTTTGGACCATTTTGCATTTTGCATTTTTTGCTGTAAATTTGAGAAATGGTGGGAGAATTTTTCAATCTCTATTTCGATGGTTATAACCTTATGTTCAGTCCACATTACTATCTTCAGTTTTTTTTATTCAAATGGGTTTTTTAACAAATTTGACCCTGGTGACAATTTGCTTGCTCTTTAGATTATTTGAATTCTGTTACTGCTGGCTCATGGTCACTTGGCATTTCCTCACCCCTCTAAACTTATGCTAATGTTCCGGTATCTTTTCACTCTGACCTAACCACAGTCCAAGTTTTTTTTTCTTATAATTTTTGAACAGATGATACTTGAAGACGTTTACTTATGCTGCAGAATAGGAATTCTTAATGATTGCACAATGTGGAAGTGATTATTTAAATGGCAGAGCTGCTGAAGGGGTAATCTCAACGAAAGTAATTTTTACTGTAAAAAGAGAGCCTTCACTCAGTTGCAAGGGGTATTGTAGATATTTCAGTTCTGGTATGAACTCGCGATTTTTTTAAGGTTTTCCCCGAGATTCCAAGTCCCTACTGATGATGAGATTTTCTCTCCCAAGAACAATCCCAGTCCCCAGTTCCTCATTGACTCATAATTTTACAAGCAACCAGTCAGGTACATTCAGCTTCCTCCATGACGAGCCTTCGGCTGTCGTAGCGCAATCGCCCAAACATGTTTTCACTACTACTACTACTAGGAAGGGGGGGGAACACATGTAGAGGAGGGGAATAACACAGACGGGCATAGAGAGCGCATTAAGCTAGCTAGACACACGGCGGTTTTTTGACATCAACATCCAGTCGCGTCGATGGCCAGGGGATTACACACATCTTCTGCTGCTGCTGCTGTGTGTATGTTTATGTATGGGTTATAGTCAGACAGGAATTTGCTCGGGGAGTTTTGCTAGGTTAGGGTAGCAAAAAGGTAGTAGCAGGAGTTCTTGGAAAGTACGGCAAGGTTACGGTAGCAGCCAGGCAATAGCATGGATTCTCTTGGAAGTTTTTGCAAATTACGGTAGCATCAAGGCAAGGCAGTAGGAGGATTTTCTTGGAAAATTGCCAGTTTACGGTAACAACATGGTAGTAGCGAAATCATTACGATATTGGAATTTGCAAAATCATGACGAGTTTCGATAATCCTCCAGGAAAAACAACAAGCTGCGGTCTAAAATAACACTTGATATATCAAGATTAAGGTAAACAGTTCTTGCCGGGATCCAGCAACGCAGACTATAATTTCGTTTAGATTCTTAGGAAACTAGCTAGCTTTAGTTTGCAGCAGAGCTAAAGCTTGTTTTGCAGTTAATCGTAGAAATGCCATGTTTACCATCTTTGGAAGTTTTTTGCAGAGCTCTTGTTGTGTTAGAGATCCATTAAATATGGGAGAATGTAGTGCCTATCCCTCAAAATAGGGGATCTTGTTTTTCATCAAGAATCTAGTTTAATAGCTGAATAACTTGTTCAGTACCGTAATTTCTTTCTTTCCAGGACCTATCCATCCCATCAAGAGAATCAAGAGTGAACCATTCCCATCAGTTGGTGCTGTGCCATCAGTGATGTCACCGTTCCCTCCTCCACCAGGCTCGGCTCCCATGGGAACCGCCGTTGCACCATCTATGATGAGTCCTTTCGCTGGCAGCCAGAGGTATTTGATTTCTTCTGCCTTTGATATCTCTGAAGGAGAAATATTTATCTTTCCAGTCCTTCCAAAGCAGTGTCGTCACCAGCAGGAGCCCGTTTTGTCGGTGGTCCTGGGACACCGGCGACACCACATGCCCCACAAAATATGACCACTGATGGTGTTATACCCACGGCTACCTCATTGCCGTCCGAACCGCTTCATAGCACTAGTCCACATCAGACGCAAATCCAACAACATGGAAGCGTTGAAGCGCCATCGTTGACTGGTCAGTTTTTAGCTTTTCAGAGCTTTCTGCAGTGTTTAGAAATTATCATTTCAGGATCTGCTCCCTATACGCCAGCTTCGGTGAACTCTGGGGTTGCCCTGCCGGCGGTGAATCCGGCTGATCAATCATTCGGCAACATCCAGAACTTGTCCCTTTCAAATCTTGACATCGAAATCGACGGCAAGAGCTTGTTCAATTCGGTAAGTTTGACGAAATCTTTGCTGGCGTATTCTATATGATTATTAAGCCGCTTGATTTCAGACGATTATGACTGCTGACGATATCAAGAAATACCTGAATGACAGTGATACTGTATTCACGGCGTTCGATGACCTCACATGCACTGTAAGTTTCATAAATTTTTGCAAAAACCTTTCTGGAATTCTAAGTTAATACGATATGCTCACCATGCTCCGTCTAAATAGTAGTAATCGTGGCTTTGCTTTCTTACAATATACCTACTGCAATTTTACAGTAATCATCAATAAATTACGGTGTTTCTAGAAATCTGAATACAGTTCTGTATAAGCCTTCTCTTTCAAAAAGATACATCTTGTAAGACTTACGATATTTGTAGTTACCATGCTCAATCTAAAAGCTACATTATGATCATGCTCCTCTGCAATGGGCCTACCGTATTCTACCGTATCCATTCGTGAATCATGGGATTACGGCAGATCTAACCTAATGTATGATCAATTACAAACTTCACCTCTCAAAAAGCTTCCGTATTAGCCCAATATGACATTCATAATTACCTTTGTCTGAATAGTCAAAGCTCAATTGCTTTGCTTTCCTACAGTAGCCTACCGTAATCCTACCGTTAACCAATGGTGAATTATGGGATCAAGGCACGAACATCGAAAAAATTTCATTTTTCAAACCTAGTATGATAGTTGTAATTAGCATGATCAGCTGAGCTGTCAAAAATCAACCATGGTTTTGCTTCTTTACAGTGCCCCTACCGTCCTACCTTGCCCAATTATTGATTTTTTCGTAATTTTGTATAATTTATTTTTTTCCAGAACGATACGCCAACAATCGGTGGTTTTCCTCACTGTTGGGAAGATATTCAGTCAATCATAGCTGCTGACGAGAAACGGGGTTAACTTGCCCCCAGTAATACTGTAGCTGCTCGTCAACTCCCCCTTAATCGATAATCTCATCGGATCTACTCGATCGATAATCGATCGCACAAATCATCGCTGCTTTCGCTTTTGTGTTGTGATTTCGTTGTGTGTGGCGCATCTCTTGTCATGTATTTATATGAGATATTGAAGATTATGTTATCTATACTCTATATATCTATCCATGCATGTGTTCCCTATCATTCTAATCAATATATCGATTAACGCGTTGATTTGTTCATTGGATAATATCGATAGGCCGAAATTACGGTAGATTGTAGCTCACATAGTGCGTATAATGCTACTACCCATTTAAATATTTACAGTAAATAATTCTATGGGTAAGTATAATGTTATAGAACCTGCTAATTCACTCAACGACTAACTTTAATGTTTTTAGTAAGTATAAATGGTAAAGTAAGTAAGTAAGTAGTAATTTTAGTTAAGTTTAAGCTCTTTTACAATGATGATCTGCTGCGCCCCTTCATTTTTCTTTTTCTTTCTTTATTTTTGAGGAATCGAATGTGCTTTTTGTTCGGCTGGCCTGTTGACTGGTCGTAGTGTGGCTTTTTCATTAATCACTGTATCTCCCGACCGAAAACACCCATGTTGCGTGTTTTCGATTGTCGTCGACGTATTTTCACACAAAGTATTATCATCCTCAAGCATTTTTTCTCTCATTGTACCCGTGTTTTCAATCATTTTTTCTCTCCATATTTCATCTAGTGCTTTAGTGTGCATTGCGTGATTTTCATACTCTTCCACACAGGACCCAATTCCCCACTACGATACTCTCTCCAATATCTTTCCGCAACTCATCACAACCACTGCGTTCAAACCCGTACTATGTTCGCCCTCAAATACCAGTGAATCCTGTGCTATAACTCTCGTTATCTGATGGTTTGATTTTTTTTTGTAGATGTGCCCAAAGTTTAGTGCTACGCCTACACATTTACGTAATAATTCCACTTCCATTGGTCGTTCTAATCACACTTTTTTGGTCAAAGGCATTTTTTTGCCTTGTACATACAGTTATATACATATTCTATATATATACATGCAAGTTTGTGTTATGTATTTCAAATGAATAAATCTCAAAAATTTATGTGGTTGTAGACATTGTATTACTGCAAATTACTGCATGAGACAAGAAACAAAATTGTCTCTGAAAACAGAAACCCGAGAATTTGTAAAAATGAGAATGAAATCAATATATTGATCAATGGTCTACAGCCAGGCACGGGTCGGTGTCTTGCAAATTGGAAAATAGCGGTCCTTCAAATTTTTCTTTGGAAAGGCGAGGAAATTTCCTATATCTAGCACTTTCTCCGAACATTCTGGAATGATTCTCAAAAATCTTGCAAGCTTGCAACTTCGAAAATTTGGAAGAATGGACATAGTGGCAGGTTCTCGATGGAATTCGTTGAGCTTTATATCATTATGAAGTTGATGAGAATTTGTAATTTATTAACTTGCAGAAAGCAAGTCAACAACCTACTTTCTTAAACTGCTTTCTGAGATAAAATGCCTTTCGTTCCCTTCTGCAAGAAGAGAAGGAAGGGTGCGTAATGTTTTCGATTTCTTTTTTTTGTAGAATTCATCCTGCGTGGCGTAAATGGCAATAGAATGTGTAAGTCTGAAAGTTGCAATTTACACGGTCATTACAGTTTCTTTTTAGTGAATTGTATCCAAAAGTTTATAAAATGCACTCATGTTCCAAAGGACTCTTCGAAACATCATGAAAAAGTTTTCCGAGATCAGCGGTTGGTAGTACTAGACTCTCCATGGAAAAACTTAAGTAGAGATTGAAAATGTTCGGTATCTCTGAGATATTCGGCCAGCAGTTCTCCCCACATTAGAAAAAAAATCGTAGGTAGAGAATAAATTGCTCCGGAATTGTGGTCAGTGTTTGACCAACACTTTTCTCAGGCTTTCACGCAATCTTAAAGCCTACCGATACGGAATGTTTTCTTCAGGCTGCACTTGCTGAAAATTTGACTCGACTCGTTATAGTTGTAGCTTGTAGTCTCTATCTGTGCACTTATTTTTTGCATATCTGCCCCTGAGCCGTCTGTCTGACGTCGACAAAGGGCTCACTTTTTGTGGCCAAATTTTGACAAGTTGGTAATCCGAAGCGACTGCCTTTGTAGTATTATATAATAGACTAGTTGGCTTCCCCGGTCCAGCCCGGGGTATTTTTATCACAGATGAGGTAGATGGTGCGGTTGCCAGCAAAACTACCGCACTGCAACCCCCCCCCCGTTTTTTCATACGAATGACCTACCTTGCGGCGTCCATTTCGGTTCACTGCATCCTCGTGATCCTGAGGTAGAAATGAACTTCACCGCTCTCCTTTACATGACAATGAGAAAATGCTTGGTCAAACATGATAAGCCTTCCATTCCTTAGAAAAACGTAAACAAATCAATAAATCGATAGAAGGACCCAACGAATCGCCGCAAAAAGTAGCCTATCATCTGCGCAGGGGTCGAAAACCGTATGTGTGCAAAGTTTCAGCTGAATCGGTTGAGCGGCGCGCGTTTCTATAACGCACATAGCCTTCAAACTCACATTTTTGAGTTATATATATATATATATATATATATATCAGTGGCGTACCGAGGGGGGGGGGGGGGCGGGGGGGGCGCGCGCCCCCCCCGAGAACGGGTCGCGAAATTTTTGAAAGTTACTTACATGGGTTATAAAAATGTGCAAGTGACTTGTTTTTACTTGTAAATAATTAAAATAATTTTTAAAATTTTTTAAAAATTCATTTTAGCCTTATAAAAAAATTTTTTTCGGGGGCGTGGCTGACGCCACGCCCCCTTTTTCCAGATTTTAGGGGTCGGGGACCCGGAAAAATTTTGAGAAGCACCCCAAAAATTTTTTCGGAGTGCGTGGCTAACGCCACGCACCTTCTTTAGAAAAAAATTTTTGTCGCGCCCCCCCCGAGCCGAAATCCTGGGTACGCCACTGATATATATATATATATATATATATATATATATATATATATATATATATATATATATATATATATATATATATATATATATATATATATATATATATATATATATATATATATATATATATATATATATATATATATATATATATATATATATATATATATATATATATATATATATATATATATATATATATATATATATATATATATATATATATATATATATATATATATATATATATATATATATATATATATATATATATAGATAATGATGTTTGTATAAAAACCAAAATATGTAGATCGCTATTGTTACATTCTCATGTACAAAATAAATACAGAGTGTCCGTAAAGTATACACTGTTTAATCGTTAATATCCTTCTTCCAACAAGTCTTTCGCCTTGATTCAGAACCGTTTTGTAGAGCTGGCTTCAACTTAGATTTACAGTATGGAGGGAATCACCGATCGCTCTTCATTACTGTAAGATTGCGATAGAAACTTGAAACATATGGTGTCAATGTGGAAAAAGCTGCCGTCTCAAAATTTTCAAGAAAAATGTGGAAACTTGTGTGTTAAGGTTTTTATAGACGCTGAGTTCAATACTCAACTATTCACAAGATTGCGAAGCTTTCTAAACAGTGTAACCGCACTTTTTAGGAACATTGAAAAAATGGCCGCTACCTCTTACCCGGCATAACTCTTCAATGAAGCACCATAATAAGTTGGAAGCTTTAAAGTTAGAATCAACAACTCTAATTAGCCTAGTGTAAAAGCTTTCGGGCTGTTTTGTTTCCTTTCTGAAACAAAAAATGGCCTTTCATGGCTCAAAACCCTCTTTGAAGTTTCTGCCGTAATCCTACAGTAATGAAGAGAGATGGGTGCGTTCTATACTGCAAATCTAAGTTGAAGCCAGCACTACAAAACGATACCTAAAGCAAGGCAAAAGACTTGTTGGGAAGAAAGATATTAACGATCAAACAGTGCTACATACTTTACGGACACCCTGTATTCTGAAAAAATTTCCTCGAAGGTGCGTAAGATCTCGGTGACCATCATCATTTGTGCGTTTAACATCCATTACGTTACTGTCTTTAAGATGGATAACCATTTTCAGTGCTTTAGTTTGAGCCTTAGCATGATGTTTACCGAACTTACTTTCTTTTCTTGTTTAGGAAGGTAGATGAACAAACGCTTTTTCGTAGAAGCCATTATGTTAGAAACTGATTACTTCCAAACACAGTGTTCAAACCCTAGTCACGGAAGGATCGTCGATTTTTTCATTGTTCCACTCTGAACAATTGAAAGGAGAAATTATAGGGTGACCGAAAAGTATGGAAGTTACATTTACTAACGTAAATCTGTCATCAAACATCAAATCCTGATTTTATTATGTCCCCGTCACAAACAGAGCTTGAGTATTGATATTTAAAGAAATTGTTCGAAATGGCTTCCTCTGACCCTGCAGGTCCGGAGCCTTGTCTTCACTGAAGCGACCGTACGGCGCAGATAATCAGTATCAATTTTAGTCTAGGCACCTTCCATTTCGTTGCGCAGACACTCCAAACTTGTGGTATTCTTCTCCTTCATACTGTTCTCTCGCACACTCGACGCGGAGAAGCCCATGGGGTTCAAGTCAGGACTTTGGACGGCCAAAGATCCTTGGGCAGGTATTCATCTAAGTTGGCTGAAATATACCTTAACGTCGAAATCGCCGAATGCTCCGGTGCCCGTCTTCCTGGAATATCATTTGTAGATGACTTCTTTTCCAAGGAAGGACGTACTTTTCTAAAACTTCTTCTTGGTACACAGTGGCGTTGATGTTGACATTCGGCGAAAACAAGCGGCGCCTTACCATTCTCCGAGATTTCGGCCCAGACCGGGAGAAGAAGTGACTTTTTAGTAATTTTCGTTTTCATGACTGTTTATTCTTCGGACTAGTTAGCTGACGGTCATTCTGAGGATTGCGATACCCTTCGATGGTAAAAATTTTTTCATCCGGAAACAAAACATTCTCAAAGCGGCGCACCTCGAAAAGTTCCAACAACTTCCTGCATTTTTCCAAACAACTCACTCTTGCTGCTCAGCTCAGTTGATGTCCAGTGAGCATCCGGTAGCTCCGAAGTCCCAGTTTATCCTTCGCCATAGCTTGGACCGACGAACGTGCTATGTTCAGGCTTTCGCTATGCCGTTCAGGCTGACTTCGTCGTTCCCAAATCCTTTTTCTGGTAATTCCTCAATTCTCCTTGTGATCAACGTTCGCAGACGGCCAATTTTCGGCTTTAGAGCAGCATTTCCTTCTTCTTTCCACTTTTTGATAATTTTCTGCACCTTATTTAAAGGCGTGTCTAGCTTCCTTGCAATAGCTGCCGCGGACTCGCCGTGTTCACTAATCGGGCAATGATTTCGCGGTGAGGGTACGCGTTCATAGTTTCTGGGTAATTAGAAGACCGTTTGTTACAAACTGTGAAGCCAAAACAATTTTATTTGCGCCAACTATCAAACGATGGGACACGATCATACATGGCGCCCATCTGTTTTGCTTTTTGTTGGACTTGAGCTTTTCAATCGTGCACAAGTATGAATTATCTTGTGAATTTAGTAATTCCAGTCTACTATGATGGAAGACTTCCGAACATCAACTCAATTGATTTCAGTGTGTGTGTGTGTGTGTGTGTGTGTGTGTGTGTGTGTGTGTGTGTGTGTGTGTGTGTGTGTGTGTGTGTGTGTGTGTGTGTGTGTGTGTGTGTGTGTGTGTGTGTGTGTGTGTGTGTGTGTGTGTGTGTGTGTGTGTGTGTGTGTGTGTGTGTGTGTGTGTGTGTGTGTGTGTGTGTGTGTGTGTGTGTGTGTGTGTGTGTGTGTGTGTGTGTGTGTGTGTGTGTGTGTGTGTGTGTGTGTGTGTGTGTGTGTGTGTGTGTGTGTGTGTGTGTGTGTGTGTGTGTGTGTGTGTGTGTGTGTGTGTGTGTGTGTGTGTGTGTGTGTGTGTGTGTGTGTGTGTGTGTGTGTGTGTTATACTTCTTTCTGAACTGATGCGTCCAAGGCTTGAGGTGTTAGGTTGATGGTTACCGAAAAATCCAACCAGTACCATCTCTTCACTACCCATATATCATGCTGACCCTGCACGTCATTCGCCTCTCACAACCAGAGGTCAGCAAATAAAGGACCAGCGGTTTTCTTAAATATGTTCTGCAGATATTGAGTACATTGTTTGGACGTTTTGTGTTCCATCACAAGTGCATTCTGTTCCTGAATCATTTGACGAGCCTTTTCCTTTCAATAATACTATAAGTGCGTTGTGATCTATGTGAACTGCATTCATAAAAACAAGCTTTATCTTAGCTATTGTCATAAGATGAGCAGACTCACAAACACACTGCACGTGACTTCACTGTGCCTATGCTACTTTTCAATACAAAGGATTAGTGTCCGTTCAACGGAGCTGGTGCATGCAAAACCGGTATTTGATAAGTGCTGGTGACGTGCTGGATCATGCAATCAGCTGTTGCATTGTCATCGCTTGTGACTGTGATCTGTATACCATGTATTCCTGGGCTCTGCCCACTAGAATTTTTCGTGGACACCTTGTCCAAAAAGTACTAACAAGGGAAAGATACCAGGTTAAGTTGGCAATAGAAGACGGGACTAAACGTCTTCAAACGTTGATTCCAACTCTGCTCTCTTTTTTTGCAATACAACGGAAGAAGTCACAGGCTTTTGAATGTCCTGATCCGTCAAGATTTGAGTGGCATAAAATTAACGAAGTTCTCTACAAAAACGCTTATTAGATTTCCACTAACTGTGTTCCCTCCTTGTAGGTAATATAACTAAAGAAAGATATCACCCACTTTCAGGCTTTTTGTAAAGCTTTTCGCTAATTTTCTGCCACTTAAAGCTTGACAAATTTGGAGTCAAGCGCTCGTAACATCTTTCGGATGTATTGCAAAAGAGTAAAGCAGATTTGGAACCAGCGCCCGAAAACTTATCTAGTGACAAAAATCGCGTCGATTGCCAGCATAATTTAGTTTCCTTCCTTTATAGTTGTTTGGAGAAGTACTTAATTCGTAAGAAAAGGTGAAAAAGCTACGTTTTATTCCCATCCTGAGACCAAGTTTAATGGTTTTTATGCGTAATGAACACCGGCACAATCCACCGAGGATGGAGTAAAACCTACTCATAGATTACTATGCGTTGAAAGTGTTTTGTACACAAACTGTTGATGTGCTTTCGGTGTTTTTTTATTGAAGGAAGGTAAGGACTTTGATCTGCCTTCCTAAATCGAATGTTCACGCAGAAATTTCTTAATCTTTCCGAAAAATAAAGATTGATTTCGAACTCAAGCGGATGATTGTGCTAGCAGTCCTTAGCATAAAATCGGCTGAGCGGAGGAAAAGCTGTATCAAACAGGGTCGGAAGTGATTCTAGGCATTGCTCTACGAGTTTTTTGCCATCGTTGTTGAAAATAAAAACTTTTGGAACCATTTGGTAAATGTTTGAATATTCAGTGTCTGCAGAGCCTAGCAGGTAACGCGGAACATATCACAAACTTTCGTAAAACTGCGATTTGCCTCAAATATTGTAATGAAAGGTTATCTTTTCATAAGGAAACATGCCTGCTATTGCTGTGAGTGATGTTGAGATCTGTTTATATGATAAACGTGGCCGTCATGTCTTCTTGAATGCAAAAAATCCCAGGATGGAATTGCTTGGATATCACCCTTGAATAGCTAATATCTTCTTTATTTGATTGTTTATTTGATACGGACAAGGCGTGCACATCCAACACAATAACACACAATAAACACCACACAGAACAACTAGCAACAAAGAAAACAAGAAAACCTTAACCAAACCAGCTCAAGTCCAGCCCGCAAGATTTTTTCTAAGAATTGAAAGAGTTAAGCTTGTTTAAAGGCCGGGCATACTTCGATTTAGTTGCGACGCGATTTGGCACTACTCTAACTCTCCTTAACTTACTGTAAACATATTTTAAATAGAAGATAGGGCATTTTATCCACGTAAGTTATACACATTATGCATGAGCAGTGTGCTACAAAGCAGTGTGCTTTCCAAAAATCTTATAAGATTTGCAAAAAACCCAGTTTGAAAGATTCTCTGAGCTTCCGACGATTTTTTGTTGATTTATCTGCCGCGGGCGGAAAAATCCATCGCCTGGCGTTTTTTCAACCGAGTTAGGGGCTGAAAAAATGTAGGGTTTGATGATTTCTGGCGAACTGCCAAATCGCGTCGCGACTAAATCGCGTGAAGTACGTCCGGCCCTTTAGATGGGCATGAATTCATCACATCATCATCAGTAGTTTTCATCAGATTGCGTTTCGAAATCCATTTTGCACTCATGATGTATAATTATTAGTAGTCGTCTGTAAACAGGGCAACACGTAGAGTCTGTAACTTCACAGAACCGTTTGCAGATTCGGAAAGCGGATATGCTATCAGTGTCAGTGTCCCCAAGGGACCAAGTGATGTACATCTCCTTATTGCCAGTGCGACTAGATATCGTGCTTGTATAGCTACATATATAACATCTTTTCTTCAGCTTTTCTCTGTATCTCTCATCTGGAAATTTCTTGAAAGCTTCGCAAGGTATGAAACCCCGTTTTTATCTATATAGTTTGTTACATATGATCTTGTTACCGCAATCTTTGTTCTTTGAAGAGTTTCATTTGTAAAGACTAGATACTGCAACGTGAAACTTCCTTATTTCTCATTCTCTCCCTTCATTCTCATTGTCTAAGATCATGGAAAATAACAGTGTTTCTGAAACTGCATAGCGAGCTTTGTGCTATGATATGCTCGCAATCACCTTCTGGAAAGAATCCGTGCCAAGACCGGGTTCATACTTTACTGGTCGCCGGGGCCCACGAAAATTTCAACGCAAAAACCATGTAACTTACGCCCTTTCAGTTAGAGTAGACTTAATACAACTATAGTACGAAGACGCCTTTTCAGATGACAAGAGATTTTTATCAAACGTTTTTTTGCCTTCCACAAATGCGAGAGAAGTTAGTTTCTACATTTTTTTTTTGTCGAATGAGGGTTTCATCGGATCCAAACTTCACTACGGTGCTCAACCGACCGTAATCTATGCAGTGAGCACAGTTAGCGCCACTTACACGTCCAAAGTACCTAATTAGTGCTTCCAACTAAACTTTTTCTGTCAATTTTTTGATCAGAACTCTCTCTTAAATTGTTACACTCAATGAGAAGTTTATAGCCATTGGTTTGTTGCCTCCGTATGGCGAGATCAAAAAAGTACTCTAAAAGTTTAGCTTTAGAGAATTTGCACTCATCATGAAACCTGAATATAATAGAAAGAACGTTTTTTTAGGAATTTTTCTTTGCCAATCTTTCTACGGTGCCCAATCGTGCCAGGTGCTTGTTCTCATTTGACTTCTTTTGTCTGATTATATGCTTCATTTCGCTCCTAACTATATACTAATTTTATTAAGAAATGCTCTAGCTTTGCTCTTTTCCTTAGTGTATTGCAATCCACTATAGGAGGCATCATCTTTTTGCTTTGTAAATGCCACATTATGTTTATCTCAAGAAGGTGGACATCGAAATTTGGAAAGCTTTAAATGAATAGCCCAAAGAATATCTTCTGCTCAATGCATACGGTTTACAACACTCTATATCATCCATATTATCTCGCGATACTTTGCACTTATATGGTGCCCCATTCTCATAAAAAGTCAGCTTTTGTTGGGAGCTGCATATATCTTTAGATGTAGTTCAACATTGGTAATGGGAAGAAACTTTTTGAAAAATTCACCGAATGATAGAAGAACCATTCCTAATAAAATGACCTCAGCGTTTCTCTAAACAATCGCACAAAGCGCAGTAGTTCAAAATGATTTGGGGAGGATGCCATAGTAATCGCCGCAAAGGTGACTTTGATTTATAATGGAAACTAAGTGTCGTGTCAGGTTCAAGGTTGAACGAGTACGTAAGCAACCGCGTTTGGCGAAATGAAGCGAAAAGAGAGAAACAGACAAGAAAGGCGGTGATCTATTGACCTTTTCCCTTTGAGAAAAATGCAAATTTCCATAGCATATTAATGGTCCTATGAGATTTCGATGACACAGATACAACTGGAAACAAATAAAATAAAGATTCTACTAATTTCCAGGTACTCCTTGAGTGACTAGTCTAATCCAGAACTTCAAAACAAGCCACGGTTTTTCTCCAAAGAGATTGGAGGAAAAAAGTCAGAATTTGTAGGATTCGGCGATCCTTCGCTTGTCGCTCACAAATGATATGCTGGTCTCTTCCACTACTTGTTTCACCACTATCTCTATCGAAAAACTGAAATTGAGGAAGTTCCGACGCTCGACGACAAATGTTTCCGATTATTAGTTTCCCGTATGTGTTCTCCTGGTAGGGTTGTTTGAACGATCATTTGCTCTGTTTTAGCAATATATGTGGCTTTCGGTTTGATTTTCTTGCTGTCAGTTCTTTTGCTTAGGTATAGTCATAAGGTCACCAATAAAAATTATTTCGTGTGGTTTCTATGATGTATTACGTCATTCCGAAAGTAATTTCGCTTTTTTCAAACGAGCGCCACATCTGATGGAACTAAGGTTTCTAAGAGATCTTGGACGCATTCGATGCAACATTTCATTCTCTTTCTAACGGTTATGAAATTGTTGCAAAACAGTCAATGAGCTTTCAGAAAATAACCAAAGTCTGCGACCCATGCTTTTTGAGATGGTCAAGTTTTACGATCTTTTAAAACTTTCATATCAATCCTCAGAAGGAGTTCAAGTAACGGTTCGATAGAGTAAACCTTATAGAATACAGCATTACTTTTTTCTCCTTTCCATAGCTTGTCATACATTTTTAACAGAATTTTAACTGATGCTACCAATTTTTATACTTGAGCAGCTAAATCCTCGTAGAACATCAAAAGAAAGGCAACTCGCGCACTATTCGATGCAGCTTTTTCTAGTCTTTCTAATGGTGTTTCTTGTTTCCGATTCGTTTAGTTTTCGGGGAGAAATCATCATAACTCATTTTTTTAGCGAGCCCCAGGCTGTACCCGAAAAACTCGAAATTTGATATTTCGAACCCGTAAACCCTCGCTTGCTTTGTAAAATTAATGCTAATTCATAGTATCGTCTTGGTAGCCTCAAATTTCGAAAAATTATGATGTTTGATGCGATTGTGGCTTAGGTGGGCCTGCCAAAATCCGATAGTTCTGTTTAAAAAATCTAAAAAAATATTACGGCGGGCTACGGGGAAGAGAAAAAAGTGATACTGTATTCTATAAGGTTTACTCTATCGAATCGTTACTTGAACTCCTTCTGAGGATTGATATGAAAGTTTTAAAAAATCGTGAAACTTGACCATCTCAAAAAGCATAAGTCGCAGATTTTGGTTATTTTCAGAATGCTCATTGACTGTTTTGCAACAATTTCATAACCGTTAGAAAGAGAATGAAATTCTGCATCGAGTGCATCCAAGGTCTCTTAGAAAACTTTGTTTCATCAGATGTGGCGCTCGTTTGAAAAAAGCGAAATTACTTTCGGAATGACCTAATACAATTTGTGCTCTATAGCTCAATCAATTTTTGTGGTCTGTCTAGCTCAACGAACAGATGAAAATATTTTATTGAAATTCCCATATTGTCGCATCAGATTTTACAATAAGTATCATGAAAGAATTACATTATATTATTCCTGAAATGGTTCTTCAGTCATTGGGAATCACAAGTTCTATTTTTTTGTATTATTTTCAGATCATGTCGATTCTCTGTCATTGTTATACTATGAAGAACTTACGAATTTTTTTCGCTTGTTGCGAAGTAAAATTTATAAAGTATCTGGACACCTTGTTTGGCTTCGAATATCGTATCACTTAATTTAACCTCATAGAAAATTTTTGCAAAGACGATGTAATAGCATTTGGTCCTTTTTCCTATTTCAGCAATAAATCATATGTTAGAATCTTTATCTTTCTTTGGCTAATCATTCTTATACACCTCATAAATTCGAATTCATTTTAGATCTGAATTCACCAACTGTTTTTCCCCATAAAAAATGGCAGAAGGTTAGAAGTGGTAGTTGGGAAGATTCCTACGTTAGCTTTTTTATCTCCATTTTTCACTCCAATATCAAGCTTTAAATTTAGCTCCATTGCTTACTACTGTGTAATTTATGCGATAGCAATCGCCTAATTCACTTAGCGCCCTTTTCGAAGTAAACTATCTCTCGACATTTCGCTCAAGAAACTCAACAAAGATCAATCTGATAGTCCCTTGACGCTGTTTGGACCAACGGAAGCGGCATTTCACTCAATGACCTTCAACGCCGGGTTATTGTTTCAAGGCTACATATTTCTGCATTGGTGATCGCAAACCGGTGCAGGTTAGCCTAGGACTTTGTGATGTGCCCGTCACCGTTTCACGCCTACATAGTTCAATAAAATCAAACTGGAGTGAAAGTAAGTGAAAACAACCGAGCTCATTCCCGAATTTGAATAAAATAGACTTGCAGATTGATTGATCTTTACAAGAAATTATCAGTCATTCAATGTAGTGCTCAAAAGCGGGGTGAAAAAATTCGAAGGACATCATCTAGAGACACTTTGATTTTAATTTTTCATGTGAATTATACTGTCAGCTGCAAAAATAAAAAGCTGAAGTTTCAGAAGTATCAAGCAAAAGCCCTACTTCCCGGTATAGTGATTCTGTACATAATTTCTTGTAGCACATACTGCGTAACCATGTTTGGTCTCATGCTAATGTAATTACAAAGTAGCTTTTTTTTCACTTTATGCGAAAATGGGCAGCTTTACAGCATTTAGAATTGAAGAAGAATGTGTATTTAGGTTTAAGCAGAGTATTAGGCGTCTCACATGGAGCTGCCTAGATGTTCTTTGGTAAAAAGAAAACCGTAGAAGGGGAAAGGTAGAATGACTTCATGATAAAGGCCCATGATGGCGGCAGTCATCATGGGCCTTCATCATGAAGTCTCAAAGGAGTTTTTTTTACAAGGCTTCAAGTGTAAGCAAGTCACTTGCACATTTTCATACATGTAATTAACTTTCAAAAATTTCGCTTGGTCCGCCACTGGTCTACACCTTGAATTGAGTGTTCTCCCACATCATCACTGCGTCCAGTACAAGAGCTGACATACGCAGTCATCCTTTCTCCCAATGTACATCTCGCATGGAAAGATTTTAAGGTCGCGTTTTTTTCTGTTCGGCTAAGCAAGCAAATAGATTCGTCGGTGCCAGAGGTGTCAGAGGCATTGCTGGCCTCGTAGTCCTGTATGTAAAGACTGAGAAGGGAGTATGTGTGATTAGGACTGAATGAGGATAAAACAAAATGTTTACGACAACATTTTGTTTTATCCTCATTCAGTCCTAATCACACATACTCCCTTCTCAGTCTTTACATACAGGACTACGAGGCCAGCAACTGAGAAGGGAGTATGTGTGATTAGGACTGAATGAGGATAAAACAAAATGTTTACGACAACATTTGAGTAAAGAGTCTTGAAAATCCTTATAAACTAACAATTAATAGAAAGGTTGAAAATAAAGGACTTCTTTTTTTGAAACGTTGTAAAGCTTTTCGATGATTCATCAAGAAGAATCTAGGTCTTCAAAAGTCTTCAATCTTCATAAAGCCCTTGAAAACCCTCCAACTTTTATTATTTATTTTGTTGGTCCCTGTTCTTGATGAAGCAATGCGGCAATTTCCTAGCTGTTCCTGGGGCTTATTTAAGCTAAAAACAAGTTCAGTTCTACTATGTCTTTTGTTTGCGGCATAAGGAGCTCAAGTTTTTCAGTACTCGGGCCTTGTGTTTTGTCGCTTGTAACCTCGTAAAGGTAACATTTGACCACAAAATATCTTCAACGCTCACTTCGCATACTTAGAGGTTAGCTAAGGAGAAACTTTGATCACCGGACGGACCGAAGTGGTATTCAACTCAACTGGCACATGCCAGAACAACAATATCTAGATAGACCTGCTCAAATTTCGAATAAAAAATTCTGCATGCAGTACAGTTTTCCATGTTTCGCCGAGGTCCCTTATCACTGGTTTTTTTCTATCAAATACTTAATTACTGCTTCGTACATTTTGATAGTCGTCCACAAACCATCACTTTAGTTAGCAGTCTCTGATAAGTTAGTTTGACCCAGAGACAATGTACATTTTTCCTGAAGCATTTTCGAAGCTGCTATTTTATATGCTAGCTTTGAAAATTGAAGGAAGCTGCATATTTCTTGCCCCTTCAGTCCTGCCATATTTGCTTTAATCCCCAGCTACGTGTCCGGAGGAAGGACGTTATTGAAAAGTATTTTGACGCTCCCTTTCGGCTCTTTTCAAAGTATAAGAAGCTAAGCATTTTAAAAGCCGAAAAAATAATCTAAAATAAAATGTAACCCATACGGCAAATTCTGGCATTTCAACTATTTTTATACGATATAACGGTTTTTGAACTCATGTATTTAGTTGAAGCACACAATTTGAGGATCGAAAAATCAAGAGAAGAATATCAGGGGTTCCCCCGCTATGAAATGAAATCGCAAATTAGCACTCTCTATAAAACTGCTTGCACTTTACGATAGGAGATTCGAATATTCAAAATCTGGTAAATCGTGACAGTTCGAAGGTAGGTCAAGAAAGTGGACGATTTTTGTCTATCGAACTTTTAGTTGATTTTTTTCTATTGACTTTTTTTTGTAATGCTATGTTTTCATTCAAAAGAACATTTCTATACAATAGGTTTCTGTGAGAGTTTTGATATGTCAAACTAACCGCCTTGAAAAGAAATTTGGGTTTTGCCCTATATCTGGCCATCTATATGACTAACACAGGGAGTGCGCTCAGACAACAAAAACTTGCGCAGAAAAGAGAGAAATAATTTTTCAACTAAAATATGATTCTTGACAAAATAACAGTTCTTAAGGTGAGAATAATATAGTTCAAGCATCAAGGAGAAAGCGGTCGCAGCTACGGATTTTACGAAGTACGAATATGCTGCGCTTGTAAATAGTTCTGGGGGCCTAGGTCTGTGATCGCCAAAAATTGCAAAACGCTTGTTAAACTATGCGGGTGATGCCGTTTGCAATGGAGGTCATAAAGCGTCCAAATATCTTCAAACTATTGGCTGTTGAAGGACAGCGCGATACACAACGCAGGGGCGTGTTACCGTAGCTACTTCTCGAAAAGAGGGATAACGAACGGGCCAGAGATTCGAGACGAGAGGAAAGGTTAACCCGCAGTGCTATATAAGCTCGAAGTGAGATCATTTGGCACCGCTCCTTACCACCATGGATATCGAGCACCGCATCAAGGCTTACCGCTTTGTGGCCTATTCGGCTGTCACCTTCTCCGTAGTCGCGGTGCTTTCGGTGTGCGTTACCCTACCCATGGTATACAACTACGTCCACCATGTCAAGAGATCCATGCACAACGAGATCAACTTCTGCAAATCGTCCGCTAAGGACATCTGGAGCGAAGTCAACCACATGAAGAACATCCCAGCCGGAAACAGAACCGCCCGTCAGGCCGGATACGACGCTGGAGTCAATGGTGGAAGCGCCTCTGGCTCTGCTGGAAGCCACTGCGACTCGTGCTGCATGCCAGGAGCTGCCGGACCAGCCGGTACCCCAGGTACCCCAGGTCGTCCAGGAAAGCCAGGAGCACCTGGACTCCCAGGAAACCCAGGACGCCCACCACAGCAGCCATGTGAGCCAGTCACACCACCACCATGCAAGCCTTGCCCAGCTGGACCACCCGGAGCACCCGGAGCACCAGGAGCACCTGGAGATGCTGGACGCAACGGTAACCCCGGTGCACCCGGACAAGACGCCGCCCCAGGACAACCTGGACCAAAGGGACCCCCTGGACCAAGTGGAAACCCAGGAGCCCCAGGAAACAACGGAGCACCAGGAAGCGATGCAGTTTCTGAGCCACTCGTACCCGGAGAACCTGGACCAGCTGGAGGACCAGGACCACAAGGACCACCCGGACCCAATGGACAGCCTGGACATCCAGGAAGCCAAGGTAAGCCTCATAAACACATCTTGAAGTATTGCGCTGCTCAACTCATATCTTTCAGGCCAACCAGGACCCAAGGGACCCAACGGAAGCAATGGACAGCCTGGTGCCGATGGAAACCCAGGACAACCAGGAAAAGCTGGAACTCCCGGAGGTCCAGGAGAGCCAGGAATCTGCCCCAAGTACTGCGCTATCGACGGCGGAGTTTTCTTCGAAGATGGAACTCGTCGTTAAGACGCAGTCTAGTCCCCATCATAGCATTAGAAATAAAATTTTTCGCATCAAGTTGTGTTGGCTACAAGGGAAAAATTGGAAGTTCTACAAAAAGAGTGAAGCTCTACAAGTATTAGGATACAAAAAATTTGTCAGAATTCAGTAAAAATAATTTCACCTACTGTCGTATTGTTAAGCTGTTTGTTTCTGAATCTAAAGGCATCTCTGATTTACCATAACAGCAATGCTGCACCAAAACAGCGCTTTGTTATTCACAAAGAGATCCGCTAGCGACTCGTTTACGGCTAGAATGAGAATTGTACAGCTTGAACCTCTTCGAAATCGCGACTGTTCGATCCCCTGCGGGCTTCGCATAAGCGAGTTTTACCCCTGCAATCAGTCTTATATCGGGCTTTTCTCGATGTCTAATAGTTGGCGAAAATTTGTATAAAAGTTATATTCAGGCTTTATAAAGATCACTGAAATTTTTTTTTTGGGGGGGGGGGGGAGGGGCTTGGGAGTCGGCAATATGAGCAGAGACTCGCTCATACATATCTTACAAAAAAAGCTATCAACAATACCCTCAAGTCTTTCTCTTTGATTTTCTTATGGCGCTTTAAAGATTTTATTTACACATTATTTTAATACATCCTGTCTAAACTGTCTATACATGGTGATAAAACATTTTTGCAGCCCTACTGAAAATACTCGTGCAAGCAGAAGTAAATCGAAGTAAATAAATAAATACTACCTTTTCTAAAGTGATGTTTTGAAAGCTGGTTCCTATGGTATAGAAATGCAAGTTCGGATCTATTTCTGAAGAACTGTAAAAATTTGAAAAAGAAAACCATCCAATGCGTTCATGCGTTCATTTCGGGATATGACGGCACAAACAAAAGAGAAATTATCCAAGAGTCAGATGAGTTGACTAGGCAACTTACAGAATCATGTGCTCTGTGACACACCCAATAAAAAATTGAGAAACTCTCAACAATTCACCACTTCACACCGTTTGCAGCATTTTATTTTCATTATCTATCTTCCATTCCTGTTTGCAAGAAGATTATGGTGGGTGATGTTGTTCATGACATTTATCCAGCGGATGGTGTCGATCATAAACATTTTCAGAAACTGAAAAGCAAATGTCCGCCGTTTGAAAATTTTCGACAGACATGCCAATCCGTAATCACGCACTAGGTAAGATAGCAACAGCTAAAATCCACATCATTAGCATTTAGCTCTGCCAAACAATAATCAGAACAAATCTTGTGCATAGTTGATGCCGCGTCAGGATTTCACACATAATCCAAGCAAAATCAATTTGTTGATTGCAGAGTTTGTACATAGATTGATCTCATTGTTCTTGACAAATTATCCACGCTTTTCGCTTTTCCAAATATTTTGCCTAGCAGATATTTGAAAAAAAAGTCTCTGCATTGGGTGCAATAATTCTTTATAATTATATTATAAATATAATACTAGGTTGGCTAAAAAATAAGTCGGTCGTTTTTAACGTTTTGGAATGTTACAAATTAATTCGTGTAAGAATGTATAGTACCATTGAAAAGAGAAAAAGTGAAGAATCGGATAGTCATCTGTTTCAAGCGACAATCATTATGTCGACAACAAAGTTGTGCAGTAAAGTAGAATAGTCAGATTTTTGAACTAAATTCGAAAAACGTGCAGCAAAAACGAACTGAAGTTTAATAGGCTGTGAAATGTACAACTATCAATCACACAACAACTTATAAAATTTCCAGTCATTTGCACGACCATAAATTACCAAAATAGAGCGATCTGGATTGCCCAAAAGCTAACTTTCATGAATGCTTGGAAATCCTCTCTTTTCGGCTGCAGAAATCGCAAGCAGCAGATTACAATCTTCATTGTGATTCGCCATGTAACTAAAGGTTGTATTAATTCAAACACCAGATTACTCGTATGTGCGCTCATTAGGCTGAGAATGTTACTCACAAAGTCACAAAAGTAATTTTTTTAGAAGGCTAACCGTTTAAGAGCATTGGCTTTTATTGGTGACGGAGAATTCTAATTATATGACATGTGGAAGTGAAAGCTCGAAGCTACCCCCTTCTACAAAAATTTGAGCTAAAACACAACAACTCGAATTGTTATAGCAGGGCTCGGCATGAGGTGGCCTTTTCAATTTTTGAAAAACGAAGTCCCTGTAGAATTCGGCACAAAAATACGACATCACCTATGACGCGATCATGAATAGATCAAAACGAATAACGGAAAATAATGGAACAAAACATAAAAGCAACATCGACAGACGAAAAAGAAACTAAAGATGTTCGTAATCTCCGAATTGGCGGCACGCTGTGTCCGGCGCGCACCCTTGCGCGCTTGGAGCAGACTTGCCGCAGCCAAACAAAATATTTGGAGGCCTGTAACTAGGCGAGGAAAAGGGGGTTTGGAAAGCTTCAAAAACTCAGTTGTGGGGTTTTTGATGTAGAACAAAGCTATGTTAGAAATGTGGGAAAATTATGTGAAGGAAGGGAAATATATGACTTTATATTTTTACAGCCATCTCAGGTGGCTGTCTAGGTGGCTGGAAAGCCAACTAACTGCTAAAAAATTTTGCCATGCTTTCAGTTCACATAATTTTTTTTCAAAATTTTTCCCTAATAGTCCCAACTCCCTATTGCCCATCTGCACACCAATTTTGGTATCATTTCATTTTCTCTTCGCTGTAAACAAGTCCTTTGTTTATTTCGAGGCAGATTTGAATTCGCGCGCTTAACCGGCGAACAGGTTGAAACGGAAATTTTTGGTTTTTGCAGATCGAGAAGGCAGAAATGACAATTTGCGTCTTCTTTAGAAGATGGGTGACATAAACGCAGAAGGCGATTGTGTGTGTGTGGGAGGGGGGGGGAGGGGAGAGTTGGGGTCTCCGCTTCGACGAAATCCCCCTTGCTTTTTATTCCAAAACGATATCCAGCTCGCCCCGTAAGCCACCTGTGCCGAGCCCTGTGTTATAGAGCTTCGAAGTTTCATGTCAAACCAAACTTAATTGTTGCATAGTCATAGTAGACTGTACCGTAGTAGACTATACCGTTATTGTTATCTGGTCACAAGCTAAAAATTGAACAACATTAAACTTCTTTATAATTTCGGCGGGGTTTGAATAGAATAAGCATCATTTTTCGAAGATGGATCTTCTTCATCAGATGAGCTTGAGGTCATAAAATCTTGTGGTGATAAAAGTACCAACATGACTAACAAGGAAAGCTACCTAACTTAGCTCGGTCTTTTGGCAAGGGGCATATACAGGGTGTCCCAAAAAGATGTGCACACTGTTTGACGTTAATAACACCATTGCTTTCATGTTTTTTGCCGAGCTTAACGTGCCATTCTGTAGAACGAGGTTCAACTTAGATTTGCTGTGTGGAGAGAAATACCGATCCTTCTTCATTACTGTAAGATTACGGTAGGAATTTCGAGGAGGATTTTAAGCCATTGAAAGCGGTATCTTGCGGTAATTCGCCCCAGAAAAAAGCCAAACAAGCCAGAAACTCTTGGACTGGTTTAATCGAAGGTGCTGATTCTAAATATGAAATCTGCACGTCAGTACACTGTTTCTTTCATGAGTTATTTCAGATTTAGAGTAACAACTGTTTCTCCAATGTCCATCAGAAATGTGGATACGCCATCTAGAAAGCTCGAAAAACTCATGAAAAGTCATGTAATGAAATCGGCACGCCTGAAAACCTTGTCATACAAATTTTCAGAATTTTTTGAAATTATTTCATTAAAAGGCCTATTTCACAGTGACGCTGTATGCTGAAAGTTCATACCGTAATCCCACAGTAAAGAAGAGGGATTGGTGATTTGCTCCACACAACAAATCTAAGTTGAACCTCGTTGTACAGAATGGCACTTTAAGCCCGGCAAAAGACATGAAAGCAGGACAGTTATTAACGATCAAACAGTGTGCACATCTTTTTGGGACACCCTGTATATTCTGAATCAGCTTCAAATGCTGATTTCAGGTATGCTATTCCTAGCGCCGAGTAATTCCGAAGCGAGTTATGGGCTTTTTCATGCGCAAAATTGGCATACTTCCGAACATGGGAAGTCTGCCTGTAAATAAAAATCTATAAGAAGTGAGATTCATAATAACACAAGTCCAATCTTCCATACTAAAAAAGAAGCTTAACGCATGTGTATTAGCACTTAGATGATCAGCCGTGATGCTAATGAGTTGATGAGTATGTCAATTTTGCGCAGGAAAAAGCCCATATTACTTCAAAATGGTGCGCGGCAGCTAGAAATAGCATATTTGGAATCAGCGTTTGAAGTTGACTCAGAATATGTATGCTCCTTGCCAAAAGGCCAAGCTAATTTAGGTAGCTTTTTGTAAGGAATATCAAGACTCTCAAATATAGCTTAGAGATATCAAGATTCAAATATCGATCTCACTCACTATGGCTGCAAAAAATTCATATGGGATAGGTATAGTCGTCCCCACCCCACTAGTCGGTCGATGGACGAATTCGAATTCGAACTGGAGCAAGCAGGTCGCGGCAGAGCACGGCAAATTAGCTCTCCGTTCAAATTCGCGCATTCCCTTTGCGTATTTCTTAGCCATTGCTTAGCAGTTTTTGTATTGTTACAACTTTTTGATCTATATTGAGTTTTTTGTGATTGCTGAGCGTTGTCTCCTGCCATGCTCTGTCGTGACAGGCCTGCTTCAATTCAAATTTGAATTCGTCCACCGACCGACTAGTGGGGTGAGGGCGACTATATTAGTGGGTTGATCATTGTTGCAGCGCTGCTACTCGGTGCTTGCTTTCACTTTCTTTTTTGTTGAAAAAGAGTAGTAAGTAGTCAAGTAGTTAAGTAGTCATCCTGATGTATTATTGAACTTCCACTTCAATCTGACGAGATTTGGCGTCTATCCTAGTAAAATTAAGTGAATACTTGGTGAGTTTTTACATACATAGTCAACATTCTTTCCAGCGGTCTTTATAATACCTTCTTTGTGAACTCTCCTGTAACGATAATTAACAAAGGTGTTTTTGTGAATAATTTTCTCATTGAATAATCATGTTTACTTACATATGCATGATGTGCCAAAAAGGGCGTGTTTCGTTGGGTGCTCAAAGGATACAGGATGGGCTTATCAACGGATCAAGCTATAGTTGATTTCACAATCATGATCATCATAATACAGTAGTAAGTCGGAAGTTGGCTGTTTTTTCCTTAGAGGAGATCTCAAATCCTCTCCTCAGCAGTTGAGATGTGCTCTGCATGCAGACAATATATCCAACCTTTCTTCTTGCTTTGTTGCGTACTATAACGAGCAAGTCTTCTACTTCAATACTCTTGAGTTTGAAAATTTAGAAGTTAATTTGAAAAGGGAAGTTGAATTATTCAGAAACATGCCTATGCAGTAGCATATGAAAACAATACGTAATAGTAATTTGCCACCGAGGGGTTTGAGGAGCAGAAAATGTCTTTTCTATCAGTTCATAATCACTTTTACGGATCGTCTGATTAGGTGCTGTTAATTCTCACAAATGGAAGTGGGAATTTTTGAAAGTGTACTCTACAGCCACGCCCAAAAGTTCTCAGAAAGGCTTCCGTCTACTAGATGCGGAACAAAATGTGAAGGAAAAGCATTGGTGTGCTTCTTCAAAATCTCACTTTCTGATATAGGTGCTTCAAAACTCTAAAACTGTTTTCAACACGTTATGATTAGGACATTTCATTAGAGGAATTAACTCATCGTCAGTGGTTTTTTCGTGGCCTCTTGCAAAGTTGGCGCCAGTAATTTAACTAAAAATTGGCTATACACTATACAGGGTGTCCTAAAAAGATGTGCCTACTGTTTGGTTGTTAATAACTCTTTTGTAATAAAGTCTTTCGAGAAGCTTGATGTATCATTTTGTAGAGCTCGCTTAAACTTGTGATTAGATCTACGGTACGGAGCGGATTATGGACTGCTCTCCATTACTATAAGATTGTGGTGAGAACTTTGGAGAGGGTTTGACTATGAAAGACCATATTTTGCCTCAAGGAAAGAAAACAGCTTGACAACTTTCACACTGGGCTGATTTGAGTTGCTAATTCCGAATTTGAAGTTCGCAACCTATAATAATGCTGCTAAAAAGTTATACGAGGTATGCATAGCAACCGTTTTTTAAATGCTCCCAAAAAATGTGAATAACCGTTTAGAAAGCTTCGCAATCTTGAATGTAGTTGAATTCAAACTCAGCGTCCATGAAAACCCTATTCTCCTGTTTTCACATTTTTTGAAAATTCTTGAAACGGCGGCTTTTTACAGTGACGCCATATGCTTGAAGTTTTTACCGTAATCCTACGATAAGCCGGCTCTACAAAACGGTACTAAAACATCTCGAAAGATTTCATTACAAGAGAGTTATTAACAATCAAACAGCAGGCACATCTTTCTGGGACACCCTGTATAAATGCTCAGAAGCTCTTTTGGAATCAGCCAAGTCCCCTGAATACTGGTACAATTTCTAACTTAGACCAGTCAAATTATGAGGATTTCCACCTCGATTTCTCTCAAGCTCCTGAAGGTAATTATGCCTAAATATTCGTTGAAGATGCTATCCCGGTTTCCCTTGCCATAAGTGCATGGTCTAAGTTGCCACTTCTCCTTAAATTATAGCTTCGTGAATATTAAGAAAAAACTGCGATTTCACATTTGAAGATCAACTATAATGGTCTCGAACAGATGAAGTGGTTTTTTCAAGGCACACTTCTCTGAAGCGCTGCAAAAAGGAAAGCCTTCCTTCTGTGTTTTAACCCTACTGTATGGAATCTCACTCTTGAATAGCGTAAGAAATATCCTAATGCTTTATTTGTTGGACTGACATCGGTCGAGATAACGTAGGAAACTAATAGATTTCATGGTTTCTGCAAATTAATGCTGTCAAGTAATCATAGGCGTTTAAGAAGTCATTTGAGTTCCCTAATTGGTAAATATGACTGGAACGTAATCAATTTACAATGTTACAAATTTTCACTCTATTAGAGCTCACTTACTGTTCACTTCGCGTTAGAGGTGCGATAGTCGGATTCTCCGCCTACCTTCACTTTTGAGCTGGTACAGGGTGACCACCTTCACTTTTGGGTTTGAAAATTTTTTTGCTAAAGCTCAAAAGAAGGAAAACAAGCAAAAGGAATGTAAAAGAAAGTATTAAGAGCATATATCTATGTAGTAGGTCGATCCAGGCAGTTTAACGGCCGAGAACAGAATTTCGAATGATAAAATAATGAAAAATCGTGAAAAATCATTCCACTGTTACAAATCTGCTGGCTGAAGACCTCCGCAGTTGCTACTTTATAGGTTTTGAAGGGTAAGTGTTGTTCTATCAGAAAGTGAAAGAATCAGTTTGATTTGAGGAGTGGCCGCCGAGAACGAGAATTTTGAAAAACCTTCAAAAGTCTTCTCAATTTTAGGTTGCTTAATGACAGCTGACATTTAAACTCTTATAAATCCGGACTTTGAAGGTGTGTAATGTTGCGACTTCATAAGTTTTGTAGGGTGAGGTTTGTCCTATCAGAATTTGTCTTAGCTGTACCGATCCATTGAAACATCGCCGAGATACAGGCTCTTAAAAAAGCAGGTAAATAACCGTTTTTCAGCTCATAACTTCTTCAGAACTGCATGAATTATGTTGCGACTTCATAGGTTAGATTCTTCTCTTCAAGAGCTTTCAGATGATATATAACATGTGGGGGATTCAATGTTTCTTGCGGCTCTAACCCGGGGTGGAGTACTCCTCTTCACTAATTCTCCACCACGCCCATTTCAATGTATTGGCGGGAGGCCGCCAGTGGAGAATTAGTGAAGAGAGGTACTCCATCCCCGGACGTGAATCCCCCACATATTATATATCATTTGAAAGTTCTTGATGAGGAGAATCCAACCTATGGAGTCCCAACATGAATTATGCAATTCTGAAGAAGTTATGAGCTGAAAAACGGTTTTTTACCTGCTTTTTTAAGAGCCTGGTCGGCGATGTTTCAATGGATCGGTACAGCTAAGACAAATTCTGATAGGGCAAACCTCAACCTATGAAGTCGCAACATCGCACACCTTGAAAATCCGGATTTATAAGAGTTTAAATGTCAGTTGTCATTAAGCAACCTAAAATTGAGAAGATTTTCAAGGTTTTTCAAAATTCTCGTTCTCGGCGGCCACTCCTCAAATCAAACTGATTCTTTCACTATCTGGTAGAACAACACGCACCCTTCAAAACCTGTGAAGTCGCAACTGCGGAGGTCTTCAGCCAGCAGATTTGTAACAATGGAATGATTTTTCACGATTATTCATTATTTTATCATTCGAAATTCTGGTTCTCGGCCGTTTTTGCCTAGATCGACCTACTTACTTCGCAGTATGTTATAACAAAATTTACTTAATAAAATTCGTACAGTCTCACAAACTTTTTCTTCCAAATACACCATTTACTAAACACGTCTATTTCAAATTTTTATAAATAGAATTTATAAATATTTTTGATATTCATCGTATCTGTGGCCCTAAAGAGGGCCGTTGGGTCACAGTTCGACCTAGAAAGATACAATACCACCCGTAATTTGTGAAAAAAAATGGCGGCGCCGCGTAAGTTAAGTGCCGCCGCCATTTTTTTTCACAAATTACGGGTGGTATTGTAGCTCTGTTCGTCCGTTCTACCCCCCCCCCCCTCCGTCGACTTTTTGGGAGATGAATGTCCGACACTACCACCTTCACTTTTCGTAAAAGTCTTGAATCAGTTCGAGGGAAAGAACGAAACGTTCCACAATTTACGTGTAAGTTCTGAGAATACATGTGTTCATCCTTTGGTAAACGCATGTTAATGTTTATTATGTGTAATTGAACAGTGTAATCTGCAGAATTCGCTTTTTAAGGATTCACGGAATCGAGAGGCACAAAAATTGTGATTATTTGATCCGTGCAAACTAAAAATTGCTTCGTTTTGAAATCTAAGGCAAGTGCTATGCACAGGGCCCGGCGGGGGTGGCGCTTTCACAAGCTGGATATCGTTTTTGTCCCGAAAAAGCAAAGGGGGAGTCGTATTTTGGGGTCCGGTTACCGATAAACAATGCACATATCATTCTTTATTCATCATTCCTTGTTGATGCTACTGTCCTATGAACTTAGATTCCAGCAGTGTGAAGATTCTGTGCTCCGATCGCTATGCCCGCAGGCGGGAATTCAAATCGCAATTCTTGTGAGAGGAAAATACAAAATAGGCTCGTTTTCAATGCACAAGTAACGATATGTCACCAAATTTGCTGTATAGTTGGAGGACCATGAGCACAAAAAAAGTATGAAGAATTATGAGAAACTTATGTGAATTTAAAAAATGGTAAGTGTTTTTCGAAATTAGGTGGCTCCCGCGCCACCTGGGAGCCACCTGGGGTGGCTCCCTGCTTCCCTTCACATAATTTCCCGGATTTCTTTACATAAATGTGGACTAGATCGAGAGTATTACTATATGTTTAAATCCGCTTCCAAAACCATCAAGGCACCGCTTCGATACAGCCCCAAATAGGGTTCACAGCGTTATGATCGGCCTCGGAAAGCGCGCTCCAATCGCAATCGGTTATTGTAAATTGTAAAGTTTCGCAGCTGACTAATAAATGAGTAGTATCTTAGATATATAAACGTCAAAGTTTGTGCAAATCTTGACCCTATGTTTTTTTATAGATTCCTTTGCGGATGAACCCATTGAGCTGAAACCTTGAAAACATATGTTTTCGGCCTCGGTAGATGATTTTAAGCTACCCTTCGAAGCAATTCGTGGAATTCTTCTATCGATTTAATGATTTTTGGCACCTTGCAAGGAAAGTGAACACTTACCAGCCGCTAACAAACTGCTTGCACATTTTGGTGTGAACAATGCAGTGAAGTTCATTTCCACTTTAAAATTAGAAGGTGCAGTCGCTCCAATAAGCCTTTCTGGGGTAAGCTCGTGCAGGAGGGTAAGGGGGAGGGCTGCAGTGCAGTATTGATACTGCAGAAAAGGGGTGGAGAATATGGCCCAAAAGGACGAGAAGGTAGAAGGACAAAGTGTGGTTTTTGGCCATCCCCTCAAACGATGACCCGGGCTGGACCAGGAAAGCCAGGTAGTACTACTATAATAAGCGCTGAGGCCGCCCATCTTATTATTTGTGTATATCTGTTTATGAGGGACTTACGGGGGTCAAAAATAGGGTCAAAGGGGAAGTCGTAAGAAATTTTGGCTTCAAAGGGGATATCGTTTTCAAAATTCTGAAATGCCACCTCCTGCCGGGCCCTGCCATGTTGCATTGAATATACTTCGAATGTTTAGCTGGAAGTTCATGATATTTTCGTCCCGAGGCTGAAGTCTACGAGTAGTACGAATACTTTGTACATGATTTCTTGATTGGATATCTAAGTATTAGGTTTTCCCATAAGTCTTTTCAGACCTGACTCTTCAGCGATACAAATTAGTTGTTCTTGAACTCCCAATACAATGCCGGGTAACATTCGACAGTTCGAAAGTTCGCACAAAGCTTAATCCGCAACCTGTTCTAAGCCAAAACAAAATAATTTCCGAATTTCCGAAAAAACGAAAATCGTCATATCTTAGTTCAAAACGACTCTGCAAATTTCCACTCATGCATGTCCTCATCGGATATTTATACAACTTGTTTCATTTTTCTTATGCCTAGAAACCAAGAAAAAGATAAGCGCTCAATTATCAAACTTTGCCTGTATCAGCTCTGTGTTCCCCGAAATTAGGTGATTATATAGCTTATCCACTCAGAATTACTGCCACAAATTTGCAGCGTACTAGGTTCCCTAATTCTTGAGAAATATCGAATTGAAGGTCTGAACATGAAAGACTTATGGGACAACCTAATAGTCGAAATCATTCTAGGAAAAACTAATAAACTCGGTGTTGCGCGCATGTAAATTGCTATGAATCAACTTTTCTGGAAATCTGAGTAGTCTCGGTTTCAGCCTTAATTTCTCAGAATAGCGAATATATCACTTATAAATCAAATGCCATACAGAAGTTTTGAACACCTATTTTGTCAACTGGAAGGAATGATTGAACGAGTTTTTAAAGATTTGACGCAACATTTTTGTCAGTGACTGAATATTCATAATATTGACAGACTCTCCTAACTCGAAGTCCTTTAGATATGGCTAGGTACATATCCGAGGATGCAGACTCCATATGTATAGTTTTTCTAAAGTACCGTGAGAATATCTGAGAGTTCAATAACCAACTATCACCGATATGAAAATTTTACTCAAGCTTTTGATGTCCAAACCACTGTCTGGTTTGTTGCTATCGCATTCGCTCGATTGCAGTTACCAAAATAAACTCAAACTCGTCTTGAAATAGATATGTTTTGGTGTTTGTTCAATGAGTGTGGCTTATCAGATTTACACCGCCAGCAAGAATTTCTCAAATTTTACAACACGTTTGACATATGTCAAAACGGGAGGCGGCGCATAATTGCATAACGATGAAGCTGAAAAATAGCGCATGAAAAACGGAGACTCTAGAAATATCAACACATTGCGCGCATAGGTATATAAGGAAAAAGTGCGCACTTCGAATCACTGGCCATCTCACCATGGACCAACAACATCGCATCAAGGCTTACCGCTTCGTCGCCTACTCGGCTGTCACCTTTTCCGTGGTGGCGGTGCTTTCCGTCTGCGTCACCCTGCCCATGGTGTACAACTATGTGCACCATATGAAGAAAGTCATGCACAACGAGGTTAACCTCTGCAAGTCGTCTGCTAAGGATATCTGGAGCGAAGTGCGCAGTCTAAAGGACCTCCCCAACGTCAACAGAACCGCCCGTCAGGCTGGATACGGTGACGCTGGAGTATCCGGTGGAAGCGCCTCCGCTGGTGGAAGCCACTGCGATTCGTGCTGCTTGCCCGGACCAGCTGGACCATCAGGTACTCCCGGTACCCCAGGTCGCCCAGGAAAGCCAGGAGCGCCTGGACTACCCGGAAACCCAGGACGCCCACCACAGCAGCCATGCGAGCCAGTCACCCCACCACCATGCAAGCCTTGCCCAGCTGGACCACCTGGACCAGCAGGACCGGAAGGACCTCAAGGAGATGCTGGAGCACCCGGACTTCCAGGAGCTCCTGGACAGGACGCCGCACCAGGAGAGCCAGGACCAAAGGGAGACAGTGGACCACCTGGAGTTCCAGGAGTGCCTGGAAATGATGGTGAGCCTGGAGTTGATGCTGTTTCTGAGGAGCTTGTTCCTGGAGAGCCTGGCCCACAAGGAGAAGCTGGACCACAAGGACCACCTGGACCTGATGGACAGCCTGGAAGCGATGGAGCACCTGGTATGTCTAGTTCAAACATTGAATATCCTGCTTGGTCAAAATATTTCTTTTAGGAGAACCTGGACCAAAGGGACCAAATGGAGAAGATGGACAGCCAGGAGCCGACGGAAACCCAGGAACTCCTGGAGAATCCGGACCAGCTGGCACCGCTGGAGAACCTGGAATCTGCCCCAAATACTGCGCTATCGATGGCGGTGTTTTCTTCGAAGACGGAACTCGTCGCTAAGCAAAGTTTTGCCGACCAGTATCGGCGCACAAATCTTTACAATAAATCACTTGACTCTCAATTTATATACTCTCATACATAGAAAGGTCAAGCTAGCTCGAGCTCGTACATTGAACACTTCAACGAAGAGATATGAGCTCTAAAAACCGCTCTCAATCTCCCTTAGCAGCTTTTTCGTACTACTTCATTCGCTCGAAGCTCGACTACGAGGCTCTTACACAGTGCAGCATTGCTTTCGATCCATCACGGGTTTGATGACCGAGCAAAAAAAGCTGAAGAACAGCATCGTAAAGCCAATAGACTTCGAAAAAATCTCGTTTCATGTGAAGTCATTTCGTCATTTCGTCCAGTGTGTCTCAACTGCAGCTTGCCAAATGGAGGACGTAACTAAAACCTGATCTGGCAGCGATGATCCCATTCAGGAAATGGTTTGAGATAATTTCGCGCACAGACGGGTTGTACGTGGGGGCTAATTAAATGTTGAGACTTCACACAATTAGATGGGAGAGAGTGGGTAATGGGAGGTCTCATGTTGGGGCCATGCTCTGCCGGGTTCCATATATAGAAGAAATCGAAGCTGAAAAACTAAAAAACTCACAAGTTTGAACTTTTTGAGATTCTCAAGTTCTTAGATGCAAATTTTTATTTTGCAATCATTAAGAGATCATACAGAATAGCGAGAAAAACAACACTTTTTGATAAAGTATAGTTAATCAAGTCTTTACCTCAATTTGAAAAATATTGCTCTACAGTTATGGTTCTTCCTTCCATATCTGGCTTCCTTTTTTCTTCTGGAATTCGATTAATTAGGTAATCCTAAAAAAATGCCAACCTTCTACAAAACTACATGAACTTCAAGGTATTCCGTCCTCTTCAAAAAGTCTGTCTCGTCCCCTTTTCATTGGTGAAACCTGCAAAAATCTCAATTACGAAATTGCATAACAGGCCTGGTATTCACCAAAGGTGTGATTTCCCCACATTCTAATCAGGTATGGCGCATTCTCACTTTGCAACAAGTTCTTGAGTCAGCAAAGGGCGAAAACGAGACATGTATACGTTAGCCACGGTTTTTGATGAATTCAATCAAAGGGTTACTCACCGCCTGGTTTTACATTGGAGGGCCAAAGATGAACTGTTCGACAAATCGGCGAGCATGTGGACTATTTGATAAGTTTTTCATCTGTAAGTAAAAGTCCTGAACGCTCTTACCTGACAATAAGAACAAAGGGAATGGGAAGGCTCCCTTAACAGATAAGAATAAGATTTGGCTTTTATAAGCGCACAGCCTGCGGTAAAGAAACGCTTTCTTTGAATTATCTTATTTTTTTATCAAAACAAAAACACGTACAAGTGGCCAGAGGACTCACATGAATGTTCCCTCGTATCTCGAAATTTCTTCCAAAATAGAAAAGGGTAATTTCCAAATTATGCGGAGCAAAATGTGTAGTTAGAATATTTAGGGACAAATCAGTATAAAAGCACTATCAATGGGAAAAAAATCTGTAAATTAGCTAACGTAATTCTCGCTGCATTGTTGTCAGATGGTCCCACGTCGAAAGAGGATGAAAGCATGTGTACATAATTAGCTGCGCTGCAGGCAGCACTTGCGCGAAATGAGTTTATGCTTGGAGGGTGACGACATTTGCGTGTAAATAAGGCGCATCTCGAGAGTCGTGATCGTGGAGTCACCTTTTACGTGTTTTTCTTGTCGGGTCCCCAAGGACAATATCACTTGCACAATCCAACAGACGTCTTCACAAAGATAGTTTGAATTTATTCGGAACTTTTCAAAATTTTCATTTTTTGCAACTATGTAAGTTTCAAAAACTTATTCCAATTGTTTACGAGTATAAACGGACCATTTGAGTATAAGTTTTCGGAGCTTTTCAAAAATTTCAAATGTCTACTAGTAAGTTCCAAAATTTATTCCAATTGTTTACAGGTAAAAATGGGCCATTTGCGCAGTTTTATAACATATGTACCATTTACAAAAATTTGGTGTCATATTCTCCCGGGGGGGGGGGGGGGGAGGAGGGGAGGCGCCCTCCAAGAAGCGCTCTGCACGGGCTGAGGTGAAGAGCTTATTATTTCATGGTCAACCAGAACTGGTCACAAAAATGTCCGAACATCACAAATTTCTCTCTTTTCGATGGAACTCTAATAATAGTTTTGTGCCCTCTTCTAACCCGCATCTCTTATTCCATAACGGGATGTCCTCGATACTTCCCATTGTCAGATGTCATTGAATGACTCAATAGAAAAAAACTGTACAATCGCATTGAATGGATGTAGTAATTTTCTACCGTACCTGAGTGTAGTAAGAAGTGGAAGTGGCCTCGAAAGGAAAACCAACGCAGTGGTTGAGTTCTTCTTCTTCATACGATAGATGCATACGAAATGACCTGTGAAATTCATGCACTGTAGTCAAAAATGATATGTAGCGGAAAACCGGTACTCAAACTCTCTTCTATTTGAAAAGATAGAAAAGGTTATAAAGGACAAGCAAAGAATGGGACAAAGTGTGATATTTCATGAAATGAGAAATTCTGAGAAGCCGCAGTGAGCTTTACCTTGGAAAATGAATGAGTCAACACTAAAACTTCGGCTTGTATTCTGATCCGCACACTTCTCCAGATTAGGCTTTATTCTAACAATACAGGACCGAATTTCATGAAATAAATTTTTTGACCACTAATAGGAGTAGTAATGTTACGCCTAAAAGCAGCATTTGAAGTCAAACATACGTTTCATGGAGTTTTAGATGCTTCCATCCTCATATACTGTAAAATTAGCAAACACCAAAGACCCTACTAATTTTGACAAAAACAGTTTATATATTACAGTCTGCGTCCAGAGTTGCCTGCGTGCCAGGGCGTGCCAGTGCAGACCAATACCGTGCCAGCTCCGTGCCGGCCACAAAGCGAGTATCTTCATTGCTTCAAGTTGCAAACACTACTCTTTTTATGGCAGAGAACTGGTCCGATTGAAAATTGATGCATTTTACTGTTTTCTTTTATCAGGAGTCCAGAAGATTCGAATAACAATTTAGTTGGCGCGAGAATGGCCATGGAGCGTTGTGGTAATGCGCTTATTAGCCAATTTTTACGCAGAAATATTGTCATTATCGCAAAGGTACTATATTACCGTCTAATTTACCAACGATACTCAGTCTCTACACCCTTTGCCATTGAGTTTAGGAGGCTATCGGATTTTACAGATATTTGAATAGTTTTTCGATGAAATAAGGAGTGTAAGGTTTTCTTATATGACACTGGCGTCAGTGCCGAAGCTACAAGGGCTAAAGCGTGAACAACGGTTATGCTAGACGCATTACAAAATTAGGAAAATGTATGAATTTTATGAGAGGTGGTTTCTGGGCTCAAACTCGCTTTCGACCACAAAACTTTTCGTCCTTTTGCAAAATGCGACTCTTCTGAACTCTCCCTAGCGGAAATTAGCCCGTTCACTCTCATCATGAGTAATCGCTTCAAGGATGAAAACGAGTTCACTACAAGAAAGGTCAGTCGTTGTTAAATCGGAGTAGGTGGACGTTTTACGACTTGTCCTGGGAAAATTGCCAACTATTGTCCCGTTCTGTTCTTTAGCACTTGCACTTTTCCTTCTTACTTTCTCTGTAGCATTTCCGTGAAACAGCGAAAATTTCGAGGAATCACCGGAGTTGGATCGCACTTGACAGCTTTGCCACCAGCAGGTTTATTCTTCTTAAGGTGTGAAACCTCGCTGCGATCTGCACGCTTCAAGGCTCCTAACCAAACAATTTCTCCTTTATTAAGCGAAAAATGATTTGAGAACTGAAATTCATAAACAGAATTCGCAATATGATGAAAAACCAATTTCCACATTCATTTCCAAAAAAGTGGTAAGTGAATGGCCGGAAAGATGGAAATAAAAACTTTGAACTGTATTTTTGTACGATTGAAAAGTTTGTGCTGTGCAGAATTTAGCTAACTCGGACAAGGGCCCATAAGTCTGAACCTTTCAACATTACCGTAATTTCTTGGCTAAAATCATGATGGTCACTGTTTTCAAATTATCTCAGGCAAAACTGTGTTCAGTAAATAAATTTCGTAAAAAAGTTGACCAAAGCAGATGGTCTGAAGGATCTGCATGTGTTCTCTTTTTTTCCAAAATGCTTTCGTCTATTCTCTCACGATAAAGATATTTTGTATGTATTATGATCCATGTATCTTGCACTACCTCAAAAATTTAACAACCACCAACTTAAAATTTATTTAATTTGGTATTAAAGGAAGGAAAAGATGCCTTTCTAACATTTCTTGTAGTAAGAACATAAATAATTTTGACATCCGCATAGATACAAGCTAAGGAGCAAAGATTTCATATCTGTTACTTTCGCGGTTCCAAAAAAGCTTAATGGTCCGACAAAATCTGATTTTGATATATTTTGATGATCGCAAGTATTCAAACCCTTTCACATTCTTTGGTTTCTTTGTTTTTTCGAATAATATCCCAAATTTGTGTGGTAAGGCGCAGCAGATTTTTATGACGAAAATTTCTAACGTTAAGTAAACTTTTCTATCGAAATAAATTTTACATAATTTCTGGTGCAAAATCAATAGATCGACTTAAGATCTCAATACCTAGTTTGTCATTTTTGGTGTCAAGAAAGGTTCATAAATAATTGTGTCTATTTCTATTTATTTGTTGTTGTTTTTTTGTTTATTTCTATTTTCTGTCTATGTTTCTAACCATTTATCGGCTCATTTATGCAATTTCCGAGAGCTTGGATAAACAGAGGGGAAGATTGAAATTTCTAGTGTTGTTAGATAGAACTTCATTCAAACTCTGTAAAATTTCTGGCTGCTGGCTCATTTATGGCGGTCCCGTTAGAGTTAAGAGCAGAAAGGAAGAACATTCAGAAAATGGGTTTTCTTGTTCCGATCGCAGAAATAAAACAACCATTTCCCTAGTCTTGGACAAAAGAGCGTTCATTCAACAATAGCTCGGATCCTCCTCGGAAGCGCTTAAACATCCAGTTCCAATGCCACTTCTTGAGACGTGCTCACTTAAAAGTGCATTTCGAAACATCTCTCATGGTCCAATAAATGATGGAACGATATATGTGTTCAGTGTGTTGGTGGTGTGGACGAGTTTTCCGGCTTATCTACTTCTACTGTACGAAAAACAACTACGCTGGGACATTGTATGACACAGAAGCGAGATTCAGGCGTGTGACTCGAGGAATGCGTAAGTAAAAAGTATAAGAAAAAGTGGATGCTTTAGAATGTATAAGCAATGCTTATGATAGTGTCTCATGGCAGTCAGGAACGAAAATGTCTATAGAAAAACGGCAATGAATGTGGCTGTTGACGAGTGTGATGCCGTGCCAGAAGAACTATGGGATGAGATCCGGTTCTTGAACTTGATCATCCGACTATACTGCCAGATTAGTAGCACTAGCTTGATGATTGGACAAGAGACTTTATAAGATTTATTCCTAATTCGATTTACGACAAATGTTTGGACAGTCCCTAAATGACGCAAACATGCTTTGGAAATAGGAAATTGGATGATTAGTCGATTCTCTTAACTTGAGTCACAAAAGAATGAAGAATAGATAGGCTTGAAAGGTTTTATTGCTCTTTTTATAGATTTGCATGAAACAGCGAGACTAAACTCTGCTCCATAATTCGAATTTTTTACCTAGTAAATTTGTACATGAAATGATGCTTTATGAGCAACGCACTGGCGGAAAAAAATGTTCTCCTTATAAAAGTTACCCTTGTCAATTCTATTAGATTGAAAAACTGTCCAGAACTTAGCTCCCTTGACGAAGTTGTTAATTTCTGTCATCCTGGAGACAGGAGGGGAAGGAGGAGAAGGAAAGCGCTGATTTTATTAGGTCGTCCCGAAAGTTCTTGCGATCGATATTCAAAAATTCACAACTTCTGATTTTTCGAACCGATTTGCTTTTATTTTTGTGTGAAAGAGCAAGTCATGCTCTTTATGACATCTTAGTTGCTTATCAATGATCATCTGTTGCATAGATAGGAGCGATAGAAGAAAATTGGACAAAATTCGAATTTTTCTTGTAGGATCATAAAAAATCGGAAACTTGCAACAAAAATCAGAGCAGTCAGTATTATAGGTTCTGTTACCTGCTCTTTCTAACAGTGCAAAGTTTGCGCCGATTGATCGTCTCTATGAAAAGTTATGATTTCCCCGAAAAGTGCCAAAATAAATCAAATTCGCCCTTTTGTATTGCTTGCTTGAAAATCATAACTTTCCATAGAGACGCTCAATCAGCGCAGACTTTGCACGGCTAGAAAGAGCTGGTGAAAAAAACCTACAATAGCGACTGCTCCGATTTTTGTTGCAAGTTTCCGATTTTTTATGACCCTACACAGAAAATTCAAATTTTGACCAATTTTTTTCTATCGCTCCTATCTATACAAAAGACGAACATTAATAAGCAGCTAAGATGTCCTTATAAAGAGTATGAATTACTGTTTCATAGAAAAATAGAAGCAGTCAAATCGATTGGAAAAATCAGAAGTTATGAATTTTTGAAAATCGTGCGCAAGAACTTTCGGGACGACCTAATATTTCCTTCCTAGACACATATAAAACAAAGAGTGGAATTTTGAAAAAAAAAACTGTCAAAAAATTCTTTTGAATTCTAATGGAGCTACAAAAAGTCACTGAAGTCTGATTCATATTCTTATGGCTTTTCGATTATATTTTCTAACTAAGTAAAGCTGTACTGAGTAAATAAGTGAGAAAAAATTGCTCAGAATAGAATGTTCTAATGGAGTCAAAAATCTGGATTTTCTTATCAATTTTTTGAATTTCATCCAGTAAATATAATCCTCAATACATTGCATGATAAGAGGCAAGTTTTATTGGATAACAAAATTTTATATTATATGTAAATGGCAGTGGCGGTCCCAAATACGCACTCGCAAAAATTTTTGAAGTGCTTCTCAAAATTTTTGCGGATCCCCAACCTCCATAATCTTCTCGAAAAACTTTTTTACAAGGCTAATTTGTTTTCTAAAAATTTTCAAAAGTTGTTTAATTTTTTATAAGAATAAACAAGTCACTTGCGCATTTTTATAACCCATATAAGTAATTTTCAAAAAATTTCGCGACCCATTCTCGGGGAGGGGGCCCCTCCCGCCACTGGTAAATGGTGCATGGTATATCTCTAGAAATTTCTCAAATTCTCACAAAACCTCCATGCAATCTAATAGAATTGGAGTAGGTATGGGCAACTTAGTTTGTTCTCGAACTAGCACTTCTTACCTTAAAAGAAAACGCCAAGAAAACTCTCCTTAGTTTCAAGCATGCTTGAAATCGCTTGTTGTTGAATAACATACCGGCCGGTCATGACTTCACGTTTAGTCATCAACTTTTTGTTTGAAACATATGCATCTGAGGAAGAAATGCTGCTTTCATCAAACAAACCAGAATACATTACCAATACCAGTATCAAAGGGTACGTTTGATCAAGGAAAAAGTAAGGCGTTGCCGATTTTGCCGATTTGATCGAAAATCAGAAAAAGGAAAAATTAATTGCATTTTCGGTCCCTATTTCGCATTCTGATATAAAAATGACAAAAACTAGTCGCTACCAGCGGTCATAGCAAAGTTATTAACGACTTATGTTCATAAAAATACAAGCTGTCAAATAAATCTTAGAAAATGAATGATTACAAAGTGTGAAATTACAAATAGCTCTTACAACAAAGGCAATTTCACATAAAAAGAGCGGCGAAGTCAGTTCTGCAACGATGTCAAGTGTTTGGCTCTAGAGGGTAAAGAGCAACACCTCTTGAACAAGGAAGAAAGAGGGCCCCGATGGGAAAGGAAAAAGAGGAAATGCAACAAAATAGGCATACCGGCACATAGTTGACCCAATTTGCTTATTTTAGCCCAAAACTAGCAAGGTCGATGGCGCATTTTGGGTTCGTACGGGTGTTATGAAGTACCTGGTTAAGAAACTCAAGATGTGATAATAATTTTGGGGAAATAGTGAAGCCCTACTGTGCCTCTGTCTGTGATTAAATTTTACGAGAGTTCTGCTTTGAGGACATCAGAAGCAAATTGAAAATTGCTGGAATTACTCTAAAGAGTTTTATCACTAAATTGATTTATTCCACATGCAACTGGTAAGATACCATGTGTCGCAAAATTAAGTTGAAAAAGGAGCAAAAATTTGTTGTACCAAATGTTTATGAAGGATTGATATCGTAAGAGAAGTCTTATCTTCCTTTTTCTATCAGCCTATAATTTCGATCAACCAAAAAGTCTATTGATGGCTAAAATGGCCTATTTGAAACGAGGTATTGTCCAATTACCGCAAGCTAGAAAAGAGACAAAATCCTCAAAATCACCTGACTGGAACGTGATGGATTATTTTGTATGGCAATACCTCGAATCGAGGCATGCACTAAGCCTCATAAATCATTTTCTGAGTTGAGATCTTCTTTGATTAGAATCTTGGAACAAAAATTTAAGCAAGAGACGTGCCAGAAAGCAATCAACTCTATAATACTTTCAGAAAGAATACGTAAATGTGTTGTTGAAAAAGAGGTAAATTTGAATATTTTTCAGTAAGAGCTATTTACGTTTTAAAGAAGAGTTCATTAGCTGCGAGATGCCTTATGATACCGTATAAGCCTCTGCATCATTCCACATTATTAAATTTCACATTGGTAATAACAAGATCTTTTTTGGATGAATAAAACACAAAATGACGAATAAATATTAGGCTGGAAACTAAGTTTTGCAAGTGGTTTCATAACTTCACTCTCTTTGGATGTAGCGACTCAAACTTTGGCATTAAGTAGAAGGCAATGTGAGGTACAAGTTAGCACAAATTGTCTAAATTTTGGACACGAAATAGAAAAGTTTCAGGCGTTTTTCGAAAACTAGTGAAATTTAAGAATTTTTGAGGTTTCAAGCTAAAATGAAGCCTTTGGCAGCCTACAGCATGCGCAGTAATCCGGATTCGCCTACAAATTATTGCTGGAGATTGACTCCTTTGGCCTATTAAAAAAGAAATAAAATTTAGGGGCATGTCGAGATTTGGCGTCCTCATAAAGTCGAACGAGTCGATGTACGTAAGAGCTGCTGGGGACGACGTCAATGACTAAAGAGCCCGAAGCTCAAATTCCGCCGAGACTTTAATAGTAAGGTTATTTGGCCTGCCAAACGCGAATATCACATTCATTTGTTGAATCAACACCTTTTTCGTTGTTTAGGGTGAGACCCCGTATCGTACACCTACAGTATTCCTACAAAAAAGCCCTTATTACGCAATTTAACTATCGTTTTCGTAATCAGCATGTCGGATAACATCCCTATGCCAAGTTGCAGCCAAATCCGTCAAACATTGAATTTTCCCCTTCATACCGTGCACCTACCGTAACCCTCACTGCGACGTCAGAATTTGGTAGGACAGCAGCTCCGCTTGTAGCTTACGTAATAACCAACGCCGTGGCAAAATTTGAGTGCGCCATGTTGAGTGAGAGGGAAGTTATGAGACCAGTTGCAAAACTTAGTTTCCAACCTAATAAATTAGAAAATATAATTTTAATCCATTGAAACAGAGAATGTTGCAAATATAATAAAATAAGAACCAAACAGAGTCTGTTGACTGTTCTACCATTTATACAAAAAAACTTATTCTTATTGTAACCATGAAGCATCAAAAAGCGGATTATTCCTCTCTTCAAATCATGCTGTATCAAAATGATCAAACGAATCAAATGAAAATGTTTTGTTCCGGTGTCAATCTGTCAATCAACTTTTGAATCAATGTTTGTCAACATTTTGGGACAGAATGTAGTCCTTCTGCGAATACATGTGTCATAGGTCGATTCAAAATTACCTAAGATGAAGAGTTATGAGTCAAAATTACAACACACCCAGGTATTCGCCGAGTACCATGAGAATAGAGATGATGAGGAAGTAGCTTGCAGGTTTTGAAGACCTTGACATAACCGAACGCTGACTCAAGCGAAATTTTTTTTCAATTGAGCAAAGGCGGGAGTTCAAAGGTGCACTATGAAATATGGACCTGTTTCGAACGGTTCTCTAAGGACACGACAACGGTCAAATTCACGGCAAACATAAGCGTGACCTTGAGAGAAGACAGACACAGAGCTGTTTTTCATCCGTAGTGAGAACATGCAGCCGTGCAAGATATCGGTTGAGGAGGCGTACAGCAGCACGCAGGCGGCGGGCGTGAATCTATCTGGCCACGTCCTATATAAGGTCGAAGCGAAAGCACAGTAGACAGCTGTGTGACGACAACGACGACGACGACACCGACAGCTCCAATCCGTCACTAGAATGGACTTGGAGCATCGGGTAAAGGCCTATCGTTTCGTCGCCTATTCGGCTGTCACATTTTCTGTCGTTGCGGTGCTATCAGTATGTGTAACACTTCCTATGGTCTATAATTATGTACACAATGTGAAGCGGACTATGCACAATGAAGTCAATTTTTGTAAGGTAAGCTAGCTGTGCATTTTCACTTTCGCATACTCCATAGATCCATTTCTATTCAGGGATCTGCGAAAGACATCCTAAACGAGGTGAACCAGCTTCGGCATATCCCAACTAGTAACCGTACAGCGCGTCAAGCCGGCTACGGACCTCCTCCAGACGCGGCTGTTACGGGAATGGTCCAGCACAATTGCGAAGCCTGCTGTATCCCTGGCCCTCCTGGCCCACAGGGACCACCAGGAAGGCCGGGTCGACCTGGCAAACCCGGTGTACCCGGAATGCCCGGTAAACCTGGTCGCCCACCACAGCAGCCCTGTGAGCCGATCACACCACCTCCATGCCGACCATGTCCACAGGGACCACCTGGACCGCCGGGACCTCAGGGACCGCCTGGAGACCCGGGACCAAATGGAAAGCCTGGAGCACCTGGATTGGACGGTCCTCCAGGGCCGCCAGGGCCGAAGGGACCACGTGGACCGCCTGGGAATCCGGGACCAGCTGGACCACCAGGTCCTCCAGGAGAGGATGCTCAGTCAGAAGGAATCATTCCCGGAGAGCCTGGACCTCCAGGACCACCAGGTCCCCCAGGACCACCAGGACCAGATGGTCTGCCCGGCGCACCAGGAGCACCAGGTGAGCTTAATCCTATACATTCGAAGCAATCATGTACCTAACTGCTTTGGAATTCTAGGTCAACCCGGGCCCAAAGGACCGCCTGGACCCGATGGACCACCCGGACCAGACGGTAATCCTGGACGTCCCGGACCACCAGGACCGCCTGGCCGACAAGGCGAACCCGGTATTTGCCCGAAATATTGTGCAATCGACGGTGGAGTGTTCTTTGAAGATGGCACACGTCGTTAAATGTAGATATACATCGAATTTGTCTGTTGGGATCCCATTACGATGGTTGATCCACAGCAATAAAGAGATTTCATGCGGAATAGCTCTTTAATATGTTTGAAAAGTTCGGTGATTACCAACCAAAGAAATTAATTCAAACACAAAAATAATTGGAGTAAGTCTTCCACTCTTTGAAGAGGATAATGCAAAATTGTGTCTGTCCGATTTTCTCACTCCAAGCGGAATATACATCTATTTTTTGCAAATGCTGTCTCCATGAGAATGACCAGTACATTTTTTTATTTATCGCAGACCCACTCCATTCTAGTGGAAGAAAGCATTGTTGTCGAGCTAACACTACAGCCTGTTCTAAACCGGAGAACTAAGTCGTGTTCTTTTTTGGAACTAAAAAAGTGCCTGTCATCGTTCTTTGATGTTCTCTCATAGTCTCGTTGTGGGAATCGCATATGTTAGATGAGTGTTTCTGGAAACTTCATATTCCGTCCAGGGGATTTTCTGGACTATATTCGTCAGCAAGTTTTCGAGAATGTGGATGTGGCTTGGAAAATTGCCAATCCTCTTTCTCTGCGTTCAAGTCGTTCTTGTATCGTTGTACTGTCACTAATATGAATGTGGATGTTCAGCCCATAGGCGATATTCAAAACTTCAGCCATTTTTACTTGTTGTACTCTTGAAAATAGCTATTCTAAATATTTTCTTAGATCTTATAGGTTTATTTGCGCTTTTGTTACATAGTTACTGCTATTCACAAAAACCTGTTAAATGATGCAAAGGAACCGGAAGCACAGAGTAATCTGTGACCAAATAATATGAGAAGTCAGTTTTTCAAAGAGTGGAACGGTCATTACCGGAACTCGCTTCTTCAAATGAAGGCCATTACTGTAACATTATCACTTTCACGCTCATTTGATATTCTCAACCGGGGAAAAATGAGAAAATTGAAAATTTCGATTCGAATTTTCCATAGAGTGATATAAATGTCTTGTACGACCCGTCTTCAAAGCAGTTCCCAGCAGAATCAGACCGTAGAAATGGCCACAACGGGGAAGTACACTTACCTTTGACTTTTTGAAGAACTCGCGCCGAATTCTGTCCCTGCCCACGAGAAAAACTTCTTCTGATTCACGAGTATTTAGTTTGGCACACGCTCGGCGACTTGATTGAACCAAGTCTATGTGGGAACACCACCACCGCTCGCACTCTCTCTTTGCACTTCAGTGCGAGAATTACAGGCGCCAGGGTTTTCGTGCCATGGTGCTTCCGCTTTCATACTGAACTCTCGCCCAAGCCCTCTTTTTAAAGAAAAGAAGTGTTGTCATTTTCACCTTGTTCAAAGGCCTTACTCGGGTGCAGCGCGACGGAATGTCCCAGGAAATACGATGAAGCCAAAATTTTAAAATCTTCCGGAACTGCCTCTAAGCGATAATATCTTCTAGAAAAAATTCTGGTTTTGAATTCATTGAGAGAAGTAGAAATCAACGAGTGGCTTTAAAAGGGGACTCTTCTTGAAAATATCGAATTCTTTAATTCAGGCGAATTAAGAGTTGAGTTCCTAGTCATCATCACTCGTCTTTCTACTACAATGTGAAGATCGTAAGAACCCAAAACGTCCGTATGCGCATAGTTTCCACCCAACTCTACACGAGTGCAGAAAGTGAAGTTCTAACAAGGGAACGATACTTGGTGTCCGTGGCCTTTTGAGATGAGATGCATACCATTACACTCGTCTCGGAGCGCTGATTTCGAATCTGACTTCCTTTTTCGCTGATTGCTTCTCGGAAAAAAAGTTATTAAGGATTTTCGCGCCAAAGGAGATGTGGTCGAAATGCCAAAACCGCTGCTAAGATGTGGTGTAGTGGCCAGTGCGATAGCCTCGCAAGTTGATGCAGGTTTAGGTTCGAGTCCTTTTGTGTTTCTAAGTTTTGCATGCCTCAATCAGGTTTCTTTTCAAAAATTAGGCATCCTCGACCGTATTTCTTTTAGGCGACCATTGATGCAAAAACGCTAGTCCCTCATAACTTCTTCTAGAGAAACGATTAGCAGAAACGGAAGTCATATTCGGAATCAGCGTCCCAAGACGAATGTGATGGTATACATTTCATCTCAAAAGGCCATGGACACCAAGTATCGTTTCCTTGTAAGAATGTTCAAATTAGGCAAAAGTTTGGAAAATTTCCAAAGCCTACTCTAATTCGAAAATTGACGGTATGAAGCAAGTTCCAATCATGCCGTTTACTTTCAAGATCTACTTTGAACTTATCGAATTTGTGTAAGATTGTTAGTTAGAAATTAGACACAAGCCTAGGTGAATTGCATCTGTATCTTTGCTAGCGAATTTCTTACCATTTGCTTCACATTCCTTCACTAATGTTTACATAAGTTCTCCGTAACTCTCCATGCGTTTTCCCTTGTTTTTTTTGCCCGTTTGTACGCCGAATTTGGTGTCATACCAATGTCCACGCGCTTCAACAAACAAACTATTCACCATTCACTAAAAAATACCACTTGAACTTCGCGCGTGTCATGTGCAAGGTCAGCTTGAGAGCGTTGAAGCGTGACGGTCCTGTATTGTTTTATTGTTAGAGTAGTGAAAACAATCAAAGTAGGGAACATTATAGTCAAAGGAGTCAACAACAAAATTATGGAGCTCGGGAGCTTTGTTAAAATAGAAGGATAAAGAATTTGATGCCTACTCGCAAACTATTTTACTTGTTTCAGAGAAATGAAATTTCGTTTGAAGCTCTATAATGATGTGCGATGGTGAGCCGGTTCCCTCATGCAAGCCCCATAAATATTTAAGGTCCGGTTTACCTTTGAAGGAAAGAGCACGGTTGGCTGTGGCTCATGGAAAGCTTGATCGCACCTCGTCTCAAAGTCCGTCAAATTCTTTACTATTTGAGAATGGTAAATCCATACCAGTTCGCCACACCTCTGCAGCTGAAATCCACTTTCTAACCTATATTATGTTCTTTTTGAATGGAAGTTTCACCGGTTCTCTCGCTCAGCTTTCTTGACTTTTCTCACAATCAGTGGCCAACTGCTTCTGATCGAAGCACGTAAAGAACGTTGCGGTAATCTGAGATATATGTCGAGGGCCGAGCCCTATAACTATTAGCTCGGCAAAAATATGTTCGGTCGTTTTCAAGATTATAGAGATGTTACGACTTGCTTATGTATGAACGTATAGAACCACTGAAAAGAGCAAATCGAGAATATTCGGATGGTCAACACTGTTCCTTCGATATAATTTTTTGATGACGAAATAGTGCAAGAAAGGAAGATTTTTCATCATATTCCCGAAAAATCATGCTCTAATAAAAGAACCGAAGTTGGAGACAAGATGTATTAGGTTGGTGCAAAAGTTCTTTCCGCCCAAATTCAAAAATTCATAACTTGTTGAATTCTCAACGAAACTGCAAGACCTAAATTTTGCTTAAGAGAGAAACTTATGCCCTTTGCATGTGTACCTGAACTGTTCGTTAAAGTTTACAACTTAAGGAGATAAAAGCTCAAAACCAAAATCACTCAAAATTTGAATTTTTCGTGTAGGATCATAAAAAATCGGAAATCTGCAACAAAAATCGGAGCAGTCAGGATTGTAGGTTCTTTCACCAGCTCTTTCTAACGGTGCAAAGTTTGCGCTGATTGAGCGTTTCTATAAAAAATTATGATTTCCCTGAAAAATGCCAAAATAAAACAAATTCGCCCTTTTGTATTGCTTGCTCGAAATTCATAACTTTTGATAGAGGCGCTCAATCAGCGCAAACTTTGCACCGTTAAAGAGCTGGTGAAAGAACCTACAATACTGACTGCTCCGATTTTTGCAGATTGCAGATTTCCGATTTTTTATGACCCACGAAAAATTCAAATTTTGAGTGATTTTGGTTTTGAGCTTCTATCTCCTTAATTTGTAAACATTAACGAACAGTTCAGGTACAAATGCAAAGGGCATAAGTTTCTCTCTTAAGCAAAATTTAGATCTTGCAGATTCGTTGAGAATTAAACAAGTTATGAATTTTTGAATTTGGGCGGAAAGAACTTTTGCACCAACCTAATATATAGAAATGTGGCGAAAAAACAGCAAATCTTAAAATTTTCGGGCATTATGACCATAAATGGTCGAATTCTAGCGTTTTAGATTGCCCAATTGACTTCCGCGCAAAACTTGGAAATTCTCGCATAAATAGCAGATAACAATCTCCATTGTGGTTCGCTATGTAGCCAAAGGTTATGTGTATTCAACCACTAAATTACTCGTCTTTACATGCACTAGAAGCTGAGAATGAAATCTAGAAAGATAAAAAAGTGATTTTTATAGAAAAAAGTGATTTTTAAAGGCTGACCATATAAGGGCCGGTTTCAGCCGGTTTCAGCCATCTCTTACGAGTAACGCTTTTTTAAACTTCTTCTCGATCCTTACAATTTCCTCCATTTACCAAGCCAAAATGTCTCATATGCTTGGCCGCTAACTTTGCTTTAGTAGTGATTTTCTCGGAGACAATTGCACAAGCTGAATACATTCGCCTGCGGATTGTCTAGTCCTATTCATTTGATGGACAACGCATTAGCACCAAAGCTTTTTTGGTAGCTAATAGCACGTATATTAGTTGTGCATCAAGTTGCTGTATTCATTTGTCTCCCGGATAACTTTTGAAGACGGGTGCATTGGCCCATGCACGCAAATGGGATTAATGCGCAAAAAAGGGATTAGGCATCACTTCCATTCTATTGAGAATTTGTTAGGTTGCTAGCGAACTCACCTTAACAACAAGTTGGTAGCCGAAGGACTTACTCGAAGAAATTCAGCTTGTTTCCCGATTTTCTATGTTCTCATCATACACTTCATGGCGTCTCACACATGAAGTTTCAGAAGCGTGGAAACTTCGGAAAACCTTTAGGTTTTCTCGAAAGCGTGGACAGGTGTCACGAAGTGTTTCGCACCTTATGCTACAGAAAGTCTCGTTCCTCGTCTCTGCTTGCTTGATATGAAAGAACGAGGGCATTGCTGGATGGGAGCAGAGTTATGCCCAGCGATAGGGGCGTGGTCACTTTACAGCTCAAGCAATGCCTTAATTGAAAGTTCCAAAAAGTTCCGACAATAGAAATCAGATGCCCAATATTTTGGAGACTGGTTATGACATATCAACTTTTCACATATGTATGCTCGGTGGCTGTCGGTGAATTTTTTCGAAAGGTAAGGGAGGAGGAGCAACAGAATTGTTTCCGAACAAAGGCATGAGGTATCGGCTTAATCTCCGAAATAAGTTCAGGATGCTTTCCTAGAATTTTAGGCGCTTGTAACTCCGAATTTTCAAGGAAAAGGGGCAGGAAATTCTTTTTAGTGGGTAACCCTTTCTAAGAAAGATGAATGATTTTGGGGAAGAACAGATGATAGATTTAGCTTTGGACTGCATCAGGACTCAGGCGAATTCTATTTGACAGTGTTCAGAAAATGATTCTGATTTCACACGATAATGCTTCAGTGGTGAGAGTAATTGGGTGTACGGTAGGAGATTAATCTCAAATTGTCTAAAACTTCCAGGGAGATTATTTAGCTCATTAGAGTTACCATGCCCACTCGTTACGGTACATAGTTGGTCGACTTGACTTCGACCATTGCTCAGAAAATCGTATATAACTTCCGGGGGAAACTGAACTATAACTTCCGAGAGAATACTCCTATTGGAGCTGCCTAGTGGGGCGGGGCCAGGTATGACGGGGCCCACTCACACGGCCCAATAGCAGCGCCCCGAAAAGTTCGTCCTGCGGTCAGTGAATGAACGACACTACTGCTTCTGAAGAAAACATGCTGAAAGAGAAGACAAAAGAGAAAATTCAGACTGAATTTTCACATCTTCATCAATCAAAAAGTGCTGGTAACCTATTTGTACCTTTGTTAGTTCGCTTCATCTGCATATCAGCGCTGTTTCCGCAGTGTGCCATTTAAGCTGGCTAAAAATTCATCCCCATTCGTTCAACACGACAAATGAAGTCAGTCCTTGCTAATGGAACAAGATCAGATTGTTTTTCTTCGCATTTGTTTCGATTCAGTTTCCCGGATCTTTGAAAAATGCACTTTTGATGAAAATCACACAGCTGCGCTGATTAGCGAAACGCAGTGTTTCTTACTGCATGGAATAGAAGCCTTTGTTTCAAGACAGTGGAAACTTCATAATACCTCGAGGGTAATAGGATACTTACCACACAGTAAACTTTACTTGCGATGCCCTTTCGTGGCACTTGTTTGGGCATTCATTGTCATGGAGATTGTGTCCCACATTGCTTCAAAATTACAAAGATCTTGCCACAAGATGTGTTATCTCACAACAATAGTTTGGTTAACATATTCTTCTCAGTAATTTCACAAATGCATCACGCCTAGTGCTCAGCATTTGAGATGTAAATGGACCACTTAGTTGAGCAGATGATTTTTTCTAGCCCTTCTATTAGCACGTTCTGCTAAATGTGCAAAAGAAATTTTCATTAACGCTGGTTAGTGATGGTGGTTACAAGAGCAATATTTGTGAGTAGATCAAGATTTCTAGAGCTACTTGCTCAAAAGAGTAAGAATGTTTGGACCTGGATAAAAAAAGAATTCAGAAAAGAGGGATACAGGTCAATGGTGAGAATTCCTACTATTAAGACGTAAAGTGATTATTATATCACTTAAAAAAATCTTCAAGTAATTAATGCTTGAGTCATCTGAAACCAAATTCACGCAACGGAAACACGTTCTTGACAAACACAAATTGTGTGAACAAAGATTTCCACATGAGTTAAAACTCTCCGAGGAAAAAAATCATCCTGTTTGTAACATTATGATGGAACAATAACAAAATGAGGAGGAAAAGGCTTGCTAACAGACTCTTTGACATAATTTTTCACACTCATTACAAAGTTATTGTAATCTTTTATGAGGGCACAGAATATTTTAGTGTTCTCTATGTACCGCTAAGCTCTTCCAAACCAAGAAATAAGAACAGCTTCCGAACAAGATGTCATCCATGTAGCTCAGAGTAATAAACTCAAATGCTTTGTTTCCAGGTAGGTGTAAGTATTTGCCGTCAAAAAACATCTTGAGTAATCCCACTCCCTTAGAAGATACTGTACAAACAATGGATTCTTACTTGTTCATATAAACTAGCCATCTCATCGATAAAGCGAAGGCGAAGGCTGGCTGCAAAACTACTAAGATTCACTATTTTTTCACAAGGAAACAAATATAAAGATGGCCACGAGGAAAAGAAAAATGCCCATAATGCGTCTTGTACAAGAATTTTGCAATGTTTTCAAATTTAGCGTAACAAACTCGTTGGACTGCATTGTGTCATTTCTACAAAGCCTTTTGCACTCTTTTCGCGAAGCTTTCCAGAAATGAGGGCGTAGCAAGTACGAAGCCGTCGGCTAGGTGGATGCTATAAAAGGAGGACCACTTCGTGGAATCTGTGTGGTCGTCGCAATGGACACCATTGACCAGAAGATAAGAGCTTACAGATTTGTAGCATACTCGGCAGTTGGATTCTCTGTACTTTCTATTTTTTCCGTTTGTGTAACCTTACCGATTGTTTATAACTACGTTCACTATGTAAAGCAATCTCTTCATAAGGAGGCGAAGTACTGTAAGGTAAGCGGACAACCCATTTTTGTAATTTTTTTATATTAAGTCTTATTTGCAGACTTCCACATTTTCCGTCTGGGGAGATGTGCAGAATTTCAAGCAGCAGCACTTTGTGAATAGAACTTCCCGACAAGCAGAAAAACCAGCCGATCGCTATGCAGGGGGAGCATGTACATCCTGCTGTCGTCCTGGTCCTCCAGGACCACCCGGCCCTCCGGGAAAACCGGGAGTACCGGGCAGACCCGGAGCGCCAGGTCTCCCAGGAGCCCCCGGCTTTCCCAGTTCCCAACCATGTGATCCTGTCAGCATTCCGCCATGTAAACCATGCCCTCGTGGTCCGCCTGGCTCACCCGGAAAGCCGGGGTTACCTGGTGATCCCGGAGAGAAAGGTACTACTGGAGCGCCAGGAGAAGACGGACATCCTGGGTTCCCGGGACGCAAGGGATATCCGGGACCACCGGGTACACCAGGAAAGCCTGGTGAGCGAGGACTTCCCGGTGATGACGCACAGTGTACGCCAGTCATGGAAGGTGATCCTGGTCCACCAGGACCACCTGGAATACAAGGGCCACCTGGTACGCCAGGAATGCCGGGACCTGATGGAGAGATAGGTGGGTAAAACTGTTTGAAAGAAAGATACAATTCGAATCCATAAAATTTCAGGAGCGCCTGGACGCAAGGGTACACCAGGACGTGATGGAGCACCTGGATCTGATGGATTACCCGGTGTTCCTGGACCTGCTGGACCACCAGGACGACCTGGGGAACCGGGAATCTGTCCTAGATATTGTGCTATTGATGGTGGAGTTTTCTTCGAAGACGGAACTCGTCGCTAGTTTATAGAAAACGCAAAACTTTGACATTATTGCTTATTTTCTTGTTGGGTTTCAAGAAAAGAAATGAATCATGAGGAAATTCAAGTGAAAATGCGTATGCAACAAGTATGAGAGATTATCTCAAAAAATTACAAATCAGTCAGTTACTGCTCTAAGTAATTCTCAAACCCCCGATATATGTTAAATAAAATTTGAACATTTCGATATCGATTTTTGCTGCAGCTATGACAAGGAAAAATTTAAACACTTTATTACAACAAATATGAATATGTGACGGCTGTGCTGGGGTAATACAATAGACGATATAAATTATTTTATCTCATTGATGCCTGCAACGAAAATAGAATCTGCTTAGCTTAGACTGCTAAGGTTCCTTACCGTATTCATAGGAATGAACCACGCTAATGCCATAGTTCAAAACTACCATGCTTTTCCTTATCTGGCGAAGCTTTATTAGGCGTGGCTTGAGTAAATTCCTGCGTGCTTTGAGTGTCATGCTCTCGTCCCGTCGCCTTCTCCTTCATTTTCACAGCGTCATCTTCCTTTTCCTACAAAATTTTCAGAAGTTAATCGCTTCATTCGTAGCTTAGCGCTGCACACCACGCACGCTACTTCACGACTTGTAAGTGCAGAATCCGCTAATTTCTAGCAATTCTTTCTACCATCCTCTTTTGGCTTCGTTAATTAGGTGTTAGGTAGACTTTTACAGTCAGCTCCGCTATTAGAGGTTTTAAAGGCACCGTCCATTCAAATTGAGGATCATGAGATTTTGATGTCATATAATTAGAGGGGCCTCTAACTAAGCCACAGCCAAAGTCTCGTTGAGAAAGACGAATTCTGAAGTAAGAAAACTGCTATAGAAGGCAAAACCGCCACGTTGGCTGGTTTTGTCTTCAGACCACCCACGTTGGCTCCGCCCATCAACGTGGGTGGTCTGAAGACAAAAAACCCAAAATCGGGCTTTGATGTATCTAGAGTTGTCTCAAATCCGCCTTTCATTATGTCATTTTTTCGACATTTCTATCTACCCTGGACTGACTCTACCTTTGAACTTTTTTATTTTCAGACCACCCACGTTGGTGGGCGGAGCTAACATAGAGGCGTCTACCTTTTGGAGCGGTTTTCTCGCTTCGGAAAAGTCCTTTTGCAACGAAATTTGAGTGATGGCTTAGTTAGAGGCCCCTACATTACATGACATCAAACATTACTCTCGATTCGGGAGACGATTGCGAGGCATGGGTGAAGTGTCGCCGGTTGCCGCGCGCAGTGTGCAGGCTCACATTTCAAGTTACAAATTACTCGAGCAAACCTTGCTTCCTTTCACTTCGTCCTCGCCAGCAGGTGGAGTCGCGCTGAAAACACAGCCATGCTCAGACAATTCCATACAACTAAATTTACTTACTCAAGCCGTGGTGCAGGAGCTAAGGGTAGGTAATTGGGTGATGCTGTAAGCTTGGTAGGACGTGCTTGAGGAGTGAGTGGCTGTGTAGGATCCATAGGTAGCGACTGCTTTCCAGTCTTTTTTTCGAGATGTTCTGATGTGGAGCTTTTTGTGAGTGGTTTGGAACTTTCACGTGATTTTGCCATAATCAACGGTTCATGCTTGGATGGCTCGACCCATGTTGGATTTTTCATAACATTCAAGCAGTAGAATGCTATAAGAAGCACGGTACACAGAGCGGCGAATGTTGAGATGATCTAAATTTAGGATTTTGCCAGGGGAATTTTCAAACTAATTACTAACCGCTGTTGATCGAATCGCATTGGAATGTCCTTCTGGAAAATTTGGTGCTTTGTGCATCCAAAGGCACAAACCACCAGCAAGATTGAACATTAAGTTGAAGTAAAGAACGACGATGATCTGAACTAAGCGACGAAACTCAATAAACTCATGAGTGTGACACTTTCCCAATCCTGGTAAACAATATGCAGATTTTGCAAAAAATATTTTTTCCAATAAGGTGTCTGTGAGAGAAATAGTGAAAATTCAAAAGGGCAAAAAAAAAATTTCGGAAACTTTTGCCGCTTTTGAATTATCACTATTTCTCTCACAAATATCTTATTGGAAAAATTATTTTTTGCAAAACGCATGACTGGAAGTGATGGCAAGGGCTGTAGAATAGGTTAGAAAGAAAAATAACTACCTCCAAAATCTTCAAAACCCTAGAATCAATTATTTTACCAAAACTTAAAATTACTTACTACCTCTTACCATTTGATAAATCTTTGAAATCATTCAAAAGGCAGAAGAATTCAACTCATGTAAAAAAATTTTTGAATGATATATGAGTCGGAAACTTTTCGCCACAGCTTCCTCTTTTTAGGCCTCGGACAGAGTTCACGCGATTTCATCGTCGCGATTGATCGTGACGAGGCAACTGTAACAATATCATTGCATGCTGATCTTCTTGTATTTCGGTTGTGATAGTTTTCCAGCACGACCAATCGTGACTAACTATCACATCCGAAATACATGAAAATCGGCATGCAATGTATTCGTAACACTTGTCGTGTAGCGATGAATTGCGACGATTAAATCGCCTGAACTCTGTCCGAATAGGTGAAAAATGAAAAAAAATCGATTTGTTATTATTAGGTTATTATTAGCAAACTCGCAGATGCAATTTTGAAAATCCGCCGTTGTAGATAGAATGTAATTTATCAATGTTAAAGCTATGTTTCTCAAAATAACATTACTTCAACTCACTACCAATGGAGGGAGAACTTTGTAGCATCTTCTGATGTTAGCAGCCAGTAAACTCACTACCAACAACATTGCGCATAGGACATGAACGATGATCGATGTCATGACCTGTGAATTTATAAATGCAATATTTAGTACCTCTGTGACATGAGATTTCCGGAAAAATCACCTTGAAACCCTCCAAATCAAAATCGCTAGCCGTGGCACCGTAATTGATTGCCTTTGGATGCTTCGGCCGGAAATCGTAGAAATCCGTGCTAAGCAGGAAAACAACTATCGCAAAGTAGACAGTCTGGAAATGTGTCAACTGGTATCATAGGCTGTCATATTACTAAACAGTTTCTGGTCGAATCTGCATGAATTTCAGGGACTGACAAAAACCAGTTGCCAATCTGCTAGAATAAAATTGCGTGGACAGCACAATATATGTTTATTCTTGTAAAATTAAACGGTTCACTTCTAGCGCTTTGAATAGTTCGTAGTGACACTTCCGATCCACCATCTGCAGCTCGCGAATGCCTCGCGATGCGTTTGCAGCATTTGGCTCGACCGTTTGAAACGGCTTCAGCGATTGGAGGGCAGCACTGGGAGCTCGCCCTGTGCAAGATGAAAATTTGTTTGATCCAAACAGTGCTGACCAACTGAACTCTACGTGCGTGCAGAATTTCAACAAAATCTAATCAGCAACAGTGGCCATGAGAGTTCAAAGCTTCACCTTCCTATCCCGCAGATGCGTTGCAATTTATGTATATGTCGTCATTTGTCTTGAAACAAGTGGCTGGTTTGAGAACACTTTTCGATTGTTACATCTGCCCTAGTTGAGACCCGCGAGTGCTCTATCTTAGTAGAACTTCGCCAAGCTGCTTCACCCGCAAGGTATGAGGACTCACCAGTAAGCCAGAGAGGAAATGGGAATGAAGTGCTGTACAGCTCATCCACGACGAAGTGAGAAACACCTATCTACGAATTTAATTCAATTGTAAGCAATCGCTAAATGATTTTGTTGATACATGTATTGAGCCGTCTATTTAGCTTGACGTTTTCTTACAATTAGAATTGGGCCCACTCTGCTATCGCCATCGCCTACCGGCTGGAAGCTGTATTGAACTCAATCATCACAAAATACATTTTGTATCTGATTACCTTTACTTTCAAAGACCAAGCTTCCCTCTTTGAGCTGAACATTGCCTTCTGGAGCTCTGTGTATACAAGAGCAAGATCGAACATCAGACGTTCTACCATCCATCGCTTCGTCTTTCTCAAACATTTTGTTAAGAAGTTGAAAAAAGTAATAAAAGCTCGACGGGTGGATTAATTGAAGTTCAACCGGGACATACAAACTGTTTCAACACAAAATGTGCCAACGGGAACCCCTTCCTGCATAAGAGATTAGCTGGCTTACCCGGCTCCGCTCGGCCCTCTCAAAAGACTATGATAAAGGTCCCATTCTCCCTGTACAACCTTTCCCAGCCCGCTTCTACATGGCAAATCCCCTATTCCTGCTGTGTTAGTAATCAGCATGCTCACCTTACCGCCCCCCCCCCCCCGTGCCAACTCCCAGCCCCGTAGCTTGATTTTCGCAAGAAAATCGATAAAAATCGATAAAATCGGTATCGATCGATAACTAAAAGTAGCCTATGACACGCTCCCCGCCCTGAAGTATATGTGTGCCAAATTTAGTCCCTCGGTTCGGAAATAAAAATTTCTGTTTTGCACATACGTACACACAGACATACGGACAAACAGACATTCAACTTTATATATAAGATTGATAAATACTGCCCCAGGTCGGCAAAAAGGTCCCGCGCGGACGTCTGCAACACATGCGCACTTCTCTCCATCGCAGCTCGTGCTGGCTGTCCGCGCCGGTGCTTGGCTATCTAAAGTTTTCTACTCGGTAGCGGATACTTCACACAAACTGCTTCCGCTTGGACCGGGTTGGAATTGGAAATACTGTATAAGCTCACCAACAATGAATCCCCGACACTCTGATTTGTGAATTTTGGCGCTTATGTAAATCCAGAATCCAATAAAGTACTCTCTCGGTTATCTAACACCCAATGCAATTCATATCCGGAATTTTAACGTGCACGGTGATTGCAAATTCTGTACGGTCACCCGTGAAGCAGAATTTGAAGCGGATTTTAGGTTCTTCTTCATTTTACTTGTAGTTACATAACTAATAGTATTACTAGTCAAAAAATCATTTGGAAACTACCAATTTCCAAAATTCTCATGCAGGGTTATCATGGTGCAGGGATAGAAGAAAGGGAAAATGCTTGAGAAGTGAGAGAAAGTAGGATTGGCAAATGTTCTGTCACATATTTTGATCTAAATAATTTTGAAGCAATCCCCATCACTCTCTAAACTGAGTTACTAATCAGAGTGGAAAGTTGTTTTGCTTAATCATTCTGAAATAAAAGACTTGCGCGGAGCAAATCTCTCTTGTGGAGCATATTATCCACAGAAAATTTGTGATAATGTGGCATTTCATTTGAAGATCAAAGTGCGTACCCAATCATAGTTACTTGCTGAAGAAATTGAATTGAACTGGTTCCACTAGATCTTCAAAGAGACGTACTTCTGAAGCGCTTTTTGTTTAACCCGTGAATCATACAGTGCTGGCCAAAACTATAGATCCACTATAAAAAACTGTCGTAGTTCGTCTGCTTCTCAACGAATTGATCTGAGATTTGGTACAGTTGTGTGTTCAACAGGCATTCATCAGTGACCGGAGCGGATTCAGCTTTCGTTAGATTATTCAGGAAAAAAATTAAAAATTTCGAAAAAAGCAGGCTCGAAAGTTGGCCAAAACTATAGATCCACCCAAAATTTCTGCCTGCTAACGTGATTCTTAGCTTCCAAAATCTTTTGTGCATAAACCTAGTCGAAAGTCAAAGCAGTGGGTTTAGTTCAGCTGCGTCATACCTTTATAAGAAACGCTTATCTGCTTTTTTCCACTCAAAAACTGCTCTCATGCGTATTTTGTTCCCGAGAATGTGTTTTTATGAGGATTCCGCACTTTTTTGACTGGTTTGAAAGTGATAGGGCTCCATCTATCTTATAGATGCTTAGCAGCGTGAGCAGTAAAAAAAATTCGGGTTTTCGTATCCAAAGCGCACCTGACACAGACATAACCGTAGGCCTGCGCTCGAATTTTTGCCTTCAAAATTGGTATCCGCTATTTTTATAAGCTCAAAATAATGTAGAAGCATTATTTAGCATTATTCACCTAAAAAGAAGTTTGTAAACTATAGTTACGATTGCTTGCGAAGTCGCACTTTAATTCTTTTTCAAAGCATAAGTCTTGCGGTGTGTTCGGCAATCTCAAAGTACTTACCAACTGGTACCTTCTTTGAATTTTGCCACTTTTTAGCTGCTAACTATTGAATACACCCTGCAATATATGTTGCCTTGTGATTCACATGAGCATTATGGTCAGAAGCAGAAATAACTTCAAGGCTTGTTGCAAATCACTTTTTGCAGGATGAAGTCCTCAATTAACCTGCATACTAGGATCTGCAAAAACCTGCAATCACTGCATACGGACTCTCATACATACCAACAATGTATCTACTCCAGTTCACGCTCATGACAACGTTGCAGAAAGAGCTTGAAGGCATAAATTTGAACGCAGGCCTGCGGTTAGGTCTATGTCAGGTGCGCTTTAGATACGAAAACCCGAATTTTTTTCTGCTGCTCACGCTACTAAGCATCTATAAGATAGATGGAGCCCTATCACTTTCAAACCAGTCAAAAAAGTGCGGAATCCTCTACAAAAACACATTCTCGGGAACAAAATACGCATGAAAGCAGTTTTTAAGAGGAAAAAAGCAGATAAGCGTTTCTTATAAAGGTATGACGCAGCTGAACTAAACCCACTGCTTTGACTTTCGACTAGGTTTATGCACAAAAGATTTTGGAAGCTAAGAATCACGTTAGCAGGCAGAAATTTTAGGTGGATCTATAGTTTTGGCCAACTTTCGAGCCTGCTTTTTTCGAAATTTTTAATTTTTTTCCTGAATAATCTGGTGAAAACGGAATCCGCTCCGGTCACTGATGAAAGCCTGTTGAACACACAACTGTACCAAATCTCAGATCAATTCGTTGAGAAGCAGATGAACTACGGCAGTTTTTTATAGTGGATCTATAGTTTTGGCCAGCACTGTATGTACTTTCAAATCGAAGGAACAGAAAACGGGTTGCACAATTTTTTTAGCTCGCACGATGTTTGATTTATCGTTTATTAGCATGGAACAGTGCGATTTGTGTTCTACTCATCAGATTGTATTCATATTGCAAGTACTCTTATTAAGTACAGATACTGATCTAGGTGAGAAGATGCATACGACGACGTGACCCATCCTCGAAAAAGACGCCTCCATCGAGAGCACAGTACTTTGGACATATTCCGCGTTCTCCACCTTTTCCACTCGGTCCCGGTGGTCCAGGAGGTCCGGGATTGCCTGGTGGCCCAGGAGGTCCTTCCGGTCCTGGAGGACCTTTTGGACCGGGTGTGCCTAAAATTTTGTGTTTCAGGCAACTAAAAGTGGGAAAAATATGCTCGAGCAGAAAAAACTCCTACCTCCTCCCAAAGATGCACCCGATTTTCCTGGTGGTCCAGGTGGGCCAGGCGGGCCGGGTGGTCCAGGTGGACCAGGGATAGGGGGTCCCGGAGGTGGAGCACCGTAACCACCGCCCTCCCCTTCCCCACCAGGCGGCCCTGGTGGTCCCATCTTTCCTGGAGGTCCGGGAGGACCTTTTGGACCCGGAGGTCCCGGAGGTCCACTCCCGCCTCCTCCACCACTTATGCCGTCCGGACCTGGATCACCCATAGGACCCTGAGGGCCAGGCGGTCCTGGAGGCCCTTCTGGACACGGTTTGCATGCTGGCGCGGGTGCTTCACAGCCGCCTCCCGCAGCACCGCGTCCAGGTGGACCGGGAGCGCCCGGCGCACCAGGTATTCCTGGTCGTCCAGGTCTTCCAGGAGTTCCTTGAGGTCCGGGTGGTCCGGGCAGGCAACAGGCGTTGCAGGCGTTGATCGCTACCCCGCCGCCGCCGCCGCCATATCCACCACCTCCACCCACGCCATAGGAACCGCCAGGTGCGCCATAACCACCACCACCAACGCCATAGGATCGGATTGTTCGATTGAGCGCTGGTGGGGAGTTCATAATCCGCTCTACCTCGTTCCAAATATCTTTCGCTGCCCCCTAAAATGTTCCGTTGGCAAAAGTTGCAACACTCTAACATTGAAGTCTCACCTTGCAAAAGCTGACGTCCATGTTCACTGATCTCTTCATATGGTAGATGTAGTTGTAAACCATTGGGAGACTGACGCAGACGGTGAGTACGGTCACTACGGAGAACGTCACCGCTACATAGGCAATGTAACGATAGACAGCAACACGCTGTCCGGAGCTCAGCTCCATGCCTATGTGCGACAATTACAGCACTGGTTTGCCTTTTATATCGCTGAGCTATGTTCACTGCTTACTGGGCCGCCCATTTACCATCTCCTAAAAGACTTTATTGGCTTTTTCACAAACGTTGCTAGGTAATTTCCGCGAAACCGTCACACATTTCCCTTTGAGAGTAAAGCTGCTGTACTTTGCTCATTTTACTGGAAACTTTCTCAATAACCGGTCGCATGATGGCATTTTCGTACGACCATCTCATTTTTCAGCGCAGTTCCTCTGGAACAGAATGCATAAAAAGGTGAATTGTAGCAGTGAATTTGCAGATTCCCGATTGCGACCTTCGCTGTTTCGTCCATGCAGTGAAGGAAATCAAAATTTGAAATTTTTTAATTTTTTGCTATTCACTCGATTTGATCTGAGCCCTTTTTCAAGTACAGAATCAGTCTGCTGAAATGAGTCATATATGTGACATTGATCAAAAGCCGTCGTAAGCTGATTTCATCAAATATCGTCATAAACATTTTTCTAAACGAAGCTCAGCACCGCCAGTTTCCTGAAAGTTTTTTTTGACAAATCAAACAATTTTAGGTGATCGAAAGATGATTAGCAGTGGACGGATTGTAAAATTCACTCACATAAGCAGGCCAAATTCAAGTGTAATTTGGATGCTTGCTCGATCAAGTGCACTCGCACTTCATGTGTTTCGGTCGTTTTTCGTTTACTATTCTTTCGCACGATGTGGAAAAAGTCGCCAGATCATGATTGGTTCGAGTGTATTCTTCTTTGTTCCCGCAGGTGGGCTGTACTCAGAGAAGTTCTTCTGTATGTCAAAAGTGATCGACGGGAGATTAATTCGCAATCGTTGAACGTGGTTTACATGAGTTGTAAAATCGTGTGATCATTTTATTTACTTCACTTGTGAACAATCAAAATATCGTGAAATCTTATAAATTTGAATGAGATTTTGAAATAAGAAATATCAACTATGTGGTAGTCCCACGCTCGTTTTCTTTTTTGTATATCTTCTCGGATGGCACGCATCTTTACTAGAAGAATGCTGCTAATGCTCGCAGCCCTGAAGAAATCCTAAGACTACTGTGTATTTTTTGATTTTCTTCTCATAAGGCCTAATTTGCTGTGCGTTCGAAATGTCCAAGTCTCCACATTTGTTACTCAGCTTATGACTAAAAAGGAGTTTACGGACATTTTGGTATCATTCATGATGATTTGTGAGAACATAATTGCCGGACGAAGGCGGTTGCTTGAGGGCAGCGTTTCAAAGGAAATTGTGAAACTGTACTTTATAGACATAATCTTCAAAACTCGTTGCGTCCATTTATATATTTTACCTTGTTTATTTGCCTATTACCTTTATCATCAATAAGGGTCGATATCTTTACAGTTTACTAAACGTCAATGTTTTTGCGCGTGTTATTTTGTGGGTGTTATTTAGTTGTTGCTCGTTGTGTTTTTTCTAAATAAGATTACGGTAAATTATTAGGTTGTCAAGAAAATAATGTCGGTTTTTATTTACTTGCTTTAACAAAGCAACCAGACTTAACCCAACAAAGGGTAAGGGGTACTGTTCGATAGAGAAAAGCAAGCTCTACAAGATGGCACTCATGTGTTTGCGCCATGCTCGATCCACGGAGAGTTCGAACTCAAAATCTAAAGATTTCCAAATGCCCAAAAAATCGAAAAAAATCAGAACTTCGTCCAAATAATTTCTACGGACCTCACGCGCTCACATCAATACTATCGATATCTGATATCCATATGTGCGATTGCCGTATTTTTTCCTTGACTAGAAATTGAGAAAAAATTTCCCTGATTTTCTCAAAGCAATGCTGAGCCGTTTTTGCATATGTAGTTCTATACTACAAGCCTAGGTAAGCATAACTGTAGGTTTTCAGCCTATTTCGAGCGGTAGTTTTCGAAAAATAACGAATTCGGATTTTTTCGTTTCAGTTTCAGTGCTAAAATCGACATTTCTCGAAAAGTACCGCTCGAAATAGGCAGAAAACCTACAGTTATGCTTACCTGGGCTTGTAGTATAGAACTACATATGCAAAAACGGCTCAGCATTGCTTTATGAAAATGAAGGAAATTTTCGTTTTCTCAGTTTCTAGTCAAGGAAAAAATACGGCAATCGCACATATGGATATCAGATATCGATAGTATTGATGTGAGCGAGTGGGAGGTCCGTAGAAATTATTTGGACGAACTGATTTTTTTTCGATTTTTTGGGCATTTGCAAATCTTTAGATTTTAAGTTCGACTCTCCGTGGACCGAGCTAGCGAGGCGCAAGGACAGGAGTGCCATCTTGTAGAGCTTGCTTTGCTCTATCGAACAGTACCCCTTATCCTTTGTTGGGTTGAGTCTGGTTGCTTTGTTAAAGCAAGCAAGTAAAAACCGACATTATTTTCTTGACAACCTAATAATTCTGATTTATGAATTTTCATGCCTTGACAAGGTGCAAGTTTGTTTATAACAAACACAAAGGATATGACATCAAAAGTCTGCACCTGAAATTTGACACCGAAGATTTGTAGAAATTCGTATGAATAAATGCCTCAGTTTTTTTCCCCAATTGATGCGTGCGCAAAGGCGAATCAACGCGTGAATGTTGCATTTTCACCAGAAATTCAGTGTGGTATTCTTGTTTTTTTTCTTCCAGTCTCTTCTTCAACTTCAATTTTTAGCTTGGATTCAGCTGTTTCCTGTAGTAGATATGGTGCTTGACATTACATGCATTGTATCGATATAGCATCATAAAGTAGACACACAGTAGCTCATGAATACATTCGCTGGATATTTTCTGCTGCTCACATTTAGGAAACAAAAATAGTCCAAAAATCCAAAATGTCACTTTCTTCGGGCTTTAAAATGCTAAATGTATTTCTCGATCACCCGAGTACGGACAGAGATATAAGTTTGAAATTGTGATTACTGAGTGATGCAGATACAAACACATATTTGGGAGAAGCTGGGGCGCGGTTTGCCAGTCTTGACTTTTTTTTTATTTCTACCTCGGAAAAACATTATAAGTACTCATATGTACCTTCTGTACGATGACCAAGTTGAAGCCGCGTAGATTGCAAAGATCCAGTCTCAAGACGATAAATTTTTCCCGAATTTTGGCTCCAAACTTTCCTTTGTGGCGACATAGTAGGTGTGTCTTTGGCAGTCACGATGTAGACCTTGCTTCACTCTATCGAATGATACCTCAAATCTGCTAGAACACAAAAACGGCTTAATGTATTTGGAAAGACAATTCACTTTTAAGACAATTTTCTTAATCCAACTTTAAATTATTCCTGTCATAACTGCAAATTCTGAAACATTCGCACTTCACAAAGGAACACCTAAAGTGGTTAGTTGATAAGTGGTCGAGGTGGACCACGCATGGCTTGCCTAACACTGACTGAGAAAAATGTCGATTTTCGCAACTTGCATGGTTCAAATTAAAAGCTTACTCAGGAATTCTATTAAGAAGCTTCAGTGCAAAACGATAACAGTGTTCTTGCGGTCAATCCTGCCATCCAAGATTCTCTACTTTCTTACGAAAACATGTGCCGAGCTTGGGGAGAGGAAAACTAAAAAACTTGGATCTTCCGGGAATTAAATTATTGTCACAGAACTTACAAGGGAGAGTTCCCAAGTCAGCTCGGCCAACCCGGATGGGTCATATATCACCGCAACGGGCTCGAAACGCTGTTTCTGCGGTACGACTCTCCGAGAGAAGTTATGAGCGTTTAAATGTTCAAATTTGTCATGTTTGAAGTGACTTAAATTCAGTTGAAAGCTGTAAAACAACACCTAACGGAATTTCACTATCTGTGTTCCGTCCTTGTAATCAAAACACTTGATACAAAACTGATGAATCACTTTCATGTGTTATTGTACAGGTTTCCTCAATTTGAAGCCACTTAAAACATGACATATTTAGGCTTTTAAACGCTCATGACTTCTCTCGGAGAGTTGTTCCGCAGAAAAGGACAGCAGATTTGGAATCAGCGTTCCAAGCCCGTTACGGTGATATATGACCCATCCGGGTTGGTCGAGCTGACTTGGGACTCTTCCTCGTTAGATCTGCTTTGCAAGCTAGCTTCGATAAGTAAATGGGCGGACATGTATTTCTCCCAAGTTCGGCCTCATTCTTGCGAGAGGTGCATAACCAGTAAGAGTTAATGTTCGTCGCTAAGAGTTTATGGAAACCATTTTGACGAGATAGGCGTATCGGCCATTCATTCACAGCATAAACTGAATTACGCATTTGCGCAAACCCGTTAGCATAATTTGAATGAGGACTTTGTTGACGCTGAACTTAACCTATTCGAGTGGCACGCGATCACAATCATGCCAGATTCTGTGTGCAAGGCCCGGCACAGATGGTTTGGGGTCAAATTGGACTTCGTTTTTGAGGTTAGAAGCAGCGGGGATATCGTTTTTATAAGGCCCTGGGCGAAGCACCGAAAAAACGACAAACATGTTAGGTTTTACGAGTTGAACGTGTTTTTTGGCAAGCGCGCGAATTTCAAACGTAAGACCCAAGCAAACAGACGGCTCGTTTACAGCGCACAAACAATCACATGACGCCGAATTTGGGCTATGTATATAGATATCACTTCAAACCCTCAAGTAAAAAGTCTCAAAAACTTATGTATCCTGATACCCTTCCCAAATTTTTGGTTTCCAGACCAACACCAAACTAACTGGGTTGGTTCGGAGCATACATATCGGAGAGTCCCATAAGTTTTGAACCTTTTCGATTTGGACAAAGAGAACGTTCCAAAATCTATCATATAGCGAAGAGAGCGAATCGAACCATTGCTTCTCCTCTTTTTTGAGCCAAAAATAGGAAACCAAAGCATTGATAAATATCGCGCTCCAGTTACATGCTGTCCCTTGAACTCCTCAGATAATCGCCGGGGGCAGGCGGCCATGCGATTTATGAGCGGGCGGGCGCCGGAAAAATAGTTCGCTGATTTCTTGCGGTCCGCTTGCAATTTTAGCGAAATTTTAGACGAGTGATTGGAGAGCGATCGCGATTTGCTTATAGATTAGCTGCGGCGCAGTGGCCGCATTCTCGCGAACTTTCCGCGAGAATATGCAAAGCTTTAGGGGGCCGCACGGTCTTTTGTGGAGGACCGCGCAGCCCCCAGGTACTTTGCGCTGAGAGAAAGTACCTCAAACTTGAGTAATTAAACCAACGGTGACACCTCTGCCACATAGAGTCTTAACTGTGCTCGACGTAAGCCCGAAACTGCTTAAACCGTCCGAACGCCAGCTGAAAATTCGGCCAGCGCTTGCTGAAAGAGATTATTTGACGAGCGCCTGCAGAAAATTCTGTGTTGCTGCCCGCTGGCAGAACTTTAGACAGTAAAGGAAGTACCGCTCGCTGAAGGTTTGGCCACGCCCCAAAATTCTGCTGACCGCTGGCAGAAAAGCGCGAGTTTGCGGACCGCCTGCCCCCGGCGATTATCTGAGTATGTGGCGAAAAATGCATCGATTGTTGAGGTCACAGATTTGGTTGGGCAAGAGGTTTTCAACGTTCTGAACACTGAATTGGTATCATACTTAGGAACTGATTCACTTAGGAACTGATTCGACTTAGAATGTTTTTTTTTTGCTTTTTTGTTATAATAGGTACCCCAAAACTCGCTTTTTTCTTTTCATCGTTATTTTTTGATGTTGATTCAACAGAGGTTTCACTACTGACCTTTACGTCAAAAGGGACTTCGTAGATTTTCGCGAATTCATAAGGGACTTCGTTTCCAAAAATGCTCCAAATCAACTCGTGCCGGGCCCTGGTTGTGTGTCATGTACGGTTACGCGCCAAAAGATATACATTTTTTTTCAAATTCAGGGCCCTTCTCCCTCCTTCAGAAGGGCTCCCGCTATTTTTTTAGCGTCGGACATTTTGCGTACACAGCTTCATCGAGATGTGCTTGCTTGACAATGTGTCGTGTGCGTTACGTTACCTAGTTACTAGAAGATTACAAAAAAAGCAAATATAAAAAGAATACCGCTACCTTTTTGTCAAGATATTCGCCTTAATAAGCTTAACACAATGCTATTTCGGGCTTAAGATCGACATTCTCAAGAGAATTACTGCGCTGCGGGTTGACTAGCCTGATATCGCAGTATCACCATTGTCAAGCAATCAACGAGATTTCACGACGAGTTCGGAAATTTCACTTTTTATGAACGGTATTGTATTTTTGATACAAATTATATTTATGAGTAGACACCTCTTATGAGACTCTTCCGGACTACACTCTTATGAGAGTTCTGCGCGGTGTAACTGTCAGGTCACATTGATCTTTATTCAATGGTTAACGATCTCGTTATTGATTTAGCAGATCTTGAGTTAGAAGGCTGGGATTAGGGGACTAAGGGAGGGAAACTAAACATGCTGGTCACGAAACTAGATACTTTGCGAGTTGAACCACACTTTCCGTCATATGCCGCGTACGCACACTTGCATAAAGATATGGACGTATGGCGTACGCTGCGTAGTCTAGCTGAATCCTGAGTGAGCGGTGAGTTCGGTGTAGAAAAGAACTTGCGAAAAATGGATTACGATTAGAGTGATTACGGAGATAACGAAAGTCAGGAAATCTACTCATTTTCATTTTTTCTTGATTTTAAAAGTGCGAACCTGGGACATTGGGTCTTGGAACTGGTTGGTAGGGCAGGATATCGATCACGAATACAGCTGGTCATGCCAGCTAATGATGTTGCTAGAAAAAACTTTTAGTGTGTTGTAACGCAAAGGCATATTTGCTTATTTGATTCTGACCGTGAATAGGATTGTGCGCTAACTCAGGCTCTCCAGATTAGCGCCCACTTTGAAAGTGCGATCAGCCCACATTCTAAATTTGAAAAAAAACGCGGCGAAAAGGTTGTGGATGACGTATAGTTCGTCCCAGTCAAAATCAGATCTAACCCTAGCATACATTCTCGCTCGCAACGCTAAGAGTTGTTGCATATGCGTACGAAGAGAGCGAAAGACTGGAAAGAGAGCAGACAAGCAGGCCGTTGGCGTGATGCAAAACCCAGCAACGCGGAATCCCAGTATGCGAATTTTGATGGTCAAGATTGGGATGGCTGCATGTTCCACCTAGCCTGACAGCAAAATATCGTCTTGTACACGTGATCGTAACCGTGTGAGCCTTCCAATCTCGGGCCTAAGGCACTTCCGCGATAACGTCAAATCGCCAAATTGCTACATTTATGCATGTTAAAGGTTGCCGTGTGATATACCTTAAGACATTATTCGTAGAAGCAGCTTTCGAGTAGATGTTATGTCGCCGATGATAGCTGGACAGGTGATCTGCCTTTATGCTTTGAAACCTCTACACAAGACAGAAGAACGTAATAGTGACAAAACATCTTCCAACCTCCACCTACGAAGACCGTAGAGTCTATCAATTGTCTCACAAATTTTTTTGTTATTTTACAATCATGTCACATTTCTCAGCTCTAGTTAGAATGCAGAGTACCGTTCCATAGAGCAAAGCAGCCTTGCAAGATGGCGTGAAAGTGTTTGCCCAAGCTTCAGCACATCATGAGTTAGCAGCCAAAATCTGAGGACTTTCGGATGCCTGAAGATGGGAAGTTTCTTGGGTTCGCCCAGAAAGATTTATCAGATCCCAAACTTGCTCACGCATAATACTCCACATAAGACATTCAATGTTGCTGTTGATATATTGCCGTTGATATGTTTGGTTCTGTGCTAGCAAGCGAGAAAACTAAGTTTTCAGGCCTTAACAAAGGCGATGCTGCGCTTGCGCTGTTTTTACATAAATAAATGTAAACTACAGGCCTTGAATAATACATCGGTAAATTTTCAGCTTTCCGGGAGCCAGGTTCTTAAAAAATACCAATTCTAGTTCTCTTTGCTGAAGTATTTTGAGTTGAGATCAATATTTTATCCTGAACCAGAGCTTTTAGAAAGCTGTAAGTCTGTGATGTACTTCTGAAGGCTTGTGAAAAATTCTTGAAAACTTCAGTTCGGTTTCTAGCATAGAAACAAACACAGCAACGACATACATGAGTGTATGATGTGGAGTGCATATGCGTGAGCGAGCTTGAGATCTAGTAAGCTTTCTTTGGACAGTGTTATAGAAAATTTTCAATTTTTCGGGCATCCGAAAGTTTTCAGTTTTCGGCTTCTAACTCGTGTGTGGTGGATAGGTGCCACTTTCTCGCCATTTAATAGAGCTTGTTTTGTTTTATCGAACGGTACCTGCTTATAATCAGAATTGAGAAATGTGTGACTTATGCTGTAAAAAGCCAAAATTGAAAAAAATTTGAGGCAACGGCCCGTAGTAAATTCCCATCAGGGTGTCTCTCTTGAGGCGACCGGAGTTGATCTCATCGCGCCTCAGCACATTGCCAGGGGAGCGTTGATTTCGAGCAGATCACTTACTGGACGATCGCGTTTTCAACGGTAAAACGTCTCTGTCATTTGTGCACTACTGGTCGAATGGATAAGACTAATGTATTTCGAGCGGCAGAGCCGTGGTTCGAGTGCTGCTGGCGGCACAATTTTTGCTACTTGGCCTGGCGACCTTTGATAGCGGCCCTTATCGAAAAATCGATGATAGCAGCTATCAGGATTTCACCTAGCAAACAACAAGATAAAACAAATACACATTGTTTTGGCATTTATACGAGGAAAACTACCTTTGGCGAAAAATGAATAGAAAGGTAGATCTACATTTTTCTCACCTGAAGCAGTTCTTTGAGATAACCAAGCAAAAACTGCAAGAGAAATGCAAAAAAACCTCTTTTCCGATTTCGTCGCGCAATCAGCTGTTCATCGATCCTCACTCACTTAGGCGTCCGAAATTGTGCAGTTTTGGGAGTTTTGCACCGCAAAAGAACGTCAGCTGCGGTGTCTCGTAAGTCACTCGGGAGCAACTTACGGAGTTTTTTTTCTGTGCTATCCTCTTTAGCACAGTATTTATCATATGTCGTCGCCCGGCTCATCTCCGATGACTCGGTCGGGAGCTGATCTCCCTGCCGGGCTTCATCTGAAGCTCACCTGTAGGGTGACCTTGCATACTTACACCACGAAAAAGTGAGCAGTCCTCATCTCACCCGACAAAGCCTCTTATGAGGGCCTCAGGGGAGATCATCTCCCGTAACCGAGCTTTACTATGGGCCAACTCAATAAAATAAATAGGGCTGCATGCGTTTAGCAAATTCATGATTCTTGCACCTACCATTCTTTTTGCAAATACCAAATCGGTAGGTTAAGTGAATCCTTGTCAAGTACATGGATTAGGAAGCTGATTAAACCCCATCGTAATCTCACCTAGGACTTCTCTGTGCAGTAAACGTTAGCATCTCGACACACACACATCGACAAGATCCAACGAAGACTATGCGCTCAAAACTTTTGAAGTGCAGAATTGCATTGAGCTCTAAGCCCTCTTCCATTAAGCGACATACAGTGACCGCCAAAAAGTTGCGGACAAACCCCTCTCCCTTTTTCATCGCTCTTTTTCAGAGGGAAAACAAGGATGAAAAAATGCAATAATTGCATGATGTGATAGAGCTCTTCAAGACCTACAATATACACTTTGAGTTTTTTGAGAAACATGTGTTCTAAAAATTTTAAGAATCTTTTTCTAAAAAAAAGCCCGAAAATGGCCGCGTCACAATTCGCGGACAATAATTCTTCGAACGCAAAAATTTTCTTTTGAGTCCTATTTTGAAGCGGAAACGCAAGTTATCCGGACGGGTAAGCATACTACTATACAGAGCTTGTCAAGAACTACACACTGGTTATGGTTGCTTCCCCAAAAACGCAAGCTTGAGTTTTATTTTGCTTTTTCCAAAAAATAACTTCTAATTTCCTTTATCAAGCCAAATTTTTTCACACGGAAACCTGTTCAAGACATCTTAAAGCCGTCTGGATAAAATAGATGCTCTTTGCCATCTTCTATGCATCGGGCGTGTGCTGATGAGTTTCTTTGCTGAAAATGGCCCTTGGCAGTGCTTGCACATGACCCCACCTGCAACCACTGACTTGTACCGCTTTGCAGGCTTGTATCTCGGCCGCCAGACATTATAAGAGCCTACAAGTAGACCCATTCGAAAGAGCGTGAGTTCCTGGACACGAAGATATGCAAACGAGTTTAGTTTGAGAAATTTCAGAGATTTGGCGGATAGGGTGAAAAAGTGCAGCCTTAGAGGTGATTGGAGTGAAAGCTCTTATGAACACCAGAACAGTCTTAGAGCTTCGAAATGGATCTATTACAAGGAAATTGACAGTTTTGAACTGCCAGGATGAAATTGGTAGCGAAAGGAGCTCTCTTCATCTTTAGCTGAAAATTGCTTAGATTACAACTGAAGCTGCCCTCTACCAACCCATCCGCCAAATCTCTGGGATTGCTCAAACCCAAATCTTTTGCATACCCTCGTGTCGAGGAGCTCACGCTCTTTCGAATAAGCCTACATGCGGGCTCGTGGAGTTGACTGGCGGCTAATCTACAGGCCTGCAAAGCGGTGCAAGTCAGTGGTGAGATGCAGGTGGGGCCATGTGCACTCACTGTCAAGAGCCATTTTCAGCAAAGAGACTCGACAACACGCGTCGGATGCATAGAAGATATCAAAAGGCATCCATTTTATCCAATTAGCTTTGTTGGGATGTCTTGAACAGGTTTCCGTGTGAAGAAATTTGGCTTGATAAAGGAAATTAGAAGTTGTTTTTTGAAAAAGCTAAAATAAAACTCAAGCTTGCGTTTTCTGGGGAAGCAACCATAACCATTGTGTAGCTCTTGACGAGCTCTGTATAGTAGTATGCTTACCCGTCCGGGTAACTTGTGACGCTTTAAAATAGGACTCAAAAGAAAATTTCTGCGTTCGAAGAATTATTGTCCCCAACATTGTGACGCGGCCATTTTCGAACTTTTTTTAGAAAAAGATTCTTAAAATTTTTAGAACACATGTTTCTCAAAAAACTCAAAGTGTAGATTGTAGATCTTGAAAAGCTCTATCACCTATGCAATTATTACATTTTTTCATCTTTGTTTTCCCTCTGAAAGAGATCGATGAAAAAGGGAGAGGGGTTTGTCCGCAACTTTTTGGCGGTCACTGTAGGTATTTGAAGACGAAGGGATATATTGCTCAGAAAAATTGTGTATTTACTGCAGTAGGCTTTCCCGATGGGCTCTATTTCGCTGCGCATTTGAATATCGGATTCAACTTTATGACCCCAAGAAACTTCATAACTAGGCGTCCAAAGGCGCACAGCAAATATTGAAAGTAGATTTGATTTTATCGTTGCTCTTCAGATATTCATCTGAAAGGACCAATCCCGCTAAAACCACATTCCCTGTGAGTGCGAAGATAGAATGCAGAAAAACTATGATTGCCATATATTTCGTATCGCTGTAAGTTTTGCTAAAAAAATGATTATAACTCAAATTTTCCGCAATGAAGCAGTCGTGCATTCGACGCCTCTATTCTTAACTAACACATTTTCAGTGGTCAGACAAAAAGCACTACCCTTTTCAGTTTATTACATTGGGTTCACTACTGTTTCGTGTCTTGATCTAGCTTGTGTGTCGCCCTTCACAGATGGATAGCCCACAAGCGAACTAGTGTAAAATGCGCCAAGATACGCGAATTTGTGCGGCGTAATCACAAGGTGTTCTGCGAGTATAAGCTCCCAAAAGCGCGCCTGGAGAAGCAGCGGCAGCCTCTGGAAGAGGGGGACTTTTTTCCAAAAAAAAACACAAATATTTCAACGTAAAGAGATGTGCCTTGATTGGACCAGCTGCAATAAAATTAGTAGTTTTTGTGTACTTTGAGAATCTTGCGATTTCGAATGATTGCAGACGATGTGTAAGGCCTGAGACATACGTCGTCGTAACTCCACCGTAGTAATTCTTGGTCGCCGTAAATCGATTGATTTACTGAGGATATCTATGGATTTTAGGAAGGCTGCAACAATAACTTAGGGGGGTTGGAAATTTGACTCAATGTTAGTATGGGTGGTTTGCAAAATATTAGATTGGCTAAAAAATGAGTTCGTTTTGGCACTCAAATCTTCACAAAAAATTTCTTGCTTTCTATCTATAATTTTTTGTAGAAAAGTAGCTTAAAGCTTCGCCTATCATATATCCAATATTCAAGATTTTCTATCATCAGTAAAGACAGCTATGGCCCAGCATGGCTAAATTGTCAAAAGCTCAAGTCCTTGAATCTCTATGCTTCGTTTTCATGCTGTAGTGGATGTAGAGAACAGCAGTTTGGTGTTTGGACACAAAGGATTTTTCCCTATTTAGTGAATAACAATAAAGCAACAACAATAGCTTCGAGTATTTTCCAAATCACGATAACTTTGCATATTTGACCTTTTCCTCCAAAGATTCCATCTGGTTAGCTTCTTTGGAATTATTATCTGTTGTTGACTATGTATTCTTCAGAGATCACGTTGTTCGGCTTGCTCATTCGATCTTCCTAATTATGGAAAAGCCTTGTATCTAACCATTTATCATGTTATTCATGTTGAGGTAGCATTCAGATATTCACCTGAATTAACGAAAGGCGCATGTTGAAAAGTGGGCATGTGTGCGAAAGGGCATGAATTCAAACTTCGGAATTTCCAGGCAACCGCTGCGTATCGAGAGGTTGCTTAAGATTTAGATGATCAATTTCGAAAAATTGATAGTGTTCTTTTTTCAGTTCAACATTCAATCATATGGTTCATCTATAAAATCATGACGACGGATTCGACTACGGTCTTTGCGTCCCCGGGAGCATAACACCTCCACACAAAAAGGCATCACATCAACCCCAGCTCAATCACTTCTAATGTCCAAGTACTATCATACCTAAGCAGAAGGACGGTAGAGAGAGATGAAAACCAAGAAAATGCGGTTGCCGGAAGATGCGAGCGTGTTGCGCGCGGTCGCGCCATCGTCACGATTTTTCAAATGCCCTATACCTTTGTTTTTTTTTTGAAAACTTGCGTGTTGTGTCCAATCGCAAGAAACATGAGTACAACGATGCTCTTGAAAACAAAATGAAGCGGCCGCGGCTACTTTGAGTAGACTCACAGAATGGCGTTCGCAAGAAGATTTGACACTGGAAGCAGTAAGCGTGAAGTATGACTGCTCGGAATAATTTTTCATTCAGGAGCGTTTTTGCAATGTGGACCGATAACCTTGACTGGAAAATGGAACAAGATATACAGCTAGACGTCGAGCATATAGAGGAATTCGAGAACTCGATAACGTGCACATCGAGGATGGTATTAGCATTGATAACTGTCTATAGAAAAAGACTTCGATGTGAGTAAGAAATGTGCACGTTCCTCTTCTGAAGTCACCATTAACTCATCATTGAGTTTTGAGAAGGTATTTACTGGATTGAGTAGGATTTATTCTCGGCTGTTTTTGACCCTCAAAAGTGAAGGGTGTTCAAAAATTGCCGACGTCGACCGGGGGGGGGGGATTGAAAAAAATTAAATTTTCAATTTCTTAACTCTAATTTTTTTAACTTTAATTTTGACAATTTTCCAGTTTTTTGATTTCAGATCTTCTAATTTTATTTGTATAAATTTTAACGTAGTTAGTATATTGTTTTTAAGTAATTTCTTTGATAAATATTATTTCATTATCATGTACCGTAAGCGGGAAACGAAGCAAAAATCGGGACCGGACCCCTTAACTGGGACGAAGCAAGTGCTGAGGTGAGAAAATACTCAGTTTAAAGTTAAGATATCGTAGTTGAGAAATCCAATTTTAGGGCTTTCATAGGACGGCAGTAATGAGTCGGCATGGAAGGGCGCTTGGTCATGCAGCGAATGGCTGGAGTGGAGCCTTCACGTGGGCGTGTTGTACAAGACTCGGAAAAAACATTTTGTGGTTGTAATGTGGCTATAAATTAAATAATTTGCTATTGTATTGTGTGTATAAAGATAAACAATAAATGGAAATGTTGTACACAATCGAAGGTGTAGATAGTGAGTGAGATTTGGTTGAGGCAGGTTTGAGTTGCCAACTATATCCCCCTTCGAACCAAAAAATTCACATATCTCGGTGGAGGGGTCCTCGCATGATCTGATTTCTTTTTTATCTTGTAGAGGAGAATGTACTTGATATAACTAAGGCTGTCGCAAAACGATCTGCTGATGCAGATCTTCTTGAGCTTGAATTTTACACAAAAATTCATGCGTCTTCAACTCGGTGCTGTTGCTCTCTTCCTTGAAGCAGATCCTTTTGCGATAGCCCGTTATATCAGATAAATCTCCGTCTACAAGATGGTGAAAAAAGTAGATCACGAGAGACCTCCCTGCTGAGATATGGATCGTCAAATAGAACCACCCAAAATCGATTTTTTTTGCTGTAACTCTTGCGTAAATAAACAAAAATAAACAAGGAGCTGGATTTCGAACCTACCCTTGAAGAGCTTTCGAATGATATATAATATGTGGGGGTTCCTCGTTTTTTTCGCCCTGCGACAGGGGTTGAGACGATTCAGTTATGGCTTCTCAGCCCCGCCCACTTTAATCCATCTGGAGGGGGGGATAGACTTGGGACCGCGACATCGCTCAACTTCTGCGATTTCGCGACAGTATCATCGGCGGGGGTATGCCCACGTCCAAAAATTGTCCGCTATTCATAACATCGGCACATATTGAAGTGACCACGTTAAGGGCACCTTGAAACATGTATCTGACATAAGCATAGCGCATTGAGTGGATTCGCAAGAGGTATTCCCCAAGCCAAGTTACCGCGCGAGAGGTTACATACATAAAGAGCTTAAGATGCAAGTCATGTTTCTGAAGAAAATTTGAAGTGTTTTATGCTCAACCATTCACTGAAGTTGAGATTTGATCAAACATGGGTGGTTTAGAAAAGTTCAGTACACATTCAAATTTCTCGGTTACAGTTCGGATATTTTTTTATTTGTGATGAAGTTTGTGATGAAGACAAGAAATCGCTCGAGTTCTTGTATTGCTGGCGAGTTTATCCAAACCTTTTATCTATGATCTCTTCTATCGATTTTAGAGTTACAAAACGCCCTATTTCGAGTAGCGGATCAGCTTTATTAGGCTGCGTTCATACTGATCCCGAAGTCTGGGAACAGTTCCAGCACAGAGCTCGAGTTGAGCGCTGTGCTGGGACTGTTTCCGAAATCCGGCATCAGTATGAACGCAGCCTTATCTTTGACTTTTATCCATTTCGATCAGGAGCTGTATTGGTAGTGCAACATCCTTAGTACCCCTCAGTAGTGAAAGGCAGTGGATCGGCAAAATCCATCAACCCAGGATTTTAACGCGGTAGGTTCCTTATCGCCCACTATGTAAACAGTGCAATCCCGGTTGCACAGCATGCTTTCCCTGCCGAGAGAATCGCTCTCGAACTTACACGCGCAGGCCAATCTTACACGCATCTGGACGAGTTGGCAATTTCCTTCTCACCATTGGAGGCTGCCCGCCGCAACGCTATAACCATTGGGTCCTGCCACGATTTAGCGCCATCGGGCCTCGCTCCACTCGTCCATATTAAAGATAAGGGCATTGAAAAAACGCTTATTTTCGCCGTTTTCAAGCTTTAAAAGTGGATTTTCGGGAACCTCAGGTAAGCACAAATTTGACTAGGTTGAGATTTGCCGAGCCACTGCCTTTAAGCTTCAGTTAAAGTCAGTGTTCCGGTAGATTCGCGCTGCCCCGCACCGAGAAAGTAGCCCTCGAACAGGCGCGCGCTCAAACGGCTTTGCTTGCCTGTTTAGGGGATTCCACGACGACTGCCGCACTGCGCATGCTTTCCAAAGCAAAATTCAAAGATTTCGTGCAGGGACCTCCAACTTTCTGTTAAAACTCTCCACGCTGCCTTTTGAAAAATTGGGTAACGCCTCAAATCGGTCTTTTCACCCCGTTCAAACCTCAAATTTGTCTGCGTGTCGAGAAGGCCTGATACATGCAAAAAGGTGGAAGTGCAAAACTTACCGAGGCACTGCCTTTAAGAAAACTTAAGGTTTCGGGATATTGCCAGATAAATGATTTTTTACGAGTGAGACATGTCATAATGAATACGTCAAGACTATATAATACAAATGCTATCTTTTGAATGATGAAGTTTTTAACGACAAATCCCGCCTAACGCCTAACATTATCTTAACGATAATCCAACAACTCAGACACTGGGACCGGACCAGCCGCGGCCCATTTCCGGCTGGAATTTCGCAGCGTCCGCGGGCCAGCCGGTGAATGGTCCGCGGCTCGACCGGAGAACGGCCTCGGCTCGTCCGCTTTTGGGCCTCGGCTCAGCAGATAGTGGACCTCGGCTCAGCCGATAATGGACCTCGGCTCAGCCGTAGCTGGCTATCGGGCCGCGTGTAGTTCATTATAGCTTGGCCATAATTAGGGCTTGGTTCGCCGTATCTAAGATTATACTACTAAATCATATAATAATTGAATCTCTAAGAACACGGATTCACGGTAGAACTTCTTTTTATTCAACAATAGGAGAGAATATACATAGAATTGCCATTTCAAACAACAACAAAAGTGAGAACATGCTAGCAAGATAACAAAAGCATAACGGAACCCGTCAGTTTATTTTTGAAGGCAGTAGTACGTCCTGTCGTCGATTTCTCTGATGTTTTCCTTGTCGATTACGTTGATGTTTTCTTTGTCGATTACGTTGATGTTTTCCAGTCAGCTTCTTCTGCCGCTGAAATACTCGAAATTTCAGAACTGCAATCTATGTAAGCAAACTCACTGTACTTGGATTCCATAGACCACCGTCTTCAATGTATTTGGACGCTCGTACATCCCTTCTGTAAATTAGAGTCATTAAAGAATCTAAACGATATTCTACACCACATACAATGCTTTTTGTAGCGCTTCGAATATATGGGGTCTCCATTGTATGCGCTCTTCTATCAAAATTGAAAGTTCGTTTCTTCGCTCTTCCTCAGTGCTTCCCAGGTTGATGTAGTAACTAAATTGATCGAATCAGTACTTTACTGAAATCACGGTTATTTGTTCCATTGTTTTATTCAATTCTATTCACCTTGAATCCTACAATTCTCCTTCATATCCAGGAACCAGCTCGGCATGTCCATACCCAAGGCCATCTTCGCCGAAATCTGAAGTTTGACAGATTCGAAATTTCCAGCAATGACCAAACACTTGCCTATCTAACAGCGTTCCTTCTATTTCTCTTGAAAGGTCTTTTAAATTCTCATCACGCCCTTTTTTCTCACTTAATCGCACAGCATACTCTTGTATTTCGTTTGGCGGATTTGTGATCTAAATCTATAAGAACTTCGCAGAAAGTGAGATGAACTTTCCACACCTTTGTGAGAAGGAATCGATACATGGATAGCAGTCGTTGAAAAGCAGTCTCTTTGTTTCGTGGGTTCCATAATTTGAAGAGAATGTTGACGAGATCCGCCTGAAGACCCATGTAAATGAATACATGAGCTTGTGTGAATTTGATGTTTACCTCTATGAAAGGATATTGTTCAGCAATTTTCCACGATTTTGTGCATTTTTCGACACCAAATTTAGGCAGATTTTCACGATTAGCGCTTTCTCCTTTATCTCAATCGTGCGAGTGAGCTGCGATAGTTGCGCCCTTATTATATCGTCCTCAAACAGCTCACGTAAATCTTCATTCATCTAACTGATGCTATTACCTGCAGTCTTTCTTCGACAGGATCGTCTACATGTCTATACCATCAAAACGTATGCTGCGCCTCGTTGCTACCTTAAAACGAACGAATTCCTAAAATTAATTACTGTCATTTAAATTTTGCGTTGCTTACAAATTTTATGACTCACATCATAAACCGTGGGATTGAGCGTATTCGTTTTTTTTTCTTTCCATAATGAATTTCGATGCGTCATCCATGTAAATCGTGCCGTTCTTGATGCAGTCGTAGAGAGACGAAATGGGTTCCGCTAGACTTTCCTGGGAGGCTCACTCAGCGATTTCTTGCCACCATTACTAAAACATATTAGTCGTGCCATCGTTACACTTAAACACACTGCTCATACCTCGTTTGTTTCTGACCGTGGGCATGTTGTTGCCAGGACGATACATCTTGAACTTACAATAATTGTAGAATGATATACAGTGATGGGAAGAAGCACACAAGGTATGTATTGGATAGAAGCGTATCCTTTTCACAAAAAAATCTATGCAAATTTTATGCCATGACATAACAAAATTTAATTGCAATAAAGCGAGCCAACTCAATTTCTTAGAACAAAGGCCCTGTTTTCATATTTAATTAGGAGACATGTCCCTTTGATTTGGGAAGCACATCTAATTTTCCTATCATATCCTCTAATTTCGCGGAAATAGCGATTGTTTCGTCGAATGGCGCTTAACAAATCACGCACTCTTTGGCTGGTCTGATTTGAAGAATCTACGATCAAATCTTCAAGATTTGAGAAGCAATCTTGTGTTCTATACTCTTTCAGAACTACTCGGATTTCATTATTATGGGCATTATGCAAGAAGATCACTACAGATCCAAATCCGCTAGCGCCATCGTCGTCTTCAAAATACAACAAATCCTGGCGACTCCTTTTATGTCTTTCTTGATAGATCCCCGATGAAAAGATCTTTCCGTTCACAACAAGTCTTGAACTGCAAAAAACTCTTTTGCAATTTCAGTAGGACGTAATGACCCCAAAGAAGGCTTTACGCTCACTATGCCCTATCCTGCGTATACAAAACGAGATGCTTATCGGGTCCATAGAGCTCTTCATAGAGCTCTTCTCGTATACGAAACGAGATGCTTATCGGGTCCATAGAGCTCTTCCAAACTTATCAAGCTGTACTTCGGTGTGTAGATAGAATCATCTACTCGAATATCCTCTGGATATCTGAAGAAATCAAGTGAGTGGTTGGTGGCAGGGCTACAAAGATGCTCACCTTTTCTTTTCTTGGTTTTCCATTTTGTCTCTCACAGCTTCAAGAACATGACTGCCGGATTCTGCGCGTTCCTTTAGCGCCATTCTAATTTTTTTCAAAAGTAAATATCTGTAAGCGAAGAAAAATCTGACAATAGTTGCAGGCATCAGCTAAACCTCTACGAAATTCATCAGCTGTCTTCACGAAGTAGTTGATTAGTAGTTTTTAGCAATGGACATTATCAGCTGGGTTATGGAATGATTTTCATCTTTAAAGCAAAAAAACTGTGAAATTCTGACTTAGTTTGCAAAACATTTGCTAATTAGATTCTATATGATTATATTGACTTATCTTGAAGTTCACATGATTATAGAGACACATCTTGTTTAAAGGTTTGGCTAAGCACCAGCGAGCCTGTAATAGAAAAACAAAACTTTTTAAAAAGGACTTGCCGTATGAATTTATTGAAAGCTGAGCAATCAAATTGGCGTAAAACTCCATGTGTCTACATGTATTGCACAAACTAGTTAAATGTCAACAAAGGTCATCAAGAGTATGTCAGAAGTTTTAGTATACTACATACTAGCACTGGACATTCTCGAAGTAATCGATATCTACATCCATAGAGTCACTGAGAGATTGCGAAACCATGACGTATTTCTCGAAAACCGCTCGGTAATATGGAATTCTACTCAAATACTTAGTTTCAAAGTATGAGTGCGGAAACAATATGCATATAAAAATAGAAACAATGTGAGCATTAAGCTGTGCTTATTGATGCCCCAAATTTTAGGCCAAGAGCTTAGTGAATCTCAAGCCGTAAAATTGCATGTGTCTCTATTTAGCAATTACACAATGTCATTGACTTACGTCACCTATTTGGAAATGTAGGATTTTCACGAAGTCATCATGCTTCTCAGCGAAACGTACGCAGAAGAGCACATGGCGTTATGAAGAACAAATCTGTAGACATTCTTCAATCATGAAACAGCAAAAGAAATCTTATAGCAATGCATTTAAATCTCATGTAATTGCAGGGAGACTGCAATAGATCTAACTACTCCAACCTTTAAAGATAGTGGAGATTAGAAAAAAAGAGACATGAATACTACGGCTACTTAAAACGAAGAAGAGTACAGCCTATTTGGCTTAGTTCTATAAAGTTTCCGTAGATTTTGGTAGCGTGTTGCAACAGATACTACGTATACATAAGTAGTAGAGCTTACCTTACCATAAGGATAGCTGTTCCGTTTGAATAGTCGCACATTTTTGAATTGATCACCGTTATTAGAAGTGGACCCTTCTGCAAAACGTAGTTTCTACAAATACGAGTGATAAGGTTATAAACTTACGTTGGCCTTTTGTATTGGAGGAAGTGGCGACGATGTGCTGTTTGCCATCAGCTCTGGACAACCAAATGTAGAGTACATCATGTGCCCAATCACCAAAAAGGTATTTTTTGAGAAGTTAGTTGGAAGAATGCAAACAGCTTACCCTCCGGCCGAGCCGCGGAGCTTATCTGACATCGGCCGCGGCTCAGCCGGAGTTTCGTAATAGAGATTTTGGTCCGCGGCTCAGCCGCTGCAATGCTCCACCCCCATCATTAAGGCCGCGGCTGAGCCGGTAAGCCATACTCAGTCCGCGACAGCCGGTGCAATCACATTGATATGAATCAAGGTCCGCGGCTCGGCCGCACTCCGGCCACGTCCCCGAATTAAGTCCGCCGACGGGCCGGAAAGGCCTTTTGAGGCCGCGGCTCGCCCGGTCCCAGTGACTGAGAATTTCATATTAACCACTCGTATTTGCGGCAGATGCCAAGTGGCAAAGGGACAGACACGTTCCAGATTGCATAATTGTCAGGTTCATATTTGACCATATTTGACTCCCCATAGTTTTTTATTCAATAGTCTCTCCGTTTGCTTTCGGCTTTTCAGAATTAACTATGCTTTCCTTCCCCCTCAATTTGCTTTTAGTGGATTGTTTTGCTTTTAAAGGAGCAGACGGTCATGCTAAATTCATGCTACGCCTTTTTTCTCTACCTATTACTAATGTGGGAATGGTCGGAAGTCGAAGTGACTGATGCGAGCAATTTGCATACTTTTACGTAGCATGGCGACCCCATTTTCATCCTTATCTATTGGGCGTCTTTGTAGACAGGTTATAAGGAGTTTATATGCAATGAAATCGCACAGCTAATCGATTAGGCGCACTCTCTTCTAAGCTCACCCAAATATTTCCTAGAAATAATTTAGCTGTATGCCTTGGCCCAGCATTAAAGGCATCGTCCACCCTGAGTTGAGGGTCTTGAGCTTTTGGCAACGTATGATAGTAGGGCCCCAATACCCAAGTCGCGGCGCAAAATGTCGCTTCGGAACGAGGAAATTGCTGCGGAATAACGAAGATGCCCGAGGACCCCCAGCACCGCCCTCCCCATCCATGCCCGCCACGTGCGCGCGCATCCAATCACCGTCCCGGAAAGCCGGCCTGCGAGTTCTCCGAAACGGGGATTGTTGGGGTTTTCGGATTCACGACTTCATACTCGGAAACAGGGACAACGAGGCCAGGGGACGATCAAAACATGGACGTCGAGAATCTGGGTGGGGGATGCCCTTAAACGGTTCTGTATGACCAAAGCTGCAAATTGCATACGATCTTAGCAATGATGGCTCCTGCAAAGGTATTTAGCGACAGTGGAGAACGATTTAGAGCTAGCATCTTATGCTGCATGCAATAGTGTGCAGCTTGTTTGGATTGGCCAATCCGATTTTCAAACTTAAGACAAAAAAGTTTTATCAAGCAGAACAGGTGAATAGTACGAAATAAGTCGAAGTCGAAGACAGAGCACCTGCAAGCTCAAGTAAAAAAATTAAACGACGAGATAGCGCAAGGAACGATCATACATCTTCCCCTGCTTCATGCCAGAAGCGTTCTGAATTCCCTGTAAAATCAACTAGGGTCAAGAGGAGAACTTCCGCAAATGATTGCATTGCAACCAACTTTCCAAAATTTTGTTCGGGAAGACCAATCATTTTGGCCGTTCAAGCAAATGTCAGAGGTGAGTTCTCCACCGCCGAGAATGCTACCCGAAATTTGTACCGCGACAGGCGCTACATCCAGTAAAACTATGCAATTTACTTTAGTGTCGTTTGGTTGAAGTAACAAGAACGAGTCTGATTCTTATATGTGGACACCTTCTACGCTCTTTTTGCTCAGCCAATTCCGCTATACGGTACACTCAGGGTCAAGCAAGGGGTGTGGCACACGATCGCTGGTTACGACCCCCCCCCCCCTGATTGCTGTCTTAATAAGACCCCCCCCCCTAAACTATACACTTAAGATAGCATTAATTGAAGGCCCTGTCAAACATAATGGGCAACATATCCATAATTAGCATGTCGAATAACCCCTGTGGATAAAGTGTGAGCGGATTCTGAAGATTCAACATACTAGACTACCTAAGTGAAATGGTCATTTTTCAACATGTTTAACATTGTTTCAAAGGTGAATTAGCTATCCGTTTTTGCACTCAAGACAAAGCACTACTCCTTCTTTGTCCACCTCAGGAATCCCGCTTCAGAAGACCTCCAAACTGTGGAATTAGAAGCCAACCAAAATCTCGTTTTTCCCATTTTTCGCTTTTAATGGCTGTGCTTTCACCAACTATTACTCAGAGCAAAGAAAACGAATTAGGCTAAAATTAATCCTTTGAAAACTAGGAGATCTAGGCTATCGATTCATATAAATACTGTCCGCTAAAATTGTTTTTTTTTTGATATAGTTAATGGCCTGCGGCACCCCCCTCAAAACCTGCGGCAGCCGCAGGTTTTGAGGGAGGGTGCCGCAGGCCATTAACTATATCAAAAAAACATTTTTAGCGGACACTATTTAAATGAATCGATAGCCTAAACCTTGTAGATTCCATAGGACTATTTTGAGCCTGATTCGTCTTCTTAGCTCCAAATAATATTTGGTGAAAGCACAGCGATCAAAAGCGAAAAATAGGAAAAACGAGATTTTGGTTGGCTTCTAATTCCACTTTGGAGGTCTTCTGAAGCAGGATTCCTGAAATGGACAGAGAAGGAGTAGTGCTTTGTCTTGAGTGCAAAAGCGGATAACTGATTCACCTTTGAAACAAAGTTAACCATGTTGGAATCTGACCATTTCACTTAGGTAGCCTGGTATTTTGAACCTTCAGAAATCGCTCACACTTTGTCTACAGGGGTTATTTAGCATGCTAATTATGGATAGGATACGAATATCATGTTATCACTATTATCAGATTACCCAAGTACGACCCCCTCCCCTTTTGATTCCTCAATACGACCCCCCAGGTGTGGCGTGCCGCACCCTACGCTTGACCCTGGGTACACTTATTCACTGATAGTCTGATCATCCTCTTGGTTTTGAAGTGTGAATTTTTACAATGCACAGCGATGCTTCATTCTTTATACTTCCTTTCTATCCAAACCCATAGGAAGCATATGTTACTACAGAGCACGGTGAAAAATCCATACTCAGCGACGTCGGCGACTTCCATCTTCGAAGAACACTCCACCGTCGAGCGCACAGTATTTTGGACAGATTCCACGCTCTCCTGGTGTTCCTGGAGGTCCTTGTGGCCCAGGTGCTCCAGGATTTCCAGGCGGTCCTTGTGGACCTGCGGGTCCAGGGGGTCCTTTCGGTCCAGGAGGTCCTGAATGAATCAGTTGTATTGTAGCTGCAATATTATGTTGAGGTATGCTTACCTGCACCACCGCCGCCGCCAGCCTGTCCATCTGGTCCAGGTGGTCCTTGTGGTCCAGGAGGACCTGGTGGGCCAGGTGGACCAGGTACCACTTCTCCGGAAGCCGATTCTCCAGGCGGTCCTGGTGGGCCTGGCGGTCCCTGGTTTCCTGGCGGTCCTTGCGGGCCTTTTGGTCCTGGTGGTCCTGCTGCGCCAACCCCCACGCCTTTACCTGGTGGTCCAGGTGGTCCTGGTGGACCTTGTGGTCCCTGCGGTCCTGGTGGACCTGGTTCGCCTGGCGGACACGGTTTACATGGTGGTGGTGATATCGGTTCGCAAGGTCGTGCTGGTGGTCTTCCTGGAGCACCCGGCATTCCAGGCGCTCCTGGTCGGCCTGGTCGGCCTGGTCTTCCTGGAGGTCCTTGCGGTCCAGGGGGTCCTGGAGCGCAGCAGTCATCGCATGGATTGGGTTCCGCTTGACGAGCTGTCCTGTTGGACGTCGGCATGCTGTTGATGGCAGTCACCTCGTTGTAGATCTTTCCCACTGATCCCTTCAAGCATAGGTATGAGAGCAAATTTTGATAGGAGCAAAGTCAGTTAAACTCATGCATGATTTTTTCATGTTTTAAAACATCATGGTAACCGCTGCAGCATGAAATAGAATCGCTACTCGTTCATCTCGAAAAAAAAAACGTCCGCTTACAAATCCTCGAGTAGCTGAAATGTTTTCGCTACCGGTTCCTATCGCATTCATGTACACTTCAAGCAAAATGTCAAATTTCAAGGTTGAGCGTTGCTAGAAATACCCCTGACCTTGATGAGGCTAGGTATCATTACCGTTTTTACAAAGCACTCATACCCTTCGATAACGACGGCTTCAATTCGTAAAAGAGCTCTCAGACACGAATGACGGGTTCGATCATGCAAAACACGTAACTTGTTCTGACATACCATTATGCTATAGGTTGCGCTTTTTGCAATAACGACAAAACTCGGGTATGCTTTTTCCTTCCAAAGATGGAAGGAGGTGTTGCTAAAGGGTTTTCGATCGTATGCCATACTTCAGACGAAAACTTTTACTGGTGGTGACTCAAGATGCAGATATTCTACTAGGCTGCAAAGAAGTATTTGCAAAATAAACTATCTTCTTAGGAGAAACTCATAAATCAACGAGTGAGTTGCTGTTTAATTTAAGTGAGGCTTAGCTGCGCAGAATAATTGTCTAGAATTTTGATGAATGCTTCCTTTCGAATACCTCAGTAACCTTACCCTGCAGAAGTTGATTTCGGTGTTCATCGACCTCTTCACATGGTGTATGTAGTTGTAGACCATAGGCAGAGTGATGCAGATGGAGAGTACTGCCACGACCGAGAATGCCACGGCCGAGTAGGCGACGAAGCGATAGGCTGCGAGTCGATGTCCCGACTCGCACTCCATGCTGCGAGTGTCGACTGTGGTTACTCCCCCTACCCTCACTTTTATACAGCTTATTTGGAGGATCGCGTCACGCCCACTCGTCAATTTCTTCGCTATTCCACTTAGTTTTTCCGGTGTCAATGCTGGCCGGTTGACAGTAATACTGGTTGCACTTAATCGCATTCCCTCATGACCTCTGTGACTTTTTACGAGAAAAAATGGTTTCAGTCGTTCGTGGACAGTCGAATTGCCAGCGTTTTCGCTCGAAGAAATGAAGCGATTAACATAAATCTTTACGGCTTACTGTGCACTTTTGCAGAAACGATTAAAAATGGTGCTTCTTTTATTCATCATTATATCAAACTACTTTCTTCAGAATGCAATCGGACACACTGTTGAATGTACTCTCTGTGAATTATAGGATTCTTCTTGAATTTAGTCATATTAGATTGCCATAAATCTGTTTGCATTTTACATTTGATGTGGCTTGTAGGAAATTACACGATTGTCATCGCCGGTGATCAAGTAGCATTATGTTTTTCTCAAATGATGACATTTATCTTCGATGTTCTACACAAAGTTCTTCTGCTTCCTTTGCTTTTCCAAAGTGGAACTGAGTCCATTTCTATTAAAGCTCTTAGTCTCTGCTTATGTGCTGGACGTTTGTGATCCCAAATGTGAGTGGCTCCAGGCATACATGCTAATTCTGATTTTTTTTATAGCCCAAGCATGTGCGCTCACATAAATTTCAAGAAAGCTCATTTTTCTTTGGAGTTGCATTTCTGTCCTCAATCGCTTTGGAAGATGAAGCTCAAACATTAACGAGTAGTGAAGTCGTGGTACTGCATTTGCGAGAACGACGATTAGAGCAAGAAATCTGCGCGTTGGTAGTCGCATTGGTCTCGAATGAATTTGTGAGAATTAAGCTTTCTATTTTTGCACTTCTTCTTGTTCTCGATGCTACTTTCCACAAGGTCTGACTGTATACTTACCATTCATTTAGGCTCAGAATGGATTGGTAAATCTCTTCAAGTCAACCAAATGTTAATCTGGCTCACTTCAAAGCATTCAGGTCTGTAGACGTTTTTAAGGCATCTCTACTTTACCAAATAACATCTATTGTCACGGCTGGTAATTATTCTGTGAAAAAAGCACGAACATGTCTGGGAGCTCTCTTTTCACCACAAAAAACTTCTGAGTTCGCAGCCATTAGTTACAAGTTCTGCAATGACACCTGCACTTGAATGACGATGGAAGAACTCTTGTTACACTAAACAATAGTAGAATTTCTAACTGTGAGGAAACTCATTCAGCCTATTCTTCAGCTTAAAAATCCAAACAAACGCAAGTAAAAAGTTTACATAAGTTACTTCTGAGTGTCAAAATGACTTCGGATCGGAAATACGGAAGAATCGCTTAGCTATTCACTTAGGAATATGTCGTACAGTTTAGCACCAATAAGAAATTTTTCGTAACTGACAATGAGAAGACGAATTTAACTTTTTTTTGAGATCTTTCAGATTAGTTATTGCTTGAGGCAAAAATGGAGTAGCTGCTGCTTCTTTTCGCGATGCTCTTCCATATTCTATGTAAACCAAAGCCCAACAGAGCTGTAAACATAAAAATACTACTTCAGCATCATCAGGTCAGTGATATTTCTATTTACATCCAAAAAATGTTGCATAAGGTATTAAGTACGCGAGGCACTTTGAAAGAGGATAATTAGCTGGCAATTGCGTGCACTCAGATGTACCATACACAGTTTCTTTTCACGAAAGGGTGTACAAATTGGAAAGGCCGGATTGCTTCACATCTATTAAGTGCTGTCCAAAAAACACTAGCTTTTAGTCGGAAAGAGGAAGAGTTGCTCATTTCGAGTGACTTGGCTAATAGACATCTGCCTCGAATACTTGCGCTGATGAGGTCACGCGCAAAAAGTGGATGTTCCGGACGATTTATAAATTGCGCAAAGTGCCAACGTCAAGCGAACTTCATTGTATTTCAAGACTATAGCAAAAAAAAAGCTTTCAAGATCTCGACTCTCCATATTGCTTGGTTTTATACAATCTTGAGCACCAGCAGCGTTGTTAGTTGACACCTTGAAAAACTGAATGGCCGCTAGAGTTTGAGCATCAAAAAAGTTTTAGTAGACTGTGCGCCTTCTAATTTGGAACCTGGACATTTTCTTTGTTTGATCTATGTGTTTATGCCGTACAGCAAACAATTTGTTCGCCTTTCGTAATGTGCGATCAATTTGTGCAGGCAACTATATTCCACAAAACGGCAGATATATTAGATATTACTGATAATACTCAGACAAATCATCGGAACTTCCGCAGCACAAGCCAAATTTGCAGAAGTTCCGCAGGACTTTGTTCACCATTGTAAAAATCAAAACCTTGAAAATCGGATCTTTCGCGGGATTTTCATGCCAAACTGTTTGAAAACCGGAACTTCCGCAGAACCTTCTTCAAAATCCTGCGGAAGTTCCGAAAGATGTCAGAGGTTCCGCAGGACTTTATGTGTTTTCTCGTGATGTTGCCTCATCAGCAACTAGAGGGCATTATCGAACATGTCAGCCGTAGCGTAGATATAGAGTGAGGTTCAAATCTTGTCCCGGTGTTCTCTTTTGCTGTTGTGGTTGGCATTCTTCGGAACTTCCGCAGGACCTCATTTCGGAACTTCCGCAGATGACCCGGCGGGACTTCCGCAAGCGCTCTGCGGAAGTTCCGGTCATTTGTCTGAGTAGATAATCCTTCATTCTTTGCTGTCGAGCTTAGGGTCACAGGTAAGAATGAAAGAATGAAAGATGCTTTCATTGCCTTCCGCGTAGAGTTCGGCTGTCTTTAGCTACGATTTTACACTTTATGTCGTAGTCAATAGCGTTGAGTTCTTCTTCCTTTTTATGCTCTCCCAGTAGACTCTCCTTTTTGTTAGCTGCTTGCTCATTTAGCAACCGACCTGCCTCATCTATATAAGCATCGCATTCTAGACACTGGAATTGGTAGACGACACCAGACGCAGTCTCCAAGATGTTGAACATCATTCTCCAGTTGCTCTTGTGTTACACATTGTTTTATAGCTGTGGTAACTTTTTTTCGGAGATGCAGAACAAGCACAAGGTCGTTGTATCTGTGTGTCGTTTGCTCGCTCTAATTGCTGTTCTTTTTTGAGCGTCTGCCGCATTTTATTTTTTCAAAGCCAATATTTTCGATGCCATCTTTAGCAATTCCTGTCTTCTTACACTGCCTCTGCTAAGACATGAATTACCATTTGAACATATAGAGGATGACAGCACTTTAGAGGCAGCGTCCCCTCAAAATTTTGCCTCCCATGTTTTTGCCATTCGGGGGTCTTTCCGTGGCCCTGATTACAGTCATAAAGCTCAAATAGTCCAAAACTCAAAAAAAACCCTGATTCCTAAGGATCTATCCTAAAGGCGCGGGCGGCTTTCAGTACATAGGTGGGCGGAGTCTGATAGGATATGGGCGGGGTCTGATAGCACTTTGGCTGGTCCAGAGCCCTTACATTCAGAGACAACAATAGCGGACCGGACCAATGCAGATGCCCCTCTCGTGAGGCCTACGAGTCGCTGGCCAACATCAGGTGCGTAAGAAAAGAAGCCTGCCTCGCATGTTTCTCCTGTGATAAGGCTGATGTAATGCTACTGTTGGTTTTGTCAAAACATTCGTCCCAGACTGTGTTATGGTAGTTAGTATATTCGGCTTTGTTTTGCTGAAAAAAAAATCACTCTGAAATTTATTGAAATTACCTGAAATCCACCCCAGCATTGTAAAAGCTCTCTTAAAAGCTTGTATTATTAGGTTAGTATCAAGCATCAAAGAAAGGCGAAAATTTGTTTAGAAGCTGTTCAAGGAACTTTCGAATTTATTTGTTATAGTCTGATACAATAACTATTAGGGTGATCGGTAAAAAATGGGGCAGCTTGATTTTTATTACATTTTGAGGTTTTTCGTTCTTACCGACAACAAGCAGGCTGCAACTCAAACGTCGCTTACATAACCGACTTTCGCCTATTATTCTGGCAACGCGTTACCGCTCCTCTCTCATAACCGTACGCGTGGCGCCATGAACAACTCAGACAGGGTTTTTGGAACATCGCTCATTCTTGCGCTGCTATACCGTAAAGTCGTAAAGCAAATGACATACCATTCGGAAGAGCTCTTCATGCTCTGAAACAGTCTATTAAACATACAGGATTTCTTTCTACCTCTGGATAAAAAAAGCGAAATACCTGAAAAATCGCGATTTTTGGCGCAATAAAAAACCAAAAAATCATGTTTTGCCTCTATTTTCCGAAGATAGATAAAGTATGAAGTAATCTGCATATGGATGGATAGAGCGTAAAAAGCTCTATCAGATGGTGCCTAGAAAACATGCGTTCACTGCAAAGAATTGAATAACGCGTATCTTCTCAGACACGAAGGGGATACCTCCGGCGGACAAATGGCGCGAGTCTGCCACTTCGCGCTCGGAGCGCTCCGGAGTCCTGCCATCTCACGCATTTTGTTGCCTGCTTGTGACGTCACCGTGACGTCACGGTAAAGGAATGGGACCCCTCTACGGGACTCGCAAATCTCTGCTCCGGAGGTGCGCCAGTTTTGGGAGAGCCCCGGAGCAGCAAATTGCGTGAAATGGCAGGGCTCCGGAGCGCTCCAGAGCACGAAGTGGCAGACTCGCGCCATTTGCCCGCCGGAGGTATCCCCTCGACTGTCTGAGTTTGTTCCAATGGCCATATCTCCTGACTTTGAAAGTTAAGGCCACCAACCCGTCGTGGGTTTAGTGACTGTCCCACCACCCACTCCAGCAGTGGTACTCTGGGTGGTCTCACATGTTTCACTGCGCAGATACGGCCCAAAGTTACTTTGTCAAAGTGTCCAACTTTGCATTTCAGCCACTATAAAAATTATTAAGTATGTAAATGACCTTATATAGGTATTCTCTAAAAGAGAATAATTTATTCTAACATCTATCAAAACTGGGAATTTTAATTTCTTTTCTTTTTTGAGAAATCTACAATTATTCTCTAGGTGCCCCATTTTTTACAGATCACCCTAATATTCTATTCATGCAAGATAGGGATTTCATGAGCATTGTGTAAACATCTAATAAAAACGAACTTCAGTTCTCCTAGAAAGTATGATTACGAGTGAAAGCAAATTTCGCTGAACCCTCTAGCATACCAACTACATCTGTGGGGATGGTTTGAATGTTTATGTTTATCAACTTGTGTTCTATGACATGTAAGTACTGCATTTTGGCTACAGCTCATTCAGAAAGTCGCTGGTTTCGGCCTTCTAATTGTAAGCTACATAAGATCAAACGCTTTTTCGTGACTAGGAGAAATTGGGACTTTAAGAATTTCGATGCAGGACATCTGGACCAACCCGATATATTTTTTGGTTTAACAAATAGCTTGCAAGTCCGTGATGAGGACATGAGCACAGCTTGAAGCCACATCAAATATACAACATTTAGTGCAATCAGCCAGATATCCTCTCGAGTCATTTCTAACTCAGTATGTGAGTCTGCAGACTATGCGCGGTAACCGATCCTGCCAAAATCCTTTTCAGCATGACAAAATTCTAGAAAATGAGCAGGTTCTAATCTTCCAACGTCAAGGAGCGCACGTGATGTGCAAGCATACTTACGAACGACTCGACGATAAAATAGATCACCGAATCTATACCCAAGCTATTCCTAGCGCATAAAACTGCTGCATAGCAAAACCTCTCAGAAAATTGTTCTACGTTGCACCTACAAGCAAGGAATTTTGTTGGGCATGTTTCGAAAGACCTTTACTGGCACGGCAAACACGCAGACCGTGACCGGTTCCGTTTGACGGCAATGAACGCTCGCTAGTGTTTCGTTTGGCTTTTGGAGAAAGCATTCGCATAACGCTACTTCAATTTGTATTTCTTTGATAAGAAACGCATTCGCTGTAATAGTTTCGAACGCTTTTTGCCAGGTAATTTGCCTTTGATGGGCGTTTGCCTATTGCGAGGTTGTGTACAGGCACTAAATAGTATTGTTGAGAGGTTGGCGTGAAGCCGTTTCTGTTGATAGTAAATTTTGCTGATTGCGCGTCTCTTGCACGTCTTTATTGGAGATGAGAATCTCAACCATGTGCAAATGTAGACTAAAACTACTGAGTGTCGTAATCTCTTCAACGACGTCGCATTGTTCCGTCTTCGAAGAAGACTCCACCATCGAGGGCGCAGTATTTGGGGCAGATTCCCTTCTCTCCACCTGCTCCAGAAGGTCCAGGTGGACCTGGTGGTCCTTGGTTCCCCTCTGGCCCAGGTGGTCCTTGCGGTCCTGGAGGTCCTTTGGGTCCGGGCGGTCCTACAAATTTCGGTATTCGATCAGAGTGTCAAGATCATGAGCAACTTACCCATTCCAGCACCAGGTGCAGGAGCGCCATCGGGTCCGGGCGGTCCTTGAGGACCAGGAGGTCCTGGTGGGCCTGGGGGTCCAGGAACAATGTCTCCTGATGCGGATTCTCCCGGTGGTCCTGGAGGTCCAGGCGGTCCAGCTTTTCCAGGAGGGCCTTGTGGACCTTTTGGACCAGGAGGACCCGGTGGTCCAGCGCCGGCACCAGTTCCTGCTGGTCCTGGTGGTCCTGGTGGACCTTGTGGTCCCTGCGGTCCTGGTGGACCTGGTTCTCCAGGTGGGCACGGTGGGCAAGGCGGAGGTACGATAGGTTCGCATGGTTTTGCTGGAGGTCTTCCTGGTGCTCCTGGCATACCTGGCGCACCTGGCCTACCAGGTCTGCCAGGTTTTCCAGGGGGTCCTGGTGGTCCAGGAGGACCTGGAATGCAGCAGCCTTCGCATTCTCCTCCGACTTGTCTGGTTGTTCGGTTGGAGGCGGGGACGTGGTTGATATGATTCACTTCGCCCCAAATGGTCTTGGCGGAGCCCTAAATGCGTTTCTCAGGAATACTATATGCTTCCACTTTGTTTATACTCACCTTACAGTAGTTAATTTCTGTATTTACGGTTCTCTTCACATGATGAATGTAATTGTAGACCATAGGAAGCGTGATGCAGATTGAAAGTACCGCAACTACGGAGAAGACAACGGCCGAATAGGCGACAAAGCGATAAGCCGCCAGGCGATGCCTGTCATCAGCTTCCATGATGCAAGCCTGATGAAGTTCACTTGGAACAGGCATTTTATACCGCTTTAGGTGTAATAACCATCTTTCACCGTAGTTTTTCACTAATTTACAGCTCGTAGGTTTTGTTTGCTATAAAAAAAAGTGGTCACAGAGGAAACAAAAGGTCTTAACTTGCCTGATGAACGTGATGCGCTATTTGGGTTAATATAGATACAATACAGGGTCAAGGCCAACTATATATATTACCACAACCAGTTATGTTACTCAACATTACTGAGTAGGAAGGTATTTGTTGCTTCCGAAAAAATTGCTCTAAGGTTCAGTCGACATTAAATATAACCTGCTTCTTAAATCGAGTCTTAGGCAACATTATGAATAGCTTCGTTCTGCGGGAAAAACTAATTGTGCCACATTTAGAGACTTTCTCCTTCAAACTATGCAGATGAAGAAGCGCACTCAAAGCAGCAAAAATTGTTTTGCTTGTCTGTATTTACTGTTTTCTAAATATAGCGCATACTCTCAACTTGCAAGGTTACTACATTGAGTTGAACTCAACGAAGTACGTTGAGTTTTTCTTTCACCTATTTCTTGCGCGACCTTCAGCAGAACCAGCTACAAAAACCATTACGTTTTCAGTCCATCGAAAGAGAAGTTTACGTGAGATGGGAAGTTCGAAAGTTTACAACGTTTTGTTCTTGTCAATTTTGAAGGAAATTCGCCAAAACGGTCATGATGCAATTTGAGAAGAAATCATAGCGCACCAAAGATACGACAAAAATTATCAGGTCTTGGTTTTTGCAACCTAGGCGCGGACATCTTTTAGACGTATTTTGTCAATGTCAGTGAAACTTACGAAGTCTCAGATGTGATTTATGTTCTGCTTCGTTTTCAATCGTGTAACCTGAACCAGCTTCTTTCAACGCTTACAACCTCGTGACAATGTTAAGTTGTTTGACTTCGTGCCTGTATTGTAAAACCGAGGTACATCTACGCTACAAAAGGAGAGAAGAAGTGTGACTTGGCATTGTGCCGTTCCAGAAAACTACGTACATTCTTTCCTCGATTGTGGAACGCACTTTTTTCACATCTGTATTATCTCGAAAGAGTAAAAATACACCGATATTCCTTAAAGACGAGCAAATAAAGCCAATGCTTTTTTTTGCTGACCGTGAAATACATCACATTATATGCTCAAGACTCAAGATATGTATCTCAAGAATTTTCATTTCGAAGCTTTTGAGCTTGTGCTGGAGCGGTCAGTATAATGTGTCCCAAAATTATTTCAAAAATCCTTGATTTGCAATTAATGATGGGAATTAAAGCGGAATCTGAGGTATCATACATAGTTGTAGCTTTTGGTCTCCTATTACAAAAATTATTTGATGCTAGGACAACTGGTCAAAATGACCCCCTTTCTCAACAATACATTTACGTAGGTTGAAAACTGGTCGATTGCTTTCTGAATCATTGTTGCGAAATTTCCTTCCAAGATTCCCTTAAGACGATGCAAAGTGATTTTTAAGGCTCAGAGCATGCTTTCGATTCGAAGTATGAAGAACCATACAAAATAATCCAGCGTTTAGTCAGGTGACTTTGCCTCTGGTTTCTTGCCTTTTTTTGCCTTCTTGCCCAGTCAAACTATGTTTCCTCTCAAATCGGCCATTTTTCAATCAGTGGATATTTTGCTTGAACAAAAAATCTCATGCCGATTGAAAGAAAGAAAAGTCTTGATTTTTCGATATAACAACAAAATTGTAGTCAATGTCAAGATAATTTTGGGATACATAATGGAAATCTTTACGAAATGCTTTGATTTTGAAGATTTTTCTGAACTCTTTTGTTATTTGAGCACAGAAACACGCATGCCGACATAAATTCTAATACTTTTCCTGGGCGCAAGTCCATCTGACTGCAATATCAAGATAATACAGGATTGCTATGCTAGTCTAAAACTCACCAAACATCATAGAACCCCCGACGTTCGCTCACATATGAAGCAAGTCTGACTTTACTGCTAATTGCAAATAACATTCTTGACAAGCAATCGATTACCTTAGAAGAAGTAATGAAAGGTTAAGTTCAGCGGGAGGTGAGGCCCGTAGAAGTTTCAGCGCTGTGTAATGAATTCCCTGCGCTCGGAACTCATAAGATTGGACGACCTCATACAGTTAAGTGCCATTCTCGACCCACGCCTTCACGAGAGAACTCACATCTTTTTTAAAGTTGAAATACTTCCGTTCAACAAAACCGTGAAGTGGAATTATCAAGAAATTCTATGTATTGCTTTTGAAACTATTGGCTGGCTAGCTTCCATGCCTTCGCTGTGCCTGACAACTTTTCGGAATGCGAGTTAATGAGGCTGTACCAACTCACTGCTATCGCTTACCAGGAATCTGCTCCATGTACTCCTTCACTTGTATATTCAAGAAAATGAGGGAGAAAATCACCTCTTTGCTCTCACATTCTAGGTTTTGAGAAACCGCATTCGCGGAAGGGGCTCCATCAATTAACTCCGCAACAAAGTCATTTCTTTGGGAAAGTTTGCAACATGATTGGTTTGCTGATCCATTTACGTCTGTATGATTTGGAGTGCATACGGAAAACAGATTATTGAACTGTGATCCATGTAGGGAACGGTCATAACTCGAAGCAGATTGACAAAATGGGGATGATATAATGATATACAATGTCCTCATAAAGTGCGTTTTAGCGCGAATATAGAGAATGTGAGAGTTCTGTCAGCAGCAAGAAGGATAGGAACGTCACTGGAATGGGGCTTGGGTTCTGTTTTCTTGAAAAGTGTAGTTTATTCTTTATTCATAGGTTCATTGTACGAGTACTTGGTGAGAGGGCACATCACCATTGCAAATCTGACGATTTTTGAGATCTATAGACGGCTAGAACAACGTGAAGTAGTCGCTGGAACCGTTTAGTTTTTTGCTTTCAGAAAATACACAGAATGCCCAGAACTATGGATGTTGTTTAACACATTGACGACCGCTTGACACACATGGTGTGTCAAGGCTTGACGCACCATGTGTATCGTTGAAATAGCTGCTATTCTGTGTTAAACCCAATCCGGGAGTTTTCTTCTGTGCTGTACCTAGACAAAACCTTTACTGTTTTTGCCAGCATTCCAGAGTTACTGTAGGTGTACTGTAGATGGAATTGTGCGTGACTTCATCTAAAAAATGATGACCGGTCCGTGAACCGCCTTGGTCGTCAATGTGTTAATCGTTAATATCTCTTCTTGTTCTTAGGCACCATTATGTAGAGCTGGATTCAAATCTACTCAGTGCGATGCGATTCACAACTTGCTCTTCTATACTGCAGGTAAAATCGAAGAGGGTTTCAAGCCATTGAGGGAAATATTTTGGCTTACAAAGGCAGAGCCTGGCACGAGGATGGCAAATGTCAAGCTAGAAATCGTTTAGGGAAATAAACAAAAATGATATGGTTAACAGGGCCCAGCACGAGATGGCATATGAGGGATTCAAAAGCAGGGTATTCCTTGACATTGCAGAAAATTACGGAATGTTTAATCTAGAGTTCGTAGAAGCTCTTTAATAATGCAACGAAAAAAGTGGGTGGAGTAAAGGAAAGACAAGACTGAATCAAAAAGGCGAAATGCTAAAAAGGGGTTGTTTAAATATTATCGAGAGAACAAAGCGTAGGGGACGAAAGTTGGTCAAGGTGAGTACTCATAGGAAGAACTTGATTTGAAAAATTTGATTATGTAAAAAAGTTGTGGAAATTTATGTGAGGAAGGGGGGGGGGGGAAATTGTGAATATGTATGAGTTTCTCTGGCTCGCGCAAGAGGGCTCTTAGATTGCGCAGGAGCAACTCAGATCGACAACATTTACAGCTCCTCTCTTTCACATAATTTTTTATGAAAATTTTTGTAAATTTCTTCTGATCATAGGCCTCCGTGGATGTAAACATCAAATTAGGCGGCTCAGTATTGCTTACCCGTTGTGAACAATCCGATTCCTTATATTTTTGCGGGTAAAGATTGTGTTTTGACACGTTATAATCGTGGGTACATAATGCACTAGTCGTATTTGTAGCGTGTCAATCTACCTGTAACTGGTATTACGTTAGACCTTCAAATTCGGGCGCTAATAGTCATAGATGCCATAGAAGGAGCCGGACCCTCTCCATATGAAGGGAATCTTGGTTACTTCCACCCTTTTAGGGTGAAAGGGGTAAGTGGGCTTTGGAAGCAAAGCCCCTAACAAGCTATAACACATATCATTCGGAAGCTGAGGTCACGGAAATCGAACAACACTGTCGATTTTTTTAAAAGTATTAGGTTGAACCGAAAGTTCTGTCCCTCCATTTTCAAAAATTCGTAACTTCGCCAGATTTCAACGGATTTGCTTGCTCGTAATTTTATTAGAAAGAATAGATCTTCCGCTTTCAAGCCCTGTTTTGCGGAGCTTCTGTTTCACACTGAGTGCCGAGATAAAAATGGAAAACTAAGACCATTTAAACTTTGACCATTTTAAGTTAGGTCACCAAAAATCTGGAATGCTGCAGAAAAATCTGAAATCGTCAGTACATATGTTTTTTGGCCTACCCTTTGCATCTGTGAAAAGTTTGTGTTGTTTGGACATCACTGTGAGAAGTTATGAATATCGAGTTTACTATGGATAACGCCAAAATTAATTAATTTGGCAATTTTCGTGAAAATCATAACTTCTCGCAGAAACGTCCAAACAGCGCAAACTCTTCACAATTGCAAAGAGTAGGCCAAAAAACATATGTACTGACGATTTCAGATTTTTCTGCAGCATTCCAGATTTTTGGTGACCTAACTTAAAATGGTCAAACTTTACATGGTCTTAGTTTTCCATTTTTATCTCGGCACTCAGTGCGAAGCAGAAGCTACATAAAACAGCGCTTGAAAGCGGAAGATCTATTCTTTCTAATAAAATTACGAGCAAGCAAATCCGTTGAAATCTGGCGAAGTTACGAATTTTTGAAAATGGAGGGACAGAACTTTCGGTTCAACCTAATATTTTGGGTCGGGAAATATACGCGAACTGTCTGGCCAATATATGAACTCATTCAGTGTGCTCACTCTGCTCTCTTATTGCAATGGAGATGGAAGCTATGAGAAAGTCGACGGTTCACGTTCAATAATGAAGATTGCTCTGTAATATACATAGACAAACAGAGGTAGTTAGAATGTCGGGCAGGTTAAACTGCGGTGTATCTCTCAGTAGAGTGGGCTAGAAAAAAGTCCTCGATCTACGTCGAACCCTGCTTCCTCAGCTCAAACGTTATATAGAACATGAGGCAAAAAACTTGGGAGTTCTTAAAAATGAGGCGAAAATATTTAGTATTAGCTTGCTCCACCCCGCCCATTCAATGTATTGGCTTTTATAGATCACCGGAGCAAGAATTTTTTGAAGCCGGAAGCGAAAGGCCCCAACAAACTATATACACTTTGAAAGCTGAGGAATGGAGAATTGATGTGGACCGTCGACTTCTTAGCAGTAAGATATAAGAGATTTATCTGACCGATATATGTACGATTTACTTTGGTCTACGAAAAATATTATTGATATTATATTACATTATTATTATTATTATTATTATATGTACAGGGTGTCCCAAAAAGATGTGCACACTGTTTGATCGTTAGTAACTCTCTTGCTTTCATGTCTTTTGCGGAGCTGAGGTATCATTTTTTAAAGCGAGGTTCAACTTAGATTTGCAGTATGGGGCGAATTATCAGTCGCCTTTCGTTACTGTAGGATTACGGTAGGAACTTCGAGGAGGATGTTAAGCTATTAAGAGCGGTATTTCTCTTCAGAAAGAAAGCCAAACGATCCAGAAACTCTTGAAATGGATTAATCGAAATCGTTGATTCTAAATATGAAAACTGCGATTCAGTATAGCGCTTCTTTCATGAGTTATTTTAGATTTAAGCTAACAACTGTCTTTCCAATGTTCGTAGAAATGTGAATACGCCACCAAGAAGGCTCAAAAAGCTAGTGGAAATTATGCAGTGAAATCAGCACGCCTGAAAACCTTGCTACACTAATTCTCTGATTTTTTTGAAATTATTCTATCAAAAGACCTATTCCACAGTGACGATGTGTGCCGAAAGTTCATACAGTAATCATACAGTAATGAAGAGTGATTATTGATTTGCTCTATACTATAAATCTAAGTTTATCCTGGCTCTACAGAATGGTACCTCAAGCTCGACAAAAGAAGTGAAAGCAAGAGAGTTATTAACGATCAAACATGCACATCTTTTTGAGACACTCTGTATTTAGTTCTCTTTCTCTCATAAAAACGTCACCTTACTAACAATCATTTACTACGATGCTGCATATCACTCTGAACTATTTTTGCAATCTTTAGCGAGATTTTTTGGTTTTTATAAACATTGGCAACGTGAATATAGACTTACATTGACTGATATTTTTTCTTGCCTCTCTTACGAACACAGATGTCTCTATGTCCACATATCGCAAAGCTGCGAAAAGCCTTGAAAGGCCTTGAGTTTTGAAAGAAAATATGTCCCAAAAAATTTTTCTGAAGACGTGGAAGAAAGAAGCAGCAAACAAGCATCAATCACTGAGGTTCTCGAGAAAAAATTCAAATGTCTTTAATTCTTATAGTCCCCTTTGGAGTGTTTATGTTTCCAAATTTTTATTTCCCAAATTTAGCTAATTCGTTTATATTCAGTGACTAGCTTGCTTACCCGGTTCCGCTCAGCGCTTTCAAAACACTGTAATAAAGTTCCCATCCCATCGCTGTAAAGCCTTTCCCTGTGCCCACTTTAACACTTCATTTCCCGATCCCTGTGTTGTTTTCGAAATCAGCATGCCCACTTACCCCTCCGTGCCATCTCCCAGCCCTTCAGCTCAAATTTTGAAAAAAATCGATAAAATCGATAAAAGTAATCGGTACTTCTGGAAACTATTATTGTATTCGTAATCGGCATGCTCACTTATCCCCCTATGCCAACTCCCAGCACTGTAGCTCAAACTTTTCAAAAAGTCGATAAAATCGATAAAAGTAATCGATAATTCTGAAAATTAATATTGTATTCGGAATCGCCATGCCCACTTACCCCCCTCCGCCAACTCCCAACCCCGTAGATGAACTCTGCAAAAATCGATAAAAATTGATAAAATCGATATCGATCGATAACGAAAGGTACCCTGTGACCGAAGTGTATGTGCGCCAAGTTTGGTCCAAATCGGTTCAGAAATAAAAATTTCTATTCCGCACATACGTACAGACAGACATATAGACAGACACACATTCAGCTTTATATATAAAACTAGCTTGCTTGCCCGGCTCCGCTCGGCCCTGTCAAAACACTGTAATAAAGTCCCCATCCCTATACCTGTACAGCCTTTCCCTATGCCCACTTCTACACTTCATTTCCCGTTCCCTGTGTTGTTTTCGAAATCAGTATGCCCAATTACCCCCTGTGCCAACTGCCAGGCCTTCAGCTCAAACTTTGCAAACAATCGATAAAATCGATAAAAGTAATCGATATTTCTGAAAACTAATATTGTAATCGAAATCGCCATGCCCACTTACCCCCCCCCCCCTTCGCCAACTCCCAGCCCTGTAGCTCAAACTTTGCAAAAAATCGATAAAAATTGATAAAATCGATATCGATCGATGACGAAAAGTAGCCTATGACATGCTCCCCGTCCCGAAATGTATGTGTGCCAAGTTTGGTCCGAGTCGGTTCAGAGATAAAAATTTCTATTCCGTACATACGTACAGATAGACAGACGGACAGACATACAGACAAACACACATTCAGCTTTACATATAAGATTAATTAAAATTTAATTAGAAGCCTTCAAAATAGTGCGATAAAAATGCAACCACTGCATCTCATTGTAAGTGATAGAAATACGTTTTCACAGGAATATGTGGTTGTTGTGTTTTACGACTGAGGTGCTAAGTCTCCAATAGCTTTTTGATCATGATTTACTCTCAAATTACCTTCCCAATTGAGCGTCAGGTGAAGAGTGTTGTCCGGCTTCTGGCTCGAACATGAGGGGTAAGATCCATTGCTCCTCCCATCGCAACTATGCTAACATTTAGAGATGTGCTTCTTAATATTTCGTACGGTTTTTGGGTGGCTTGACTTGTTCCCCTTTGCTTTCCCTCAACAAAAAAAAAACGACATCCGACGTGTGAACGCGCCATTTTTGCTGAGCCCTGATCATAAATATACGTGTACATGTACATACATGACTTGTACACGTACATGCACATGTACTCTTTAGATTTGCTACACGACTGATGTGCAAAAATACGGTCTTGCTCGTGCATCACCTTAATCCGAATCTCTTTCCACCAAGTACCCTAATTTCACGCTATAAAACGCACCTTTTTCGGTTTTTCAAACGTGCCGCTCAGATGCCTCGTTGTGTTTCGGAAAACGAGACTTATGCCGCACGATACCCTCAGGCAATATGGAGCACTGTGAATAGTTTTTTTGGTCGCGAAATCCCTCGGCGTGTTTGTGCTGTTCGATTTTAGAAAAAAAAATCCCCCGCGTCCTATAGCGTGAAATTAGGGTAGTAATAACCAGGGTCAAGCGTGGGATATGGCATGCCACACCTGGGGGGTCGTACTGAAGAATCAGGGAGGAGGGGGTCGTTATCAAGGCGTCCGCTGTTGCCATAACATGATATTCGTTAACAATGTCAAATAGGCCCGCCATGCAAAATACTAGCACATTGAAGTTTGACCCATTATCGTATGCGTACAGTAAGCATGATAAAGATCTATAAAGCATAAGAGCATCGTTTTATAATTAGCAAACGAAATGACCTCTGTGGTCCAAGTTTTAGCGAATTCTGAGGTTTCCAAATACAGGACCACCTAAGTAGATGGTCGTTTTCAAACGTGTTACTTTGTTTCAAAGGTAAGTTAACTACTTCTTTTTGTGCTTAATACAAAGAACTACTATTTCTTCGCTCACATTAGGAATCCTACTTCAAATAACCTCCAAATTAAGGAATTAAAAGAACTACTGTTTCTCCGCTCACATTAGGAATCCTACTTCAAATAACCTCCAAATTAAGGAATTAAGAGCAAGCCAAAATCTTATTTGTTCCATTTTTCGTTTTCAATATCTCAGGCTAAAAAAGACCAATCAGACTCAAATCACTTTAATGTAGATTACGAGGCTTGGGCTATTGATTATATATATATTCTTGTCGCCTTCCCTTGCGATTCACGTAGTAGCGCAGACTTAGCTGTTACGTATCCCAATATTTTCGCAGTATTTTTCCAGTATTTTATTAGGTTGTCAAGAAAATATTGTCGTTTTTTATTTGATTGCTTTAACAAAGCAATCAGACTCAACCTAACATAGGATAATGGACATTGTTCGATAGAGCAAAGCAAGCTCTACAAGATGGCGTTCAAGGTTTTGCGCCATGCTCGATACACGGAGAGTTCGAACTCAAAATCTAAAGATTTCCAAATGCCCAAAAAATCGAAAAAAATCAGATCTCCGTTCAAATTATTTATACGGACCTCCCACTCGCTCACATCAATACTATCGATATTTGATATCCATATGTGCGATTGCCGTACTTTTTCCTTGACTAGAAACTGAGAAAACAAAAATTTCCCTGATTTTCTCAAAGCAATGCTGGGCCGTTTTTGCACATGTGATACTATACTACAAGCCTAGGTAAGTATAACTGTAGGTTTTCAGCCTGTTTCGAGCGGTACTTTTCGAGAAATGTTGATATTAGCACTGAAACTGAAACCAAAAAATCCGAATTCGTTATTTTTTGAAAACCACCGCTTGGAATGCGCTGAAAATCTACAGTTACACTCACCTAGGCTTGTAGTATAGAACTACGTATGCAAAAACGGCTCAGCATTGCTTTGAGAAAATCAGGAAAATCTTCGTTTTCTCAGTTTCTAGTCAAGGAAAAAATACGGCAATCGCACATATGGATATCAGATATCGATAGTATTGATGTGAGCGAATGGGAGGTCCGTAGAAATTATTTGGACGAAGATCTGATTTTTTTCGATTTTTTGGGCATTTGGAAATCTTCAGATTTTGAATTCGAACTATCCGTGGATCGAGCTTGGCGCAAAATCTTGAACGCCATCTTGTAGAGCTTGCTTTGCTCTATCGAACAGTACCCCTTACCCTTTGTCGGGTTGAGTCTGGTTGCTTTGTTAAAGCAATCAAATAAAAAACGACATTTTCTTGACAACCTAATACATTTGCATAGGTAAGGAAAAACGATTATATATTGCTTTTGAAGGGACGTTTTCATATGAAATTTCTGCTATATAAAGAAGAAGGTTAAGCAGTAACAAGGATATAAAAAACGCAGCTATTTGATCTGTTTGAAGGTAAGTTAATGGGGTGTGACACCACCTCTAAAAGCTGTTGCAGCCACGGCTTTTTAGGGGTGGTGCCACACCCCATTACCTATATCAAAAAGACATTTTTAGCGAACTTTATTTAAATGAATCGATAGCCTAGACCTCGTAGATTCCATAGAATTGTTTTGAGCCTGATTCGTCTTCTTAGCTCTGAGTGATATTTGGTGAAAGCACAGCCATTAAAAGTGAAAAATAGGAAAAACAAGATTTTGATTGGCTTCTAATTCCAAAGTTAGGAGGTCTTTTGAAGCGAGATTTCTAAAGTGACCAAAGAAGGAGTAGTGTTTTGTCTTGAGTGCAAAAATAGCTAGCTACTTCACCTTTAAAACAAAGTTAATCATGCTGGAAAATGGCGATTTCACTTAGGTGACCCAGTATCTTGAAACTTCAGAATTCGCTGAAACATTGTCTACAGGGGTTAATTGACATGCTAATTATGGATATGTTGCCCGTTATGTTTGACAGGGCCTTCAAATAATGCTAGCTTAGGTATATAGTTCAGGGGGTCTTATTGAGACAGCAATAAGAGGGTGGGGGAGGGTCGTAACCAGCGATCGTGTGCCACACCTCTTGCTTGACCCGTAATAACTACCTCGTTTACACACACATATAGTGATATGACTTCGATAAAAAACCGTAGCTTCCTTTCTACTCAATGATTTCTTTGATTTCAGATTTATGCAAGAGAGCTAGCCATTCTCTTTACAGTAGTACCATTTGACATGAGTTGGCATGAAGTTCACAATTAGGAGCAATTGAAGAAAATTACTCAAGGTTGGCATTTTTCAAGCAGGGTCACAAAAGATTTTGGAAGTATTTTTGTTCAATAGAGGAATTTATGCTCTATTACACTGCCTTTTCCATGAATTAAAACATTAAACATGTACATGTATTTTGCTTTGTAATATTTCCGGGTTTTCGGGTCAGCGTTTTTCACAAAAATTGTCTCGATTGGCACGAATTTCTCTCAGCCAGAAGGAGAAGGTCACAAAACCCATGCTGATAACTTTCTGTCTTTTCTACGACGTTTTTGGACTTTTTGAGCATGCTCAAAAATTGCAAAAGTATAGTAACTCTCTTTATTTACTTCTAGCTCTCGATCATTTCGTTTTAATTCATGAGGAAGGCAATGTAGTAAAAGGCATAATTTTCTCTACCGAACAAAAATACTTCCAAAATTTGTGACCCTTATTGAAGAATGCCAATCTCGAGTAATTTTCTTTAATTGCTTCTAACTCGCAAACTTTTTCATGCCAATCTATGACAAAAGGTACTACTGTAACAAGAATGGTTTCCTCTTTCAGATGAATCTAAATTCAAAGAAATCCATTGAGTTTAAAGGAAGTTACGATTTTTCAAAGAACCTGCGAACGAACTTCTGGTCCCACCCGATACTCCTACAGAAAAAAATTCTTTTTTGTTGAATTCCTCGATACCTCTCCTTCAGCTATTTACGTACCTATAAATATATCGGGTGAACAGAAAGTTATGAGCCGACTACAGGATGGAAAGATTTCTCAGGTTGTACCATACTTCCAGGATAATCAATAGCGTCTGATGAAAAAAAAATTCATGAAATTTGCCACAACGCGCGGAGACAAAGTTAAACTTCCAGAGGTTTAACGGTGTTTTATGTTGTTTCATAACTAGAAATTTGACTCCCAAGCATGGTAGAAACCTTGCCAGGAAACGATCATAAACAAGGAGGAGCAAGCCCTGACTAACATGAGCTGTAATACTCATCAAAGGCACCGTTCACCCAAAATCTCGAATTCAATGTTTTTGTCGCCTTCAGGCCTACTGAAAGCCCTGAAGCCGAATATAGAGTCGAAAATCCGCGAAACCCCCAAAAAACCCTGTTTTGAGAACCCCTGCAACAAGCGCAAGCGAGCTAAAGCATGCAAGTGCGCGGGGCGACCATGGTCGCCCGCCTACTTTGCTATTTCCGGAGCGGATTTCTCGCTCCAGAAGCAGTCGCGGCGAAGCTTGGGGGTTTGCCTAGTCTGGGGGTCCACACTGGTATGCCATCATAATCTCGCCAACCTCCATTTTGGGCGGACGGTGCCGTTAATGGAGTATGTCATAGATTGCTTGTTAGTACGATACATTGTGTATTTTCTTCCAGAGACAGTTAACTTTGCTTGATAAATTTACAGACAAGTCAATCAGTTAGAGACCACACCATGATCTAGACTGAAAAAGTGTGACAAATGGCAAAAATAACAACCACAGTATAGGTAATGGTACATATGGCAAGTGCATCATTGAAAATGATATGCATGAATCAAAGTGAAAGAGATAACATGAGCAGCCAAAGGCAAAAGAATAAGTTACAACAATCCAAACCTAACTATTGCGCACGAAAAACCTTGCGTGGCAAATCTAAAAGTGCCAATTCATCTCCTTTGATCAGCTGTTGATCGCTTTGGACGCAGTTCTCTCCATCGTTATTTTCTAGATCCAATCCACGACGGGATGACTCTTCCATGTAACAAGCTCGGCACAAAGCTCGGTATGTATCCTGACCTCCTATCACTTCCACCTAAAATGAAAAAACCGGAACTCCAGCAAAATTTAACGTTCGACTAATGATAATTTCATATGATAGCAATGGGTGCATTTCTCAAAATAACCGAGAAAAACCTACTTTCTTGTCCAGAGTGTTGCGAAAGGAGTAGCTTGCGTCTGCTCCACAACCAACGCAAACGGCCACAACTTGTTTAATCTCATCAGAGTATGGTAACAATAATGATACTTGTGGAAACGGCTACAATAAATGTAGTAACGAATCTTCGAGACATGTGAAAATTTGACTGAAGAATGACATTTTGCGACAGCGACGAAGCAAACAATTGCAGCATCAAAGAAGAAGTGAGATTTAGTATCAAAGCAAAAAAAGGAAGTCATAAGTCTGCAGTACAAAACCACCGTACCTTGCGTTCAAACGTGCCGTTCAGTACTGCGACATAGACCACTTTTCCCATATTTGCCAGGCGGTCGCAAGTCTCCGCGCAGTCACTGAACTGAAGCGGATGATGTCAGCGTAATGAACTCATAGAATGCAGTCATCATCTAGAAACGAACAAGAAAGCGGACTTACGAATTGGCCCTCATCAATGGACACCACTTGTACAGTCGGGTCAAAGATCTGTGCCTCTACTTCAGCGAGTTTATGTGCCTTCAATGTGATTCCCTGTCCTTTCATTCTAAAAAATTACAGCTCTAACGTAATAAGAATAAAGCCGCAAAAAGCATATACTGCGTATGTGTGGCTACGAGTTCCGGATCGTAACGAGTATCCCCTGCGTATTTTACAAGAACACATTTGCGACGAGCAATCATCTGACGATCGTGCATGCGAAGCAATTCAGTCCTAAACATTCTATTGAGGACTATTTCCTGCTTTCCACAATATTGTAGCAGACGCAGTACGGCTAGGATAACTATAACGAGTGCAAAACAACATCTCTTTGAAATTCGATGCTAAACTAGCAATAACCTACGTTTTTCCACTGAACATTGGCCCGAGTATGCATGTGATCTTACCCCTCTGGGGGTTTTGGCATGAAGAAAGGTTAGCAGGTGACATAACTGCAAACAAGTTAGTCTGAAAAGCAAATCATAAATCGAAACGACCGAGCTGAAGAAGAGGATGTAAAGGTCAAGCATTTTCACAGCGAATATCATTATAAATAAATATTATAAATATTTAAATTAATATTCAAAGAAAGGCATTGCAGGAATAAGTTCGCCTTGTTTTGACAGCATGAGGAGAAAAATCGATAGCTTACTCGGAAGTACAACCAACCTCCTAGAGCGAAACATCTGCGAAAGTCGTAGGCATGGGACAAAATAGCGCAAACAAAGGGTTATCCTGCTTTCATCGTTCAAAGTATACATGTGAAGCAGACCGAATTTGCCATAAAATCCTCCACAGTTCCTGGCCCTTTACTTTTGAAAAAAATTACGGATTCCAATGCACTAAAGAAAAAAGAGCGGTGGGAGGGGGGGGGGCGTTGAAGTGGGCGTTAAGCTGAGAGAAAATATGTGTATCCATGACAACATTCGGTTTTTCACTCTACATTGAACGAAGTAATATGCCAATTTCAAAATCATCAATGAGAGAAGGAAGAGGAATATAATCTTTCTATCAATTATTGTAAGGAAACTACGATTAGGAAGCAGAATAGCGGAGAAAAGGTGGTAAGAGGTTCACGAATGAGACGAACGACGATTCAGATGAGATGGAATTTCAGCGGAGCAAAATGCAAAATATGTATTTGGGAATTCGGAAGCAAAAGTCGAAATTGTAATTTGGATTTCAAAAAATGATGGCTTGATAGTGATAGCCGCTAATTAACTCACTCAAAAAAGAGCAATTTTTAGTGATTATGCTAATTAGCAACATATGCAAATTATTGTGAAAAACTTTGACAGCAAGTTCACGAATTCTTATGAAAGAGAAAGAGGATTATTCCCATTCTTTGAAAGACAAGCATGTGTAGCCGGAATTCGCGATCTCAAAACAGGTCAAGCCCCAACAGGTTTCCGCGATGCATTTCTTTCCATCACTACATCCACGATATGGAGTAAAAATGATAATCTCACACTGATGAATCAATGACACTGCAAAATCAAACAGTCTAATCCCAAGAAAGCACTGAGTTTGACGCTAATGCTTGCAAGACGAAAAACTATGAAAAAAAGGATAGAACGATGTATACAAAAAAAACACTTGCAGGCAATTATGCTCGCTTGCTCCATATATTTGTCGATTTTAATATGTGCACAGAGAGGAAAAGAAATTTTTGAGGGTAATCAACCTCCTGTCAAAAAACGATAAAAAATCACAGAAACTTTATACCAGGAGAAGGACGTAACGAGACTTCATTTTACCGGAGATGTGATGATATCATAATAGCTGAATTCACTGATGTGGAAAATTTGATATACAGGAACAAATGTTGTGAAAGATAGGCGAACAGGTAGTAACGACTTCGATAACAAAAATGACTGGCATATGGGAATACACGGTGTGGATACGATCAGATGCTGATAATTACACGATATCGTAACTCGCTTTGGTGAAAGAACACTTGCAGTAATCAGAAACTATCATTCAGGGGCATCATCTATCCCGTTAGTTGTGATGGCAAAAGTTGCTTCTGATTCTGGTAAGCTGGGACTTTGGTGCACTTTGCAAATCCTTGTGTCGCCTCGACCTTTACGCAATCCCAGCCTAAATAAGAATGCCACAAGTCAAAGATCCTGACTGTCCATCCTTACAGTAGGAGGAGGAGGAGTACATGCAGATATTACACATAATCTGCGTATACTTACACAAGGTTGGAACAAATTCATTCAGTGCTGGATTAGGTTTCATTTTCGTTCACAAAAGCAAAAATTGTAGCTGACCAACCTAGTTGTGCTCATATGAGCAATGATATTCCCTCCTATAGGTTTCTTAGCATCCATTTGGAACATCGCACTTCCATCAACTTGGGCAACAACCTGCAAATATTTACATAAATTAATCGAGAAAAACTCGTAATCTTATATATAAAGCTGAATGTCTGTTTGTCTGTCTGTATGTCTGTCTGTCTGTATGTACGTATGTTCCGAATAGAAAATTCCATTTCTGAACCGATCCGGACCAAACTTGGCACACATACACTACGGGCCCCGGCGGGTGTCATAGGCTACTTTTCGTCATCGATCGATATCGATTCTATCGATTTTTATCGATTTTTTTGCTGAGTTCACCTACGGGGCTGGGAGTTGGCACAGGGGGGTAATCGAGCATGGGGATTCCGAATACAATATTGGTTTTCAGGATTATCGATTACTTTTATCGATTTTATCGATTTTTTTGCAAAGTTTGAGCTACGGGGCTGGGAGTTGGCACAGGGGGGTAATCGAGCATGGGGATTCCGAATACAATATTGGTTTTCAGGATTATCGATTACTTTTATCGATTTTATCGATTTTTTTGCAAAGTTTGAGCTACGGGGCTGGGAGTTCGCACAGGGGGGTAATCGAGCATGCTGATCACCCCCAAGGGGGGTGATCAGCATGCTCGATTACACTCCTGTGCCAAATTCCAGCCCCCTAGCTCAAATTTTCAAAAAATCGATAAAATCGAAAAAGTAATGGACGATCCTGAAAACTAATATTGTGTTCGTAATCTGCATGCTCGATTACCCCCCTGTGCAAACTCCCAGCCCCGCAGGTCGAACTTTACAAAAAAAATCGATAAAATCGATAAAAGTAATGGACGATCCTGAAAACTAATATTGTGTTCGTAATCAGCATGCTCGATTACCCCCCTGTGCAAACTCCCAGCCCCGCAGGTCAAACTTTACAAAAAAATCGATAAAATCGATAAAAGTAATGGACGATCCTGAAAACTAATGTTGTATTCGGAATCCCCATGCTCACTTCCCCCCCTGTGCCAACTCCTAGCCCTGTAGGTGAACTCTGCAAAAAAATCGATAAAAATCGGTAAAATCGACATCGATCGATAACGAAAAGTGGACTGTGACACCCGCCGGGGCCCGAAGTGTATGTGTGCCAAGTTTGGTCCGGATACGGCGGAGCCGGGTAAGCCAGCTAGTTTCCAATAAAGATTACCTGATTTGTTATCACTACAGCGACGCCGAATTCGTCGGCAAGTTTGATCAGCAATCGCATCATTCTGCAAACATTCCAATATTCAATACTCACTAGTAGTCTCTGTTTGTAAAAGAGTCAGAATAACGTTATTCTGTCCCAACATTCCTTATTAGGTACATTGCGGTCAAAATCTACATGATCTTGAAGAGCAAAGGAATAGAACTTGCAAAATGCTGCAAGAGATGATTTGCACCTACTTAGACAGAGCCATTTGCCTCGCTGCTAGCTCTCCTCGGCCACAATAATCACTCCTAGAAAGGTTAAGATTAATTAGTGCAGTGAAGAACAAAACGTCTACCAACCTAAACAATCCAGTGGCGCTATCCACAATCAGCAGAGCATATCGACTCTCAGCCATCATGGCTGCTGCAAAAGTGACATAACTACGTATAAAATTCCCAATATATGTTTTGTTCGTTTTCTTAGTCAGCATTCGTTACTGTATCTATGTGCTGTCAGATGGGCCCACCTGCAGTAGTCAATAAGGCGATTTGGTGATCTGAGTTGTAACATCTAGCTACAGCTATATTTTCCAGCACATGCTTGCTATCCATATTGAATCTACAAAGATGCGGTAATAGTATACAAGCATAATGTGCGATAGGTTATTACCGCTCAGCAATTGGTACCAATCGTTCCGGTCGGAATGTTCCCTCAGTATCAATCCACATGCACTTTCCTAAAAATATTCAGTCCTAGCAATTTTAGCACACTGTATGAATGAACTATCTTTTCAGGGAAGACTTCAAGCCGACACACCTTCTGCACCTCCCATCGAGATAGGCAACTGGCAGATGACCGCCAAACTATGACAAAGCTGACTTTTGCCTGTGCGATACTCTCCAAATATCTAAGTAAAAAAATTTTTGGAAGTGCGGTGGTGGTAGAAAATTGGATAAAACAGCGAGAGAAATCACAAGAAATCTGCTGACCTCAGTGATGTGGCCCGTCTCTACTCCTCCACCGATAAGCCTATCCAGTGCCGATGAACCAGTGCGGATTTGAATTAGCTCGCTACGTCGTTCATGAACCTCATAAGCAGTAGTGAAACCCATCGGCACTAACTTCATGGCTTCATGCTAGGAAAAATCAAACCCACTGTCACTTGGAAGTTGCTTAATTTCAAAATTCTACACAAATTTACAGGCTTACATGGAAAAGAAAGAAAAAAGAAACATCTATTTTCAAAAGTCTACAAAAACCTGAAGATCAAGGTGGATACATTAGAAATTTGTGGAAAGAGGTAGGCTCTCATTCAAAAGATGTTATCTTATATATAAAGCTGAATGTCTGTTTGTATGTATGTCTGTATGTCTGTCTGTATGTGTGTACGTATGTTCCGAATAGAAAATTCCATTTCTGAACCGATCCGGACCAAAATTGGCACACATACGCTACGGGCCCCGGCGGGTGTCATAGGCTACTTTTCGTCATCGATCGATATCGATTTTATCGATTTTTATCGATTTTTTTGCTGAGTTCACCTACGGGGCTGGGAGTTGGCACAGGGGGGTAATCGAGCATGGGGATTCCGAATACAATATTGGTTTTCAGGATTATCGATTACTTTTATCGATTTTATCGATTTTTTTGCAAAGTTTGAGCTACGGGGCTGGGAGTTCGCACAGGGGGGTAATCGAGCATGGGGATTCCGAATACGATATTGGTTTTCAGGATTATCGATTACTTTTATCGATTTTATCGATTTTTTGCTACTTTTCGTCATCGATCGATATCGATTTTATCGATTTTTTGCAAAATTTGAGCTACGGGGCTGGGAGTTGGCACAGGGGGGTAATCGAGTATGCTGATCACCCCCGTGGGGGTGATCAGCATGCTCGATTACACCCCCCTGCCAAATTCCAGCCCCCTAGCTCAAATTTTGCAAAAAATCGATAAAATCGACATCGATCGATAACGAAAAGTGGACTGTGACACCCGCCGGAGCCCGAAGTGTATGTGTGCCAAGTTTGGTCCGGATCGGTTAAGAAATGGAATTTTCTATTCGGAACATATGGCGGAGCCGGGTAGGCCAGCTAGTACTAGATAATATTCATAAACCTTGACAATAATCAAGAGAGGTTACCAGCAATTTGTCAGCCTTTTGCTCGCTTATTCCTTTGACAGACGAAATTTCACTGCGCATGGCATGAGCTATCCGCTCGACAGTGTTGAATCCCGCTTCTTTCAGACGTTTGATATCACCTGAGCTGATTCCTGCTTGCTGAAAAAACCATTTCCAGTGGCAGTTAGGAGGTGCAGACAGAGATAAACAACCTCTAGTTTCTCTATGAGTATGAATGATGTCTGCTCATCCTGCTGCTCATTTGTCACTTCTTCAAAAGCAGTTTGAGCAATGTCCTGTTGATGAGCATTACTAGCTCGTTGTCGCGACAGCTGTGCTGCCATCTGGAGCTGAACTAAGGTTATGGTCAGATGTGGTCATTTGAAAAACACATGCATGCTCTTGGCGCTTCAAAAGAGGAATAAGGCTGGGTTCATACTGAGCCGCACAAAGCGGCACAGTTCCAGCTTCAAGCACAGTTCGAGCGCTGTGCTGGAACTGTGCCGCTTTGTGCGGCTCAGTATGAACCCAGCCTAATGCAGTACTATCATGGGCACTACCATGTTAACGAAACAGATTCAAAACTGAAAAATTAGGATGTGTTACCAAAATTTCATAAGCCAATACTACATTTACTTTGGGCTTACATTTTTCTAACAAAAAATTGATCTGCCACAACGCTTTTTCAGTTTACTATTCACCTCAAACGTATCACAAAAGCAATTTTTTAAATTGTGACTTTGGCGGCTATCGCATAAAAACGAATGAGCTAGTCGATGAGCAAATTGCGCTCATGGACTTATGGATAACGAATCCTGAGGTCAAAATTTACCTCGAAAAGCTATGTGAAGTTGTTTTCTACCTCAGGTGCACTTGCCACACAAAACAACGATGGAACACCGAAAACTGTTGATACAAGCCACAATCACTTGCCTCTGTGCATGAGTTATTTTACACCAGATCATGTTTGGTGATAAGCAGCCTATGCGGTAGGAAATTTATTGAATGAAGAAATCAAAAACTCGATACGGAAGCTCATCCACTACTTTGAATACCAAAGTTCTCCATTTCCCCAAAGGGATTATGAAGGTATGACTGGCAGTAACGTAGGCAACAACAGATGGGAAAAACACTATTTGAGATGTTTGTAAAGAAAATAAAATAACCAAACAAGCCCGCTTGAAAAAATCCGGAAAGCTCGATTGAAATTTCACAACTCGCGCGTTCCGACAGAGAAACGGAAAAGCGATAGAGCGCAGCAAAGGGTGGAGCGTACCAGAAACCTCGAGCGATATGCGTCAAGGACGCAGAGGGAGGCCACGGCAGGCAGCACCGAGCGGAACGCCGCGCCTCGTCCGACCGCGACGGCCCGGCACGTCGTGGATTTGGCGAGTGCAACCTCCAGGATCTGCTTTGTTTCTCCTCGCAGCGTGTTACTGGCTTCCAGATGGCTCCGCTGGATTGACGGTGGTCATTTTGGACCTTTCTAGCTCGAAGCGAACCCGCTTTTGCGGATTATAACGGCGTATCATCTTCATTTTTTGCCTTTGGAGCCTCTATTCAACGTATCCATGCGCTTATCGCGGTCGCCGAAGTTTTCCCCACACATCGTCACCGTTTTCTTCAAGGTCCTCCTTCTAACAACAGTTTATTGAAGTTTTTACCTTTATTTCGTCTACCTGTAGTTATCTATAATTCGCGAAGGTATTTGCTAGATCATTTGTCTCTGAGCACAAATGACACAATCAAGTTTGATCATTTCCTCTCCCCCTCCCACCTCAAGGACTGAATTTGCTGTTTCATGGTCACATTGATCTTTCTGAACAAGGTGATCTTTGATCAAGTTAATCATCTAGTCATTTACACTCTCTGGAAAAATACATTTTAAGATATCCTCGAGCTCCAGTTGTCGCCTGCCAACAGGGAGCAATAAAACGTTTGCAGTGGAATTTAACCTATTAAGCTCGGAAAGTTCATTTACCTTTTGGATAGGTTAGAGTCAACTAAAGACATATGCTACATCGGAAAAATTGAGGCCATGTTGGAGTGGATGTCAGATTCGGAATTCGTCGTAAGGCGTGGGATTTGAGTTGCCTTTTCCAGCTTTGACACAAACTCTAATAGACCACATCGACTCGAATCCTATAAAGTTTCCATCTTTCGTGCGTCCTTATCAATACGTTTTCGCGCTTACCAACGCCTGAGCTCCTGATATTTCTTGCTGCAACACATTTATATGGCTAAATACATGCTTCTATTCAGATTGGATTCGAATGGGATGTCCGGCGAGGATGACTGGTTAGTACAGGCGGCTGCTCGTGAAGCTCCTGACATGCTTCATCCGGCGCCCGATTCGTTCGAGGTAAGCAATTTGTTGGATTTCGTGCTAATTTTGCTTTTCTTTCGATGGTCAGTACTTTTCATATATATTTTCTGCAGTATAACTTATAAGCTTATTTCGCTTGTAGAACTCCATTTTCATGGTTTCTTAGCCGTTACATATCATTTTTTTACATCAGTTGCGGTCATCATACATGCATTCTTATTTATCACCTGGATCCCATTAGAATAACGATATAGCTCTCTGCGGCGAATTCGTCACTTTCTAAAGCGCCAATAATTTAGGACTCGGATCGTTTTGAGGGTGATTCCGAGTGTTCATGGGTCTCAAGCGAAAGCATTACATTGGCAAAAAATTGGCGAGGATGGTCGCAGTCATCTCCAGGGGATTCTCTTCCGTCAGGTAAGTTGACAGTATTTCATCCTATTCAGTCGTTCATGTTCGCAAGAATTGTGGTTATAGGGATGCAATCATGCATCTATCCTTACCAGAACAACTACTCCCATTCTGGTCGTTTTTCTTCTTCGTCCAATACTGTTCCTCAGCGCAGTGTGCCCGCTGAAAAAGGTTTTTTTTCAGTAAAAATTTTGAGCGTTCTGACCCGTGTTTTCTTTTTTTTCCTTGATTTCATACATATTATGTTGTTCCTCTCTTAGCCAGATGTTCTTCTATTCAGTCATAAAAAGTGTCTCGTCATTGGCTGACTTGGCTGCTCGAGTATGCGCTCGTCAGATGTCCTTTGTTGACTTGGAACGGAACTATCGCGATATTTGCCGTAACAGGGAAAATGTGCGTATTTAGTTCCTCATTGTTTTCTCATCGAGTTAGTATGTGTTATTTTCAGGTAAGCGAGATACCCGTCTCACATTCGCTACCGGATAAGTTGTTCCTGAGCGTGGTTTACTGGTGTTTTCCGGCTACGGCTGATGATATTCGATTGTATAGGTCAGATTAACTCACATATTTTGTTACTGGCTGATTTTGCAGCAGTTGAATGAAGTCATAACTTAATGCGAAATTATCTATCATCCGTTTTCTCTTATCATATCTTATTGATCGTCGCTGCTTCTATTGGTTTTTGTTATAGTTGTTTGGCGAATGGGAACGCTGATGAGTTCAACAACGGCGATGCCCTTTATCAGACAGGCGCTGTCAAAGATGTTGTTCAAATAGGTACGCTCGACATGGTTGATTTTTTGTGCACTTCATTGCTTACACGCCCTTTCCTTACTATATGTGTAAAATAAAAATTATATGTGTATCAAACATACAATTCAGAACTTGAATATTCTCTTTTGTAGGTTATCTCCTCTCAGCTGTGGTATGCGCCGCTCATCAAGACTGTCTGCAACCGCAGAGAATGCGAACTACTCACAACGTTTCTTTGAGTGTAGATAGGTATGTGAAACTTAACATCCTGTCTTCTGCGTCTGCAACTGACCAGCTGTTTATTGTATGGTTGCAGCATCAAGAACAGCAATCCTGTGTAATACTCAATGCGTTACATGTTCTTTCGCGCTCGTTTTTTCAAGCGTACGCCTTTCATTAATTTATACATTTCAAGATTGGATGCGTGCGGGGGCTGAACCCGGCACGCTTATGTGCCTGGCACGTGATTTCGTTGTCGAATTGAATCAAAGAAGCCTTTGGTACCATCTGGGAACATCCTTTTTGCATGCGGGCTTAGTGGTTTCACGATTTTGAGATCGCGACTCTCGAAGAGTGCTACAAAAAAATGTTTCTTGATGAATAATTACTTCTCATCAAACGCTTCATACAGATTTTCTTTTATTTATCTGAACCTGCATAATGACACTTGTTAAAATTACTGTTGACATGACACTATCTAAATTGCTTCCAGATGTAGAGTTGTATCATGCGACTGTTCCTGTCCGTCAAAGTCGGCTTGGTGTCAACATGTTGTGGCGCTGTGCTTGTACAGAATACACCGGCCCGATCAGGTTCAGTTTAGGTGCGCTCTCAATTTGAACACATTTTTTTATTTCGAGTTCTCAATAAGTGACTTTGAGTGCTTTTCTTCTCTTATCCACTACTCGTGAGGTTACTAGCAACAGTTTTGAAAATCAGCTCGCCTTTTCATCCGCAGTAGAATGTAAATTTTTATTTTCATTTTCAGAGTTACCATATGGGATTCTGTAAATGAGCTCTCGGTTGATAAACTGAAGAAATTTGCGCAATATCTAGTGAACGAGCTGCCCAAGGAGGTGAGGAATTGAGCTTTATTCTCAGTCTCATGTACCTTCACATCTCATTTCAGTATCTTCCTATTGCTCAAAGACTCCTAGACCAGTTGAAATGCCCTGAGTCTGAGATTAATCTATCCCATGGAGCGCCAGACCCTACCGATGGTGGGCATGAGCTGGTTAGTCATGCATATTTTTTCTTTGTTTCAAGGATTTTTAAGTTCGTGCTAACAATGTCGCTAGTTGAGTTTTGTGTTTTAGACAGCGATATGGGCCTTAGATGTTGATGGTCTCCATACCAGCATCCGCAAATTGCTTATCAAGTACTGCGTACCAGCTCCGACAGTCCATTGGTGAGTTACATTCATGTTCTCAACGCAGATCTGTTTTTGCATTACATATTTTAGTGATGTACAATATCTTGGTACTGCTCAGCATCCAATTGCTGCTGAGTGGTTGACTGTAATGAAGTCGCTGCGTGCCAGAGAACCAGAAGGTATGTGTATATACTTACTGTACTTAGCTACTCTAATTTTCAAGTCGCCTCGGCAGAAGGGCTATGAGAAAATATCCATCACCAATACAGCAAAAAAAAAACAACATTTCAACATTGAATCAGCATTTCATTTTTCAGTCTATCTTTCATCTTTTATTTTGAAAAAAAAAGATTTTTAGGGATCTGGAACTTGATGGCAATTGTACGTGAAATGTTTGCGCGACGAGATGAAAACGCTGTGTCATTACTGAGCATACTTACTGTAGAATGTCTTGCTAACTGTCAGGTAATATTTCAACATTTTACCATCGCCTAACTTTTCTTTGTACATGAACTTTTTGAGGAAGTGAATCCATTCAGGTTCTTTTATGGTGGTATGCAACGAAACTCGTACAGAGCGGTAGCTGGTCCCAGCAGACTACAGGTAAATTCCTTAATCAAAAACAGTCCTTACCTTTCACTTTTTAGGCAAAAATTCGGCGAGCAGTCAAATAAGCGCACAGTTGAACTGTGCTCAGTTATGCGACGAGATCGTGGTTCTGTGGCGCTGTGCTGTACTGAATCCAATGCTTTCACCCCAAAATCGACGACAGGTTTGCTGTTCATGTTGTTTAGTTGTATATCCTCATCAGGCTGGATTACGGTAAGCTGTTCCAGCTGGCAGCTTTATTACGGACTTATCACCGCACAGCAGTTGATCGGATATGGAAAGTGATACGTGGAACAGGGGGACAAGACGCTGCTGTCGTTAGTAGCAGCCACCAGGTTAGGCTGTAATCTTTTTGTGCAGTTACCTTCTTTACATACCATCAATCAGCAAAGTCCAATTCCTTATCTTTAGGCAGCGTTACTTTTGAATTCCATCCAAGATGCAAATAATTGCCCATTGTCTGCAAATAATGCTCATTTTGGATTGTTGGAGTTCCCTGGATTTCACCCGGCACTGCAGGTTGTCCTTTACATCTTGGACTTGTTCATACATTGACTTATTTATTAATCAGGTTTGTCATGCATTGATTGATGAAACGGTACCAGGAGTCAGTCAGATTGCGGTCTTGCATCTTCCCGAGGTTCGTAATTTTGCAGTATTCCGTGGCGTTCATAAAATGCATTTGAACAGGCATGTGGTAGCGAGGCAAATGTACCATTGCAACCTTTGACAGTTGGATCAATGCAGAAGAGGAACGAAAAATCCAAGAAAAAGAAACGAAAGGTTATTTCCACTAAAGTTTTGAATCTAGTAGTGATATACTGTACAAATTCAGAATCGCATGCGATCCTCAGCTGCTCTAGCTTCCCTGGACTTTCCTCCCCTTCCTATTTTCAACGATGAAGCTTCGTTGGATCGTGCTGTTCGTTATGCAATTCGAGCCGCTGTTGGAGTTAGCTAGTCTTATTTTATTTTACTTTATGTCCTTTTTGTGGCAATATCTTTGTTAGACCTGCTCAGATATACAGGGTTATTAGATTATGATCTCAGAATGATGAACGTCGTCGACGGGGTTTGCATGAGGAAGTCATGCACGAAGACGATAGCTCAGAATCTGGACAGGAAAGCGACGTTCAGGTAGGTGATCTTGATTTATTTGAACCTCTGAAAAGATCTTCTGACAGCTCATATGACTTCACAATAAACTGTGAAGTTGACAAGTTATGCTGCTGCGATTTTAATTTTGCTTCTTTCCTGTAAATGTTGATTTTAGCTCCCTTCTTCTGCCGGAATCATGGCAGATGGCCAAGCAGCGGTTTCAAGCGCTCTTGTTCATGAAGAAGTTGATGCTGTATTGGCTGCGGCTTATCTTCCCATGGATCCGATTGAAGTTCGATTTGCTCGTTGTGAAGCTCTTGCAGCGCATGGATATATACCCCAGGTAAACTATTCGGCAGTGTGCATACTGTTGCGCGTATAGGCTAATCATCGCACGCTGAGACAGGCGTAAATACGGACGCTGTCTGCGTCTTCCAAATCAGACGCACTTTCATCCCTCTGACCGCCTGGTGTCTCTCCCTAACACTCACTATCTTACAAAAGGCGCAAGTTTTTTTGGAGGCGACGAGAGGAATTGTTTTTTGATGAATAAGTGTGACATAGTCATGCCTCCGAAATACTTTTTTATGTCTTTTAGTATTTTGCGAGTTTTAAAACCTAGATCAGTTTCGTAGAATTCTCAAAATTTCTGTTTTTGTAAATTATGCCTGCTGCTTGCATACTTTACAGCCCATTTCCACTTACCTAGTATGAATCCAAGTTTAGGCGACCACTCTGGCTTTGCAACTGTCGAGATACCTTGTCGGTCACCTCCAAGATCTTTCTGATGCCGAAGATGCTCGATCGCACCACGTAAGTATTACGCTTTTCTTCTCTCAATCTCCCGTGTCATGTACTGTTTTAGGTAAACGCACCAAGTACTAGCGCAGATAATGCAGCACATTCCGCTGATTCTTTTGTTCAGCGAAGTCAAAAGTTTGTAGATGCGGTGGAAAAAGCGCTTTACCTTGCACATGTGAGTTCCGCGTCATATACATTGATATTCCTTGATAATATTTTTACGTACTTATATCGTTTAGATTTTGAGTACCGATGAAGCCAACCACGCAGGAATGTTTACTTTTCTTCTTAATGTTCTCCAATGTCCAAAATATCCTATGGCGACTAAATATCTGCAAGTGAAGCTGTATTACCTGGTAAGCCATTTCTTGCGCATACCTGGAACAAGCTTCACGGTCTTTCTTAGGAGGGTGAAATCGTATCGCTGCTGCAAACTGCAAACATAGGCGATCGTGAACTGGAACAACTTAGAGATGCAGCCATGCAAATGGCTGCTGCCGTAGCAACCCAACTAGTGCCACCAATAGCCTTGGCACATTTTATATTAGACAGACTAAGTTACTCATTCAATGTTTGCGAATTGGATCAGAATGCGTAGGTTTTTGTGGCTTTCCGTTTTCGTTTTTTGAAACTAACTATTTAGGCAACCTAGTGCTAGGATTATTCCTACTCGAGTTGGTTCGCGCCGTATCGAAGATGATGATCTAGCGTTGAAAGCTGCTTTAGACGCCATAGGTGCTCGTCCTTTATTCTCGGAAGAGGACTATCCATTGCTGAGTGAAGCAGCTCGGAGGCAAAAGGGCGAGCTTGCCATAGCACTGCTGACAAGGTTTGTTACCAACTTTGCCTCAGTAATAACTTCGATTTAAATTAGCTTTTATGAGAAATTGATTTTATTCTGCCGTATTTTGATCAAGTTCTACACTCCTACTAGGATACTTGTACGTCTACGATAGTAATCGAGACTGGCTAAAATTTAGGCATCGAGATTCTACTGAAAAATTGGGCTTGATCTTGGACAAACTGCTTGATCCGTCTATTCATAGGATGTACACGTAAGTTCTTTCTCAATTTTTTTCCAAAAATGTTACATTCGTCGAATTTTATGAATTCCTGTAGATTGCCTTGACGGTGATTATTTCTCACTGAATTTTTTGTCTTCAGATGGCATCAATCGAACGCCGCGTATTTTCTTGATCGAGATCCCGTTTACCTGAAGTATGGACAACGTGGTCAGCGACCGGTATTCCCGATACCCGCGCAAGTACCTAAGATCCAGAGGTTCGCTTGTTTCTATGCATCAGTGATCACGTTTGTTTCGCAATTCATTTCTTTCCATTTAGGTCGCTGTCGATGCAGTCTACGGACTCAAAAAGCGGTGCTATAGACGAAGAAGTCGAGTTTCTTTCAGAACAACTACAGTCTGTTGAAACAAGGTGATTATAGTGTATTCATCCGTTAGCTTAGATACAATTGATCGTTTTTACAGTTCGAGACGTTCCTCTGACGAAGGCAATGATAGCATAAGGAGCACTCCGACTACTGCATCCATCGTGACCGAATCCAGTGAACAGTTGCCAAGGCCGCTACCAAAGAAAGTCAAGTGAGCACTGTTCAGTTTGTATTAACCTCAGAATTGCTCACTACTACTTCTATGTCCGATTTAGGCGACGTTGCCTGCCCATCATCTGCACCACGGAAGCGCATGCGCATTATATGCATGAGCTTGCAAAGCGTGTGCTTACAGAAGCAGGTGGCAATCAGAGTTCCGTGGTGTTCGCACCAATAGGACAGAATCCGCTAGGTAGGATGAGGGTCAATTCTTTTTTTTTTTTGCAATAATAAGAGCCAAGTTTTAGCTTCAAACAGAAAGTTGCACATGTGTGCGTTCCTTATTGGTATGTACGCTATTGGTCTCCACAATCAAGTGTGCTCCAGCTGGAAATCAAGGACTTATAGCACTCATGTTTCATGGATCAATCTTCAAGCTGCTGAACTAGGCAAGTGTTCAACTTGAGTTCTTTCCGTTCTTTAGTTATCTTCCAAATTTTGTCTTTATCATAATGAAAATCACGTTTTTATGAAAAGTTAAGGTTTGATGGCAATAGAAGTGGTGAGAGAAACTTGGCCAACTCATCTGACACCATCAGAGGCCGCAGGATTAGCTGACAAGGTCTGTATGGGTGATGTTATTTTGGTATCTGTGACCTTACGAGATACTCCTTTGGAGTTGTGCCTGCACGGGTAAGTAATTTTCGTTTAGGCTGGTCAGTCTCGTGATCCTGCCGTCGTGGAGGAAGCTGCACGTTTGGCCTTATCTGTATTACCATATGCCTACACACTAAGTGCTGCAGAAACTCAACGTGCCCTTCTGCAATGTCGTGAACAAGGAGCTTCACTACTTGAGAGTGCGTGCAGGGCCATAGAAGAGGTGAAGATTTGAGTCTTTCGCGCCACTGATGAAACCTATTTCACTGCTTCCTCTAGGCGGCCAACCAAGAAATTGTATTTGCGGACGTGCTCTTCCGAGTCGCCCGCTACTGGCACGATCTTCATTATGAGCTTGATCAGCCGGCCGTGTCTGTACATCAGCAACATCATAATCAACCATCCTCACAACAAATGCAATATGCTTCTAACCCTCAACACCAACAATATTATAACATCGTAAGTGCTATTTGTTTCAGCTAGAATTGGGTCATTTGTTCATGTAATTCCTTAATTTAGCCTACTACTCACGCACACCAACAATATTACTACCCTCACATTCATCCCTCACAGTCGAATGGTTTCATGAATCCTCCCCCAGTTCCTGTCAGGTATTTTGAGGATGCGTATACTGGGTGGGTCGAATAGCTAGATATTTTCCTTTCCAGCCAACCGAGCAGCAGCGGGCTATCTGTAAACGAAATGGGCAGACTACATCAGAGCCAGTCAGCACCCCAGCTATCAGGTAGACTAGGTGCTCAGCCCGGATCGGATACACGGCCACGACTCGTGAACGCGCACCGCGTTGGAATCCGTGCTTTAGCCACAATGGCAGCAAGCGCCAGTGATGAAACGCGGCAGTATAGCAAGTACTCCCAGGTACACTTTTCGAATATTCATGAATCTCGACACAAGCGTAAAATCTAGACTCCCCCATACGCCGAAGATATTCGATGGTTGTTCACTATATCTGTACAACTGGGTACTCCATATTTTATCAATTTCCTCGACGCTGTTGCTAAGGCCGTCTCATCTCCATTCTTGCTCTTTCAATTTGCCATGGAGGCAAATAGGTAAGTTGGGCAAGCTTCATTTTGTTACAGTGTTATCTGATCCTTTTGACCTTATTTTGCTATCGCAAGGTTATTTTACTGCTGTAGCTTACATTTTACAGCCGTCTTCCACCGTACCCTCAACAGTACTCTATGCCTCCGATGAACCGTTCGATACCTCCTCCACAGCCTACTCCCTCAAGTAAAGCTTTTGCACATGTTGCTGGCAGGGTAAGTAATTTTGTTCGGAGCTTTGATGTGAAACTCATTTTGATTATCATAAAATCACCAAGGCCTTTCATATTGTTAATTCTACGAAATCTCATGATTTTAGACTCGAGCGGTCATGCTGCAAACATATGCTCATCCGTCAACGGCGGAATTATATGAGCGATGCATCGAGCAGTTCTACGCTGCTGCCGGTGTGAAACTCAGTCATAATCGCTTCAACAGCAGCGATATGGAAGATGTAAGTCTCTTCTTATCTTTGTTCCCTTTTCGCAAATCAAGAAAACAGGAAATTCATCTTCTAGGCACATCAATTGCTTCTGGCAGCCATTACAGCCTTCATGCGTATACCGCATGCGCCCACAGCGCACACTCTGTTGGAGGATTTCTATCGTCATGTGAAGAAGCAAAAAGCTTGGAAAAAAGACGTACAACATCGTTTGGGATCTCTACTGCACGAAGCGTTGAATCCGCAACGGTGACAATAACCGACTCCTTTAGTTTTAGCTCTTTCTTCATTCCTTTTTTTCCCTCCGATTCGTTTCTTACCTAGGGTGGGTTAATTACATTAATTATCTACTTTAGTACCTTTCGTCATGCAACCTTAACATTGCTGCATCCGTTTGTAATTATCACGACTGTACTCAATCATTTTTCTATTCATAACATTCGATCATATTTAACCAACTTATCATTCTACACCCTAACTTATTTGCAAAAACTAAAAGATTCAACTTTACAGCATTCGATAAAAATTTCTAGCTTCACTCAGCCGTTGATCGGCACACAAACCTTTCACTATCTTCTTTTAAGAATCAAACGAAATCAGACTTTCACCGTAGCTAACCGAGTAGATGGAACACACACTGTATGAACGATTCGCTTGGACTTTTTTACTTTCTGTTGTTCTCATCTCTTCGTGTGTCTTTAACGATCATTCGCCTGAGTTGTTCAATTTTTGATGCTCTTTCTTGAATTCCTCGTATGTATACCTCCATTGAAAAAAAAATAAACCCTCTGAAAACTTGATTGATATCCTGAGATTATGTTTTGGACCTAGACTTACAGATATAGACATTCATTCAAACACCAAACTTCAAGTATTTCGCTAAAATGCTCTTATTGTCGTCGGCGATTGCTTCACGACAAGCAGAAACTATCTTGCGACTTGGTTCCCCACCTAAATATTTTCATGTGGTAGTGGCCAATTTGAGCTAAAATACACTTACATCTGAGTTTAGCTGCTTGCTCTATGATTTTGTGAAGTCTTCTCAATGACTGAACGAATCTTTCATGATTATTTGCTCGCAAATGGAATGCCTGTCGAACACTACGATCCAGATGACGAAGGCGTGTGTAGTATTTCCTGACCAGATCTCTAAAAATCATGATATAATTTTAAAAAACGAGTTGTACCATTGAAGGGATCTTTACATGATTTTAGCGAGTAATATCTGTCAGGTTATACACGGTTTAGTATAGTGACGTTGGAGATAGTGTCCTTGCGTTGCTGACAATATTTGCGCGTAAGTAGTTATAGTGGGCGGTCTCATTTTTACTCGCAAGTCACGCCAAGTTGACGGAAATCCAAGCATGGTTGTTTTTGTGCATATGATGTCGCCAGCGCATGGGCATTATACTAACATGACGCACCGTATTCGTAGCGTCGAGTAATATATACCCTCGATATCATCCCATATGTCTTCCCTCAACATGACGTGGATTACGTGGCTTGATGAGGCGCCGCCTCGCCTCGGGCTCGCGCCACGTTGCGTGCGCATTTTCGGCGTGATGTGGCAACAAGAAGAACGTGGAAAAGTCTGCGCCACGTTGTGTTGAGCGCCACGTCGCGCCAAATGATGCGCTCGCAATGTGGCGCGAGCCCGAGGCGAGGCGGCGCCTCATCAAGCCACGTAATCCACGTCATGTTGAGGGAAGACATATGGGATGATATCGAGGTTACCTCAATGCGTATTGCATACGATGCACGCTATTTGACGACTTGTAAGATTTAACTGCTTATTTCTAGTGCTTTTTACTTGATTGCCTGTCTCTTTTATCTGATTGGTCATTTCTGAGCTTTGTTACGCTAGGAAAAGTTACTGATTGTGAGGAATTAGTAACGATGTCGTCAATTATGGCGCATAGTGTGCAGGCAGACTCACATATGAGGTTAAAAATAACTGGAGCATACATTCCTATCCTTTGATATCAAAACTTACAGATCATCGATGACTATGGCATCTTCTGCTCTGACCACAACTTCCATGAGCAAAGCTTGCTTCTCTGATAAATCGGTAGTCAAACGGTCGCGGACATCATACATGGAATCGAGCTAAATAACCATGCTCGAGTATGTAAATAATGGTTCAAAATGTCTTCACAAAATTTATTCCAAAAAATCTCACCTCGTTGCAAATCTCTTCCACTTCGGCGAACTTCTCAGGGAACTCTGCATGGGACTCCAGGTTGTCAACCACGAAATAGTCACACAGCGATTGTATGATGTTCCCTACAGTTTCCAGACATTCGTGATAGATTAAAGTCTATAAAGTTTAGATTAGTAATGCTCTGTATGTACGCTATGCGTCGATTACCTTGCCATCAGATTGATAATGCTTGATGCACAGCTGTTGGTCTCGTTTTGATGCCAGCCCAAGAAATCGAATTTCCATCATATCTTCTTCTGGATCGATGGGATAGTCGATATCAATCAAAAAGGTGTCCATCACCCAGTCGAGGATCTAAGGATGTCCGTTATGGCTTACATTCTTTATTGGAAATAAATTCCCAAGCTTACCCGCTGATTTCGTATCTTGAAGGTTGTCTCCACATAAGACTTTGGCATTGTAAAAGCGTCCTCTGTTTGTAGTACACAAAATCGAGCAAAACGTGGAATTGATAGAGCTGTTTCGAAGACACTCAGTTTATTCCTAAGAAAATAAGATTCTCATCTACGTATGCGCAAACTCAGTCGCCTAAAAAACAAAATTTATTTCGATCTGTCATTGGTTTCTCTGGAAAAAAGTGTCATGCTGCAGTTTTGAACCAGTGGCCGTATTCATCAACGAACCCTGAGGGTTAAGCTTACCCTCCAGGGTTAGTTTAACCTTCAGGGTTCATTGGCCGTATTCATCAACCATAGGCTAGGGTTTACCACGGAACGCGATCTACCCGTATCGATCAACGAACCTGTGGCCGCATTCATCAACCCTGAGGGTTAAACTAACCCTGGAGGGTTAAGGCGTCAGTTACGCGTGCGCTGTGCAAACTCACATCACAGAATGCCTAAGTACGGGCTAAATTCACTTTATACTTCTATTCTTTTACCTATAGTAGTATAGTCAACGAATAAGCTTCTAACACTAGCTTTTATAATACATCTCTAGCATACTTGTGCAGCATCCAATCTTACAGCGTGAGTTTATTTTCATGTGTGCAATTGTGCAATTTAAGTTCTACTTTTGCGCAGTTCGTTTTATACCCGGCTTGTGCTTCTCTTTTAGGGGTCAATGCATGTTTAAAGGGGTTCTTCTGTTTTGGCACTTATCAGAGTAGAATGCCATTTTTCTTCGTCGCATTCATTTGTCACCAAAGCTAGAATTCTTTTTCTCGCGAAGTCAATGTTTCATGCGCTTCGAATATGAACATAAAACGAAGTCGAAACTAAATACTATAACAACGACCGATACTAAATACTACAATACTCGTTGATCGTTTTCCATAAACTATTAGATGCGAGTAAATGTTTGTATGAAGTGTTAGGGTAGAGTTAACCTTGCTCTGAGCTAGGGTTAAATTAACCCTGATGAATCACGTAAGTTTAACCCTCCAGGGTTAGTTTAACCCTCACGGTTCGTTGATGAATACGGGTTAGTCGCTTTCGGGGTAAAATTATCCCTCAAGGTTAGATTTAACCCTCAGGGTTAAGCCTACCCTGTGTTTCATGAATACGGGTTAAACGCTTTCCAGGGTTAAACTAACCCTCGGGGTTCGTTGATGAATACGGCCACAGAACATCAATTTTACGATTGGTAAAAGTCGATGTTAGAAACTGCAGTTATAGTCTGACCCAGACGAAGGGTGGCGTCTAAATAAGCGGAACGCGTGCGAGTGCGGCGCGGTGGACATGGGGTATGAGCGCAGACTAGCTTTCTCGAGTCAAACCATCCGCTTTCGAGTGGGACTAGACCGTACAGTGGAGCAACTACTGCTGCCACTTATCCTCTTCTATGTTCTCCCTTCAATTAAATGCAAACCGCGTCGCGTCAAAAGGCGCAATCTCTGCAATGTCTCCGATGATGTAAAACCCTCTGCTTCCATTCTGGATGTGATGGATTACTTTATCACAGAGAAATCACTTACGATTCCTGCGGCCCAAGAAAGGTGCGTATATGAATCTCGTTGGCCATATCCTTTTCTGTGACAATGGGAATTTGAACTCGATCGCCAGCCCCTTCGATCAACTTTGGAATCCTGGATGAACATTTGCTCTTGATTTCAAACTAAGGACACAGTTTCAGTGGATTATCGAGAGTTCGGTAGCATTGTTACTATTTTTTTTTTCAAAGGGAAGACTGACCAGATGTACGATTCACCCTCGAACAGTCCCTCGGCGAATGCTATGACTCCACGTATACATACCGAGTGTGAGGCCTCCAGAACAAGGTAGAGGGTTCGATCGCTCTTCGACACTGGAAGAGAATTCTTTAGAGAAAACGAAAATTCAACCAACCTACCAAAAAGTTTGCACTCCACGGTGGTTCCAATCGGGATGCGGAAATCTTTTTCTTTATCAGCTTCACTTAGTTGTTCTTCTTGCTCGAAATTACTAAGCTCAATCTGTAAATGATACTTGAACACATCGGAGAAGGAGAACTTTAGCGGCCTTTCTTTAAACAATAAAGAAAATTTGGATTTATAGTAGTGTTAGAGGGTCCTTTTTTGAAAGTACGCATGATTTGTTCGGGACTGACAGCCTTTTTCTATGAAAGAACAGTAATAGTCACCAATAAATTGTGCTTCTTCTGACCAAATAAATGCAAAGTCTCTTGCGTCTTATCCACCATCTCCTTTGCTTTAGAATTGTTGAAACCGTACACTCAAATATATAAATAAATCATGCTGAAAGAATGTGGAGATCAGCATCTGACATCACCCACCTTTTCCGTCGGACGTAACTACGGTAAATTCTCCTTCTTTCTCGTCGTTCATCTTCGATGTAAAACCAGCGATTACGGTTTGTCCAGTGAGAGAAGAGTTTCGGCAAACAACCTCACCATTTTCGCTTATGGAACGAACATCGATCTAGAACTGGACAAAGGTTTTCCAACCTCGTTTTCAAAGAAGTGCTAATGTGTACCTTCCCTGAATTCCAGACGCATGTGACTGTGTCCTCATTGGGATATGGTAGAATGGCAGTGATAACGCTTTTCGATTTGATACGCCAAAGTCTTTGATCCTTTTGGTACATCCCAACAGTTCCATTGGCCAGTGCATATCCAAAGCGATTTCTAAATTACCCTACTTTTTTCTCAACTATTGAATGTTCTAGAATATCTGCACTTGTCGAAACCCTGGAGAACTATGACAGCATCCGTTTCTAAGAGTTCAGCCCTCATCAGATCATTTTTGAAAATGCGCAGTTCACTGTCCGGTGACCCAATGATCAGCTGAAATTAGCAAATATGAGGATAATTTTCTTTCTTAAACGGTTATCTACCTCCATTTCACCGTCACCATCGAAGTCGCAAAGGCACATCGTTGTTACCGAATCCCCTGCAAATTTATTATGATGCTTCCTAAGTTTGGATTAATGTGGATTTTTGAGTCCCCAAAAGGAAGAAGAATGGGGATTAGCAAAATATTTACATTTTCTCATTCAAAACAACTTACATGGTAATGCCTCTGCATGCCTCTGTACAGCTTAATCTAAGACTTAGAGCTTTGAGAAATTGCTGAAGTGATGCCATTAGAATTCTAATAGTTGGGAATTTTTCCTTAAAGGTTTTTTCTAACATGACTGCGCCAAAACATCTTCTCATCATATCTAGATTGCACAGCAATTTTATTTTCTTTGGCTTATACCTAGTCACCTACTCTGCACATCCTAAAGATTTTTGATCTCAATCATTTTTTTGATCAAACTATGCATTAAGAACTCATGACCGAAGTGTTTTGGCAGGTTCCTAAGTTTACGGCTTTGGACCTATTTTTCTCCTGTGTTTGTCTTTTCTTACAAATGTCACACAGTCTGTTCACACTGCAAAGTGCACGTCATTCAGCCTTGGCGTCCACATTGCCATATTGCAATATATGGACAAAATATATGTGTTGTATATACGCGCATAAAAGGACCGGTTCCTGACAGATCCATAGAATTATGGGAGTTCCAGTAGCTTTTTAAATTTGCTGGAAAACAAGTTACAAAAAAGAGGAAATGCAGTGAGTACTGCGTATTTGAGTTGTAAAAAATACTCGAATTACAAAATGCTCTCTTTGCTCCTCCCCCCTCCCTTCTCCAAAACCCCTTACATACCTGTAACAGTCCAGTAAATGTCTCGGCCAGTCTCGTCGAATCCCCAAATCGCACAATTTCCACCACATAGAATCATGCGGTCTAATTCGCCCAGTTTGCCGACCTTCAACTTTTTTTTGTGGCAACAATAACATCGAACTAGTAGGAAAAAACTCACGGTAAAACAATGCACTCCATCAGGAACATCTCGACGGAAAATGGTGGAATTTTTGCAGAAATCATAGACTAGCACTTGACTTTCTGTACCAACTACGATATAATCGTAACCAGTACCGAAAGGAGCAGTAGTGATGCATTTTATCTTGTCCGGAATGTGCAGAGTGCTCTCGTTATCTGGCAAAAAGAAAACATTTTTAAACTCCTAAGCTCGGAATGAGTAAAATTAATCTTACTTCTTAGAATAACTTTGTTAGAAGCACTGACAGCAACCAGAGTTTCTTTACTATCAGACTCAATCCTAGCAGATGTCGCGCAGTACGGAATAATGCGCTGATTCAAAGAAAAACTGAATACACTGGCAAGTTCGAAGCCGTCTTGTCCAGTAACATTTTCCTCTTCTTCAGGTTCTTCGGCCATCTTCTAAATATTTTATCGCGGAAGTTCGGATATGATCATTAAACATATTTTTCTAATGAACAAAACTGTATATAAATATTTAGAATACATAAATACAGTAAATAGCTATCTATTACTGCACATGTTGATAACAACTTTGTTAAATAAAAGTACTTCCTACACCGCAAATCAATTATTTTGAAGTAACATAAAACCATCTTCTGCATAACTTCGCGACAAAAACATGAAAAAATCAGCAAAAATTTTTTTGCGCAGTTTTGTAGAAATTTTCAATGGATTTAAGAGCCACAACACATGTTTAAATCATAAGAAATATGTCAGATATCGCTGGTGCTGTTTGTAGAAGAGCGATTATAGCGTTTGCATGTTGCTATGGTTACTTCAACCAGATGTCGCACGGCCTGCGTTCACTGCTGTACAACGGTCTTCCAGTGCTCAAAATTGTAAGCAATACTTCATGGAAAAACTTAAACTGCCTGCAATTCGGAACCCAGCTTTTCAACTGTATCGATGATTAGTAGATAGTCGCTCGGTCCGAAAGCTTTTTCCGTTTTTTTAACCTGTCATAAAAAGACGTGAAATAAAGGCAGGCAAATGCTCTAAGCACTATCACACGCAGTTTCTCCTCCTCTTTCCACCAGTCATGTTTTGGGATTATTTGCTTTGGTGGTTTTTGAGACAATTGGGAATTTTAAGCCCATGGTTTAGCATGCCCAGATTAGGCAATTTTTCAGAACTTTCATTTTGTACTTTTGGAAAGGCTTTGATAGCAGCTAGATAGCTTAGGGAGAGTGCAATGCAATGCAATTTTCTCGCTTCTCTCATTAGCTTCCTAGCATTTTCTAGGATAACTTTTCCGAAAGTTTTCATTTCCGCGAAGTCGCAAAATACACGAAAGCTCCCAACGGTAACAAATACCCAGAATTCGAAACTTGCAAAGATCGATTATGATAATACACGAACTTAACTTAGCATCAGAGTGTTTGCCGCTTCGAAATATCAAATTTCTTATTTTACGGGTAAAGCATGAGGCGGGTTCAAAACCAGGAATTATGATGATTTTTTCGCCAAATATCATGAATTGTGAAGAAAAAAGGCCTATTAGAAAGGGGAGAAAACATCGAATGACACCATAGTTGTGCTCTGTTTGATGTCCTATTTTTTATCCAAAAGTGGGATTTAGTAACATCAGAGACATAATTCTGAAAGCTTTGGGAAAGCCAGCTATAGATGCCAAAAATCTCACTGCATTGCATTTTGTTTACGCTATCTAGCTGCTATCGAAGCTTTTTCAAGTTCAAAATGAAGATTTTGAAAAATTGCCAAAGTTGGGCAGTAGAAACCATGGGTTTGAATTTCGCCAATTACTTCAGAAACCACCAAAGCAAATGATCCCAAAACATGACTGGTGGAAAGAGGAAGAAATCTGCGACTCATAGTGTTTAGAGCATTTGCGTGCGTTTTTATTTTATGACAGGTAAAAAATAACGGAAAAAACTTTCGGACCGACCTAATATCTTGTAAATATCTCTATCTTGGGCGTGATTATTGAGCTTACAAGCATAATGTATGAGTAAGGGCAAAGTCAATATTTTTGCGCATAAATACACAAAATTTCAGTCTCCTATTACTCCTTTCGAACCCAAGGGACCCTATGGTTTCATCGCTACCCGGCAGTGCACATGTCAAGCTGTATACCGTATCACTTAAAGGAGTTGACCACTGTCTTATACAATTCAAAGCTGTGTATTTGGAAGGAGGTCTTTGAGCCTCGCCATCGCCGACAGCTTCTCACATCTCAAAAGCTGTGTTTACAAAACTCAGTTCAAAAACTGTAAGAAGAAGTATATATAGACTTTGTTCGATTAGTAACAGTTCGGGTCTTCCTCTGACTTTTGGCACACGTTATTTGCGGGAACTCTGCCTAAATAAAAAAAAGTTTGCGTTTTTCTCCGGTCAAGTCACGAAGTTTTTGAAGTAACAAATATACTTCTAACCTGTCCATTTCACCAATTGTTGCAGTTTACTGAAGCTTAGCTCTGCATCTTGCAGTGACAGGAGACGGGTGCATGCTTAGAGATGGTAGAGCTTCGTATAGTCTCCTACGGTGCCGACAACATATACAGTAACAAATTGCTATGGCTGTATGTCGACAGAATGCTCGTGTAGATGGCCATAGAGCACAACGTTTCAAAATAGCCCTTAGACATTGATTCAAGCGCAACTGTTGTCGCCACTGCAAACACACAATAAGCATCGACTTATTAGGGGCTAAACTGTATCCCCTCTTGACACTGCACAATCCATAACAATATCATAGGCACTGTCTTTCTTACCTTGTCCCTATTCTTTAATCACATTGTGATGCAATCAATCTTGATACGGTAACTATCGATAAATCATTGTTTTCAAAGTGAGAAGTAAAAGTATATACATTTTGAAAACAAGAGATTCTTTGGGCAATGTGCCGCTAAATAGAAACTAAGTAGTAATCTATACAGGACCGAGATGTTTGACTAACAGTGGAGCAAACAACTACAATATCACGACAATCAGGAATGAAGACAAAAACTAGTGAAGCGTAAACCCGATGATCAGGCTAAGAAAAAACTACACGCAATTTACGATGATCCCGATCTGATATGCTTCATAAGGGCAGACGATCACGCAGCGATTCTGTGCACTTTCGTAGATTTTTTGGAAGAGCTCATGAACGTCGTTTTCCGGCTCTTCTGCCCATCAAACGAAACATTGCACAATATTGTTTGAGATCGCTGTAATAAGAATGTTTGGTAGAAATAATAATTTTAGCTGAATCAAGAAAATAACTTACCTAACTCCAGCGCTGACCGAACACTCGCAGAATTCGCCAATTTCACGCTTCCAGTTCATTTTTCGAGTGCATTGACGGAAAGAGTTCTTCGCTTTATCTACTTGGACCAGGGGCTGGCAGCTGAAACAGTAATAATCAATCAAAAATACAGCGGTTTTGTGAAGACCCTAATGAATGGTTCGAACTAGATAATGTTTGAAAATGGTTCTTTCGATAATGGGAAGACTTTTGCGTGACTTTTGTCGCATACATGCTATACATCCTACATTATATTTTACGAAGATGTCATTTGGAATGAAAGTAAAAAGGTTGATTCTCTTGCGATGCTACGAAGATAACGAATTCATTGTACCCGAATATAGAAGTGGCAGCAGTATGTACTAGCACTAACGATGGCAAAGTTAAAAGTGCGGAAAAAAGTACAGGGTGTCCCGAAAGTCTTGTAGTCTAGTATTTTTTCTGATAAAAACAGAACGGAACAACATAGGGATATAAAATTTGGTGTACACATTATTCAAAAAGTAGCAAATACATCACAACATTCGAATTTCGTAAAAGCGTCTTTCCTTGATAAGGGAAGCCTTCAAACTGTTGGCGATTACCACTGCCGAGCGCAGGCAGTCATCATCAATTTTGTCACAATTTTTCATGAAAATAAATCCTATCGCTTAGAAAATGTGCTGTATGATAGAGCAAGCTTTCAGCTACATCAAACCATGTTTAGAAAAATTTGTGAGTTTTATGGTTGAAATTATGGAAATTTGAAAGCAGGCACGTGTAGATCTCATGGTGGAATTTTGGACACATCTGCGAAAAATGAAATGAGAAAATCGGCTACAATGTGTCTTAAAACCAATTCGTCATTCGTGTTTCATTAGATTCCCATCTAGAAAACATGCGAAGAGAATATTACTCCAAATTCAGTGACTGCTGCAATTCTACAGATTCGAAAGTAATTCCAAAGACATAGTTGCAGTGGCACGCATAATTTCCAGGTTTTTTCTCGAATCTCTTGACGAAATAGATTTTTAAATGCAGCCATTATAGTGATAGTTGTGCAAAGCCTCCTCTATATTGTGGATATAAATTTGCACCGCCGTGTGCCAAATTTTTGCAGTAGCGGAATAAATTTCAAACTTTTAGGAAATTGCTTTTTGCGTTTTGAGGTAAAAATGGTTTGATAATTTTATTTTTTTCAGTCAAACATGAAGGTCATTTTTTATCCCCAAGGATGTAGTTTACGAGGAATGATTGGAGGATTCTGTGGTATAAATTTGAGATCAAAATCGCCAGTGATTATTGAGTTAAAGCTGTGCAAAATTAGGATACAAGACTTTTGGGACACCCTGTACTTTCCTAGTAAGCTTAGGGGCCAACTAAATGCGACCATGACTTTTCTTTATTAGTTTTTGCACATAGCTCATTTTATCTGGGTTAGTAACTAATGGTCAACACTCTGCCACATTGGGCCCTGTTCGATATCGTAGGTTAGGTTACGGTAGGTGTATAACGGATAGTTACCGTAATAATGAACAAAATTGATTATGCTATCGAAACTTGGTCTATTCTAATTACAAAAAATTTGCATATTCGCATGATATAACTATTTGTGGTGCTACGGTATATTTATAGCTCAGTTCCTCACCTTGACTTCGTAAAGAGCCTTTACTCAAGAATGATGTGATAGTCGCATTAGCTCCACATGAAAAGTTTTGCAAGAACATTCCGATTGGACTCAGGGGTTTCAGAGTGTAATTATCTCCAACTTCCTCTTTCAAATTTGCAATTCTTCAAAAACACTTTACGACGTTCCGGTCCTATATGTTTGAATTTGAAATATGTAAATTTTTTCTGCGTGGTTTCTAGAAGAAAACAATACAGTATTCTAGCCCACAACATAGTACTAAACGAAATGAAAAGAATATGCCATATGCAGAAGTGAAAAGCTATGAACACATAAATTTTATGCTATTATTATCACAAACTTTCATTGAATTTATCTTTCGACCCCTTTCTGACCATTTCTCCCGCTTTGAGAGAGTGTGTAACACGGTCTTGCTTTGTACCTCGGTGTTACAATCGCCCTTGTCGATAGAAGGGCGAAAAAAACACAAAGAACTGAGCGTTTTCGCGTAGAACCTAGTCGGACTGCGGTATACCATAGATGGTGATGTTGTTATTTACTCGAAACATTCAAAGATTAAAGCGTCAAGGACATTTTTGTGTGTTAGTGACGAGAGCCTCGACTGCCCCGAAACAACGACCAAACGTTAAACGGGTTCGAGTCGTAAAGTACCTATTCGTTTGTCACCGTTCATCATATCGGAAAGGACAATCGGTTGTGTAATTCGAGGCTAAATTGTCATTTGCAAAAGCGGTATAGTGGTGCAAGTAAAAGTGGCAAAGGGGAACCGGTTTATGGAAAGAAAAATAGAAATGGACATGTTTTGCAGTGTCCACACTTTCGGAAATCGGAACGAATTTACTGACAACCTCAAAAAGGTAACTACAGAACGATTGCATCAGCAGAGCTCATAAATCAAAGTTTGCCAATTTATGAACTTTCTATTTATATCCAGAAAGCGAAAAGGAATCTATTTATAAGATTTGGAATATTTAAACACAAGCAAATTTTAGAAAAATTGCTTGAATATTGATTGACCCCAAAGTTTTGCTACGCAACATTTGGGCATTTATGTATTAGTTGGACTAGGGGAAAGTGTAGAGAAGCTAAGTGGATACCAAATTTGGAAGTGGCCTAAGATGGTTCGAAAATATTTAGTTATGGCATGTTGGCAGAGGTTAATATCAAGATTATGTATGTAAGCTTCATAGTATACAATTCAATTTTTTTGCTTGCGCTAGCTCTTCAAATTTTTTAAGGAACCCTTTAACTTGACCTTTGAGAGATACCCGGCCAAACAAATTTAATTATTTCAAGTCCTAGCAGAAAAATTCTCTATTTTTGCGAAAACTTACTTTTTTCTGTCGAAACAAAATCCATTAGCGTTTCTTGCAAGGAAGCAATCTTTAACGCACTTGGCAAATTCACCTGCAGCATCCACAATGTGCTTGATTGGTGCGATGATTGACTAAAAAGTGTGATTTTACAGCTTTTGATTCAATTACTTCAATTTTTGACTGATTATGTATATTCATGGACTAGAACACCGGCGACGAAAAATTCGACATTCGTCTCCGTTTCTAACCAAAATAAATTTCCCCAATAAGAGGCCTCCTATGATTTTTCTTGCAATGTCTCGTTTCTTCAGAGCGTTATTAAGTCTTGAAGGACATACCTTTCGATGAGTGTAAAATTAACATAAAAAGAAACTCGCCTGTATTGCTGCTGACTGGTTTACAATATGGTGCTCGCCAACGGTGAACAAAGTGGGTATGGAGATTTTTGGAATTTGTGGCCCATTGAGATCCGGAACGCACCTAATTGTGAGCTTCGTTGCAAGTTTAAGGATAATCTCAGGCTGATCCCTCTCACCCTTCAATTTTCTGCTCGAAGCATGTAAGAAATCCTTGTACTAAGTCATCTCTGTCATCGAAACATCGCTTCAGATCATTTGGCCGAGGTGTGATCTAAAAATGATTGTTATGTGAATTACAATTCTTTCTGGCAGGTAAAAAAATCAACAGTATATCAACATCTATATGAGAAGTAACCTTTTACAGCAGTCAATCATAACCACAAAAGTGTTTATTTCAGTACATATGGAAGATAGATGTAGGCAAACCAAACATGTTCCATAAATTTGTTTGAAATCATGTTGAATACTAATGATTTATACGATGCGAACCTGTGGCGAAATTCTGAAGATTGAAAGCCAGAACCATTTACAGAGTTCCTTTTGATTGATTTCTGCGAAACTTACATTTTGACTATTTTTACTGCTGCACGAAGATATGTCTCACGATAAAGCATTCACAAATAGTCTCAATTTGTTTTTCAAATTGCTGCACTTGTGTTTGAAATTGTGTGAGACTTGCGCTTGCTTGTAAATGGTATTGTAAAATTTCTCAAACACACAATTTCTTACATGAAAGTTAGCAACTTTTTTTGCAACAAAATTTTAGAGTTAGATATAAGGTTGATGCATAAGTCTTGTACCAAGACTTTTGAATTTCCCACACTTTCTCCAACTAAGATGGAATCTTCCAATTTGATACATAGTAGAGAGAAGAAATCTTGCTTGCGCTTGTTCTTAAATCAAAATCTCTTGATGGCAAATGGCAGAAAGTGATTTTTCGAATTCTGGATGCTAATGCTGAAGGGCTACTGAAATTTAAATTTATTTTGATCTTGGCTTTACGAACTACTCCTTTTGACTAAGAAATTGATAACATATGTTTCTACGAGTATTAATGGATTTTGTTTTTTTGGAAGTCGACTTTACATAATTGTATCACATTTTTCTAATATCTACAGTGAATTACTTGTTCGTTATTCATGACAAGCAGCATACTGCGCAAATTGTTTAGTTTGCTTAAGCATTTGCAAATTTCAAATTATTTGTGGTGCAAGAATTGTGCATCAACCTCAAATCCTGAAAGAAGGAAAATTGAAGCAGCATCTCCATCCGCTTCTTTCTCCTCTACCGAATTTTTTGAATCCGAGATCTAACGACTATTACGGTACGGAGTCAGAAAAAAAGCATGGACAGTATCGTTAAATACGAGATCAAGAACACCTTTTGTAGTAAATGGATGATTTCTGCGAGCTTGATATTGAATCATCACGTTCCATTTCGCGTCTCACGGCGCCTTCAAAAAAATATATTTCTAGTGCTTACCGAGCTGAATTCGTTGAAGCAAGGCACTGCACATTCCTTGACCTGAGTTTTCATCTCCTTTGTGCATTCTTGCTGCTCAGAACATGAACATTGTCGAACAGTATCTCCGGTGCGAGATTTCGAAAGTATTTCGGCTCCTTGGCTGGCTACCTAAATCTGCCATTGTTATACCTTATAATTTGGACAACTGCTCTCTACGCCAGGCCAGAAATGCCGAAACTGGCTCTTCTGCAATTTCTAACAATTACAGAATTCCATGCACACCTGTAATTTTGCTATTTGCGCGAAAAGTGGTATTGTAACCATCGTAGAACGTTCCCTTTTTTCTTTCTAAGATTAGCATACGGCTAACCTCCTCCAACTTCGACTGGTTCTCTTTCGGTTTCGCCAATGCATAGAATCGCTACGGCGGATTATAGGCTTATGCGAAGTTATTTGAAGAATGTCGACGTTCACACGGATACAGTAAGAAAAAGATATGGCAAATCATAGTCCCGGGGTTTTAATGACTGATCAATGCAAAATATACATCAAGTCTACTATTACTCCCTTTATAAGAGCACTTTCTTACAAAAGAAGTAGTAGTAGTTATAAAAGTGAAAACGACTCTTCTGATTTATCGATGTCCTTTATCACATTCGAAGTAAGTGCAAACTAAAACAACGCCGTCCCTACAGTCTGAAAAATTAAGAAGTGTGACCATTTGCAATTTTTAGAGATTTTGCAAATTGCTACTTTGCATCCCTTGGCTTTTTATGGAAGAGTATTGGTGTAAGAATTTTTGTGCAGAACCATATCGTGAAATTTTGAGAAGAACAAAGTCGAAGAATGGAAAATCAAAGAGCAACAGCAGATGTAGCACTTTTGATCAACAATAGCTATGAAAACAGAAATTGCCACAAAGTTGAATTGCAAATGATTTTGTTAGATCTACAGAAAAAAAATTGTATTTGAGAGAGTGGTGTCTCGGAAGGGTCTCATGGGGGGTTTTTTGTAAAACTGTTCCCGAATTTTCGTTGTTGAAAATATGTTTGATTTAGATTTGAAACTTTGTGTACGTCTAGCGATCGGCTCTTCTATGTGGTTTTCTGAAGATGAGAAAAAACGATGATGTGCATTTCCTGCTCTGCACATAAATTATGTTTTCTGCTCGGAAAGATGGGTTGCTTGTGAGAGTTATCGAACAAAACTATATACTTAACGCCGGCTTTTGTAGATCCAAAGTAGCCATCGTTTTTTTGTATTAGTTCTTTCATTCGTCCACTAAAAAAACCATAAAAATACCTGAAGTATTTAAGAAGCAAAAAAACGCTTGCGCACGCTTTCGGGTCAAGACAAAAGCTATAAACAACATTACATTACACTGTAGAACTTGCTTCTTGCTTGAGTGTTTATGCTAGATATGAAGTTACATGGGTCTACGTGAGTCGTGGGTACTTTTTGAGAGACGGTCAAGAGGCGCAATTTCTGTGGCTGTCACCAACTTAAAAGACCAATTTCTACACTACATAAAGTTTCAAAAAATTCCAGAGAAAGTCGCTTAGCTTAGTAGCTGTTCGAAGTTACCAAGTGCTGAGTTTCACAGCTTGCTGCAAAAATGAGCGAAATACTCACGAAATTGCCATTATTTGGATTTTCATAGGTTTTTGATCTCCGATGTTTCTGTTCTGGATCTTTTTCAAGATGATAAGATCAGACAGCTCATGCAACGATTTCTATAACTTCTCAGAAATTTGAAAGGCCCCTAGAACATTATTAAACATTTGAAATGTGCAATTTGATGTCCAGCTGGCAATAAAAATCGCGCCTCTTGACATACACCCGTACTTTTTGAGGGCAGTCTAGGGTGAGGGTGGATATTAGTTAGTCACCAATATGCCTCAGCACATTTATGGCAAATTTCTAGGCTTTCTATGCATACAATTTTTCAGTCTTGGATTGAGTTTACTCTGATGAGCAAGTAGAAGTCCTAATAAATACAATAGACCTTGCAGTTGGGAAAATGAAGAAAAAACTTCAGTGGAGAGAAGGCAGGGTGACATAAAACCCTATAAAGGGAGATACACTTCGGATGGTTTTTGAATGCGCCCCCATTGGTTGTTAGAGTTCAAACCAACGAATGGAAATAAGTAACTCAACCCTGATATATTTACTTACTCATAAAATGGGCTTGACAAACTATTTAGGAAGTAATTTTGTCTAGCTGCAAGATACTGCACGTTTACCGTAATCTTGCCGTATAAAGTCGGAGATCAAAAGGAATAGTTTTTTTCGTAATCAGCCTTCGATACCCCTAAAACTAGCTTCCGAATGCATTTTATAGTCCCTCCATCTCTATATATATAAAGCAGAAAATCTGTGAGTTTGTTTGTGCACATTCGGATGCAGGGTATGCAGCGTGTGCAGGGTGTGCAGGGTGTGCAGGGTGGGGAGGGGGATAAGTAAACATGCTGATTCGAATCATTATTGACAGGACCGAGTGGAGCCGGGTTTGCCAGCTCGTTAACAATAATCATACTAATTCCAAAATATGTTCGAAGTGGCAGAAGTTGAAAAAAAAAGCGAGTGTGTACCAAAGCAAGCAAGAAGCACTTCAGAATTTGATTCGGAGCTTTTGAGGTTACCAACTTTCCAGATACCTGGAAAATTTGTTGTAGCAATCGCTACCCATCTCATGGAAAATCAAAGGGATCAGCCAAGATCGTTTCTCAATCCTGATCATCAAAAATCATCCTACGCACGCGAAAAACTGTATTGGATAAACAACATAGCGATATGAATCGCTTCCTTGTAGTTTGTAGTGGTCGATCTTTGTCATCGCCTTCAACTCCTAAAAGACAATAAAATGGGTCCATGTCCTTTTGAGCGTAATTCACCAAATAAGACGAGCAGGGAGTTTTACGAATTATGTTTTGTGTCGTGAGATTCGATTCAAGAAGGGCAAGTAACTAAAAAGTACAGCGAACGTCATATGGTCTGAAATGCAGAAAAATGTCCGCTGAATAAGAGAACAAGTTTTCCAGCCTTTATCGCAATTGCAGTGAAATATACATTTTTGCAAAAACGATAGAAAGGGAGAAAGTAATGCAGCGAATTGCAGTACGAGTAGCGTCAACGAGAACCACTTCCATATTTTTTTGTGGGGAATTTCAGAACAAACACCTATTGCAAAAAAAAAACTGAACATTATTTGCGTTCTGCTAATGAATGAATAAAACTCGATCCATCACTCTATTGTCCATTCCACCGATTTGCGCTTCTTTGGCTAGATTCGACCAAGAGATGATTCATAAATCTTAGATTTTTTTCTAAAAAGTGTGTCCAAGTGAAAGTAAATTAGGAGAAGAATAAAATGTGCAGATTGCAGTGACAGTTTTGCTAAAAAAAGACACTCAACGGTTGAGTGGACAAGAGGAATAGTTCCTCATTCCTACCGCTACGAACAGGTGGGGCTGTAAGTGGAACGCGAAGTCTTCAGCAAGGACAATCGACACTCGACGGGCTCCAATGAGTTGCTCAGAAATGTGAAAAGAGATGTAAGCTATAGTACTTGTCTTTTGCAAGAAAAAATGCATTTTTTCGAAAGAAATCAATTTTCACAACTTCCACTTGCTGTCCTCGCACGATCTAGTGTACAAATAGCGCATATAACTTATTTAGGCCTAAAATGTGCCACTGCACACACTGCACATATTGTGCGTCTCTTAACGAATTTCATGGATCGGGCATATTATCCAAGCTTTTTGAGCGAAATGCTTATCAAGCATTTTTCCTCAATGTTATTTCTTTCGGGTATAGGTAGACGAACGACCTTCAAATCAAGAACACTGGACAAAACGATCAACGTTTCAGGAAAAAATGCAGAATTTGTGCAGTGTGTGCAATCGCACAAATTATATAATCAATAAATGGACTGTATACGACTTCGTCTTACAAAGTGACGGAACGTAGAATCCATGTAATCCATGTAAATGGATATTGAAAATGCTAGGAATAAACTGCAATGTAAAAATACTAGGTTGGGATAGAGAGCGGGGGGGGGTCTATATGAAAATCATCAATGCCTCTGAGAACATCTGTTTGGTAGATCAAACTTAGGAGAGATAGGGTTTGGAGCTGTACGGTGTTTCACTATGAAGTAAAATTCGAAAAAAAAATTCTATTGATAATCCCTTGTGTGTTTCATTTGTAACGAAGGGATTAATAAAATTCACTGGAAATCATAAGTTGCGTATTGGAATAGGAACATGAACATCGAGCCAGAATTACTGTATAAGCCCTTCATTTGAACTCACTAACGACCGTTTTCTTTTCGCTTTCAAAGACAGATTCAACGCAGAAGAGTGCTAGGAGGTCCTACAAAGAATGCCTATGAGTTACCTGATCGACGGGATCGGCGGTGTGTACGGCTGTGAAGCCGATGAGCAGAAGAATCGTCACCAACATGTTTTGTGTGGTGTTGTAGTGCATGTGCGGTGCCGTGGGTGTGTCGCCAGTCACCCCGACCGATGCGTCCGCTCGTCCTCTCCGCCTCCCCGAATCGTTCGCACCCCAGGTAAGACATAACCTTTGTAAGTTTCCCACGTCACTTCAGGTTGGGTTAGGTTGGGTGCAGTGTGAACTCTAGAGTGGTAAAGGATTAAAGAAGTCCTCCGTTCGTTGACGGTTATTCATTCCATAAGAACCCTGAGCTAAAGAGCAAGATAAGGTTTGTTCTTAGAGAGAAGTCGTATGCGGAAATCCAATAGATCTTAATAGTAAATTGTCCAAGACAATAAGACTTCAAACTCTGGGCATTGTTGAGTTTTTTGAAAACATGAGCCACGACCAGGGCGAAGATAGGTTGGATAACGTCTTAATAGGGGAAAAGTAAAAGGAGACACGTCTAGTGCAGATTCCCAGAAAAAATATATGACAAATATTAGGCTAGCACAAGAATCGTTCCGCATATATGCGTACACCGCGATAGGAGCGGTAGAAAAAAATCACTTGAATTTTGATCCGCTTGATTACAAGGAGTGTGATGCAATAAAATCGTAGCAGTCAATATCATGGGTTTCCGGCACTGTTTCTTCTGAATGAGAAAATTGCTTATTAGAAATCTTTTCAAAAAGTTATGATTTTCGAGAAAAATGGCGAAAATATTAAATCTGCATTCTTGTAATGTTTGCTCAAAAATCATTAATTTTTGCGGAGGCATCAGGGTAAGAAACGTACTATACTGACTGTTTCGGTTTTTATTGCAAGCCACAAATTTTTATGAACCAGCAGGAGGATCAAAATTTGAGTAATTTGAACAGAGGAAATCAAGATTAGAGTTCTTTTCCTCGGCTTCGATTTCCAGAGATCGCTTTCATCTAAAGATCGCTCTAGGTACAATTAGAAAGAAAATAATGCGAAACGTCAAGAAAAAAAGAAGTTATGAATTTTTGAAGCTGGTGAGAACGAAATCTTGCGCTAACCAGTGCATCTGCAGGTGCAATTTCAAATTGTGCAGCTCGGATAATCTAAAGCAAATGTCGTTTTACTTGCTTGCAGAACGGTTGTCGACCATTAAGAGGTTTGCGGATTTCCGTCGAGTTTCAGCTGTTCGAATTTTGTATAATGGCAAGGGAACATAGTAGAACACAATCTCACAATTTCGTTTGCACTAATTGTAAGAACAACTTACATGCATACAGCACATAGTTGCTCAATATTCTTTTGGTGTTCAAGTTTGGTGTTCAAAGTAAAGTACAAAAAATTATGAATTAATTTTGAGAAGATGAAATTTGCGTCCTTTAATTTGGAGGCCTCCAGAGCCAAGTGGGAGCCACCTTAGGTGACTGTGACTCAAACAGTCATGATCTTCTTCCCTCATGCATTTTCTCGAGCCTTTTATGCAATTTGAGTCTTTAGCTCAAGCCCTGAATAACTCAAGCCCACACAAGTTTGTTCCTCTGCTACCTCCTCTCTCTTGGTTGAATTTAGCACTTTACTTCTTCGCTACTTTTCCTTGATTATTGCCTTTTTTGTGTCTCCTTCCTCCCATCCTTCGTTGGAGATTATTCGGAAGGCAATCTGCATGAACACCAAAAAAGCTATATTTTCAAAAAATTCTATTCTTATATGTCAAAGAGACCTCGTGTTAAAACTTCTAGGATGCCACTTGAGGTTTTGTAAGCAAGCAGCTCTGCCATGTTTTCGCAGACATATTACATTTACTTCAGTAATAAAATTGCCGATTTTGCAAAACATCGTGAAAAAATAACAGATTATTACAGGGTATCCAAGAATGGCAAAGCTTCCATGTCTGAGGTTGGCAAAAAATTTCGCTGATGCTGCGAGTCTTCAAAGTGCTTCTGGATAGAGCAAACTTCAGAATTTTATCGTTTTAGTCTTCGTGTCGTCATGTAGGGCCTCCCAATCGCGTAGTAAAATTCTGAAAAACCTAATTTCAAGAAACATTTTTGTTGCTCCTGCTGCGAGCTTACTGAAACTTATCCCATTGACTGCTCACTTCAGACACCGTTCTCCCTTTCTACGGTTTTTTTCTTTTTTTTCTATGGTACGTAAGAGATGGTGATTTGACGATGAAACTTTTCCAGTATGCATTAAATGTAAGTACTTGTAGTTTCTGGGATCTTCTCGGTTCTTTTTTCGCTAGCCTACTCTTCTTAATTATTTTCGGTCTAGAATTTTTTACTAGGCGTCAGGTACTGCCAGGATGATGCGTTCAGCAAACAAGAAGATTAAGAAGGCAAGATTGCCATGACACGTTCCATTAGTTGTTGTCTAGAATAATTATGGCAAAAACTGTTTGCGACTAATAGTGACATCATGGCCGAGAATAATTCTACCCATCTATTGAACGAGAATTTTCTTGAAAAATTAGGCAAGCGTTTCTGTTTTCACAACTCCGCGCATAAAATCCCATACCTTCGTATAAATCCTTGTTGACACTATATTCTTATCCCAATCAGGTGCAAAGTTCAAGAAAATTTCGGAGCAGGAAGAAGTAGAACCCGAGATTTTCGTCCTCATAAATGGTCTCCCTTGTTTACATTCTGCAAAGTGTGTAAAGAGGAAGTTTTGCAGCAAGTACTTGATTTGCCGAAGAAGTCTTCGACGATGCATTGTTAATAGTTTTCTTTTGTTCTGCTCCCGTTATGGTGCATGGACTTTCTCGGGTAATTCGATGACTCCTATAATGAGATTTAGACCAAAGAATACAATTAGTATTGGGTCGCGTGCTTGAGTGCCTAATATAATAAGAGATGTCTTTTGTAAGTAGTGAGTGTGACGATGTATAAACCCTGGTCTGAGGCTGCCCCTCATTGACGAATAACATTTAGGACTGGGAGAACAGAAACGACTCAAGAAATAATATTTGAAGGGCATTTTAGAGAAAAAAATCTTTAGTCTTTAAGTACGGTGAATATCATGATACTCATAGGATCAAATCCGCTAATTGTATGCAGTCTAAACTAAGTTGGAGACGATCTGTTTCTGTTTTGATATTCATAAGATATCTCATAATAGCAGACCTCAATGCGAGGGAGATCGTTTTATTCGTTTTTTTTGTCCGAAATTTAGCCGCAGGACCAGCACCTGTTTGCCAAATTTTTCCAAGCTGAAAGAGAGGAGAAAAACATGACCAGTCCGTACTGGTATTAGTTATTAAGGACGTATGGGTCCTACATTAGTCATAGGACAGCACTTCTCAAAAAGGGTCCAGGGAAACCTAGAAGTTGTTTTCGCTCCTCGCGCCTTTTGTCAGATGCTCCGCACGTGATACGCTGAATTTTTTGCACTTCTCAAACATTAAATCCATGTTCTTCCGGTTTTGTTGCCCTAGAACATTTTGAAGTACCAATAGAGCACAGCAATCTTCTACTGGGAGATACTAAGAGATTTGAACTCTAAAAAAATTGAAAAAGTTCAATATTTTCCATGCGTGCGCGCAACTCTTTTGGTTCCTTGCCCTTGCTCAGCCCTGCTCAAGGTCTGGACGATTGCAATTGACGAACTAACTTCAGTCCTCGGTAACAGCTATGAAAACAATTCTCGCAATCAGTTATGTAGCGAAAAAGAGTCTTGTGTCTTCCAACTTAGACCTATCTTCTAGACCAGAAACTGAAGGAGGCCAATCAAGGGCAATACTGCTTCTAAATATAACGCTGAACTATTTGGTTATGCAAAACCAGCAAATATTTTGGAAAGAGAGAATGTCTGTATGCTGCTTACAAGTTCTGTAAGCATTCTGCGTTATGAAAGCTTTCTGAATTTACGGCAGTTGTGCAGATAGGAAGAAGTCCATAATGAATGGATATGGTATTTGTCACCATAAGATACTAAACAAAGCAAGAAAGCATTTTTTCGAAAGCATTTTTTTAAGCAGGACTTGGATAACGGTTATTGGTTTACCAGAAAAGAGACTTGTGAGATTATGAAACGCTGAATTCTCACTTTATAAGCATGACGTTTCCTATCATGTTCCTAAGTCAAATAAAAAGTCAAGTTGAGTGAGGTTTTATCCCATGGAATTCTTCATTTGTTGCTCTTGTCTATCCGCCAGATCCGTATTAGGTAGCGAGGGCCACAGACCTTTATTTCGATTCGTTAAAGGATCTTGGGAATAAAGAGAGAAGCCTACACTTACATTGGAGATGCTTGACTTGATCAGCTGTGTGTACGGAATTTGGAAAGTTCGAGAAGAAGTAAATACTTAATTATTCATTTGTACAGCATATAAAGTAGGAAAAAAGGGCGTATCAGTAAAAGGCCCACAATATTTTTTTTTGTCGTGAATTTGGCTTTTCGCGGCTGAAACTTGGCCTCAGGGGTTTCGGCCCGATGATACCGACTATCACGGTGTTTGCACCGTAGCGTCATTTTCCGGAGTTACGGTGGGTATGTGGTAACGGGTCAAAATCACGAATTTCGCTGAAACTTAGCCTAGGGAGGTTATTCGGCATGCTGATCACGAATATCGTACTCTCTTTGCGGTTTGGGACCTTTTCGCGGAGTTACGGTAGGTGTGCATGGTAGGGGGTCAAAGTTGCTGCCTGAAAATTTGTGCAGAGGGATTATGCGACTTGTTGATCACGAGCATCGTGCTCATTTTGAAAAAGCTAAAGCTAAAGCTTTTATGTAAATTTCTGTGATCTAATTCGGCCCAAAACGAGAAAAATGTCTACTTTCACAGCTGCAAAATCACCGTAACTCTAACAAGGAGGCGTTTTTGCAACGAGCAGGCATGGCATTCGTAATTAGCATACTTAGAAACTTTTTTAGGCAGCCTTTCTAGTTTTGAGCAAATTCGGAACTTCATAACCCATTCATCATATATCCACCGTAGCCCAAAAAAGTGTTTTTTTTAGGAAACAGCAAATAGTCATATTCAGTCGGCTAAATGACCCCCCTTACGCAAAGTTTAAAGCAAATTCAGTGTTGACCTCATACGCTTCACCTACCGTGACTCCATTAAAAGACCCTAAAATGCAGAAAGAATCTGGTTTTCGTGATCAGCACAACAGAAAACTCCTTGATCAAATTTTGTTCAGACCCGTTATTGTGAGCCCTACCGTATACCCATCGTAACGCCAGAAGACACTAAAGTGCAAAGCCAATGTTATATTCGGCATCGCGCGCCAACTCCCTTGAGTCAAGTTTCAGCGAAATCTACTTAAAAAAATTTTGGGACCCGGATAGTATTGCGCCGGAAGGAGTTTTGAGGAAATCTTTTGTAAACGGTTATGGTACAGATGAGAAATAGTCCACGTATCGGGGATTAAGAACAATTGGAGTAATCTTTGGATTTTTACATGATACTCAAAGGCTTTCCTTTTTGGTTACTATAAAATACCAGATTTCAGAACATTCGCAAGAGCATAGATATGTATAATCTTGTAGGTCCATAATGTCATACTTTCTATAATTTCTAGCTCACTCAGCTAGAATAGATTGTGCATGCTGTTTTTGGGGATCTACTAGTTTATTGCCATGGGATACTTGCAAGAGGTATTGATTCTCCCTGAGTATAAACCACATCCAGTACACTTTACAATTCTTATCGCAATCTGCATGCACATAAAACTCGAAGTCTCATTATAATGAAGCTGTGGAACTTTCGAAGCAGTGGCTTGGCAAATCCTAAACATAAAATGTATTCTTACCTGGGGAATCCTATAGAGCGCAAAAATGGCAAAAACCAACAATTAAAGCCCTTCGATTTGAATGATTTGGGCAGTGCGACTGCCGCCAGAAGGAGCATGCTGTGCACTTGGACTTTCTGCTTTTATATTTGAGGTGTAAGCAAGATACCCTCAAGAAAATTGCATGGTGTTCAATTTTGTCGAGCCACCGCCCTATAACATACTCTGAGGGAATACGCCTGTAGGGTCCTTTTGTCGCGAAATATTTTGGTCTGTGTAGGCTGGTTGAATTTAGGAAAAAACAGGTGCGTCCTGTACTTGTGAAAATAGGGTAAGTTATTTTTCTTAGGGCCTTCTAGGGGTTTTTCTTAGGTGCATTAACACGTTTCGGACCGCGAAATCGCGCGCGGCGAAAAGGAAGGTACTTTCAGCCGTTAGCCAACAAAGGGGCCTTATTTCCCAGACTGTGTGCTACATCTGTAATCAGCATGTCAGATAAGATCGATACGCAAAGTTATGAATGAATTCGAAGGGTTTGAATTTTGTCGCTTGTGAAGGACTTTCGTGCATTCTTGAAAGATAAAAACAAGAACTCAGTTTCTAACTGTATCCAAAAGTGTCTATGCTGTACATGATACACATCATTATTGAAATCACGGTTTTTCTCTTTGAAATAGAAGCAAAGAAAAGTTGCGACGTCGCACGCGTCGTTCGCGTTGCCGCACTTCGTTGCAAGTGTTGTTCGATTTGTGCTCATATCTCCTAAACAAGTATCGGCGGCACAGCTCTACAGAGTTATTTGAAAAGTAGGAGCCTAGGCCTTTGGCTTGATAACCTTGAACAAAAAGAAAACTTCCTGTAGAGTTTAAAAAAATCCTTCAAAGCCGCGTGCTGCACCATGTGCAGCACCGGTCCGAAACGTGTTAACATCCCCGCCTGGGAGGGAGTCGCAACTTAAAAGAAAGCTCCATATTCTAAAGCTCCAGATATCTTCATTTCACGCTGTCTACCTATCTGTAAGTATTCCCACCATTCTTCACTATGAAATATTGAAGAGGAGGAAAAGCGTATAAGCTGCATATTTCAACTTTTTGTATGATCCCCTGGGGATCGCCTGCGGCGGACCGTCTTTTCTTTGAAATCATTTTTCTTCCTTCAAAGTCAACGATAACATTTCAAAGTTGTACCGATTTCTAACCCAGCAGTGCTAAGCATGTTGCTGATAAGAAAAATACTGTTTTGGATCATGAAATTTGCGATGAACCACAGGTCGAAAGTAAGGGTTTATCGAAGAATTCGATATTCCAAAAACTCATTTATTCTTATCAGAAGCATGCTTAGCACTGCTGGGTTAGAAATCGGTACAACTTTGAGATGTTATCGTTGACTTCGAAGGAAGAGAAATGACTTTGAAGAAAAAACGCTCGGCCATCGGGGATCATCAGGGGGTCACACATAAAGCTGGCAAATGCGGCTTGTACAGATTCCCGCTTCTATTTAATTTGTTCATAGTAGAAGATGGTGGGAATATCTACGGTTAGGTAGACAGCGTGAAATCCAGATATCTGAAGCTTCTGGAATGAAGCTTCCTTTTGAGCTGCAACCCCATCGCCGGCGGGGATGTTAATGCATGCGGCCCTTATACAGGGTGTCAAAAAATGTGAACACTGTTTGATCGTTAATAACTCCGTTGTTTTCACATCTTTCGCCGAGCTTTAGGCACCCTTCGATAGAGCGAGATTCAACTTAGATTTGTAGTATAGAGCGAATCACCGATCGCTGTTCGTCACTGTAGGATTACGGCATGAACTTCTAGCATGTGGATCTATTGTGAAATATGCCATTTAACATAATTTCTTTCAAAAAATCTGAAAAATCGTGTACTAGGGTTTTCGCGCACGCTGATTCCATTGCACAACTTTTCACAAATGTTTTTGACTTTTTTGACGGTGTAGTCACATTTCTGACAAATGCTGGAAATTCATTATTACGGTTTAGCTGGGATAACCCTGAAAAGAAGCATCACAATAGAGTAGAAATTTCATATTCGAACTCAGCGGCTTCCATTACCATAGTATAAAAGTTTCTCGCTTGTTTGGTTTTGTTCCTAGGAGAATATGGTCTCAAATGGCCTGAAATCCTTATCGAAGTTCTTAAAGTCGCCTGCACGAAATCGCCCGGGTTGTTGTTGGCTAAACGCACGCGAGCGTGCCTGCAGCGCGGCTGCCGAGTACGGGCGCTATGATGACTCATGCGCGGGAATGCCAAGGTTAGCTCGCAAGAGACACGCGCGAGGGTGCTCATTCCGGACGATTCCGTGTAGTCAACTATACCATAATCTTACGGTGATGAACAGCGATCGACGATTCGCTCCATACTGTAGATCTAAGTTAAACCTCACTCTATAGGTGCCACAACCTCGGCGAAATACATGAAAGCAAGGGAGTTATTAACAATCAAACAGTGTTCACATTTTTTGGGACACCCTGTATATGAACAGGCTCTGAAGTACCGGTCGATTGAAGAATACGCTCTACAAATGGTATTCGAACATGCACCTGCTTCGATACAAGCGAAGTTTGAAGCACAAATTGATAGAGAGAAATTGAAACTTCGTCCAAAAAATCCCTACAAATCTCCTAACGATCAAGCATATAACAGGCTGTTAATTAATTTTTGCAACTGAGTCCGTAACTTTTCGCTTTTTGACCTTAGCACGCTCACTTTTCAATATTGTATAGAATGTCGGGTGAGCTATAAGCTGGTACAAACCGCTTGCTTTATGACAAAATAAAACAAATCCAAAGATTCTTTGAAAGTAGTGAAATTCGAGTATTTATGGGTCAATAAGTAAAAATGAAGCCGTTTTTCAAACTGAATCATCCACAATGGTCCTAAACTATACAGGAATTGTTGCTAAAGGTTGACTCATCTGGCACAACAAGAAAAATCTGAAATTCGTAGTCAGGTCGATGAGTGGGGCCCCCACAAAGTTGAAGGAGCCGCTGTAGGCAAGATTGCTTGGGGACGAGCGCCTGTGACTAAAAAATCGAAATCTCGGAATTCGCTGAAACTTTGCACGGTGGGATTATTTGACCTGTCAAACACTATCATGTTTATCAATTGAATTGACGCCTCTTTTCATGTAGAATGTGAGATCTCATACCGTTAACCTACGGTAAGCTCACAAAAACGCTCTACTATGCAAATTCATTATCACTTTGTGATAAGCATGTCAAATAACCCCCTATGCCAATTTCCAGCCAAATTTATAATAATTTGTAGCTTGCCCTTATACCATATGCCGACCGTAATCCTCACATATCAGAACTCTAGAACTGTAGCTGCGCGTATAGCTTACGTTATAGCTTACATAATTGCAAAATTTGAGTGCTTCATATACAAAGAGCGAGAAGTTATAAAAATGGTTGCAAAACTTGGTTAACAGCCTCATACTTTTCGCAACAGACATTCTTACACACAGTTTATGTGATTTTCCTTCGCAAAATCGAGGAAATGAAAATTTTCAGACTGTTGCAAAAGCAGGGAGTTAGCGTTCCCACTATAGTGATTGTTCACTACAAGCCTAGTAAGCACAGTCGTACTATTTTGGCCTTCCAGAAGAGTTGGTAGCAGGGCTCAGCTGAGGTGGCCCTTTCACACACTAAATGTAGTTTTATTTATCGTTAACCTGACGAGACATTAGGAAGCAAAACTCTTAGCAACCCCAATTCGAAGTCTAACGTAATTGAAACAGATACAATTATACTGACACATTACAAACACGACTAGGGCATAGCTGTGAGCACACGATTTCAACGTTTCAAAACACAATCTTTACACACAAAAATTTGAGCAATCGGTCTGTTTACAACGGGCTTTAAGTTTTAGATTTTAGGTTGCTCACGCGCAACCTGGGAGTACCCTGAGGTCGCGAGGAACCAGGGAAAGACATGAATCTTCACAATTTTCCTTCATAAATTCCATTTTTTACATAAATATATTCTGTAGATCAAGTTCTACCTATAAATACTCATAATCCAAGTCGTCCCCCATGCTTTATTAAAAACAACCCCTATTTGCACTTCGCTTCTTAAACTTTGACTTATATTTGTCTGTTCCGCTTCAATCCTTTTTTCGTTGCAAATTATTAGAAGAGCTTCTACAAAAACTACAAAAAAGTACCTCGTATCTCTGCAATGTCTAGAGGAACTTAGATTTGTTCTTGTGCTGGGCCCTCTTTGGTGAAGGAACATCAAATCTATCTCTTTTTTGATTTGCCTTTCAAAATATCAAGTTTCCCAGCAAGATTTCGGTCGCTTTGCGGACCCTGCAAATGCTCCAGACATTTTTGTCCAGGGTTTGGTATCTAGAAAGAATGCCTCAATAGTAATTGAAATGTAAATTCTGTACTTGATTAGAATTTTTTCCTTATGAGGAAAAGGCGCAAAGAAGTGAGTTACCTAATCTTTTCACTATTATAAAATTTTGTTTGCTATCAAAAGATGATGAGATGACATAGCACAATTTTTATTGTTGTCGCTTGAAAGATAAATCTTGTGTGTATTCATGAATCAAATTACTCACCTCCACTTCCATCACAGCATGAGAACAAAGCTTAGAAAAGCAAAAAATTAAGATTCAGGAAATTTGGCCATTCTGAGACAAACCTACCTTCTACTGTTAGAAGAAGTTCGGATTAGCCGACACGTGAAAGTAGATTTTTTAACTACATTTCAGCAAATCATAGATAAACAAAAATGATTTTATGGAGATCTGCTTTAGCCAGCCTAATATTTCTTGAAAAGGTCGTTGCGAAAAGCTAAAAATTCACCGTTATATTTATGAAGGCTTTGAGATTACATCCACTGGTGTCTGAACAGCTCAGCACTTTCCTCCATGCTGAGGAAAAGTGAAGGCAACTGTAATTACGAATGTTCACATGAAGAGTATATGCGTAAGTCAGTAGGAGATCCATAGATTATTTTGGAAAGGTTCCAAACTCTTCTTGATTAGTTCTGGCTTTAAACTTGTTGTTTTAAATTGATGCAAATGTTTGCAAACCATATTATAGAGGTAGTTTGCTCTACCTGCACCTATCTAGAATATAGGAGAAATATGGCATACCAGTGCGTCACCTCTGCTTCGCAGAGGCTCGCACTGGTCTTACTTCATATGCCTTACTCATCCTTGACTAAAGGTGGCAATGAAACTCACCGCGCAGTGCCGATTATCGCGAGTAAAATGTAAACAACTATCCATTTAAAATGCTTTTTCATGTGAGATCGGTGATTTCGCGTGGGTGACATTTTCGCAGAAGAACAAATACAAATTTGAATAGGTTTTTGGACTCTTTCTGGCTTGGTAGCTACCATAAGGACAGTAGGCAACGTAAGCTACATCTCTGTGCAAAAATTTTCTCGAATGCTCAGGTAAAACCATGGCAAATTAATCATTTACGCAACCATTTCTTTTTGCCGTCGTTCTCCTAAAGTAGTGAACTTTTGTCCACTTTTTTGGACGTAAGTCCATGGCTTGCACATCAGCATGCCAAACACATCACCGACTTTGCAAAAAGTGGTGATACGGAACCAATTTTTCCAGCCAGAACCCAAGTGGTTCCGTTTGACGCGCAGTTTTTTGAAAAATCCTACCAACAAAACCACTCGTGCTTTTGCACGGTAGGCTGTTATGTTGGTCGCATGCGTTGTGCAAAATTTGGGCTCAGGGCGTTGGCTGGAACTCGCTCTACGAATTTCGTTACAGACAGACACACAGACATACACACATACACACACAAAAACACGTAAACAACCTTAGCCCGTTATTATAAGTTATGATTGTGGCTTTGATTTGTTCTGATGCTAGACTTATGCGTTAACCCTAATACACAAAAGCTGCCGACAGTACAATATGAGTCCACAATCATCAATGGTACCTCCCAGACCGCAAGAGTGATGGCACTGAAAAAATGTGCCGCAAACAAATCAAATCCGGTTTTAAATTCAGCATAACTTAGAATGTGCCATTTCTTTTTATGCATTCAGAGGATGCGGTCGCCTTTTTCGTTCTCTTTGTTCATAAGGTAATGATTTGACTTTCATAATTGAGCAAATTTTACGACCGGTATAAAAGGAGAGCATGGAGAAAAATTCATCATACTCTTGCTGACGTTCCGCTCCTCTAAGGCCCCGGGCAGACTTCACGCGATTTGATCGTCGCGACTGAATCGCGAGGAGACAACTGTTACAACATCATTCCATGTAGATCAACTTGCATTCGGTTGTGATACTTTTCCAGACCGAAATTTTTGAATGTGAAATGAAAATGAATGGAAATCTTGGCGATTTGGTCGCGACGATTAAGTCGCGTGAAGTCTGACCGGGGCCTAAAGGGACGGGCATACTTCACACGATTTCAGTCGCGACGCGATTTGGCAATATTCCAACTGTCCATAAATCACTAAGGGCACATTTCAAATGTACAGAAGATAGGGCGTTCCATCAATTTAGGTAAATTATACACACTATGCATGTGCAGTCTGCTAGTCTTGAATCCGAAGAGTTATGGCAAATTGCCGAGTCGCGTCGCGACTGAAATCGCGTGAAGTATGCCCGGCCCTTAAGGCCTCGGACAGAGTTCCTGCCGCGACGCGATTTGGTCGTCGCGATTCAATCGCTAAAGACAAGTGTTACGAGTTCATTGCATGCCAATCTTCTTGTGATTCGGCTGCGAGAGTTAGTCACGATTAATCGTGACCAACTATAACAACCGATATACAAGAAGATCAGCATGCAATGAACTCGTAACACTTGTCTTTAGGCTTTGGCCATACTTTGCCAGTGTTGCCGGTGTTGAAAGTGTTGCCGGTGTTGAAAGTATTGAAAGTGTTGCCGGTGTTGAAAGTGTTGAAAGTGTTACCGGTGTTGAAAGTGTTGAATGGTGATCATCAGTCTAGCAGTTTCATTCTTTCTCGAACGATCTCACCGGCTGGTGAATACGTTGGAAATGGAATTGGGGAATGAGAAATGAAATTGAAATCAGATGGGGAAGATTTTCGCATGCAAAAGATCCTCAAACAAACTTTTTGAAAAGTGGACGGCTTGTCTGGAATAGGCAATCTCCAATATTTGAAAAAGCTGAAGTCTGAGTAGTAATGTGTTTTAGTTCGAATCCTGCCGCGCTTGCGATTAGTGAGTGAAGGATCTAAGTGAGGTCTGCAGCGTTTTCAAATACTGGAGATTGCCTATTCCAGACAAGCCGTCCACTTTCCAAAAAGTTTGTTAGAGGATCTTTTGCATGCGAAAATATTCCCCATCTCATTTCAGTTTCATTTCTCATTCCCCAATTCCATTTCCAACGTATTCACCAGCCGGTGAGATCGTTCGAGAAAGAATGAAACTGCTAGACTGATGATCTCCATTCAACACTTTCAACACCGGCAACACTTTCAACACTTTCAACACCGGTAACACTTTCAGCACTTTCAACACCGGCAACACTTTCAACACTTTCAACACCGGCAACACTGGCGAAGTATGGCCAAAGCCTTAGCGATTGAATCGCGACAACCAAATCACGTGAACTCTGTCCAAGGCCTAACAAGGGAAGGATACTTACAGATACTTCCGTATCTGTTAAGCTCCTCTTTAGAAGAAATTGTGAATGTCAAATTCGGCAAACATACAGTGCCACATCTTCAAGAACCTAACTGTTTAAAAGCACTTATTTATGTTTCTGTGTATGTATGCATTACTTATAGTCATTGCACTTAGAATCATGCCACTTAATCACTCCCAAATTGGTTTCCAAAGCACCTGGCATCAAAACTCCAATAGCTTTACATCTTTGATCGTCCATAGCTTCTCCTAAAGAAACGCTTAGCGGATAGGAAAGATATGTTTGGAATCACCTCATCAAGGCGCATTCAATGGTATGTATATCATTTGTTTGCCACTGCGACCTGGTATCTTTCCCTTGTAAGGGATCTTTGTGTCGAAAAATTATGACCGCATCAAAAGTATATAGTTGAGACTCAAAATTTTCATACCATTTCACTTGTAAGGAATCACTGCCCTAACTCCTTTATCGCCATGAGTAACATGCATGAAAATTGTCCCGAACGCCTTGTCATAAGAGCTGTGTGAATTAGGTGGAACTCTAAGCACAACACCCTCCAACATCATGTGCTGAAGATAGAAAACCTGATCTTCTTTGACTAAAGTGCGGCTCATAATTATTACGATCACCTTTTTTTTGACAGTTCCGAGATTTTTTTAGAGAAACTTAAGAGACTGTTGGTGCTAGTTTTAGGAGCATAGCCGAAAACGATAAGCGCAGCACAAGAATGAATATCATTGTAAATCTTACTTGGTAAGAATCACAGGTTCCTGTGGTTAATTAAAACGAAATGCGTACCACTGGACGCATCCTGTTAAGCTGATTCCAAATTAAGTAGAAGTCCTTAGAATAGCAATTTGTGTAAGCCGCACCTTTTCGGATTTTCAAGCAAGCTGCTCTGCCGCTCCAGTTGTGTTTCAAAAACGGTCCTTATGCCTCACAATTCTCTCAGGCAATACGCAACATGGTAGGATCCTTTGGTCGCGAAGTTCTTTGGTATATTTGGGCTGGTAGATCAAGGAAAAAAACCCCGCAGGCTTATACACCTGAAAATAGGGTACAATTTTCAGAAATTAAACAGTGCACTTTGATTCACTGCCCTCTCGTGTTCTAGGACTGAAATGACCTTTATTGCCCCCGTTTATATACTATGGGAAATGCTTGGTTAAAACATGGTAAGCTTTTATTTTCTTAATAGCGCGAATTAGATTGATAAGTCAATAGAAGACCTAACCAAATCGCCGAAAATTAGTCCATAATCTGCGCCGGGCCGAAGACATGCGTGTGCAAAGGTTCAGCTCAATTGCTTGCAGGGGAGAATCAAAAAAGGTGCAGATGTAAAAACGTTGACGGTAAAACTATAAAACATTCGTGGAGCTTGGAATTTAGATGCAAAACCGTCCAGACAGCAAGAGTAGCAATCAAGAAAACCATTCCTGAAAGTTTGGATGTTGTAGCTAGGAGGATGCTGTATCCCGGGACGATGGGCCACCGATAAGCGCAACTTTGTAGAAATGGAGGCCTCATAGGAATTATAATTGACAAACAGAGATAAGATAAATCTGATGTGACACTGTAGTTCGTCCCACTGCGTTATATGGCAATGGGTAGAGGTTATTCCTACTAATAGGAATGAATGCTCGATGTGATAGAAGCACTATACTATAACCAGTGCGTCACCTGCTTCGCAGAGGCTCGCACTGGCCCTTCTATCTATGTGCCTTACTCATTCTCGTAGAATTGTGGCACTGGAACTCACCGCGCTATGCCGACTACCACGAATAAAATGTAAACAACTACTCATTTAAAAAGCTTTTTCATGTGAGATCGGTGATTTCGCGTGGATGAAACTTTTCACAGGAAGACAAACGCAAATTTGAATAGGTTTTTGAATTTGTGGCTTCGTAGTCGCCATAAAGGCAATAGTAATCGTAAGCTACATCTCTGCGCGAAAATCTTCTGAAATGCTTGGCTAGAACCTTTGCAAATTGACCATTTACGCAACCAATTCTTTTTGGCACCGTTTTCGTTATGTAGTAAACTTTTGACCACTTTTTGGGCTAAACTCCATCGTTTGCACTTTGCTAACCAAACACACCCACGACATTGCAAAAAGTGGTGATACGGATCCAATTTAGAGGGCAGTAGCCAGGTAGATCCGTTTGGCGCGCAATCTCTGAGGAATCCACTCAACGAATCTACTCGTGCTTTTGCATGTTAGACTTTCATGAAGGGAGCATGCGCTATACAAAATTTGGGTATAGAACGCTGGCTGGAACAGGCTCCACGAATTTCGTAACAGACGGACGGACACACACACAGACACACGCACAAAAACACGTAAACAACCCTTAGCCCGTTATTATAAGGTCTTGATGCTACATTGAACGTTGGTTGTTGCCACGTTCAACACGTATATACCTCGACAGTCACGAGCAAAAACTTGGCTCAGGGTTGAGCAAGGGGTCAGGCGCAGCCCGGCCAAAAACGACCCCCCTATGGTCGTGCTAGATTACGACCCCCCTTCCCCCCTCCCCCCCCCCTCCCGTGGTGTTATTCACGTTATTTTCAAAACTTATCGTTAGTACCTTTTGTGGAGTTGTCGACTTCCTGTTAAGCTCTTTTTGGAGCGCGCTAAAGAAAAAGAAATCAGCAAAAACACAATGGACAAAACAAAAACACTAAAAACTCTCGAAAAATAGTAAAAACTTTTGAAAAAGTATCTTTCTTTGGCTGTAGATATCATGGCAATAGGACAAGGACAAAGTTCCACATTTATTTTGCTGTAAAAGCACTTCGAATATGAAAGTTTTTACATGAAAAACTAGAAGAAATAAGCCTTCAAATGATGTGAGCAATGCTTGCACAATTCCTTTTTCCTTCACAATCAGCGGTTCAATGAAAGGTACAAAGAGGTCGAAATTTACAGCCCAAAACTTTGAAACAGCACTTTGACAAATGGGATGAGGTGGACGAGGGTGGGCTGTGGCCCCATTGGCTCGATCGTCGACGAATTGCCCGCTCTCATGACACCCGTAGCAGAATTCTCTGAAATGCAAAATTGATAAATGATGATTTTCATCAGAAATCTGCTAAAATTAGCACTCAAAGATCGTGAGCGAACTACAGAATGATCACATTATATTTGCTGCAACGAAGAAAAAACTAGCGCAGCGACTATCACGACAAGCATACAAAAATTGTAAAAAAAACTCTTCACAAGACTATTTTTCCACAAGGAAAATGCAAACACGTTCAGATAATAGATGTCAGGGAATCAAAAGACAAAGATTGAGGTGATGTTGCATCAAATAGAGAAAAGTGCTTAGTTATGTCGGACAGCTACTAACGAATGCGGAAAATATGTAATCGCTGCCTAATGGATTATGTCGAGACGCAGAAGGATGAGGAACCAAAAGGGGAGCAAGATGTGATAAACTCATTCCGCGTTCTTCAGCGCCTTCTCAGTGGTGTCATTTAGATAATCCAAACACTTCCTAATAGATTAGTAGAGATTTCTGGCTTCTGCTGGACTGAACCAGTATTGAGTTTGAGGAAAAAAAGGAGTGTTAAACTCGATGAAAAATTCAAATTAGCTTCCCCGATATGTTAGTGAAATTGAAGTGATATTTGTAGAGCAAAGAAGTAAGATAAACCGAAATTGCACAATGACTACCAATAGATATCGCGACTTTCTTTCTCGGGTTCTGTGAGCAAAATGAAAGCAGAGCGTGTGTTGCCGTGATGGAAGATTTTCATAGGAGAGAAAATGCGTCCCTGACGAGTTAGCATTAAGCCAGATCCGATTTTACCAAGAGATGGAATCTGCAAAACACTAGTCTTTACGTTGTATAGTTTCCGCGTATTTACTTCACAAAGACAACAATGTGTGTTGAGTGTTAAATTGGGAAGAATGTACTTATTGCTCTTTCAAGCAAATGAGAATGAATTCAAACCAAGAGAATCACCTAGACTGAAAATCTTACATACCGGAGAGCAGATCGCGTAGTTCAGCAGAGCTTTAGCATCCTTTTACCTCAATCTTTCCCTTCCAAGACATGTCAATTACACCGCATCTGTTCGTTACCATCTGGTACTCCCGACTGAGCGTAGATAACATGCCTTCCTCTTCGATGTCGAATGCTTGGGCTACCTAATAAGAATACGTTGTGCAATTCGACATGATTGGCAACCGAAGACTGACCTCCCATCCATTGCGGAACGAAAAATGAGCTTTATCCCTCTTGAACCAACCGTAAAGGCCACTAACGCGATCCGTAGGCGTACCAGCATGACGATTAGTGTGACAATTATAATACATCGAGTAAGTCTCTTTGCTCTTTTCCAGTATAAACCTGAACAGATCTATATTCTAAAATGCAGAAAAAATCTGCTGAGATCCCAAGCCAACATTGGCTTAGTGTGAATGATTATCTTGACTTGCGTCAGTATCAAACAGCTTGAGAGGGGATTCTCCGTCAACCATCCAATCGCAATATACCTTAAAAAACTCATTCGTGCATTAAGACAATGAAACAAAGAAGCCTTGGTAAAAACAGGTAGCCTACTTTCCTATCCCACCGCCGCTACTTACACCATCAAGGAATCCAGTAGAAACCCAGTAGTTCTTGTCAAATGGAGCAACCTAAAACATCGTTGTAGCAAAACAAAAGATCAGCCGCAATCTATGCCTTACCAAGGGATATCCATCAGCAGTCATGCTGAATACAGCTGCTTTGGCGTCAAATTTTGCATCCGTTAAAGAAGGTACAAGTGTGCAAGCACGCTCATAAGCCTCTCCCACTCAATCAAAGTCTGGTTTGATAGCACGCGAGCCCTCTACATTAAAAGAAAATTTGTGTGACGAGCCATCTTCGCCGACGAGGATTTGCATGCAAAATTACCACTAAAACATTTGCTAAGCATAGGTTAATGTGAATCATCAAAGACAATAGTAAAACTAACCTTTTATACACTGACTTGGTAGTGATTCACAAATCAGTAAAATGTTCTTGGTTGTACTCATTTCATCTGCAACAGCAGTACCAAAATATCCAAAGCTGAGCAACCCAAAGCATCTCTAAACAGCATGATTTACTTTTACCACGTGATTTCGTGATTGACGCAGCAAATTTATAGGTGGCCAACACACCCATGCGGAGAAATATAGTGTTTTCGCATGTTAGCAACATATTCACGTGGAAAAGAAAGGTCGAAAGCCCGTAGTTGGAAGCGTACATACCGCAATGCTAAATTTCGAAATAGCCTGCACCACTGCTACGGAAGTAAAGGAAAAGAGAAAAATGAACATGCCTACTAATCAGTGGCGTACCGAGGAGGGAGGCGGAGGGGGCGCGCCCCCCCCCCCAAGAATGGGTCGCGAAATTTTTGAAAGTTTATTTATTTATTTTGTACGCCAGGAGGCGCGCTTCAATCCAACAACTCAGATCAGAACAGGGTGTAAAACGACAAATCAATAGAACACAGAAAAGAAAGAAAAAAAAAACCAGCAAAGGAACAATCGTATTGAAATGAATACGTCATCCAGATCTTGTCTAACCTTTGCACTCCCTGGAGGAAAGAGATACATAAAAGAAACGTTGACCAGCAGATTCCCTCTTCGCCCGTCAGCCCGATCAGGCATCTCAAGCCGTGGGGACAGAGCGGAGGCCCGGCGACCGGCTATACTGGCGCCCCCGCCAGATAAGCCAAAACGGGTGTACTGGCAGGGGGCTGCCAGTACCGCCGCTCACCGAAACCCCCGCCCCTCCCCACGAACCTGCCATGACAGACCGGAGTGGCGGAAGAAGACAACACAACGCCCCAGATACTAGTATTACCGCCAGTGTAGTGCAACGGCCAGAAACAACCCGAAACAAAAAGACTTCAGAGAACCTGACTGGAGGTACTAGATGAGGTAATAAAAATTGAGAAAAGCTATCTGAAAAAAGGTACACCCGGAGTTGAGAAGCTCTGGAAAGACACGAGAGAGCTAGGAAAACCTACAAAGGTAGCCTGTGCACGTTGCTGCAGTGCAGGAAAGAAACAGTCAGAACCAAAAGCGAGTGAAAAGAAAAGACAAGAACAGCAACAAATGAATTCATTCCACGTCACGTATGCCTAGCACTTGTAGAATGTCCATTTTTCGGATGGCAATTTTGAAGTGTGCTGAATTTTTAAGGCATAAAAGAGTAGTAGGCAAACGTTCCAGCCATTTGGCGACTCTGAAAAAGAAGGAACTCGTACACCTCAGACGATTTGCTCTCGGTAGCTTGAGACGAAAGGCAAAACCGCCATGCCGTCCGTAAACCGGACGGAACGCCCAATAGTTTGAGGGCTTTAAACGAAGTTCACCTTTGAGAATCTTATAGGCTAAAATCAAGTCAGCTTCTACCCTTCTGTAAAAAAGACTCTTGAGGTTCAACTCGCGCAGGCGAACTTTATATGGGGGAAGACCCTGCGGATAGCTTGGGTCTGGAAAGACTCGGTAGTAGAGTACTCTGGTAAAAGTCCTCTGCACACTTTCAATTTTGTTAATATCCTTTGAGCGAAAAGGACTCCACACAGGGCCGCAGTATTCAACCAGTGGCAAAACGAACATTTTGAAAAGTTTGATCCAAAGAAAAGGATCCGAACTCGAAACATTTCTAAAAAGACAGTGCAAAACCCTCAAGCCCTTGGCCGCCACCGCGTCAATATGGCTCTCAAAGTTCAAACCATTGCCGACTAGCACGCCAAGATCACGAACTTCCCTGCTCACCAACATATCACCTAGCTCATTGTTATAAACGTTCAGTGAAAGCGATCCTATGGGGAGATGCTGACTTTTACGAAAATTGACTTTGAGATGCCAAAAATTCGTCCACTGTAACATACGTTCGACAGATTTCGTCAAAGCCTGCTGAACTGCTTCTTTTTCTGTTTCACTATAGATTGCAGTGACTTTGATGTCATCCGCGTACGCATGCACAAAAATCCTCGTATCCGTTTTGAGAAAAGCAGGTAAATCATGTGTGTATATAAGAAAAAGTATAGGCGACAAAATCCCTCCCTGTGGAACGCCCGATAGGCATTCCCTAGGGAAGGAAAAGTCATGAGAGAAGCGCACTATCATCTTTCTATCCTCAAGATAGGATCGAAACCAATCCAGTAAACTGCCCTCTATGCCTATACACCGCAATCTCTCCACAAGGCATACATGACAAACGGTATCAAAGGCTTTGCTAAGATCGAAGTAAACTACATCTACCCCTTTCCCTTCACCTAATGCCTTGTTCCAACGGAAAGAACAATCTACCAACTGTGAACAGGTGGAAGATCCTGCTAGGAATCCATGTTGTTCTATGGGAATGAGATTTAGTTACTTATATGGGTTATAAAAATGTGTAAGTGACTTCCCCCTCCGAGCCGAAATCCTGGGTACGCCACTGCTACTAATATTTTATCATCGCTCTTCTAGGGAATGATTTACGTAGTAAATTAAGAAAATATTAGAATGCGAAGAAACAGAGCGATGATAAAATTTACAGGGATGATTAACATTCAATCTGGCACGCATGCTAAACATAAATTGACGGATTATATAATGTTCACACAGAGGAAAACCAATCACTTATATCTGGATGCATTATTCGAAGTGATTTCCTTTGGGTACGTTGAAGTAGACATTTTCTTGCACAAAAAACGTGCCCAGCGATTCCGTAATATCGAAGATCGCATTTTCTGCTTGCTCCATGTCATAGACACGAGCTTTCAAAGCGATAGATTGTCGCATGCTGAAACAAAAAAACATTGCTAGGTCAAGACCTCAAGTTTAGAAAACTCGGTATTATGCCAGACGATATAGACTAAACTAGGTCCGTACTCCAACATTAGCTGTTTCCAGAAAGCAACAGCTGATGTCAGAAAAAGAAAAGAAAAACCAAGAAAAAGAAAGTAAAGGTTTACCGTGGAGCGGCAAGCCGGCGACGACGAGGAGATGGAACGACCATTCAAAAGATGAAGATTGCCGCGTTTTCCAATCTGCAGAAACATTGCACGGGATGCGTTTTACAGTGACGAAATTAACGGCGCAAAAACGGCGATCGGTCTTCGGCACATGGGTAAAATTAACCACTGATAACTTTTTCGAAAGGTGTTGAAAATGGATAAAATTTTGGCTGTGGGAAAAGGAAGGATGAATCAAAAGTTTGAGTGGAAAAGTGGAAAGTTTTGAGTCCTTTGAATGTAAGTTAATCGGGTCAGGCGCAACCCCTCAAAAGCTCAGGCGGCCTGAGCTTTTGAGGGGTTGCGCCTGACCCGATTAACTTCATCTCAAAATGAACTTTTCTAAATAAGTCTTATGTTATTCATTAGCACAGAACTCGTAAATCCCTTATTAGGTGTGCGAAGCAGATTCATCTTGTTTTGGCTTTTTAGGAGCTCATGCAGTGAATCCAGTCGAGCTGAAAAATGCCATTGTCGAAATTTTTATGGGGCTTATAGAACCATTACTTTGAAGTGGTTTGAGACGAAATTGATAGGGTATATTAGTGACGAGTAATACTTTGTAACAAGTGAAAAGGTTGACTTTTGTGATCGCTGAAATCAAGTTAATCATGCTTGAAAATAGCGCTTTCCATACATTAGAGAAGATGGAAAATTGTGATAGGAAATTATATAAAGGGTCCACAAAGGGTCATTTTGCATCCTGATTACGAAAATAGCCTTCACTTCGCTGGTATGAGACCTGGTGGGGTTACGGTAGGTATACGGTAGGTTGGGAAGGTCCAGTCAGATACGGTAGGTATACGGTAGGTTGGGAAGGTCTAGTCAGATCAATCAAACTCTGCTGTTTTTGTACCTTTCCAATGCACTGACAACAAATTTTATTGCAGAAGAACTCGCCAAAATGTCTATCTTTTCCGTCGGATCACTCACAAAACTAGAATGAAGAAATATTTTATTACGCAATCAGTGTTAATGTATTTAATCCTTTATTTTTCTTTACTAGCTCCAACTTCACAAAAATCAAGCAATGAGTTTGTTCATATACAAAACCATGACTTTTGTAATTGAATCCCTTGTGCAGATCAGAAAAGAGTTCATTCACTGTTTCTTACTCAGTAATTTTCCCATCATAACTAAAATAACCGGAACTTAATAAAGGCAAACCCCGGTAATGAAGAGATATGAATTCCTTACCAGTGCACTTGCAAAAGAAGTGCTGCTTTTCATATATCGTTGATACAAAACACGCAAAGACTGGGCGCCATTGCGTTCGACCAAAATAACTGATGCTTGGGAGAGGCAGCAGGTGGTAAGAGGAACGAAAGAGCTTTTGATCACAGAGACGCCGATACGTCCGCAGTCTTTGCGCGCAACGAATCGCCTATAGATTGGACGATTTATGATCTTATCCCCAAATACGACCCCCCAGGTCAGGCGCGCCTGACCCCACGCTCAACCCTGACTTGGCTTCGGAGATGCAGTTGTTTGAGTAGATGAGAGAAGGACCACATCACCGTAAGTGATGTCAAGGTTAACAAAAATCCAAGAGGATGTTCAAAGACGAACGGATGGAGTCGGACTTGAGATGACTTGGCCTACATAAGCTGTCGTGGAAGTGTAAGAGACTAATAAGAGTGGAAGAACCCGACGGAACGGAAGGATAAAAGAAACGTTCGGACCGGTGTTGGCAAGTCGCAACCTTCGCTAAAACATAGACCGATAAACATATTGGTACAGCGAATATATTTGGTAATTACCAAAAGGAATTTGACATTTAAAGCGTAGAAAGTCTTTGGAACCTACTTCTAAAAAAGATAATAAGAGCAAAATATATATAGCATATAGCGTATATTGCATATATATTGATTTATGATTTCTCCTTGTCCTTGTCTCTTTTGTTCCTGTTGGTTCTATGTTAGTTGAAAGAACTCATTTCTACACTTTGTTAGGCTAGAAAATGTTGCATTGGAAAGTTACTAGTAATGATGCCGTCGCTAATAGGGCTTAGTGTGCAATCTCACATATTAAGTTACAAATGACTCGAGGTTATATATTAAATAGATATACGAAATGTGATGATGCTGGTCTCCATAATAGTTATGTTATTGAAGAGGGAGCAGTGAAATTTAGCATTTTGCAGCATAGCCGCAGCAGCACGATTATGTGAGAGAGGTTATATGACCGCTCAGCGATATCATCGACGTAAATTGGAGGTAGGCTTAATTACATAATCAGCTTACAAGGTAAGGATACTTCTCAGACAATCGCCGGGGACAGGCGGCCATGCGACTTATGGGCAGGCGGGAACTGGAAAAATAGTACGCTGATTTCTTGCCGTCCGCTTGATTTTGGAAGAATGTTGGCCAATTTTTAAACAAATGCTCGGAAACCAATGGCGATTTTTCTATAGATTAGTTGGGGCACAGTGGCCGCAGTCTCGCGGGCTTTCTGCGAAAATATACAAAATTATTGGGGGCCGCACGGTCCTTTGTGGAGAACCGCACAGCCTGCAGGTACATTTCGCTGAGAAAAAGACCCCAAACTCAGGTAATTGAACCGTCGAAAACCGTTGAACCGTAAAACACCTTGCCACACCACCTCTGCACGGCGTACGTGCCCGAAACTGCGTAAAAAGAGTCCGAGCGCCTGCTGAAAGTTTGGCCCGCGCGCTGAAGGAGATTACTTGACGAGCGCTTGCAAAAAATTTTGTATTGCTGCCCGCTGGCAAAAGACGGAGGTATCGCTTGCTGAAGGTTTAGCACGCCCCAAAATTCTGCTGACCGCTTGCAGGAAAACGCGAATTTGCGAATCGCCTGCCCCGGCAATTATCTGAGTTGGTGACCGTGGTCTTTTGAAATGAAACGTACATCCTCAAATGCATATTGAAGCATTGATTCCAAATCTGTTTTTGGAATCTGCTGTGCTCTCTTTCGAAAAAGTTGCAAACATTTCTTGCCACCAAGATTTGCACTGTTTTGATGACACGATTCACCAACGTTTTTGGAATGTAAAAAGAGGGTCCAAAAGAAGTAAAGCTTTACGTCAAGTTCGGGAAAACTGTCTTGGATATGTGCGAGTTTGAAAAGTGTGTACTGTAGCTGACGATTCTGACTGCTTAGATCTCCTGGGATTAGCGTGGAAAAAAGTCCATAACTTTGTTCGGAGAGTGGCACGGCAGACAATGAACACAGATTTGGAATCAGCGTCTCAAGGAGCATCTACTAATGTACATTTCGCTTCAAAAGGCCACGGTCACCAAGTAGCTTTTCCTTGTTAGGGTCGCGTACATCAACACCCCATGGGTACGAGAACTAGTCGCATTTTCCAGATTTTTGTATGATTCCCTGATGATCCCCGGCTGCCGACCATCTTACCTTCACATCATAAGTTGTACTGTGCTAAGCATGTCTCTAATGAAAACAGATGATGTATCAAAGTCATCGAAGTGAAAATCGCAGTGAACCATAAGTCGAAAATCGGAGTTTATCGGAAATCTCAGTATTTTGATAAGTCATTTCTTCTTATCAACATGCTTAGCACTTTGGACTAGATAAACAGTACAACATTTGAGTGCTTTCATGACTAAGAAGAAATGAAATAACATTGAAGGTAAGAGAGTGGGCCGCCAGGGATCATATATCTCGCTCCTATTCAATATGTTCATAGTGGAGGACGTGGGAATACCTACGAATAGGTAGACATCGTGAAGTGCAGATATCTGGAGCTTCTGAATATGAAGTTTTCTTTTGAGCTGCGTTCTCCTACTTAGTGAGAAAGTAATACATGCGGCCCTTTACTTGATAAGAGGCAGTTTTGATAATGCAAAAGGGCTCGATATGAGGAGGGAGGACCATGTTTTTTGGGAACAGGTCATGACTTACAGTCGCGCTAAAATTCCAAAGCGTTGAGCTCCGCGACGATCATCGATCTAAAAGCCTGACCGTCTTTCTGCAGCAAAATATAACGAGTTATAAAACCAAACTGTTCAAAGTATGCGCATGTGGGACGACCGGCGTAGAGAGAAGCATAATTAGCTTTTTTCAATTTGGTTTTTTCTCCTTTCAAGTTTTTCTGCCTTCTTTTGCTCAACGTTGTTGTTTCAAAATCTTGGCCATCTAAGAAAGTTTTTTCTAAGGTTTCACCACTACTTCGTGCCTTGCCCTTGGTGCAAAAAATATCACTGCAACCATAAATTTTTTTTATACAGAAAACAGTTGAGCTTCATCCAAGCAAGACCACATTATGTTTCGTTGCTTGGAATGTTCGCCTGAAATTGGTTGCTGACAACTGTACCCCACCAAAGAATTTTATTTTGACAGAAGCATTCGCATCAAGTGTCACCACAGGAAATGCACCAGAGAGTTTGGTAATTTTCGTCTTCTTCAATTTCCGTGCATCACAACATTTTTTTTAGGGATGTTGGGTCAGCAAACACACCATGTTTTGTTTATGCCCTGAGACTAATTGCAACAATTTTCTCAACTGGAGGGTAGACGACATTTCTGCATTTTACCAGAGTCGCTGAAAAGAATTTTTTTCTCTAGCATTTTTTAACGACTGAACTTGACAATGGTAGTCTACGAAGTTTAAATGACGCACAATCCATTCACAGGGTGAGTTTTGGGATTGTATGCAAAAGCTTGGCTAAATTCGTATACAAACATGACAGTAATGAGTACATATAGGCTGCTGCATGACGAAGGCGCAATATCTTTGGGCGCAAACGCGGCTTTATTAGCCGCAGAGCGCATGAGACGCAGGATTCACAACGGTAAAGGTACGCGCGCGACGAGTTTGCGCCCGCTCAACTGACATCGCTTCTGCGCCTTCGTCATGCAGTAGCCTTTACAAAGATCTTCCCCTAGGGCCCGGCACAGATAGTTTGGGGTCAAACTGGACTTCGTTTTTGAAGTTCGAAGCAATAGAGATTTCGTTTCTATGGGAACGGCCATAGGTTGTCGGTGTTGTCGGTGTTGTCGATGTTGTCAGTGTTGTCGGTATTGTCGGTGTTGTCGGGGTCAGAGACAGTTTAGAGAGCGCGCGAAACGTGGAGGCTATCACCGGCACCCTCGGCAAGCCCGATAACACCGACAACCTATGGCCGTTTTCCCTATGAGGTCTTGAAGGAGCCTCGAGAAAAAAAAATCGACAAACATGTTAGGTTTTACGAGTCGAAACGCGTTATTTCGCAAGCGCGCCAATTTCAACCGTAAGACTCAAACAAACGTGTTCGTGTGCCGTGTGTGTGTGGCATGTGTGCCGTGTGTGCCGCGTGTGTGCGCTGTGTGTGTAGTACCGTGTGTGACGCGCATGCACACAACACGCACGCGGCACACACGGCACACACACGGCATACACAGCACACACACACGGCATACATACATGACACCCAACGACACACACAGCACACACACGGCACACAGGCACACATACACAGCACACACACGGCACACCCAACAATAGATTGTTACAGCGCATAAACAATCACATGACACCAAATTTGGGTTATGTTTATGCAATATTGCTTCAGACCATCGATGCGATAGGGGGAGCAGGATCCCCTCCGGGTAAGGGGGTTTCGGCTATCTCCAACTTAGAAGAGTGAAGGAGGTAACCGGGCCTTGAGATGAATGCTGACGTAAGCTTACGTGCCGAGCGAGACTGGAGTGTGCAAAGAAGGAGGATAAGTGGTACAGAGGTGGAATGTGAAAATTTTTTTCAATGCTCCGGTTTTGAAAGGTTATCGAACAGAAACTTTTTTGATTCAAGAAAGCTTTATATCTCATCAATTGGCAAACCCTTCGAAAGCTTGAAACATGTGAAATCGACGGAGACCGTCTCTTTTTTTCTAGCTTTTCTGTGAAGCTACGTACGAGCAGTTTTACCTACCTACAATATCAACCAATTCTGGGCAATCATTTCTTTAAACCAAGAAGGTTTTTTTCGAAGTTTTATGCATGATTCGAAAGCATGAGAAGCAAATTGTCTAACTGCTTTTTTATTTGTTTATTATTCTCTGAAAGGGGACAGTGGCGTAGTGGTATCAGGCGCTGCTTGACCAGATCGGACGCAGATTCGATTCCCGCCCCTGGGCCAACCAAGCATTCTATCTCCGGGGCCGGTAAATTGGTACCAGAGTAATCTGGGAGGATAAAAGCATTGACTTGAAAACGGCTGGCCCCCGCAAGTCACTGTAATAGGCTCGCACGCATACAGTTGCCTCTTCGACCATAAGGTTAGTGGGTGCAGTCGGCACATGCCCTCAGAGTGTATTGAAGAGTCGAATCCTTTATCCTTTATTATTCTCTGAAAGGAGATATGGTACGATTCTTATCAGTAAACTTACATCCATCACACTGGCTAATCCAGATTTCTACTCTTGCTCAACTCTTTCTTGCGACAGTGTGTATTCATTGATACAATATTAATTATTCAAAGAAGCAGACATCCTTCAAAATTTTGATTATGTTTCGTTATCAACGCCACTTTGAGTGCGCAGAAAGTCTCGAGCATGCGTTTTTTCAACAGAACGCTGTTGCTTCGATACTCTCTTGCAGTCTTGATGTTTGACGAGAAGGGCATTTTCTTTCCAAACAAAAAGTGCCGTAACAGTTGTTTAATTCTGCCGTTTGCTGTGATTCTAGTCTCAACCTCAGGTGAAAGGGGTCAGCCGGATGCCAACCCTAAAGTGAAGGGGTCAGAGAAATTTCTCCAACTATCGCAACTATGCTTCAGACGTGTAAAAAATCTTGAAAACTTAAGTGTCGTATTATCCGTTCCCCAATTTATTGTTTTCCGGACCAAACCAACTGGATTGTTTCGGAGCATAAATATCGGAGAGTTCACATAAGTTTTGGACATTTTTGATTTGGACGACTAGTACGCTGGAAAATTCGTCATGCAGTGAAGAGAGCAAATAAAACTATTGCCACTCCTCCTTTTTGAGCCAAAATAATGTAGACCTGCCCACTGAGAATATGGCGCTCCGCGCATGCGGTGTCCTTTGAGCTATGGTGATTTCAACTAAGTTTATTGGTAAATTAGACTAGCGGGAGTCCGCTTCGCAACCATTCGCGCCGTTTTGCAGTCTGCGTCTCTTCATTCTATTTATCTCGCTGAGCCAGTGGCGATGCGGACGTGCTGCTCCACTTGGAAAGTTCGCCTACTTCGGGAAGACTTTAGGTTGCAAAAAACGCATAGCCAATGTTGAGGCTACAGGTTTGATTGGCCTAAGAGGTTATCAACATTCTAAACAGTAAAATAGTACTATGCTCAATAGCAGAGCCTTTAATCAACTCAAAGTATGTTTCTTTCCGCTTTTTGGTTACATTAGATACCTCAAAATACGATTTTTTTGTGTTATATTGACCGAATATGGGTTTCCCTTGAGAAATTGACGTGAAAAGGGACTTCGTAAAATTTCGAAGTCATATGGGATTTGGTTTTTACTCTCCAAACCAACGCGTGCCGAGCGCTGTCTCCCCCTACTTTTCTTCATGGAAATGCAATGACGAAGAGTGGTAGTTTCCATATCCATGTTTTAGTCAAAGAAAGACACTGTTGACACAGTTGACTACGTAAAGTAAGTTTGTTCTTTAAATCATGTCGGTGTGTAAATTAGACTGCGTCTCCAATTCTTTTAAAATTCTCTAAATGGCTAGATATGCATTACTCACGCAGCGCATTGATAACTCGTGCAACGCGACAGCGAAAACAAGTAAATAACGCCCTATCAGTTCTCCTCAAAGGCGTTTTGCAGACTCACCTATGTGAAGTCTGCTCAAGTTAACGTGAAAGATCAGTGACGAAAAGCGAATTTTGTTTTTTTGCAACGTTTGATACTTTGAAAGCACCTAGTGTTGAGTGCGTTGAACGTCCAGCTAATGCGACTCCACACTATCAGAAAAGTTTGCATGTTTGCATTCAATTCAGTCAGGGAGCTACCAACGAAAGTGACTGTCGATATTAACCGACTTTTTGCCATCCGCTTCCAAATCGGTACCTGACAGGGGTAAGGAAATTTCTGACTACTGCAACATCAGTCATGAAACTCTTTGGTTGTCTCAACTAATGTACAGACTTGAAGTTCAAGCCGCGGCCCGAAGCGGTATGCACGAAAACCCCTTCGTCACGATTGGCGGCTGGGAGGCGGGGCTTCCAGGCCTAACTGAGAGTAGGGAGTGACCAGGGAGCACGTTTACGAAAGAGACGAGACTGCGTCGCGGTTGAGAGATGTCTTCCAGCTTCCAATCTCGAATCAAAGGATAGGTGATCGTGTGATAACGAGTAACAACCACTCAGAAATCTTTTTCCTGTGTGATAGATACGGTTTACAAATTATGTGGAATGGTCTTGATACGTTCCTCTCGCTGCTGTATAGGCCATCTGATATGAATCTCCATCCAATATCTTTGCACTCTTTTTAAGAAGTATTATCAAGTTGAGGCAAACACTGCGTAAACGCATATGAACCTCGAGTGTTGCCTTTTGTTCCAAGTGACTGGTGAGATTTTTCCCTAGAGCCCGTAAAACGCGACTCAGCTCTGGCTGCATGTTTGCTGCGGAGTACCCATTGGAAAAAACATCGCGCGCAAAGCTTATCGCGATCGATGGGATCACTACTACCTTGATATGCCATGCCCACTCCCTGTGGAAATCATTGCAGATGTTGTCATATTGTGCGCATATGTAGATATTTTTATCAAATTTACTAAGCAAATTGCAGCAAAATGGGATTTTGCGCATAACATGCGCTGACAGAACTTCAACATATACACAGAGGAGGAGGATGATGTTTATGTATCATAAGGGTTTATGAGTGTTTTGATCAAAACTTCAAAAATGATGGCACGTTTTGTTTCAAAGCGGATGAAGCTGACGAGGTGAAGAAGTGGATAAGTCTGGCTTATGCTATTAGGTTGTCCAGAAAGTTTTGTCCTTTTTTACTACCGCTTACAAGAACTCAAGAACACCAATCCATAAACGACATAGTTACCATTTGATTCGGATTTTTATCCATTTCTTACAACTATATTTGCTCTCTGGTCTATTAGGTTGGCTAAAAAGTAAGTTCGTTTTGGCATACAAATCATCATAAAAAATTTGCCTGTTGTTTTCAATCTATGATGCTTTGGAAAAAAAAGCTTCCTCTATCACATATCAGATAATCAGGATTTTCTATCATCAGTAAAGACAGTTATGCCTCAACTAGACAATTTCCAAAAGCTCACTTCTTTGATTTCCTAAACTTCGTTGTCATGCTGTAATGGATGTAAAGAACAGCAGTTTGATGTTGGATACAGGGGAGTTTTCCCTCTTTAGTAAACAAGAAAAAGAACTGTGATCTGCCAGTTGGAAAATGTTTCACTAGGAAAACCAAATTTTCTCATTTTTGCGCATTATGAGAAAGTTGCGCTTTCTCGCTTCTTTGGGGATTTTTTTCCTTGGAAATGAAATTGTTTCACTAGGAAAACAAAATTCCCTCATTTTTGCGCATTATGAGAAAGTTGCGCTTTCTCCCTTCTTTGGGGATTTTTTTCCTTGGAAAACAAGTTTTACTCAAACAGAATATATGGTCCAATACCCAGTGAAGTGCTCTTTTCACAGATACCAAATATTGGACAAAAATTTGTCTACAACACTTGTAAGAGCTGAAAAAGCGACCGAACTTATTTATTAGCCAACCTAATACTTTGTCTTTGCAAGTTATCGCCATGATTTTTTGAGCAGCTCAGCAGTAACGCCAAACCTTTCCTGAATTTTGAGAATTTTCATCCTATTGTTTTAGAAGAGCGCTGGTATTTGCTATGTATATTAGATTACATATACCACGTTTACCAAACTCGTTATAATTATTTATTTAATAAAAACCACGTCTTTTTGATTGCGTTTACTAAGTAGAAGTACCGAAAATTTCAAAAACTGCTTTTTCAAAGCAAGTTAAACTTGGTTATGTTGCATAAGTAATTTTTGATAAAAATCATGCTTTAATTCGCAGAAACTTCAAAAGCTTTCGTATATTTGCTGCATTTGTGTGTTTCATGACTTTGCCAAATATCGAGACCTCCGAAGAAATAATTTTTTGAAACCAAAAACAGCAAATCAAAAAACTAAACATATCACCTTATAGTAGAGCAGTTGCTCTATTTGATGCATACTCAAACCTTTCCGAAGCTTCGGAATAAAAATTCTAAAAATTAGCCTAACTTTGAGCAGATAAAATTGACGGTCGAGAATTTTGGCAGAAGTATGCAAGGTTGTGCTTCAAAGATAAGTGCATAAGAAAGAGAAGGAAAAGCTGCATCGAATTCAAGTTGAAGCTTTAGGCCTTTGTTGCGATTGCTTTTATAGTGGTTTGAAAGAAACGGGCAAAACTTTCGAAACAACCAATATAAGCTCGTTTGCTTAGGAGATCAAGAAAATGCGAGCTAAGGACACTTTTCTTGTAAACGGCGCTAGGAAAAGGCGAATGCGCCATTTTCAACACAAATCGCTTTGCAAGGGAAGATGAGTTGAGGATGTAAAAAGTTCCAATAATTTTTCTTGTCACTAGCAGACCATAGCTGACTACAAAAGTAATCTAATTTATATTTGTGTTCTGCTGAAGTTTATTTCATCTAGAGTTGAAAATAGAGAAAGCTTTTGAAATAAATAGTTGTGCACATTTCGCTCATGTTAGTTGGGGTTACCTAGTAAGTTGCGCTCCACCATATTGAGAATAGAAGACGTTCAGATAATAGAAACATTGTAGTCTGTGCGTCGCAGACGGGCGCACTGGTTAACAAGGGGTGCGGGAAGTTCCTCACCCGAGCCATATTCTCGCACCTAAGTGATGTGCCTGCCAGGCACATCCGAGCTCGCTACATTTACGAGCTTCTCAGGAGACCAAGACATCGCAAGCCCCGCCCCCTTATTTAGTGTTCGCTCCAGTGGCCGTAGTCATCAACAAACCCCGAGGGTTAAACTAACCCTGGAGGGTTAGTTTAACCCTGGAAACCGTTTAACCCGTATTCATGAAACACAGGTTAGGCTTAACCCTGAGGGTTAAATCTAACCTTGAGGGTTAATTTTACCCCGAAAACGACTAACCCGTATTCATCAACGAACCGTGAGGGTTAAACTAACCCTGGAGGGTTAAACTTACGTGATTCATCAGGGTTAATTTAACCCGAGCTCAGAGCAAGGTTAACTCTACCCTAACACTTCATACAAACATTTACTCGCATCTAATAGTTTATGGAAAACGATCAACGAGTATTTTAGTATTCAATACTGGTTGTTGTTATAGTATTTAGCTTCGACTTCGTTTTATGTTCAAATTCGAAGTACATAAAACAGTGACTTCGCGAAAAAAAGAACTCAAGCTTTGGTCACAAATGAATGCGACGAGGAAAAATGGTTGCGCGTTCCACTTTGACAAGTGCTAAAACAGAAGAACCCCTTTATAATAACACGCATTGACCCCTAAAAAAGTAGCACAAGCCCGGTATAAAACGAACTGCGCAAAAGTAGAACTTACACGGCACAATTGAACACTTGAAAATAAACTCACGCTGTAAGATTGGATGCTGCACAAGTACGCTAGAGATGTATTATGAAAACTATGTATTATGAAAACTAGTGTTAGAAGCTTATTCGTTGACTATACTACTATAACAGTGAAAGTAGAAGTATAAAGTGAATTTAGCCCGTACTTAGGCATTCTGTGATGTGAGTTTGCACAGCGCACGCATAACTGACGCCTTAACCCTCCGGGGTTAGTTTAACCCTCAAGGTTGATGAATACGGCCACAGGTTCGTTGATCAATACGGGTAGATCGCGTTCCGTGGTAAACCCTAGCCTATGATTGATGAATACGGCCAATGAACCCTGAGGGTTAAACTAACCCTGAAGGTTAAGCTTAACCCTCAGGGTTCGTTGATGAATACGGCCACAGATGATGAAACCGGAATTTCAAAGAAACTTTCAAAATCGAAGTTCAGAAGTGAATTTGCTTCAATCAAGATCAGATTTCGGACTCAGGGGTTTTCGAGGTTGCTCTTTTCAGTAGTGTGGTTTGTTTGTGGCAAAGTCGACGTTCAGCACCGATGATGCTCAACCAAGATCAAAATTCGGATTTGGAGGTTTTCAATTTCCTGTTTCAATACAAGACCAACTTAGGTTTAAGGGTTCTCGAAAAAACATCCGTGGCATGGATTTATATAAAATTTAGTCCTACCAAAATCCAGTTAAATCAAAACAGATTGAAGCTAACTTTAAAATGGTACGTGTTAATTTATGTTTTCTTCTTTCAGTCGCTTGTGAGCGTCACATTTCGTGGCTTTTCCATGTAACTTACTGAGTCTTAAAATACTGAAAATTTCCTAAAAACCAGAACAAATTTAAATTTGAGTGTTTCCAAAATAATAAAGATGTTTTTCTCTATTGTTTGACACTACTCCGAGCTTTCCACGTCTATTATGAAGCTTTCTGGCATTGAGCCAGCCTCGATGACCTCAGTGACCTGTGCTATATCAGCTTCAAGAAATAGTTAGTTGGATCATTATAAGCGCTGTACCTCGACATATTCTTGAGAATGAAGTCAGGAGAAAAACACTACGGAACATATACGTGTTCCTGCATCTGGCACAATTCTATGAGAGTAATCCACATTTTCTTCTCCAAAAAATTGTCCAAAAAACAGATCCTATTGATATTGCACAAAACATACCGAAAAAGCGTACCGTTACCGAAAAAGAGACTTCGAGAACCCTTAAACCTAAGTTTTGGTCTTGTATTAAGATAGAAAACTGAAAACCTCCAAATCCAAATTTTGATCTTGGTTGAGCATCATCGGTGCTGAACGTCGACTTTGCAACAAACAAATCACACTACTGAAAAAAGCAACCTCGAAAACCCTCAAATCCGAAATTTGATCTTGATTGAAGCATCACTTCTGAACTTACAAGGGAAAGATACTAACTTAGACTCGCCTTCTGAAATAAGACACAAATATTTGGAATCAGCTTGGAACGCAGATTCCAGATTATTCTAAAGTGAGTTATGGTCTCTTTTCAATGCAAAGTTTGCGTACTCCTCAACCTACTGATGCTACGGTATTGACGTCTGGATGGTTTTGTAATTGTATGATGTACCCTTTCAAGATCGAAAGAATAAACCTGATGCTAGTTCAACATCCTAGACTTTCCTCGAGCACATTTTTAATCTACACGCTGTTTTACGACATTCAGAAGTTTGTTAATTACTCAAAACAGCAAGCCCATAACTCATCCTGGAAAAACGCTAAGCAGCTAGGAACAGCATATTTCAAGCTGATTCCAAATATACTTGTCTCATCTCAAAATGCGGATCTAAGTTAATATCCTTCCCTTGTTAGATTTTGGAAGTTTCTTTGAAATTCCGGTTTCATCATCTGGAGCGAACACTAAATGAGGGGGCGGGGCTTGCGATGTCTTGATCTCCTGAGAAGCTCGTAAATGTAGCGAGCTCGAATGTGCCTCAGGCACATCACTTAGGTGCGAGAATATGGCTCGGGTGAGAAACTTCCGCCCCCGTTAACAAGTGATACAGAAGACGGTCAAGAACAATCATCAAGTCACGAAGTTTGCAATCGACCCCGACGGCGCTTTGGGAATACTGCTTAGGGAATGCCCAGAAATCTAATTGAACGTACAGTCAAGTAGAATTTCTACTTAATATAGTGTGCTTGCACTGCAGATGAATTGAGGTAAGATTTGCGCGTGAGAAATAGCTACGCCTGTGACGCCTTCCATTTGCGCGAGCAGACTGCCGGCTTTAATGGCGTGGCACTAAATTTTTATGCGCTTTTATCGCATTTCACCTAAAGTGCAAGCACACTATATTAAGCAGAAAACTTACTCGACTGTATGTCCGGTACAGGCATGGGTCTATCCCGTTACCGTCGGCTAAACCAATTAGGGCCGCTCGGCCAGTGCTGAATGCCCTGTTATTGCATAAATGCGCAGTTTTTGTAAACCTGGCTTTGCCACTTGTGTGCGCTTTTGTTTTCATGCTGTCATTAGTTGGTAATTTGGACAGAGTGCTTTTGATCCGTAGGCATGAGCAAGCGAATCAAAGAAAGCGTTGCGTGCTGCGATGGATGACTTTCTGTGCATAAGTTGAGCCAAAATAGGCAATCGCTGATCTTGCATGCGTGGTAAAAATCATAATAATAACCTAGGAGATTTTTGGCAAAACAGAGATGGTGTCCTTGAACACAATTGAGGAGAAGAATGACATCGTTGCTTGCTTGCTGAAGAGGTATCTCAACACTTACGCGAGTAAGTAAGGAGAGAATAAGGATGTACTGGACGGACTTTGCATTTACAGTGCCTCCAAAACTGCGAAGGCTGAGACATGTGAGAGAAGCTGTAAGTTAACGAATTTTGTAATTTAGGCCATTCATCGCAACAAAGACAGGGCGTCACTACAAGCACTGTCGGCGTCTCGCTGGTCAAGCTTTTGACTCTCTCGGCGTCCGCTATCTCTAGCATGCGCAGATTACCTTAGTTGCGCGCAGCGGCATCTAATCTTTGTGTGCGATGAATCGCTTATATCATGTTGCCCATAAGTTTGACTTTGACCCGCAATGACTCATACATTTCTTATTTCTAGATAGGATTTAGAATACCATTCAATAGAGCAGAGCAAGTTCTACAAAATGGCGCTTTTGCTCTTGCATCAGCTCCAGTCCCACCGCGAGTTTAAAGCTAGGAACGCTGCTTTAGTTGCCCGAAAAAAAGCTTTAGTTGCCAGAAAAAACAAGAAGAAATCTAACACCTGCAAAAAACTCCTACAAAAAAAAACTTGCTCACGTATGCACTCTCCACATGTGACATTTATATGCACATACAATACCGCTCTCAGAACGTGCAAAATTTCCGTGAATGTCGCGGAAATCCCGGAATTCCGCGACATTCACGGAAATTTTGCACGTTCTGAGAGCGGTATTGTAGCTGTAGTTCTTCCTTGGCTAGAATTTGAGAAAACTAGAATTTTTATGCTCTTGTTAGAGTGATGCTGTAATGTTCCCGCATGAGTACATAATTGTGTACTACAAGCCTTAAGAAGTATAAACGCGAGTTTTCAGCTTTCTTCAAGCTTTGGTTCTCGAGAAATATCACAATTATAGAGATAAGTCAAGCTACCCTTTGCGTGCCTCCAACGTTGAAATCCATATTTCTCGGGAACTTAGGCTTCTAGAAAGCTATTGACGTTTGTATTTCTGAGGGCTTGTAGTGTACAATTACTCATATGGAAACAGTACAGCATCAGTTCGGCAAGATCATAATAATTCTAGTTTTCTCAGATTCTAGCCAAAAAAATACAGCAGTGGTATCTACAAAAGTCTTATGTGAAAAGTGCACGCGTAAGCAAACTAGGACTTTTATAGGACTTTCTGGACGGTGTTTTCTTGATTTTTTGGGCAATTGAATATTTTTGGCTATTGGCTTCAAACTCGCGGTGGACTGAAGCTGTTGCAAAAGCAAGAGTACCATCTTGTAGACCTTGCTTTGCTATATCGAATGGTACTTTGAATCTATCTAGAAATGAGTAAGTATGAGCTATTGCATTTCAAAGTCAAAACGGACGGAACTTATAGGAAAACTAATATTCACATCAAAGTCATGTTAAGGCTAAAAATGATATCAATTGGATCCTTGTGTTAGCACTATTTGCTGGCTTGATTGCTGTCAAGTTATTGATGGGTTGCTATTACTACTACTTGTGGAACAGGTACACATTGAGATTTAGCAGCTCCAGAAAAGTTTTTCAATGTGTTTGCTTGGTGATAAGCCACCTCAAACGTGTTATTATCGAGCAAACTCCACCTCACGACATTCGCGAGATCGTTTCTCATCAAGTCACCTGAGTCGTTTTACTCATAGTCTCAAGCTTTGACATAAATGATTGCTAACCCGACTCAGCAGCAGTGTAGCAGATGTTATTTGATAGCTTGTTCGAACTTGCATCCTTTTGGAACAAAGTTACGATTGTCAAAAGAAATATACCCTTTTTTCCTACTTGTCCAAAACAGTACGCTAAGCTTTCCACACATATTGGAGAATGGTAGTGCCGCTGTTGCATTATTAAGCTCAACTTTTTTACCTTTGAGCTAAGGCGCATGAGACCTTTCACCTGCAATTGCAACGAAAAATCATCACAAAAAATTAAACTGAACAACTATCTTGCTAAAGGATATTCGTTGACGACTGCCTCAACTAGTGCAATCACACCACCGTAGGCGTGCTTTTTTGGAGCCTTTCCATCTTGACAGTAGGACAGGGAAATGTTGCAGCCAATAGCTGATATCGACCTCGCATATTGTGGTTAGCTTAAATTTCTTAAGGGTTTTTTTCACTAAAAGCAACGCAATTAGATCATAATTACTAAACACTGCATTGTTATGCTGTTTGAGTGCAATTTCTAAACTTAATGACAGTTAATATGTTTCAGTTATCGCTCAGGCGTTTACTCAACGTTATTCCAAAATACCGAGTCCAATATTCGGTAGCTTCGATCAACTAATTTACCGGTTAATGAATATGTACCTTGTTCTTCCTTTTAGCGAAATTGTATTTGTGCTTATTCTTTGAGCAAAGAAGTACTTGTGCTTATGCTATTTTTATAAATGATGAGATCAGGTTACAAAACTTGTGCCTATGAAATCCATTTCACATATCTTGATTAATATGTCAACATCCATCTCGCACACTAATATCTATTCTTGTGCCAAAAAATCGCCATTCCTTTTCTGTATGTTTGCCATCCACCTAAGTACTGTGCAACTAATATTGGAAAGTTTCTGTATGAAAAAATGATTATTGTCCAGATGTAAAGTAAAGTACTGCATATATTATAATTCACTAGTGCAGTGATGAATGCAAAACGACACAAGACTTTACAGCTCCTATGTACTGTAAAACACACACTAGCCACCATATTCATTCAGGTGCCAATTTTTCCACTCAATGATTGATTAAGCTAAAACATTGTCTATAATACGCTAAGCTTCCGAAAAAGGAATGGTTTCGAGAAACGCGATTGATTCTGTTGAGTCGTATGGAATGTTCTCGACTGGCTTGAGAAATCATGTGAAAAGCAGTTTTAGCTCAGCCTCAGTCCATGAAATATATGCAAAATTAGTTTCTCTGCTCAAACTCTGCAATCGAAAGAGTGTTACAAGAAGCCTGACAAACCTGAGATCTATACAAAGTAAGCCCAACAGAAGTCAGAAAGACAAAATATACAGAGGTGCGTTGTAGCCGATCCAAATAAGCAATTATTATTTACCAGAGTGGGAATAGCAGCAAAATAGGCTTAGCCATTCGAAGGCCGCGGCATTGGTTAGAGTAATTTGCACATTGGCCGAGTACCAATGGGCCCATGTAAGACGATAGTCGCGAAACTTAGCAGCAATTGGTCCATACTGCGCGACTCCGGATGCGTGCCGTATTTCAAACCTATCATGAGAACACGTCGAATAAATGTAAATATAAGTTAAAAACAGTTTTATGTAGCTACCATTCTCTTCCCTTTTCATAGTCGTGCTTTTGAGCTACTTGCTCTTGTGGTACAGAAATAATGGCCGTAATTTTGAATCCATGGTTTTTACCATATCTACCTTTCGCATTTTTGGAATGCCATTCGCCCTCCAAGCATTGAGAATAGATGGATATGGCACATAATACGCATTATGTGAAGTGTAAGCCTCGCTTTCAAAATTTGTATTATTATAGTTTACCAAAGTTTTCACTTCAGCGGAGTCGTAAAAGACTTACGCTTCACATTGATAACGCTTCGGAATTCAAAAGTCCAAGAAATATCGTAATTGCGTACTGTTTTTAAAGGGCAAATGAGCTTTTAGCCCTTTGCATTTCAAAATTTCTCCAGGTACAGCGCGGAACGCATTCAAACACATGAATTTTGATGATTTTGTCGCCGGAGATTGCACAAATCGGGAACTCAAAAAACCTATCAAAAGGGGAAAGAAAAGCTGCATTGAACACCCAATGCTCGTTGGTTGCTGTTCTATAAAATCTGGTTTGAGCAAGTGTGGAGTTGGATAGCATCAAAAAAAATAATTTGTAAAAATGATTATTCCTATATTTATGCATATCTTCGCCTATCTCTGCTTCAAATGTTTTTATAATGGGGCAGGGACACTTGGTTCGAACTAATATATCCACGTACAATAAAACTGAGCAAGCAGTGGGTTTATGGAGGAAGCGAATTCTCTAGGAAGTGTTGAGCGTTTTCATCAAAAGTTAATTGTAGTGTTTTCGAAGATTTCGAGCACGCCAATGAGTTTCGCACTGATGTTTGATAGCGCTTCAAAATTTTCAGACTATATAGTGTAGACATAATAAAAACCTTCCTATGAGTTTCGAGCAGTCGGAGCTTTCAACTCGGAACTTACGCCGCCCAATAACCATGGAACAATTCCATTTAGCTTTGAAAACAGAAGTCGGCCAATTCTACGTGATCTGTAACGGTCGTATAGGTCAGCGTTTTTAACAGGTTGCTGCAAATATAATATCCGTTTTGCAAAGTTTTACTTGCTATAACTTTTCAGTCTTCGTATTTTTGGATGTAATCAAGACCATCAGAAGCAGCAAATCTTTCGTATTCCAACGCGTACCTGCATATACCGATATCGCAAACGGGAAAAAACCATGCGTCAAAAAAGCGAAAGTTTTTCTTCTGAGAACCTCGCCTTTGAGAGATTACAACTCCCTTCAAGTTTTGTTCCTAAGGCTGCTTATTAGCCTATCTTGTAGGCGCAAGCCAGTAGTATACTTTTCTATAGAAAAACTTCAACAAAGGAGACCTGCGAAAAGAAAAGATACAAATCCAAAACTTTCACTTTTTGAGCCTGGTTGTGGTAAGCCAAAAGGCACCAACTATGAAAATTTGGAATTCTTCATGCACTAAATATCTTAGTGCTTCTGCAAAAATTGTACGCAAGATTTCCTAACCTCAAGCATATGGAAATGATCCAAGCTTTAGCCTCATAGGGAAAATTTTAACCCATAGAATGCCATGCATCGAATGACTTTCGAGGCGTCCATTTCTCAGTCCAAGTGTGTTCGAAAAATTATTTAAACGTGCAATAGGTAAACAACATTCCCGTACAGAAGCTATGTTTTCAAAGAATTCGTTCATTTGCGCCTGAAATGTGGCCAAGGAAGCTGAAACAACGAATTTTCGATTTTGAGTGCCGCTGTGCGAGATGTTGGTGAATTCTCACAGATAAGATAGAAGCTTGATTTCACGACTGTTAGAAAGTACACGAGGAAAGCTTTCCAATGATGTGCAGGATATATGTCGAAAAAGAAGTTCCTCAGAAAAAAAAAGTTGTTCGGGATGTAGGCCCAAAAAAACGGGTATTATTTTTGCAACAGACTAATAACTACAGCTGAAGCCTACTGGAAGGCGGAGCAGCTAAATATGTCGAAGAGCAACGGCAACTTGCGGCTTATCAGCTAGTCTGCCATCGTCAGAATTCCTTATAAGTTTAAATTAAATTTTTAAAAATTTTCAAAAATCGTATATTTATTCACAAGTATAAACAAGTCGTTTGCACATTTTCATAACTCTTACAATCAACGTTCAAAGTGCATACACACGCACATATACATACCCATACACATAGAACATATATATACACATACACATACACATACAGACGTATGCCCATGGGCCTTATGCATAAGACGATTTCGATGTGCTCGACCCCAAGTTGAAAGCGCCTTCCTGCGTTACCACGCTGGGCGCAATACCCATCTTTGTTTACCCGGCAAGTGACGCTCATGACGTGCTCGTCTTAGGCGTAGGAGGGTTAGCGCTTCCTACACTTGCGACATCCATCCATTGAATTCATGCAGCGGCCGTGATTAGAGGGCAGCCGCCATATAAATTACTGCCGAAACAACACGCGAGTATGTGTCGTATGTTTTACGTAAATGTGAATCGCCACCAGCAGCAGAGGGAATTGCTACAGGAGCATGTATCATTCCTTCCTCGTTTTTGTAAATGTTCCCTCACAGGCCATAATCCAGTCAAATATGGGAGCCCACGCCCATAATGCACAAACGTAGGCGTCTGACCGTGCAAGAGTGCATCAGGCGAAATTGAATAGGTCTGCAACACCTGGACCACCTATTAGATCTCGCTTGAATAAGTAAGCGTAGGATTCCTTCGTACTACGCCGCAGAACCGCAGGACGCAGCAGCCTGTCGCAGTGGAAACATAAGCTCGCTCGCTGTGAAGGAGCACTCTCGGAGAACACAACGTGCAGCAAATACAGATCTAAGGGTGTTAGGGGGCTAAGGGTGTTACGGGCTAAGGGTGTTTACGTGTGTGTGTGTGTGTGTGTGTGTGTGTGTGTGTGTGTGTGTGTGTGTGTGTGTGTGTGTGTGTGTGTGTGTGTGTGTGTGTGTGTGTGTGTGTGTGTGTGTGTTGGTGTGTGTGTGTGTTGGTGTGTGTGTGTGTGTGTTGGTGTGTGTGTGTGTGTGTGTGTGTGTGTGTGTGTGTGTGTGTGTGTGTCTGTGTCTGTTACGAAGTTCGTAGAGCAGATTCCAACCAACGTCCTGAGCTCAAATTTTGCATAGCGCATGCTACTGGCGCGAAAGTCCAACATGCAAAAGCACAGGCAGATTCGTTGCGTGGATCGCTCAGAAATTGCGCGTCAATCGGATTCACTTTGCTTCTAGCCCGCAAAAGTGAGTCCGTAATTCCACTTTTTGTAGAGTCGCGAATGTGTATGGCAAGTAAATGTGCAAGTCATGAATATAGGCCCAAAAAGTGATCAAAAGTCCACTCTTTAAAAAAAGGCGCCAAAAGGAGTTGATTACATAAATGGTCAATTTGCCGAGGTTTTACCAGAGCATTTGACGAGATTTTTGCACAAAAATGTAGCTCATGGTGATTATTGTTCATAGGGCGACTACCAGAACCATGAAAGACCCAAAAACCAATTCAAATTTGCGTTCGTTCTTCTGCAAAAAGTATCCTCTACAGAAATCACTGATTTCACATAAAAAGCTTCCAGAATGAGTAGTTGTATACAATTCATTCGCGATAGTCGGCATTGCGCGGTGAGTTTCAGTGTCATTATTGCTGGAATGAGTAAGGCATACAGATAGTAGAACCAGTGCGAGCCTCTGCGAAGCAGGGGTTACGCACTGATACATCTATAACGGCGAAGCTGTGCTGCCATAAGCGTAATCTCACTACGACTGCTCGGCGCATGCTGCAGGATGAGGCATGCGGCGGCGTGCTGCGTCCTGCGGCGTGCTCCGCAGCACGTTGCGTCCTGCGGCGTAGTATGAAGGAAAGGAACCCGTAGCGCCGAGGGTTTGCAGAGTGGTAAAAACACCGATCCGGATTGACATATTTATCTATCACAGCACTATTAAGATGTACAGCACCGAAGGCATTTGAGCAATACCAACGCACCAATAGACAGTCATAACAAGTTGCTGGATCATAAAAAAGAGATCAGTGTAGGCACTAGTGACGGCGGCGGCCCAAAGAGGATGAAAGCAGAGGTGACATGAACGTCCCACTCGGTGACTCGGCATCGGAGAATCTCCTCGAGAGCATCGCTTGACCGTCGCCGTCACGCCCTGAACATATGAGTCAGCGTCTAGCAAAGAAGCATGCGTAGACATGCTTACAATCATAAGTTGTATGGATCAGCACATCTCTTTGAAAGGTTGTCGAGCACGAGTTAATCTTACGATTTATTCACTAATCAACGAGTAAGATTTGATAATTGTTACAGTCGAGTAGATTTTCCGCTTAATATAGTGTGCTTGCGCAGAAGGTGAGATGCGGTAGAAATTTGCGCGTGATGAAATAGATTTGACTGTGACGCCGGTCAGTTGCTTCGCGCAAAATTCCGGCAGTGCGCTACCTGTTCATGCGCAAATTTAACCGCATTTCATAAACTGTGCAAGCACACTATATTAAGCGGAGAATCTACTCGGCTGTATGTTTATTTATTTATTTATTTATTTAAATGCACCAAAAAGTGCTCTTTGATCCTGATCGGAGCGGTTAGTAACAAACACACTATATCACCATCACATGGTTAATCAAACACACATGAAAAAAAAAGCACGTATGAACCAATCGTTGGCATGTCCCCTGCAGGAAGCACCGAGAAACTAAGGCACCAAAACTTGTCCCTGGGATTATCTTTGGGTAAGGAGTGGCCAGAGTTGTTACTCTGGTGTATAGCATATTAAAACTGTTAGTCTCACTGTCTTTCAGAAATTAAAGTCCCTCTTTTGTGGAGGCCAGCGAGCCTACGGGCGGAAGCTAGCTGGTTAAAGCCCCGAGGAAGGATGAGTGAATTTTTGAAAGTACAATGAGACTAACAGAGCTAGACAGGACAAAAAAAGCAAGAAAGGAAACCGTTTGAGGCCCATGCTGCCAAAGTACCGATTGATAACATCGAAAGAATGCAGCGGATCATGCCAAAGAAAGGATGGCAAAATAATTCTAAAAAAAAAATTACTCCACATCATCAATTCCCATTAACTGCAATAAATCTACTTTCTTCAACGCCGTTTTCAATTGAGCCACTGAATTTAAAGCTAAGAATGATGGTGGAAGTTTATTCAAGATCGAAGCTGCTCGGTAAAAGAAGTTGTTGCGTTGCAATGAGATGTTGTGCCTTCCAAACCTAGAAACAACAAGGTTAAAAGAGGCCCTGCGTTCACTGATAGGTTGGAAAACCCAGTATTTACTGGGTTTCAAACCCACCTCGGCTCGCAGAACTTTGAAGGCCATAATAGTATCTGCTAACAACCTTCTGTAGAAAAGAGTTTTGAGACCTAACTTGCGAATTCTGGTTGTGTAGTTTGGCAAGGCGAAAGGGTAATTCGGATTGGGAAATGCGCGATAGAAAACAATCTTAGTAGATTTCTTTGAATTTTTTCAATTTTATCAACATCTTTTTTCAAAGTAGGGTTCCATACAAAGCTGCAATACTCCACAACTGGCAAAACAAATGTTTTATAGATTTTCAAAAGAAGTTTAGGATCTAAAGATTGCACACTGCGCATAATCGCATACAATATTCGAGTTCTTCGAGAGGCAATTTCGTCTATTTGACACGAGTATTTAAGCCTAGAATCTGTGAGAACTCCCAGGTCTTTGACCAGGAATTTACACTCGAGATCAAAGCTGCTATCAATTGAATGGGAAGGGGTTCTGCCAATGGGAACAGTACAACTTTTGGAGTAATTTACTTTGATGTTCCATCTATCTGCCCAATCAATCATTCGAGAAATTGAGCTACGAAGTGCTGCATGAGCATTCCCCTTGTCGCGCTGGTCATAGACGATATATATTTTAACATCATCAGCGTACGCAGCCACTCTAACTCGTGGATCTGTGATAAGACAGGCTGGCAGGTCAATGGTATAAATAATAAAGAGAATCGGTGACAGAATACTGCCTTGAGGAACTCCAGACTTACAAGGTCTAGCCGCAGAAATTCTGTCAAGTACACGAACAGAGAAGGTTCTGTCCTGAAGATAGGATTCGAACCATCTCAGTAGTGAACCTCTCACTCCCAAGCTCTCCAGCTTAGACAAAAGAAGATTGTGATCAACTGTGTCGAATGCTTTACTCAGGTCAAAATAGACTACATCTATAGACTTATTCAGACTCAATCCTTCTGTCCAGTCAAATTGGACGTCAAGAAGTTGTGTACCGGTAGATCGGCCTTGCAAAAATCCATGTTGTTGCTCAGGCAGACAATTTAATTTATCAAGCCAATGCAACAAATTTCTAACAATTATTTTTTCTAATATTTTGCAAGGAGTAGGGAGTATACTTATTGGTCTATAGTCAGAGAGCTTGGGATTGAGAGATGTCTTGGGGAGAGGAGTAACAATGGCGGATTTCCAGAGGTGAGGCACTTCTGCATTCATCAAGGATATATTATAGATGTGAGTTAATGGAGGCACTAGTTCGTCAGCAAACATCTTGTAAAAGATAAGAGTTATGTTGTCAGATGTGATAGACAACGTTGGGCTTGCTTTTTTCAAAAGTTTCCGTACGGAGGAAGGGTCTATCCTTGGTAAAGGGCAACAACCCAAGGATCTGTTAATATGTTGCAAGAGATTTGTCCGATTTGAGATTCAATTCGATTGAATCTTGAGATTTGATTCACAGGAGATTCAGAACCCAGAATGGAGCCACCTATCAAAGAGTTGCTGTCGCGGCTCGCGATCGACCGCTCCTCACAGCATTGGCCGGGAGCACCGTGTTGCCGCGCGTCTCGGTCGTGAGCACGGTCGCCGCGCTTTACGGCGGCTACCTTGTTCGCTCCGAGACCACACCATGTAGGCACGCCCCCAGCCACCGCTATAAATAGCGCGTACGTGCGCCATTGTGAGCTGGCGCGCACCCGCAGTGGCGGAAGTCCTTCGGGGACAGGAGCTGGACGCATGGCAGCCGAGCACTAGGTGAGGGGGCGCAGAGCCCTCCGAGTCGTAACATGGTGCAAATATGCCGAGCGCATGGTGGATGGCGTCGCCGCCCGCGGATGGGTTAGTCGCGCAAGTTGGAGCAGGTTGTGTGCCATCGGTATGTTGCGTCGTCGTTGCGTTGCTGAAGGAACGCGCTATCCCATCCATCATGTGTGCGTAACGAGCCCGAAGCTACCACGCTCAGCGCCCCAGTAGGAAGTCCTGGCAAACAGAGAGGCAGAGTTGAATACCTACGTAGCCAGTAGCAGGAGTGCCGGATGGTAGCCAGGGTGCGAAGCATGGCGTGTCAGCGCGGGGGGATAGTAGGGAAGACTGTGGCAACTTGCCAACTAGAACCCCAATCGATCGAGCGCCCACGCCATGTGATACCTGATAAGCCTGTCGCGCTTGGAAAGTACTGCCCAGGTGGAGGGCCGGTGTCGTAGTCGGCGGGGTCGACCAGGGGTACCGGAGAGTACCAGTGGCCGCACATGTCGAGAGCTGTATCGGAGTACGCGCCAGGAGAGTTTTGACGTTGGATTGTTGTTCGAGTGGAAAGCTGGCATGGAGATGGATAGTTCGAAGGCAGATGGATGGAAGTTAGGGAGCGCGATTTAGAGTTGTATCGTTGCACGCGTATGTAGTATTGTATCGTTGAACGCGCTTTAGTATTGTATCGTCGTACGTGTATCAGTGTTGTATCGCCGAACGCGTTTCAGTACTGTATCGTTGCACGCGCTAGTTCAAAGGCGAAGGACGAGCGATGGACAGGAGGAACGACGTGAGAGAGGGGTATTGAGCTGCGTAGAGCTGTATCGGTGGACGCGTGAAGGTGGAGCAGTATCAAGACGCGCGAAGAATCGCAGCTGGGGATCGACATCGTCCTATATTCACATATAGGAGCTTGGACCATAGCCGGGGAGACGGGATTCGGGTTCTTTTATGTAAGCTGGGGTTTTATAGTAAGTATTTCGTATTCTATAGCTTTTGTATTTTTGTGTTTTCTAAGTAAAAGTTTAAGTTTGGGGTTAGATGGGAGTTTGGATTGGTACTAAGGGCCCTTTGATCCGTATCCTGTTAGTTTTTCTTTCACACCACTTCTTTTCTTCGCTCTACTGTAGTTTAGTTTTTTCCACAACCGGTATTAGTCTTATCCCCGTAGTTTAACCTCCTGTAGTCCATAGTTTAGTTTAGTAGTTTAGTCCGTAGTACAAGATTGGCCCAATTGTGACCCGTAGTGACCTATATCCTCGGCGTAGTGCTACATGGGGCCGTAAGGTTAGTCTCTTTGGTGCAATAAGCGCACTTGGGCCCTTGAGGCTATGCTCCTTTAGTTCGCCCACCACCCCTAGTACAAAGCGGAGAGCAGCCGTGCTAGAAGGATAGGATTGCCGTGCAGGACGCTGGAAAGTACCATCAGCAGAACGATGACGAAAGACGGCAATTGGTACGAAGCACGGTTTTAAGCAGGATATGGTCCAAGTGCCCATGGGTCATCAGTGATGGCCTCTCCGTTCGCCGACAGGAGCCCTGAGCAGTTTCCAGACCGGCCTCCGACAGGATAACCTTTCCCGTACCTTGTTATACGCGCGCCACTTAGTGCCGCGAAGGCTCTTTAGTGACACTCTGTCGTTATATATGCTCTGTTTGCCTTACGTCCTTTGATTACCCCCACGGTTACGTACTACGCTCTTTTTTGTTCTTCTTTGTGGTGGAGTAGGTTGGGCAAGTTGAGAGGGTCTAGTAGGGTTGTTCGTTGGCATGGGTAGTAGGCAGTGTGTTCTGTGTTTTTCTATTTATAATTATATCTATTTTCTTTAGGTTACCGATGGGTGTGAGTGTTGCCCCCTAGCGCGCCGCGCTTCGTTCAGGCATGGTCCATCTTCGATGTCGTTGGTCACACGACGGATAGTATGACAGAGAGAGCCGTCGAATACAGGCGGAATTTCTTACCGTTTTCCATCCAGGTACCGAGCCTCTGTTTTCCTTCTTCTTTTGTTCTGATTTGTCTGGTGCCAGGCCGTTGTCGAGCTTTACGCTCTGTTTTCTCTAACAGGCCAGATGTTGTGTTTTTGCGGCGAAATGCCTTTCTTTCTGTAATTTTTATCCCGTATTTCCCCACTTTTTCTTCAGTTGGGCCTTGAAACTATTGTTGTTGAGCGCGCACTCTAGGCGGCGTGTACCCCACCTTCTTGTGCATATTAATCGACCATCAGATCTCTTGCGCTTTCTCCCTTCTTCCCTATGTTTTGTTCATTGTGTCCGGAGCAGTAAGCAACCATAGCCCCTCTTGCGTTTTTGCAATTTTGGTGAACGCGACCGCGACCCAACTGCTCATTTCGCACAAACTTCGTCTCTTTTGGCCTCAGAGCGTCGGTTAAGTTAGTAGATTCTGCACTTTTCGCTAAGTATTCTATCCTTGGTGTATAGCGAACTTGTTCCATCTTTGCAGTTGCTATTGCCTACCGCATTGCAGCCTGTGTCTCCAGCCAAGTCAGTATTTTTGTTTTTCTTGCAACTTCGCGAGCCATGAGCTTATCACCATCCTTATGCTCATTGCAGTAACCTTCTGCATGCGCGTTTTCCTTTGTGCCATCCTGTATCCCTACAGTTGTGCCTGTAAGTGCTCCGCGTAGTTGTAATTTTTTTGTTTGATTCTTGGCTACCTGCAAGACTATCACTCACTCGGCTTTGACTTAAACTCGGTTTATTTTACGCGCGTTCAGTACATTGTATGTGCGTCAGTATGATTCGCGCATTTTCGGATATCCCTTGTACGGCGCGTCAATCCTGGTATTTGTTATGTACATCCTGTAAACGCGCCTTTGGTAGTATACTACTTTTTGTTGGCGCGGTGTAGATTTTCTCCTCATCGCCTATTCCATCTACAGGCTTCCTTTCGCGCGTGAGTACCTTTAGAGTATCGCGCCTTTGTTCCCGTTGTGCGCTCCATCTGCACTTTGATCTCATGCCAAGTTTACTTGATTAGATCTTTGGCTAGTGAAGTACTCTATACTATCTATATTGGCATCGTCGTGTTTTTGAGTTGTATCGTCGTTCGACGAAATATTGCGCTTAGCGCGCCAACCGTGCTTCACAAATATGTTTTTCCCGCAGTAGCTTGGCTCAATCGTTGCGCTTAGGACTAGTGTGTCTTGTTTATTCACAGTTGTTGCCATCTTGTTCGTATGTTTAACTTGCCTGGCCAGCTAGTATAACTGCGACCAGTACTGTATTAGCAAGCGTGTCCCTTGAGTGCATTTCTTTTCTGGATTTAGACTTACCTGACGTGCGACCCGTAGACACGTTTATACTACCTTGTCCGTGGACGCTTATGTCAGGGACCTGTAGCCATTAACATTGGCTGTGGTATACGCGCGGCTTTCGCCGTTGCTTTGTCGGATTTACCCTTTTTACTCGGTTCGCTTATACTCGGACTTACTTCTCGTCTGCATCACTGTTTTATTGTGTCATCGTTCCATCTCCTAGACACTCTCGGTATGCAGCGTAACCCGATTTTGACGAATGTTGGAATAGTTCTGTAGGTAGCACCTGTTCCCGCACTCGCTGTAGTGCCTTCGTCGGCAGTTTGGCTCATATTCTAACATCTGATCACAGTTATACTCAGTTTGCGCATAGTGAACCCGCTTCTTCATCGACATGCGGTACATACTTAGCGTAACGCGTTAAATAGGTGGGCTGATGGAACGTCCAGAGGGAAGTCTTGCTGCGGAGCTTGGACGCGCCGTTAATCAGCCTAGAATACCTCGTGACGATGATCTATTCTGAGGATGATGGGACCAACCCGGCGAGCCGGGAATAGGAATTTCGACGCGCGAGTCTGAAGACGACTTCTGGCAGGAGTTGATGGAGATTCGTGGACGAGTACATATGGCGAATTCACAAGACGCGCAGACGGACGCGCAACCGGGTGATACTGCGGACTCGAACGGTACTAGTAGGCAACACTAATTTTAAATTTTGTTTTGAATTTTCCTTTTTTACAGTTTATACTCCTAAATTTACTAACGTTTTGCATCTGCGCGTCAGTCAATTTTCACACTGTAACATCCTTGTGACTGTCGCGCCTCTAAAATTATATTTTTATACTTTGCCTACTTATCGTGTAAGATCTGCCGCTCTAGTTAACCCAGTAACTAACACCATCTGGCGCACTTGTGGAGCGCGTTAGCATCTATCGCGCCGTACGAAGCTCCGCATAACATCTTAGTCAATCGTCAGCTCCTTACTAGCCATACTTCCTATTATAGTAGCGCGTTAATATCATTTTAATTTTCCGCTAATTATTCTAACTTGTTTATCATTGCTACTCCGTCGAGCAGCCTAGCGGTATAGCCTACTTTAGGAAGTCGTAGCCGTCAGAGGACGCGCCGTCTCAATTGCCTAAGTCCCGACCATAGAGCCATTGCGAGCAGTCCACCAGGCTCCTGTAACATCTGCTCTATAGGCTGGGCCGTCTTTCCTTGAACAGACCCACAGTGCTGCACCTCCGGTTCCTTGAGTTGCGGGGTCGACCCCCTCGTCGAGGCATTTTGTCCTCGGCGGGAGGCTGAACCTTCGTCCAATTCGGTCCGGATGGGTGCTAGACGCACAAATTTGGGGGTGTTTCGGGAAAGACGTAGTACTTTTTGTCTGGAAGCCAACACCCTCTCAGTACATTGTTTCATTTTGTGCCTTTTTATCGTAAATCAATTCAAAATTAAGAGATGGTGGAGGTTTCCTTTGTTTCAGGGTGTGCGTTCCAGGACGCGCGACATGTAGGTTCGCAGGTGGTAAGTTTTGTTTCGGGCATTACGCTCCTTCGAGGATGAACGTATGAGTGTATTTAGAGTGGTTAGATGTTGATGGTGCGAGGGACGTAGTGCGAGGTGGATGCGCACCAAGACCAGCGCTGGTCGAGATGGAGGGCGAGATGGGATGCTGGCGACGTTATGGGTCGGAACGTCTATCCTGAAACACTGTAAATAGTCCAGTATCCATCGAAGTGTTTTTTAGCTATTGTTCATACTTATTTGGTAAGCGCCTTGAGCGCCTCGGTTTATTCTAGTAGTCACCCGCGCGTCAAAGCGCCTGTAGTTTTGTGTTTATTTTTGTGTTTTACCACGGGGCGGGTTATTGCCTGTTCCCTCGCTACCGATGCCGCATGTTTCTTTTTTTTCTATCATCGCCCAAATTTTTTAGGTTAACGCAGTTGCCCCAGGTCACGGTGCTATCACGTAACCACCTATTCGCAACGCCCTATGCCTTTCGTTGTGGGGTGGAGTGTCGCGGCTCGCGATCGACCGCTCCTCACAGCATGTGGCCGGGAGCACCGTGTTGCCGCGCGTCTCGGTCGTGAGCACGGTCGCCGCGGTTTACGGCGGCTACCTTGTTCGCTCCGAGCCCACACCATGTAGGCACGCCCCCAGCCACCGCTATAAATAGCGCGTACGCGCGCCAGTGCGGCCTCTCTCGCCTTGTCATCTTACTATTATCGTCGTGCCGCCTTTGTTGTTGATTGGTTGGGTTTCCACGATGTCGCCGTCGTGTCTATGCCTCGCGTGATCGGATGGACTGTTGATGGATTGTTTGGATGTACGCGCGAGGATAGAATTCCAGAATGCTGAACGTCACGAAGCGCCTTGGTCGCGCAGGATTCGTTGGGAGCTTTGTTCGATGCTGTCGGTTAACATCACGGGGTCGGTGTTGCCGTGCCGTAGCTGCTGCCTTGGCGGCGCGCGGCCGGCCTGTGGGTAGCTCCCTTGGATGCCGGGAGAGTGTGTGAGTGTGCTAGTGTGTGAGTGTGAGTAAGATAGGGTCCCCATCGGTAGCCCGGGGTAGAGCTTAACTCTCCCCGTGGTAAGTATATTGTATTTGTTTATATCGTGTATTTTTGTGTATATTTGTTTAGTAAATTTGTATATTTTCTATTGTTTCGAGTGTAGTGTAGGCGTAACGCGCCATTGTGAGCTGGCGCGCACCCGCAGTGGCGGAAGTCCTTCGGGGACAGGAGCTGGACGCATGGCAGTCGAGCACTAGGTGAGGGGGCGCAGAGCCCACCGAGCCGCAACAGTTGCGCTATTTCATACAATTTGAAGTCAAGCGAGTTCGGTCAGGTGACCAGGCGTTGCCTTATCCAATTCTGCCTGAATGGGCTCTTGCGCGGTCACGTGCCCACTCCGTGCATTATGGGCCTCGGCGCTTGCGTTTGATTGGATCACGATCTGTACGGGAACACTTACCCAAACGGGAGATTGATACATACCGCCCTGTAATGTCCCTTGTGTGTTTAACGTGTGCGCGCATGATAAGCAGGTAGTGCAAACGTTCTTCCTTTGCATTTACTAGTTACTTCGCATGAAGAGTATTGTGCTTTTTGTTGTTGCAGTTTTATTGATAACCAGTGCGTCACCTCTGCTTCGCATAGGCTCGCACTGGTCCTACTATCTGTATGCGGTACTCATTCTCGTAATAGTGACACTGAAACTTACCGCGCTATGCACACTATCACTATTGACTTGTAAACAACTACTCATTCCTAAGACTTTTTCATGTGTGATCGGTAATTTCGCTTGGATGAAACTTTTCCCAAAAGAACAAATGCAGATTTGAATCGGTTTTTGGACTTTTCATGGCTTGGTTTTCGCCATAAGATACAATAATCACCATGGGCTACACCTCTGCGCAAAAATCCTCTCAAATGATCGAGTAAAATCTTGGCAAATTGAACATTTACGCAACCAATCCTTTTTGGCTCCGTTTTCGCAAAGTAATAAACTTTAGTCCAATTTTTTAGGCTAAAGTCCATGGCCTGCAGATTAACTTGTCAAACATATCAGTGACTTTGCAGAATGTTGTGCTAAAGGCTCAATTATACTAACCAAAAGCCAAGTGGATCCGATTGACGCACATTTTTGAGGGATCCACACAACGGATCCGCTTGTGCTTTTGTATAGTGGACTCTCATGTTGGTAGCATGCGCTGTGCAAAATTTGGGCTCAGAACGTTGACTGGAACTCGCGCTATGAATTTCGTGACAGACAGACATTCAGACACACACACACACACAAAAAAACGTAAACACCCTTAGCGCGTTATTATAGTAGGATTCTCATCCTTAGTTCTCTTATAATAGTTTGAGAGGTGCTCCAAGTGGGCCCACGTAGGACACCTCCTTCCCCAGCCGTCCTGCCGCGCACGCCGCGCTCTTATTCCCTTGGACAGTCACCTGTGCTGATGGCACGGCGGGAGAAGCGGGGGGGGGGGGAACACATGATTCGATACCATAATCAGTCAGAAGTGGGTAAATGCCGGGGCGTAACACTTCGCAAATTTTGGTTTTTTCAGCTGGATAATTCATTTTTTTCATTACAGCATAATGGTAAATCACTTGCAAGGGAAACGACTCATGACCTGTTCCCCTACAAGTGATTTAACACTACGCTGTAGTGGAAAAAATGAGTTACTCAAATGAGGAAACCGAGGACTATCTACTTGACGTGTTTATCATCGATATCTGCTGTTTGAGAAACGTGATATTAAATCCTAACAGCCATTTTCAGACCTTCGCTTACCACGGATGGTTGCCATATTTAAGGTATATCTTGCTAGATATGCTGCATGAGCTATCAATAAGTGCATCCTTTCATACACTGGCCGGTACAGTGAATAAAAAGCAACTTTTTGACTCACTTGATTTGCCACTCTGTGAAGGAATCCAGGCTACCGCGGTTCTATGTATAGGCCAACTCTGGCCGAAAAAAAAAAACAGATTCGAAGAAGCCCATATGCATTACCACATTCTTGAATCTAAGATTTTTTGCGCAGTTGCAACATCAGGCTCAAATATTACACCTAAGTGCTTATGCATAAATGAAATGTACGCATTTTTTGCTCTCGAATGTATTGAGAGGCTAAGCATTTCAAAAACTGCTAGTTCACAGAATTCTTAAGTACTTGTTTGACTGGAATGAAGATTCTACTCTGGCAGTCGTCGGCTGTAGGGGCTCATCAAAAACTGACTGAATTTTTGCACTACGCTCGCTTTCGGAAAACCAAGCTTTTGCAACGGCGCTTGTTGAGTTCCCGTGTCAAAAAAGCAGCAACCCATCCGCGAGTTGAAGGGAAAAACATCTTAAGCGGCATCGAGAAATCGCCTCTCAGCTAAATTTTTGCGAGCGATGTGCGGTGAGCAAAGTGGACTTCCGAGGACCGCCTACCCTCGGTGATTGCCTGACGAGGACGGAAAGATCACGCAGTCGAAGGAGCCAGTCACCACAAACTTCATACATTGGTTTGAGATTGTGATGCTGATTCCTTCCTTTTCCGATGTGTGAGGCCTCGGGCAGAGTTCATGCGTTTGGTCGTCGCAATTCAATCGCTACAAGACAAGTGTGACAAGACGATAAACAAAAACAAAAAAAATTACCTAATTAGTTTCGTTCTACTCACTATACGGAAATTAGGCAAAGTATACGAGTTCATTGCATGCATGCAGTTGATTGCATTTTTTAACAAGGCAACTGTTGCGAATACATTGCATGCCGATCTTCATGTATTTCGGTTGTGATAGTTAGTTACGATTAGTTGTGTTAGAAAACTATCACAACCGCAGAAGAAGAACGGCATGCAATGATGTTGTTGCAGTTGTCTCGTCGCGATCAATCGCGAGATCAAATCGCGTGAACTCTGCCCAGGTCTGAAGCCCTTCTATGAAAGAAGTTTGGACGTTCAGCTGAGGCGGAAACAGTAAACTAATGAGCGCAATAAAATCGATTGTTGCTCACTTTCTAGACTTAACGTGGAGCAATGGGAAGTACTGATATATTAGACTGAAAGAGTTCATTGTATAGTCTTGACACTTGCCAATGCTTCACATAAGATCTAGAAAGGCTCTAACGATTGATGTTGATTCCAGCCATTAGCTCAATTTTCGATCCTAGAAAATGCCCACAACTTTTTTCCGGAAGAGTTTCGCAGATTGGAGAAGCTAATTTAAAGTTAGCTTTACAAACTCTCATTAATCGTGACGACGGAGTCGAGTCTTTGTGCTCGTAGGAGCATAAAATATTCTTACAGAAAGGCATCACCTAAACACTCAGCCTCAGTCACTTTCAGTGTGTAATTATTATCATACGTAAGCAGAAAAGTCATTCTAGTGCATAGAGATGAAAGCACGAAAATGCGATCGCCGGAAGTGCGTATTTGTCGTGCGGGGTCGTGACATCGTCACGATTCTTCAAATGCCCTTTATGCAGTTTGTGATGGTCGGCCACTTCGACATCGCGACCTTTCCTTGTAAGCGCTACTCAGCTCTATTCATAAATGCCATTAACATCGCTCGAATAATATTAGGTTGTCTCATAATTAATGCACGTTTTATGAATTTCAACTTCTAATCAAGATAACTTTTTTCCCAAGCCATCGTTTTGAATGCAATAAAAATTGCTGCAAACAACAAACCTTTGACTACGGAACGCATGCTTTTGTTGGATCGTAGCCACTTTAAGAAAGATTTTATAGCCTAAGAAATTCCCGAACATTTTTTTAGAAACCTATAATTTACGAGAGCTTAACTTTCGCTCAAATGTACTGGGATCGCGCGGACTTTGCTTATTAAATAGCCGATGGTTGGTTGTGCAAAGAAGTGAAGTTTGAATTTTACGGCAAATTTCTGTGAGAAAATTTTGCAAAAAAACTGGAAGTACCCATTTTTTCAGTATTTTGAAAGATCCAAAAAACTGCATTTTTGGGAATTTTTGAATTTTTTCTCTTCGAAAACACAATGAAACGCTGCGTTTCTTCTAGCATTAGTTGTACTAGGTCTAGTCTACGCGTACGTAGCGAAATTTATGCAGTCGCTTTTTGCCTGAGATTTTTATGCAGATTAGATGGGCCTCAGCGATCAGTCAAGTTTGGGACAAGATTTCTCAGCTCTGAGTTTCTAAAAAATCTCATACTGAGAAGCGTTTTGTAGCATAGAGCTTCGCGATCATTACGCATATTTTTTGAAGAGAATTTGTCTGCTTTTCATGTATTTAGAGCAAGAAGAGTGAAGGGAAAGAATTTCAAAATTTAATCACTTGTCTTTGAAGGCATGGAACTTCGGCTTCAACAAAGATTTGCGAAAACGAAAGCACAACTTAGAAACTAGAGGAATCGGACTTTCTGATACTGTAAAGGGTTTTGAGGAAAAATGTTTTTTCTTTGAAAACCAGCTCCTTTAGAAAGAGGTTAGAAAAACGTGCATTAATTATGAGACAACCTAATATTTGCGTCATCAAAAAATTGATGCCGACAAAAAAGTCGCAACCACGGGAACCGCTTTAGAACCACAAAAGTCGAACTTTAACTACTCAATCTTCTGGTGATGTGTTCAGGGAGTACAACGCAAATTTGTGTGCATAACTTCAAAAAACTCCCAACTCTGGGAATCAGGGCCTTATTTTGAGCGTCTTCGTTTGAGAAATAAGTGATGCACCTTCCATAAACATGGCTTACTCTAATCACTCGTTCAAAAACCAGATCGCTTAAAACTTCAAAACTGTAATATTCTTAATCTTTCTATAAATCTTGATTTGAAGAGGAGAAAAAAACAAGGGAACTTTCGTCAGATCCACTGCGCACATAATGTTTGCATGACAAGTACTTTGAATCCGATGCTGCAAAGAGTCTTTGCTAATAAGCTGAGAACTTTGCAAGAATACGTCATGATGCTTGCTTACCGGCGCGTCTAATCAATGGCTGATGGCAAAGTTGTGGCTCATCTGCCCCAACGTGCCATAAGGCTAACCTTTACTTAGCTCCTTTCTTCATACTCATTGAAGTCATAGCAAAACTCAAGACTTTGAAAGTTGAATAGTTGCTTGAAAACTTCATAAACTAGCGACTGTTAATGTGCTTTAACTTTCATGAATTTGAGAGCAATAAAATGCAGTACGATTTTCTTGAAAAAGCCTTAGCTTTTATGTGTGACCAATGTTTTATAATTCAGTGTGTAAATGTATGAAAAATTTGACCACGTGGAAAAATAATTGGAAGAAGAAGTGTCCCTTGCACCTGTTGCCAGCCTTTCAGTAAAGGCTTTTTTGAATTTTTCTAATTTTTGAAATCAGGATCGATGATATTTCAAACCATTTTATCCACAAAATGATGAACTATGTAATTCACTAGATGGATTTATACCTATAACCAGTAGTGTATTTGTATGATCTGCTAATTGATTTCAACGCTGTAATTTTTGTGATAATTGAAATGAGTGAATGCGCCTTTTAACGAAATTGCGTTATTATGGGGAATGTCAAGTGTCGATTTATATGCTGCTGTTTCTCTTCATAGTTTTCTTAAACGGAGTGACTCTATAATTGTGGCGCCTTACGTAGAGGTTTTTTGAATTTTGGTTTACTTTGGCCGTCCCTGAAGCGAGACGCGTGTGTTGGTAACTTTTCTGAAAAAACCTGGTTGCTATGTCCGCACCCTCTGAAAAACAACCCGCCTTCATCAGCGACCAACCTATACCATTCAATATATTGACTAACTGAGCGCTTTTGAGCTTCTCATTGTTGAATGGGAAATTATGAGCCTTTGAACAATTGTGGACATGTTTAGGTTTCGGCTAATTTGACAACCTATCTTGCTTTATTGCTACTTTGCTTGCACATAGCGGAAAGCGGGGGTGAGTTTGTACATTTTGATTTGAACAAAGTATTCTGAGCGAATTCCTATGTTGTCTTAATTGGTCAAACAAGTTCGGCCAAAATGACATTAAGTTTCAGCCATACATTACCAGTGTACCCGTGTTACACAAAATATCGATATTGAGCAATGGATAACTCTACGAATATCTCAAGCGACTCTTCGTTTCACTCAACGCTGCAGCTTCTAACATTTGAACTACAATATGAAGCACCAGTCTCTAACTTTGAGATTTTGCTTCATGGTGATACCTCTCTTTCATACGCTTTCGGATCTAGTCGGATTTAAATACGATGTCACTGCTGCTTTCCAACTCGATCCCACTTATCGTAAACTGGATGCATACTAAGATGATTGCCGGGGCAGGCGGTCCGCCAACTCGCGCTTTTCTGCAGCGGTCAGCAAAATTTTGGGGCGTGGCCAAACCTTCAGCGAGCGGTACTTCCGTCTTCTGCCAGCGGGCAGCAACGCAAAATTTTTTTTCTACAAGCGCTCGTCAAATAATCTCTTTCAGCGAGCGTGGTTCAAACTTCCAGCAGGCGCTCGGACTCTTTTTGCGCAGTTTCGGCCGTAAGCCGAGTAACACTCTACATAGCAGAGGTGCATCGATGGTCCAATAACCCGAGTGTGAAGTATTTCTTTCAGCGAAAAATACCTACAAGCTGTGCGGTCCTTTACAAAGGAACGTGCGGTCCTCAATAATTTTGCATTTTCACGCGTAAAGTTTCTCTCGAGAAAATACAAGATTATTGAGGGTCGCAATGCCACTGCGCTGCAACCAATCTATGAAAAAGCGCAATTGTTCTTCGAAGATTTGTCCAAAATTCCGCCAAAATTCTTCCAAATATCTGCAAGCGACCGCAAGAAATCAGCGAACTATATTTCCGAAGCCCGCCCGCCCATAAATCGCATGGCCGCCTGCCATCGGCGATTATCTGAGTATGTGCGCTTCAGGCCTTGTCTCCAGCTGTCCACAAAGCCATCTGTGACTAGGTTTTCTGATTTGTGGTCGTCAAACTGAACGCTAAGGTGCAAAATGCGTCAACTCCAGATATCTTCATAAGGCACCGGAGTCGCCGCTAGAAGCAGGCAAGCGCCGGGAACCGCTTTTTTCGCAAAGGCGCGAAATTTTTACATCATCCGCTCAATGCACACGGTTAGGTCTGCTTATCCTCCGCGCCCTTTCCCGTAAACTCATTAGCCGTTCCCTTTCGACGTATCAACTCAACGTTTCACTCAAGCGCCTCAGCTCAGAGTTTGCAAATTGATAAAAACGATAATTGCGATTGGGAAAGAACATTTAACGAATTTGCGTACAAGTTATATCTATTTACAGAAACAGAAAAAATTTGCGAGGGGAAAGTAGTCACTGTGGAAAATTACAAAGAATTTGTTGACTGCGTTGTTGTAAAAGGGAATCTTACTATCAGGAATTTTACTGCAGGTAAGTTACTCGTGGAAAACCAGTCACTCGCTGTTGGTACAATGCTCGGTAGCAGGGCTCCCAAATTTTTCGGACTCCTTCAAGAAAATTAAGCGAATCTACGGAGATCTCATTCTTCAGAATAATATAAATTTTGCTTCTTTCGAATTCTTTTCATCTCTTGAAGAAATCGATGCCAGTGAATTTAACTCAAGTGAGTTCAGTTTCGTAACCTGTTCATCCATTTCTCAACGTTTCCATTTCCCTAGGTACTTTTATTCAGGCAAACCTTTGATAATCGAGAACAACAGAAACCTCAAGAAAATAGGTTTCCGAGTGTCAAGCATAAAAGGGGAATCATATATGCAAATTATTGTGCATAATGATGTAAAGCCCTCTGACTTGGAAAGTTTCGTCGTAAATTATACTGACTATGATGTGCTATACACCAAAGGCAAGCTCTTTGAATTTTTTGAAAGTTTCAGACTTCTAATTAATGGAGTGGAAACAAGTTTTGCCAGCCAAAAATCTTCACAACCAGCGTCGAAAAGCAGTTTTGACTGGACGCCAAAGTTTACTACTACTTTAGAGACTCGTAGTAGTACTTCTTCACCACAAATAAGAGTTTCAATGTTTCTCTCTCGTTTCCTGCAGAGCATGACGTGGTAGTTTCATTGCAGTATCAAGAAGGGCTTAGGTGCAGTGGAGATCACCCTGAGGGATTGCTGAGCATGAGACACAGTTTCAATAGTTTCAATAGTCTTAGTCGCTTCGTTTTTGTCTGATCTAAATGACGCAATGAGTTACCTAAAATCGTTCTTGTCTCCGAAATGCGCCTTAGGGTTGGTCCAGATTGCGCGAATTATGCGGTATATGTGCACTCATTGTACGTCCCACATTTCTTGCACGTGTGCGCAGCCGCACAGTCTGGCTTAACCCTTAGTTTGAGCTATATCTATTGTTGCTGAACAGTAAAAAACTGCTTTGGCTAGACTCATTAAACCCACCAAAACGAAAGGATACCGCTGAGCTATGTATGAAAAAAACCTTCTGAGTCTTTGCCAGACTCACTTCGCTTCGATAATTGCTGCCCTACAAATCGAAGAGTGGAAAAGTTATGCGCTACCGTGCCTTTGAAGACTTTGTCAAAGGACGAATTTCAACTGTGTACAGCAAATCAACACTTAAGCTCATTATAATTTCATTAGTTCACAGTGGAATCGTGAACAATAAGTTAAGTTTATAATAAAAAGAACTCTGCATTCAGATTGTCAAGGAGCTGTCATCAAGGAAAACACTAACACTAGCGGCTTGGAAGACTGCTCAATCGTTAACGGGGATTTAGTTTTTGAAGGACTCTCTAAAGGTAGATTTTTTGAAGTAGGAAACAAAAAGAAGATATTCACAATGTATTTGCTGTAGTATATATTAGTGACATTTGGCAGCATATGCCACTACGTCTCTTACCCACTGCCCCATTAGCATTAGGCAAAGCATTAGGTTGTCAAGAAAATAATGTCGGTTTTTATTTGCTTGCTTTGACAAAGCAACCAGACTCAACCCTACAAAGGATAAGGGGAACTGTTCAATAGAGCAAAGCAAGCTCTACAAGATGGCATTCAAGATTTTGCGCCAAGCTCGATCCACGGATAGTTCGAATTCAAAATCTGAAGATTTCCAAATGCCCAAAAAATCGAAAAAAATCAGATCTTTGTCCAAATAATTTCTATGGACCTCCCACTCGCTTTCAATACTTTCGATATCTGATATCCATATGTGCAATTGCCGTATCTTTTCCTTGACTAGAAACCAAGAAAACAAAAATCTCCTTGATTTTCTCAAAGCAATGCTGAGCCGCTTTTGCATATGTAGTTCTATAGTACAAGCCTAGTTAAGTATAATTGTAGATTTTCAGCCCATTCCGAGCGGTAGTTTTCGAGAAATATCGAATTCGGATTTTTTCTTCTTAGTTTTAGTGCTAAAATCGGCATTTCTCGAAAAGTACTGCTCGAAATAGGCTGAAAACCTACAGTTATGCTTACCTAGGCTTGTAGTGTAGAACTACATATGCAATAACGGCTCAGCATTGCTTTGAGAAAATCAGGGAACTTTTCGTTTTCTCAGTTTCTAGTCAAGGAAAAAATACAGCAATGCACATATGGATATCAGATATCGAAAGTATTGAAGTGAGCGAATGGGAGGTCCATAGAAATTATTTGGACGAAGATCTGATTTTTTTCGATTTTTTGGGCATTTGGAAATCTTCAGATTTTGAATTCGAACTATCCGTGGATCGAGCTTGGCGCAAAATCATGAATGCCATCTTGTAGAGCTTGCTTTGCTCTATTGAACAGTTCCCCTTATCCTTTGTAGGGTTGAGTCTGGTTGCTTTGTCAAAGCAAGCAAATAAAAACCGACATTATTTTCTTGACAACCTAATAATTGACAGTTTGAGCGCGCGAGATCACACTTTGAGACATACTAATTTGAAAAGATACATCTACCCCAACCTCAACCAGGCCAGGATTGGCACGGCAGTCCTTATCGCGAGGGTACTTTGTTGCTTTCTAGTAGCTAGTCTGCTCTATCCTCAATCTCTTCGCTCTCTGCGGCGCGCTATGCAGTGCAAACTCCTAGCTCTGCGAGCGCACAAATTCAGCCAACGCGGCCTGATCCTGATTGGGGCAGACTGTACGATCCAAGAAGTGCAGAACAGCATGCTTTGAGAGCGTGTTTTCAAAATGTATCGATTATCCGCGGCGATGTCATGGGATACAAAACGGTATCTTAATTCTGGTAGGGCGTGGCTGTAACGGTTAAACCAGACGCGGCATGCGCAGCGCGCGCCGCGTAAGGCCTAGGGCATAATCGGACGACGGATCACGAACCCTTTTTAGCTAGGGCATAGTTCTGCAGCGATAATCGCCGCGATTTCGGCCAAACTCAGCGATGTCGCGTCGCGCGTGCTGCACGGGCGACTGGGCGATATCGCTGAGGTGCGAAGGAGATCTTGAGAGTTTGTTATAGATATGCATTGGTGTTTTAGCTTGTTTACGCTTGGGGGAGAACTAAATCTCATCTGAATCAGATAAATAGAAAAACTGCGGATTCTAACGCCTTTTTCAGTAATTACGAATTGTCGTGTGACACGTCCTCTGTTTTCTTTGTTTTCTCTAATGTAATCTAATTGGTTCGTTTCAGATGTATTTTGAAGTTTTGCTACCCGCATAGATGCAGAAAAATCTTTGTTCGATATTAGCGCATTGCACGGAACGGTTCTATTTGTGATTACAATGTTTAACCAGTGCTATGCTTTATTTAAAGGCATTTAGAAATTGTCAAAACACTGTAAAACCAGTCAATATTCTTACTTTTAGTTCTTTGTAATATCTTGTTTCAAAAACTGTAAAGGACGTCCTTATTGTAGCTGTCAGCTTTCAAAAACATTCGAAATCTTTGAAAACTAGTAAGCTCTTGAGGAATTGAGAGATGGGCAAATTGTGAGAATTTTTTTGCATTGATGTTTCATCACTGGCAGGAGCAAGGCAATACGCTGAAAATGAAGAAGTAGTATCCCACGGAAACAAAACCTACACATTCTATATGCACCTAGTTGCATTGTTTGCAAAGACCTGGGATCACGCGTACTATGCCCACGTTTGTGCGACGGACGATTTCGTCGTCGCGATCTCGTCGCCCAAACCACCGATTTCCCCGGCGATGAAATCGCGACGACGAAGTCGTGGACACTATGCCCGTTTCCTAAGCCGCTCAGTCTGGTTCAACTTTATTACTGCAGCGTACAAATCGTCCAAAATCGAGATTTTCCAGAGCTGGACATTTTTTGAGCAGAAAACTCTGATCTCCATACAGTTCTTGTTAAATCATTTGAGGATGATCTCATTTGGAGAGCTTTGACAATGTAGAGAATGCATTCTCAGGACGTTTATATGAGCAAGCTTGCTCACTGGTGATGCTAGTTTTGATCTTCTCAAAGCTAAGCGTTTTTTGACAAGAAAACCTTGATTTCTTCACAATTTTCGTGAATTTCGGTGATTCAATTTGGAGCGCATGCGCAAAAAGCATATTTTTCTCTAAAAAGAAGCAAGCTATAGTCTCAGTCAGAGAGAATCAGTTGGACCTGACAATGACAGACGTAAAGAGATCTGTGCAGTGGTTCTAGGAGCCCAAACTCATCACTTAAAGACATCCTTCTTTTACTCTTGACGTCTGCAACTAAAATTATTATGTGTGCAACTTCATAACCACTTCAAGCTGTTATGCGTAATCAATCAGCGCACCTACAAAAGAATTGGGAATGGGGCAAATAAAGGATCAGTCTTTCGTCCTTTAGAAACGTCGCTCCCTGCACTTCTACTCTAACGGTTTCCTCCTAAACTCCAGAATTTCGTAGTTACTCTGAAGAAAGATGAGCTACTTAGAAGTTCTTTTTTATAGAAGTCTGTAGGTCCAAATCTCTGCAGTTGCACATGCACGACAATTTTTTACTTCATAATTTCAATATAGTCGAGTAGATTTTCCAATTAATACAGTATGCTTGTACTGCCAAGAAAATGCGACAAAACTTGCGCGTAAACAAATAGCTATGCCTATAATGCCGGTCACTTGCGCGCACAGAATGCCGGCATTACTGGGGCAATTGTTTGTTCACGCGCACATTTCACGCATTTTCTCGGCAGTGCAAGCCACATACTGAGTGGAAAATCTATTCGACTGAATGTAGAGTTTCTTACAATGCATATCAAAAGCGAAGCGGTTTGTGGATTCAACAATAAGTACCCATTGAACTTGAACCCAAAGGAAGCTTTTCTATCTTATCATTAACACAAGCCGTGTATATCCTACTACTTTAATGTTGCTTCGCCGCAATTCAGCTTTGTAGCATCCTTGGGAGCACAAGCACTCATGGCATTGAATGAGGGTCGGACTTTTGATAGCATTCTGAATCGTTATTCGAATGCGATATGAAGCGAAGCCATTAGAAATTGTGGCAAGTAATGACTTAAAGAGTACACAGAGGTATTTTGACTATTTTGCAAAATAGGGGCTTCTGAGTTAATGATAGGCGTACAATAAAAAGTGAAGCTCTAGTGATTTGCTGGAACTTCGCTAATGTTGTTATCTGATATGGTGTTGCTCACAATCAAATACATTCGTGAAGGCAATCTTGTTTTTTGAATTTATGTTGATGAGGCATGATTTCAGTTTTTTGTTTTTCGTCTTCATCTTCCTCGCTTGTAGCACTTTCCCCACCTTTGGGACAAATTCTTTCCTATTCTTAACATGGGGGGAGGGGAGAGGAGCCAACATGAACGATAGCTTGTGCCAGCCATCTGCCTTGCGTACGTCGAATCCTTCTTAAATCTTATATTTACGCTATGATTACACCGAAAAATCTGGAAAAACGCTGGGCGCTTAGTGGGCCCTCATCTTTACGTTCGATACCTCTTCCAATCGAGTGAACAACATGCCGCTTCAAAAAGGGCGACTATATGTGCATATTGACAACCGTATGACTACAGCATGCTTATTTGCAATTATCGTTCATCCTGACACACATCTTTAACCACGACTTCTTCTCAAGCCCACCCCAGTGCGAACCCGCAGGTCATGCCCTTATGCCCTCTGACCTTACTCCTAACCCTGATCGTAAATTGTGCAATCACCCAGTCAGTTTGGTGGTAAGAAACTGTCTTGCGTGAAGATAATAAAATTGGTTCATTTCTTTTCAAACGAATCTTAAGTCGGTTAGAGCAAAATCTTCTACAGTCGAGGGTCCTTATGTAGGTAGGAAGGTGGAGCTGACCTATGCACCAATCTGTATAAGAGAGATATATAATTGAAAGAGGATGTCGCGACCTGGCGTGACTCGTGGGAATGAAAAATAAGTACCACTCATTGTTGACAACGGCGCTAAAATTTGAGCAATTAGGACTCTAGCTTCGAGGATAAGCTACATGTAGTATAGGGTTGCAGAGGTTGATGATACATCAATCATTAAAGGCACCGCCCACCTTAAGTTGAGGGTGTTGAGCTCCTGGTAGCATATAACAGTAGGGCCTCCTATCAAGCCAATGCCCAAGTCGCGGCGCAATATGTCGCTCCGGAAGCGAGAAAATCGCTTCGGGATAGCGAAGATGCGCGAGGACCCCTCTCCATGCCTGCCCCTCCCCATCCATGCCGCCCATTTGTGCGCCCATCCAATCACCGTTCTGAAAAGCCGGCCTGTGGGTTCTCCGGAATGGGGTTTGTCGGGGTTTTCGACTCCATATTTAGAATCAATAACAAGAGAATGCCCTGAAAGGACAAAAACCTGGAAGTCGAGAATCTGGGTGGACGGTGCCTTTGAAGTTAGTGTACCTAAGTGGTAGTTAGTATTATGACTTACTGTAACTACATATTGATGTTATTTTCAAATGAACTTAAGGCATGAAAAACAGCATCAAATTCGCACATATGAGACAAGTAGAGCAGATATTAGGTTGATGCAAAATTAATTGATCTTTTTCTGGACACCTTTTCTCAATCAAACTTCTTCGTTTGAAACAGATTCAACAATTATTGAGAAGCTCTTTTCATGCTGTATATAAAGCTGCTTAAAACTGACAGTTAGCCTAGTCCGTTAAGGATTTATAGGGCGAATGACCGCACTCAAAACCAGATTTTTGTAGCATTCACTTTTCTGGCCAGAATTCAAGCGTAAATTAAGGCGCGTTTTCAAAAATTTAGCCACTATATGTAATACAAGTTGTCTGCATTATGCATACTTAACCACATTTTTCGAAGTTATCTAAGCCAAGCTACCGGCGCCTTAATATGGGTAATGGTTGCGTTTCATTCTGTAGCCCACATCTTTCTTTTGTAAAATGCAATCGCTCAAACTTTGCTCATTTCTGTAAGCGTGAGGTTAAGGATCCTGTCGACGATTTTAGCAAAGACATTCAGCTATTCAGCAGGCAGAAAATCAGAAAATTCTGTCATTCGGGATTTTGAGGCCTACTGAAAAAATGCTGAAAAAGTTGATGTTTTTGAATTTTGATTTTTTCCTCTCTTTTCAATCTCTTTTCTCCAAGCTCTTTCCAAGTTTTTTGTACTACTGGCTTGCGGCTATAAGATAGGCTACTTATAAATTATACTAACAAACTGTAAAGGGAGTTATGTTTTGTCATAAACGAGACTCCAAAAAAAACTTGTTTTGTTCTTCAGTTCATATTTTTCTGCCCATGTGAGATATGAGTACAATTTAATGTGCGTTGTATTGTGAAAGGCTCGCTGCATCCGATGGTCTTTACCATAATGTAGATTGAGTAGAAAGAAGTTATAGCAAGTTGAAGTGATCAACCTAAATTCACACGAAGTTCAAAAATGTCAAGAAAAGTAGGGGATGATCTGAAAGTATTAGGTTGTTGCAGAAATAATGTCCGTTTTGCAAAATTTCACTTTGAAAAACTATAACTTCGTTCAGTTTTCATACTTTTGAATGCAATCTAGACCATCAGATGCAGTAAACCTTTCGTAATCTAAGGCGCACCTGCATATACTGATATCGCAAACGGGAAGAAAATCATGCGTCAAAAAACCAAAAGTTTTGCTTTTGAAAACTTCGTGTTTGAAAGATTACAAATTCCTTCAAGTTTTATTGTTATGGCCGCTGATCAGCTTATTGTGTAGACGCAACCCAGTAGTATACGCTTGTATAAAAAGAACTTTAGCGAAGAAGTTCTGCGAAATAAAAAAGATAGAAATCCAAAATTGTTCACTTTTTCAAGCCTATTTGTGATAGGCTCGGAAGTCCCAAACTATGAAAACTTGGAGTTCTTCATGCACTGAATAGCTAAGTTTTTCTGCATGAATTGTAGATAAGATGTCCTGACTTTAAGCCTCCAGAAATGAGCGAAGTTTCAGCGATTGCCCTAATCAGGAAAAATTTCGAACCCATAGAGTTCCAGGCAGCGAGTGTCTTTTTTGAAGCTCGATTTGTCAGTTCAGGTATATTCGAAAAACTTATTCAAACATGCAATAAATAAACAATATTCATTATATACAGTAGCTATGTTTTCAGAAGAATTCATTTATTTGCGCCTGAGTTGTGGCTCAGAAAGTTGGAGCAATGAATTTTCGATCTTGAGTGCGGCTGTGCCAAATGCTGGTGAAAATCTTACAGATGAGATAAAAGCGTAATTTCACAACAATTAGAAAGTACATGAAGAAAGCTTTCCAATGATGTGCAGAGTCTGTATCGAAAAAGAAAGCCTGAAGGAGAAAAGTCGTTTGGAATATACGCCTAGAAAAACGGACATTATTTTTGCAACAACCTAATAATTTGTTGATCGCCGCTCGCAATATGCACATCTGACGATTTGCCAACAACTGCTGTTTAATTCGAGCGCCCTTCTTGGTGTTCAAGTTGTAAATAAATACCTACCAATTGTAGGTTCTATAATAACGCCATAGGAGGACAGCCTATATGTAGAATCTCTCAAGCCACAAGTGTTTCTCTATCAACTTTGTGCAAATGTTTCCATTGTAGAATGGTGGAATCAAGAATTCAAATTCAAACATTTGGAGCAAATCAATGGAGCTCTCATTGTCAGAAATACTATGTGGCCGGATATTGGCAAAATTCTTCCCCAGCTCAAAATTATCAACGCTACTACCGAAGCAGGTAGAATAGGTTGGTTTCCAATGAAATGATTGATGCTGCCTCCACAACACAGCTTAAGTTTGTCTTAAGATATCAGTCAGGATGAGAGTGTGCAAAAGATAACATTTTCAAGATTTCAGTACGCTTTTGAAAGCGATCTGCATGAATTATATCGGGCTGTTGACTAAGTTTTGCAACTTTTTTCTCTAACTTTTTTCTTCAAGCATAGCATACTCACATTTTGCCATTATGTTAGTTATGATCTAAGCTACGAGTGCAGCTATCATTCTGTAGAATTCTACATTGTAGTGAGGGTTACGGTAGGTAGACGGTATAAAAAAAATTTAGATCATCATGGATTTGACTGAAACTTGGACAGGGGGTTTGTCTGACATGCTGATCATGAACACAATACTCAATTTGCGCAGTAGGCCTATTTTTGTAGAACTACGGTAGGTTTGCGGTATGAGATGCTTCCCTGAACACGAAAAGATGGGTTGAACGAAAAATGAATATGATTTTGTTTAGCAGGTTCAAGTAACTTTCTTACGCCAAGTTTCGGCAAGTTCTAATACTGTACGTCAATCTTTGACGGTTGCCCTTCAACAGCCTTAAAGCGACTCGTTCAATTTCGCGAGGGCCAGATCTCAACTTTTCTTAAAATCTCAATTCCTTTTTGTTGAGTGAAATGTGGCAACCTCTCGCAACAATCAATGTACAATCTCGGATCGTTTTACGTGATCTTGTTTGCAAATGGGTTTATTCTTGCTTATAACCCCATAAATCCTCGAAATCCACCAATTTTTGAAAAGCGCCTGAATCTTTTCTATGTTCTCATCAAAAAGGAAGCGGTTTGTGTCGCTTTGTAGCCCGCACTCCATTCTCCATAATGTAAAAGAAGAGCGCGCCAACATCAAAAAACGAAAAGTTACGGACAAAGTTGCAAGACATAGTTAATAGCGTAATCGGCAAGAATGATGTTTTTGTTCGTAAGTGAAGAGTCGTCAATTTCAATGAGCTCATTCCTGTAAAATTGGAACATTTGCTTTTGCACAAAAACATGAGCATAATAGGAGGGCAAACGAGGACGAAGATAGAAATCAATAGCGCTCAGAATATCTTAAAGAAACCGTTTGATTTGACACAAACATGCTCTGCCGTAAGCACCGATAGACATTACATTTGCAAGTGAATTCTTTAAGAAAACGGAGAGGCAAGAGTACCGATGATGTTCACCTAATTAAGTGTGCTCTCATATCTTGTAAAATGTTCGGCAAAGATAATTTTGTTAGCTTCTACTTTTATCGACTAAGTACAAAGATCCTTCATAAAAAAGCACCATTTTCGTGTTAAGGTGGACCGCTGCAAGTTGTTCGAAACCGTGAGATGAAGGATCTCAACCTTTGTAATTTAAAGAAGGTATATAGCGCATTCAATAACACGATCAGCATATATAACTCTGTGCAACCGGATGATTTCTATGTACTACAGTGGGATCTAAAGGATAACAACGTCACTCTCACTTTTTCTCAGTGTAAGTTCCATTCTGTCATCAAGAAGGATGTTGCACATTTGATCCGTATAATCAACTTCATAGAGCGCTCTTCTTGCCTATGCTGACTACCAAATGATAATGAGCGTCCAGGAAATATATAGTGCGTACTAGATTTTTTGTCGCTATACTCAGAAAGTAGTTTGAAGCTGAAGAAAAAGTTGCACCACAAAGATTTTGAAGCATCTGCATTATTTTAATCGCAATAGAGTGCGTGGAAATGAGATGAAGATCTTATTCCAGTTATATGCCTGCCGCGCACTGCATAACAAAATCAAAAGAATTCTAACGATTTGCGTAAATTAGCGCGTAACAGATAAGCGACTGATTTGGGGCCCACAGCCTGGCAGGAAGAGGAGCGCCCCGCACGGTGGAGCAGCTTTTGTTACCATACGTGCAAGTCTTACGTTCAGAAAAGATTTTGAAGTAGGAAAACATTGAAAGCTTTGCATATCTTTTCAACGGGTTTGGCGGCTTGAGGGCAGGGTTTTGAGGCCTAATCAAGACTAATGAATGATCAGAAAGCATGCTCGCGAAGGAAACGCAGATTGCGTGGCAAGCGCGAGCGGTCTCCTTCCGGCCGCCAATCTCGTTGAATCACAGGGCGCCTACTATGAAGTCAAAATTGAGCAACAAAATTAAGTGTCTAACAGCCATCTTTGTCCTTTAATTAAGGTCTTTATTTGTCATGTGGTATGATAAGCCATTTACGGGTTTTGCTATGAGTTGCAACATAATGACCAGAATTTAACACTACCTTGTTTTAGATGACATATGTGACGAATTTATATATACTGAAGAAGACGAATGGGAAGATTACGAAGAAAAACAAGGACTCACAGTGTGCCGCAAGCTAAGTGGTGGCCTCACAATTGAAGGATTTCATCACATGCGTAAGTTTGTGTTGCATGCAACTTGCAACTTGCAACTTGACTTTGAACCAACCAGCAGCTTTGTAACTCGAATGCTGTCAAATTGTGTAAAGAATGAAGGCTACTTTGCAAAGACAGGGCGGAAAACTATTAGAACGTCTCATAATTTTTTACCGTTTTTACCCTAAACACCAGCATTTCTCGAGAACTAGAGCACTTTCAAAGCGTACAAATACATGATCGTACTTCTGTATGTATGAGCTATACCACGTGCGTGGGAGGAGTTCAGGACGTCTTACGAGCGGAGTTTGCCATTTTACACGACTCATTTTTTTCTTTCTTTCTAGCCATGGAAAAAAGACAGAAAATAGGGAATTTTTAAGATTTTGTGGGGCAGGGATAAGATTTTTGTCAAAGGATTACCAAGGCTGCGAACAGAGTTCACGCGATTTGATCGTCGCGATTTAATCGCCGCGATTTTCATTCATTTTTATTTTACATTCAAAAATTTCGAGATGGAAAAGTATCACAACCGAAATGCAAGATGGTCGGCATGCAATGAACTCGTAACGGTTGTCTTGTAGCGATTGATTCGCGACTTTCAAATCGCATGAACTCTGTCCGAGGCCTAAAGCCACATCAGTTGAAAAAAAGATACAAAAAGACGACGGCTGTAGTAGGAACGGTAAAAAATTATGAGACACCCTTTTATGACACGAACCCCTGGATCAATTTTTGCTTCGATTGAGGTTGAAGGTTGGTTCGGTCCTCCGTTCTTCCTTCTTTCTGACGGTACGGTACCTCATCGGTTCACCACTTTACAAGTTACGCATCAATATCATCAAAAATTCAACAGCAACCAGGAGACGTTGCATGCGGTGTTGTGTCCGGTCTCCTGCTTCCATAAGTACTTTCGTAATGCCACAAGCTCATGCTAAGGTTTCGTCGAATAGCTTCTCATTTATGCCTCGTTCTTTTTGATCTCAATTTTTCTCTAGCTTCCAATTCTTTTTATTAGATCATAACGTGGAGTTTGCAAGTTTATCCTCATAATCAAGGAAAATCCTCAATTCGCCTCTACAGGAATTTGGAGCTGATCATAGTTTAGGTTACAAAGGATTTTGCTATTTCTTGTCTTCGATGCTCGAATTCCTTTGCTTTTAGAAAATGCGTTGATTTTTCCTCTTTTCGTATCAAGGATCAAAGGGTTATTGAAATAAACACTCAAGTCATATTTTGAATTAACGCCAAAATTGAACCATGAAGTATAATTTTCCATATTCTACTCAACCATTGCTTACCAATATAAAACGGGAAAGAGGAAAACAACTCTTTTCGATGTCAGATAGCTCGCTTTGGGTTCATTAGGTTTTCTTCTGCAAAAAAAGCCAGCGCATAAAAAAAACTAATGAAGCAAGTGCACAAATGGTCTCACTTGTAGTATTATTGTTAATGTGACAAAAATCTCACGCATTGCCTCGTCGGCAATTCTACACAGATTATTTTCTTCTGATTGTGGTTTACTATAAGATGAGGAAGGTTTGCCAAAGCGTTAAAACATCGGTGATTGCTTTCAATCAATAGTTAGACATGAAATGTTATAAATGGGTACTGAGTTTCCGTACTGCGTCTAAGCTCAATTCTCTTCGCTTTTCACATGGATGTAAACTTATTATGCCATTTTCTACTATCCTTTTCTTATCAACAAATGTAGATTTTGGATTACTTATCTTGGCAGTACAATCTTCATAGAGGAAAACGATGAAGGAGGCCTGACTTACAATTTCATTGATTTTATTTTGCATCACTTATGGGAAGGTAAAGAATTGAATTAAATGTAAAGAAATCATTGTCGACAGTTTCACGTACATCGATTTTTGATCAGATTAGTACTGACATTTGGACTTTTGTACTAGTCATGCATAATTTTTCTCACAGTCGTCGAAAAATAAAAACAATTTTGATCAACAATATAGCATTAGCGTAAGTATTTGGGTACAAATGGAATTAAAGACAGTGTCCGGGCAAACACTTGATTTTGAGATTTTGTGCTTAAACGGGCCTATTCGCCATGCTGAATCGAAAAGTCTACACTGGAAAGCACGAAAACGGCAAAAAGGGCTCTAGCGAGGAGGGAAACAGCGAGTGGGAGGGGTCCTCCCTACTGTAAATTCACGCTCCCGCTTCCGCAGCTGTCTTCTCAATCCCGCTAGCCGTCCTAACGTCGCTACCGATTAACCGGAAGCGAGGAGATCGCTCCGGAAGTTGGGAGCGTGATTTCATGGGGAGGATCCCGCCCACTTGCTGTTTCCCTCCTGTGTTAGAGCCGTTTTTCGCCGTTTTGCGCTCACTAATGTGCATTTTCGGATACAGCGTAACGAATAGGCCTGGGTATGCACAAAATCTAAAAATCGAGTTTTTGTCCAGACACTGCCGCTAAAGAACATATAGGCCGTCCGCACCGTCCTCGGAAAACAATGCTGTTGCGTCCATCACAGATAGTCCATGGCAAGGCACAGATAAAGCAAGTAGCAAGAGTGCACGAGGAAAGACAAGTCGCACGCAGTACACACCCTGCACACTCTTTGCATCCAGCGCGGCGGCGTATAAAACCAGTTTGCGGGTGATCTTTTGTAGAGGCATAGGTAGTATAAATAGTACATCTAACAAGGGAGGCTTGTTTAGTCAAAGTGGCATTTTCAATGAGATGTACACCATATTAAAGGGCATTGCGCTGATTCTAAAACTCCCTTCCTTATCTGCAGAGCTTTTATGGGAGAGGAGTTATGAGCGTTTATTGGAGCCAAAAATTGAATGTGCAATTCGGACAAAATGAGTTGATAAGATCTTACTAGCCCTAAATTAATGCAACCAAGTGTGATCCATTTTTTATTTTAGAGTATTATTCGAATAAAGTGCTCTGATGATTATCACGGTTTCATTGAAGAGGTGGAAAAATTATTACGCTACTTTTGTCCACTTGCACATTCATTTTTATTGCTTCAATAAGCGCTCATAACTCCTCCATAAATGTTCTGCAATTAAGGAAGGCGGATTTGGAATCAGCATTATGAACTTCAGTATGGTAAAAACCCAGCCAGAAAGGCCACTTCGACAAAACATGCATTCCCTGCAAGAAATTCGCAATTGTAGGAGAGGATGCGAGGATTTTCTTCTTACCGCTTAGAGCTATCTTTCCAAGAACTCGTTAGACGCCAAAACGTTGGTAGACCCCTTTGTACTGAGTTTGCGCTTTTGGCAACATTCGCACGCAAAGCCAAGTAAGCGGTATGCGCAGAGAGGTCACAATGTAGCAGATGGGAAGAAATGATATTACTGACTGTCATCTTTATACAACCCAAGCTCGCGTAGCGTGTACTGCCACGCAAGTTGAAATTCTTTTCCCAAATCTACTTCGTATCAAAATTAGACTAAATTGACATCCATAATCGTATGAATACATGAAAACAGAAGTCACAGTCTCGTTGAGCACTTTATAATATCTCCAATTCTTTTTGAGGAAGCGATTGGCTCCTTTGACTATTGTAAATGAAGATCCTCAACCCCTAGTAACTTATAGCATTTCAACAAAAAAACAAGAACGGCGAATATTGAATAGTCGACATTCAGCTCGCTTGTTGTTCTATTGTTCTCCCAGAATACAAGTGGAAAACAATCGATAAAATTGATTTGTCTTCAAAATCTGAATCTTTGTCTTCTAAAATGCCGTTCACTAGGTCTTTGTAAATTTCTAGATTTTAGGAGAAAATAAAGCCAGAGTATTAGCATAAAAATAGGTTTTGCAGCTTCGCCCAAAATTCCTCCCTTTTTAATTAGTCATCCTCAAACTTTGGTATTAGTAGACAACGGATAGGGCTACAAAATTGCACAAACTGTTTGATCTTGAACAGGAAACAAAATATCTACGCACTGTGAAGACCGGACAAGTTGAGGTACTACGGCTTTTCAGCAAAAGTAAAGCCCCGCTCAGGAGGAAATTGTAAGCAAAGTGTAGCTAAAGATCGACTATCAAGCTCAGCTAAAAAAGACTTGCAAGTCGAAGAAACAGTGATTTGGTGCCCGAGAAAACGAGGGATTGAAATGCATTACAGTAGCTTCACAAAGCTTAGCTTCCATCAATGCCAAAGTTTCGAAACTGAAATCCCGAAACAGGGTTGAGCAAGAGGTGTGGCACACAACCGCCGAATACAACCCCCTAAGTTCCGTCTCGATATCCCCACCCCCAACATTTTTGTTTGCCTACCGTAGGCATGACATGGCTTTACCAAAAACTAGTAGTACGTTTGTAATTATCATGTCAAATAACCCCGTGGGTCAAGTTTTAACGGGATCTAAAGGTTCCAATATTGAGCCACCCAAGTGGAGTAGCCTCAAGCATGATCAACTATACATCAAAAGTAAAATAGCTAACTCTTTTTGAACTCAAACAAAGCACTACTCCGTGTTTGCCTATACTATAAATCCTGCTTCAAATAATCATCAAACCATAGAATTAAGAGCCAGCCAAATCTCGTTTGTCTTCCGCTCGCAGTGGTTGTGCTTCTAGCAACTATTGCTCAAAAGAAAGCAAACAAATTCAGCTCCAATCACATCCTCAAAAAACCCCGAGATTTTGGCTATCAAAATGTATATAATTTGTTCCCAAATTCTTTGAAGGTAAGTTAGTGGGGCGTGGCGCAATCCCAAAAAAAAAAACTGCTGCCGCACCTTTTCAAAGCTGTGCCACGCCCCACCCCATTAACTTATCTGGAAACCATTCAAACATCTGCGTTTTTATCTGCTACTGTTTTCTTCTTTGTGCAGCAGAAGTTTAACTTGAAACCGTTTTTTCTATGGAAAGATGTAATTGTTTTTTCCTTACATATGCAAATGAAAGTTATGCGAAAATGTTGGGTTAGCTAACATGCTAAGTCTACACTACTACGTGAATGGCGAGGAAAGACACAAAAATGTATATATTTAACAGCCTACGCCCCGTAATTTACACTAAAGTGAGTTTAGGCTGGTCCTCTCTAGTCCAAGATAACCCAATATTAAAAGCGAAAAATGGAACACGAGATTTTGGCTTGCTCTCAATTCCTTGATTTGTAGGTCGTTCAAAGTAGGATTTCTAAAGCAAGTAAAGAAGTGGTAGTTTTTCGTATTAAGTGCAGAAAGAGGTACCCTAATTTCACGCGTACAAGGCGCGGGGGATTTTTTTTCCAAGATCGATCAACCCAATTACGCCAAAGAACTTCGGAACCAAAGGTTCCGAAGTTAAAAAGAAAAAGAAAAAAGAAGAAAAAAAACCCTATGCCTTGCTGTATATTGCTTATGAGAATCGTACGGCATATGGATCGCTTCCCGAGATAGTTTAAAGCGGCTGAGGCGTTTGATCGAAAAACCGAAAAAGGTGCGCCTTGTACGCGTGAAATTAGAGTAGTTATTCACCTTTAGAACGAAGTTAACATGATAAAATGGCAATCTTACTTGAGTAGCCCAATATTTGGAAACCTCAGAATTCGCTACGGCTTGATCCACAGCGACTATTTGACATGCAATTTACAAAAGGATGTTTTTAGGCTACAGAACTTTCGTTATGCTTACTGATTTTACGATCGTGGGTCAAAACATCAATGCGCGTATTTTGCAGGAAGGGCTCATCTGACATTGATAATGAATATCACGTTGTCGCTTACATCAGGATTACCTTAGTTAAACTCCCCCCTCCTGACTCCTCAAAATACCCCCCCCCCCCCTCCCCCTAGTTGTGGCATGCCGCACCCCACGCTTAATCCTGGTCCGAAACTATAGTGGAAATCTGACCTGTTGAATAAGAGTAGCATATCCAATTGTTGTGTACATGAAAATGAACTTCCATAGAACTTCCATAATTTTATAAGCAAAGGCTTACTGGGAAGGACGCCATTTCAAAAGCGGCCTATGTCATTTACAAAATAATAGTAGGTCTTTTAACTTGCAAACAGGTGAGATAACTTTCTAAATTTTTCAAAACCCCAATCACTCTGTGTAGGCTCAAAATAACTTTTTAGATTTTAGCCCACGAAAAATTTGGAAAGTGTCTCAGAAATTGTTGCCAGTTTGAATGTTTACAGTTTGTGTTGCGCTTTTTTCGAAATAAAATTCTCTCCGTGTGATTACAGCAACTGTCACACGCAATGGCACAATCGTTCAAACTACTGCTACTTTGTATTCCGTAGTATGCAATCTGATCTAGATAATGTTAAATAGTGGGTGCGCCATACACAAAGGAAAAAATCATAGAATAAGCTGCAAAACTTCGTTTCCAACTGAATATTCACGATATGGAACTTTTCGATTCCTGGAGCTATATGCAACCACATTTTTTCAGCTGATTCGCCTACCTTCAATTTCTTTTCAAGTCTCACTGAGATAAATGGACCAGTCACTCTTAAGGACAACAAAGGTTTCGAAAGTTTTTACTTTCTGAAGAACCTGCGAATAATTAATGCAAGTTTATCGAAAGGTGAGCTCGGCATTCACTGATATATTACAAGAATAGAACTGCATCATATAGGGTAGTAAATTTAAAAAAATGAGATAAACGAAAAACGTCAATTCTTTGATGATGCTGCTATTCTTTTTTCCAGACTTCCAGAGACATTTTTCCAGGCAAACTTAAATCTCCTTCCCTTTTATTAAAGTCAATTTTTCACATTCTTGATTTCTCTAGTACAATATCTTTGGTAAAACTTCAGCGATGATCGGCTCTTAAATTTCTTCCATGACTTCTTGCGTTGCTAAATCTTAACAGTTGTGGTGTAAGCTCTGATGCGGAAAAGCTAGAAGCGTTGATCGTAAATCATATAGAGTTTGACCTTGAAAGATTTATCAACTAAACATTGATTTTTGGTACAAATAATCTTACGAGGATTACAGTGGGTACATGGTAGTAATCATAGATGTATTTTTTACACTTCTCAGCGCATGCAAATCGACAAAAAAAAGCCCAAAACGGCAAACCCGCTCGCAGCTTCTCCTACGTGTGTGATTGTACACTGCAATCTTCAATAACCATAGAATCATACTCTGTATATGCAGTGTTAATTGAGAAATGCTTGAGAAGCCAAAAAAAATGAGATTTTTGCATTGTTGAGCTAGTTTTGTTTCTTAGTTTTGGAAGAACTCAGCGAATGCAATTTATAAATACGCTAAATACGCGTCTATTGCCAAGCTGGAGATCCGTAAAAATTCTCTGGCAAGAAATCCGATCTTCACGGTAGTTGAAAATTTCCGTTTTTGACTGCAAGCTTACCTTGGGACCATTAAAGGCAGTGTCCCGCCAGATCCGCGCCTTGAGGGATATTGCAGTAGTGGGGTTCCTGGTCATCCCATTGATCTCCAGGCGCAGTTCGGCTGGTTGATGTTTCCCCTGTGCCGAGAAGATTGCCCTTGAACCGGCACGAGCTCGGACGACTTCGCTTACTGTTCAGCGCGGGACCCCAAGACCGCTCCCCCGCATTGTGCATGCTACCCAAAGTAAAAAATATGCAGCAGGGTCTTCGTGCCAGGGCCTCCCAACCTTCCATTGAAAATCTCCGAGCTGCTTATTCGAAAGTGGATGGAAGTGCAAGATCTGCCGGGACACTGCCTTTGAGTGGGTTGGTGGGGGTAGAGGAACGAACATCTCAGTTAGGCACCGCCTTCACGGACTACTGGTCCCAACACGATGCACAACAGTAGGAAGAAAAGACCAGCAGCTCGCGGAGGCGGTGCTTAATTGAGGTGTTAGTTCCTCTACCCCTTTGGTGGTCATTAATCTGTTAGAATACCAAAACTTTTTGATTCATCTAGAAAATAGTTTACTTTTCGGAGTCTAAAAAACAGTTTACTTTTCGGAGATCAAGACCAGATTTTATTGAATTTGAATAAATCAACAAAGCTTTGCTTGCCAAACTAATCATAACTTATAATAACGGGCTAAGGGTTGTTTACATTTGTCTGTGTGTATGTGTGAATCTCTATCACGAAATTCGTAGAGCGAGTTCCAGCAAAGGTCTTAAGCTGGAATTCTGATAGTAGACCCTATATGCATGCAGATAAAGTGTGCGAAAGCACAAGCCGATCCGATAAGTGGAGCCTGTGAAAACTGTGCGCCAAACGGATTCACGCAACTTTTGATGCGTCAAAGTGGGTCTATAACTGAGCTTTATCCAAAGTCGTGGAATTGTTTAACAAGTAAATCCGCAAACCATAGACTCCAGCTCGAACATGGGCAAAACGTTTACTTTCACGCAAGATCGGCGCCAAAAATGAACAACTAAGAAGATAATGGTTTGTAAGATTCTAACTAAGAATTTGAGAAAGTTTTTGCCTGGGGATATAACTCACGGATGTCATTATCCTTCTGGCAACTATCAAGCCATTATAACTCCAGTAACTGATTCAAACTCGCATTTCTTCTTCTGAAAAATACTTTCTTTCCTCCCAAAGTCACCGATCTTACATGAAAAAGTTTTGGAATGAGTGCTTACAATTCATTCGTGATGATCGGCATAGCGTGGTAACTTTCAAAGCTAACGTTCTGCGAGTATAAGAATGGCATGTGGAGAAGAACCAGTGCGAGCCTCTGTGAAGTAGAGGTGACGCACTGGTACATTATATTCGCGCTTTCCTATATTCACGTAATCCAAAGTTTGCTTGGGACTACATTCATGCAATGTTAGTTGTACATGCTACTTTCACAGAAGAACTTTGTCGATTGTGCTGTATGACCGAAAAATAGGACACTTATTGACGCCTCTGCGTTCTACTCGAGTTATTTTATTTCTGTATTCCAAATCAATAATCACAATTTCATTTCGCAAGCGCTAAAAGATGCGTTGAATACGATGCTCTGCTAAATTCTAGAGTCAAAATGTGATGTTCTTGTTAGTTGCTTGAGCGTAGTCCAAGATTGGTACAGAACTTTATCGCACAGAACAACAGACTAATGTTTCGGAGAACTCGCCTTCTTTAGAGTCTGAAAAGTCGAAGACACATGAGTAAACTATCCGACCAAACATCTCGTCGACTACAGAAACGGCCCAACCCTCCAAGAAAAACATCAAAATGTGATGGGTTCTAGAGTATTATGGGAACAAAAACTCCAACTCCTACTTTATCTATGCATCTGATACGTCAAATTCTATACAACCTTGGAACGCCTAGCTAAATTGTCAATTTGCCTTTCGACAGTGAATAAACACGCGCGAGAATGTTATAAACATTTGATAGGCAACGGACCGAATCCATCCGGGGACCGAGTCGGTACCGGCCGGGTCTCCCCAGCGGCCGTATGGAACTCGTTCACTGGAACCCACCGAATTTGTTCACCGGAAGTCCCCGAAAGTCTATTCTGGCATACTGTAGCTAGCCCTAATTTTATGCCCCTAAACCCCACCCAAATTAGCAACCCCACTCGAAAATAGTTTTTTTGAAAAGACAGAACAATACTGAAATTACTATTTATTTATTAGAACAGACAAAAGTAACTATGCACAACTAATTACAGTCGAGTAGATTTTCCGCTTAATATAGTGTGCTTGCACAGTTTAAGAAATGCGGTAAAATTTGCGTGAACACGTAGCTGCGCCAGCACTGCCGGCAATTTGCGCGCGCCGTTGGCCGGCGTCACAGTCGAAGCTAATTCCTCGCGCGCAAATTTTACCGCATTTCACCTTCTATGCAAGCACACTATATTAAGCGGAAAATCTACTCGACTGTAAATCAACTCGATTTCATTACCCAGCTGTTTTTTCAAACAGCTGGGTAATTGAATCGAAATTTTGGACGGAGAAAATTCAGATAGCCCCCTAAGCACTATAGAAGAGTCCTTGCAGCGCTTGACGGCTCCGTCAAGGAGATCATTCACAGACTTCGAACCGACAGCATCGTCGAGCCGAGAACGGCCCAATGAAATCCGATGAAGTGTTGATGACGGAGTTCTTATCGGCCGCGCCATTTTGACGCCCCTTCTTCCCTTCCAGATGCCTTTTTCATGCACTAAGTGCATCAGAAAGACTGCGGAGTTGGCCGATAAGTTAAATAACCGCACCTCCTCCACTCAACCCCATCCCCCGTTGTGGATGGGATGAGTGGAGGGAGTGCTATTCAACCTCTTCCGATTCTCCTCCGCCCCCTTTCTTGGAAACCCTGTTGCCTTTTACTGACAACCCCGCCCACACAATCCCCGTAACACCAGACACACACACACACAAGTGAAAATTCGAAAAATGACCCAAAGTGGCAAACTCTGCCCACTCACGCATCCACCACTAACACATGTACAAAACAATGACCAATTGAAGTAAAAATAGAAATACTATAAACATGAGAAGACCGCCGATTTCCTTTCCGTCCTCGAACTTGTGGATATGTTGCAATCATGAAATACAATTTCAGTTTTATACTCGAGACTGGGAATACATCAATGACGATAGTCCGGAAATCCCTCTTCGGATATGAAAGCCTTTTATCGGGACTCGGGACAGCCTCAAACCTCGATCTGGCGAGGCCGCGCCGAAAAACAGCCAGGGCAGAGATCAAGCCGTCTTGGAGCGACTCCTGCAACTCGGAATAGCACAACAGAAACAAAAACACTAAAAAAATGTAAAAAAAGGCATTCCATGGCATTTCTCGTAATTTTCGGCTGGCGCCGTGCAGCTACACAGTAGTTGGTGCGGCTGTACCGACATGGCGCCAGCTGATGACAAATTCATGCAAGCGACGACGAAACCTGGAAAAAGAAAAATTATGTAGCAAACTCCACTCTGATAGATCTTTTTCAGCCCTATCAGCTAAGGTACAGCTTGCTTCGAGATTTTCGCCCCGCCAAAAAACATCCGAAACCTTCTCTTGGCTCAAAAACCTCATTTTGTTTTCTACTGACCCTATTAATCGAACAAATCAAGACTTTATCCAAAACCTCATAATTACCCTATCTCACAGATAATTCCTTCCATCGGACAACTCCGTCTACAAATAAGTCCGCTTATCTGACAAGATTTCTGGGTAGTTGTAATGGAAGGAAAACGGACTTATCTGTAAGGCGGACTTATCTGAAGGGCCTCATCTAAATCAAAAAGCGTACTTGTAAGATTTAAGGGTAAGTTTAGACATATTTTACAGATTGAATGCCCCAAATGATCATATTGACCAAAGGAAAGATCAGCTGACACTTTTACGAGGCGACATACACTCGAAAATTCCTTTATTTACAATAGACAGCCATAGACATGCATTCGAAGGTTCTTCTACAATAAATAGACAGCCGAACAGCCAAAAGTGATGGTTTGAAAGTGCATCCGCACGAAACTCTGAAACCTGAAACATGAAAAGAAGGAGCTCAAAAAACATAAATACCAAAAACGCTGAGGCACGAAAAAGGAAAAAGAACGGAGAGCGGAAAAGAAGCGAGAAACGATCTGAGCAAGTGAAAGAGTTTGAGTGCATCCGCACGGAAATGCAAACCTGAAACTTGAAAAGAAGGAACTTGAATCAACACGAACACCAAAAACGCCGATGAGCAACACGGAAATGTAGGAAATAACGTGGGAGAAACGATCTGAGCAAGTCGAAAACGAAACCGAACCCCAGAAGTGATGGTTTGAGTGCATCCGCACGAAAACCCGAAACCTGTAATCTGAAGAAAAGGAAGTTGAAACAACATAAACACCAAAACGCCGATGAGCAATATGAAAAAGGAAAAAGAGGAGAGCGAAAAAGAACGCGAGAAAAACGAGCAAGTCGAAAAGGAGAGCAGCCTACTTTTGAACATGCATGAGCTGTATAAGCGTATTGAATTGGCTGCATATGGACGCTTGGTCGCCCCGCAAGCATTGCAAATTTCTAGCATCTCCGGGCACTTACTTCGGCGTGCCCCGGAAGTACGTGTCTCGGCTTTTGTGACGTCACTGTAAGCAGACCGCCCCGTCGCCCCGCCCCACTCGACATCTTCAATGATTAAGAGCGTGCCCCGGATACCAGGGATAGCCGCTGTCCCCCGGAAGTCTTTTGCAACTGTCTGAATATAAAGATTTAAATACTAAGAACTGGTATAATCGGCTTTTCTGCTGAGTAGAATAAGAAAATTCCTGAGGATCTTACAAGGGAGGGACACTAACTTAGATTAGCGTTTTGAGTCAGCAGATCGAGGAGCACGCAAACTCTGCTTAGAAAAGAGGCCATAACTTGCTTCAAAATAACGCTAAGCAGTTAGAAACAGCATTTATTTGGAATCAGCGATCTAAGCTGATTCCAAATATATGCGTCCCATCTCAAAAGGCGAATCTGAGTTAGTATCCTTTCCTTGTTAGATACGCAAATTTGTTCCATGGCTGATGTCCCATTTGAAATATTGATATTTAATTCCCATTTCGTTCCTTACTGTAAGCGCGTAAGATTTATAGCCCATTTGACCTTATCAAAATCATTTCGAAGTTGCGCATAGGCTGACCTATGTATGTTTCAGAAGCACCGCTGACAATTTCTGGTAACAAAGGGCTAACATGCCTTGGCTTTGACAACTTGGCACATATCTATGGTGGGCATCATGCAACAATCGAAGTTCAAAACTACTTACCGTTATGTGACATTGATATACTGCGAAATTCTTTTACCGGAAAAATCAATTACATTGTGGAATCTGAGCCTGTTGACGATACTGCCTTAGGTAAGATTTTTTATAAGCATTCTCAAATGAATAGCCCTGATCGAATAACCTTCCCCTTTATAAGATTTTACATAGAGATGAGCTTCTTTAGGAGTGGCATTAATTATTGGAGGTCTTGCGATATTGTCGTCTATAGTCTACGGCAGCTCATATGCGATTTACAGGTGGGAGGAGAAACAAGAAAAATTGCGGGTAAGCCGTCCTGTCTGTCAAACTCCACGAAAAGATGAAAAATAAAAGGTTCGCAGTCTTTCTTGCTCTGTGCGCATAGGCCAAACGAATTCTACGCATAGTTGAACAGGCTGCTGCATGATGCAGACCTCAGCAAAATGCGGGAACAGTGGTAATCAAATTCTACCGGAGTATTCTGACACCAACTTATCAGTGATAGGAGAGCTTGGTTGGCCTGCAAGAGGGGGTTGAACCATTTCAGCGCCTCATACCACTATCGCGTCCACTTATCCCATTGACATTCATATCGACCTTAAAAACTGCAGGCGAAGCTTACCTGATATTTGAATTTCGATGTGATTTAGTTAGAAAACTTGAGAAATTTACGGAAGGTAAACTAGTAAAAACGGTACCGTTCATAAACATTGTCATCCATAAACACTGCTGGAGAAATGTTCCGTTGATTGTCGGCTGCAACGGTTTTTGAATAGGACCACTAAGGCAATTAGTAATTTTCCACATGTTCACTTAATGCGTCAGTTGAGAACTTAGCAATATTGAAAGCTTAATCTCAAAACTTTGGAAAACAAAAAATATATTGGTATTTTGCGAAACGTTCTATGTTAATGAAAAGTACTGTCATCAGCATACGGTGACACAATCATCCAAATGTAATACTTCAAAGGCGCGCTGCATCTAGTCTATCTCTCGAAAAATGTTGGAGAATTCTGTTCGTGTATGACTTGCGCCCACATGGTTCCATCTCACATTTACATCTGCTACTTCATTTTGTGAGCTTTTCACAAATTAGGCTGACCGCTAATGGTTTTGGATTGAGTTGAGACGATGTGAACACGGCTGCTTGTGTGTGCGCAAGCGGATTGTAGCTTGATGTCAACACCAAAGGTTGATTGCTTGCAGGAACAAGGATACGTCCAAGTTGCAGGCAAAAAGCACGGAACCACGTTTTCCAAGGATGATAATGGTAGATATGACAAGAAAGATTGATTGTAAAAGCGGATAGACCGCATTTTTGCTAATACCCAATATATACTGGCATTTATCCTAATTATTTTCTCTGTTATAGATGAATCCATAAACATTTTTGCCGTCCAAACAGAAAATTTACCTCTGTACTGGTAGAGATGTATATACATTGTGTTTCAACCCGGAGTAAGCGAAACATTCCAGTATAGCAGGCGTCCGCACCGCCGCTGGCTTAGCAAGATAGATCAAAATGAAAAGACGCAGACTGCAAAGCGGCGCGAATCGTTGCGAAGCGGACTCCCGCCACTTAATTTCCGCCTAAACTGAGTTGAAACTTACCATAGTTCACAACAAGTACGCAACTATAGAGCTATTGCAGCAGTGTGTGTGTGTGTGTGTGTGTGTGTGTGTGTGTGTGTGTGTGTGTGTGTGTGTGTGTGTGTGTGTGTGTGTGTGTGTGTGTGTGTGTGTGTGTGTGTGTGTGTGTGTGTGTGTGTGTGTGTGTGTGTGTGTGTGTGTGTGTGTGTGTGTGTGTGTGTGTGTGTGTGTGTGTGTGTGTGTGTGTGTGTGTGTGTGTGTGTGTGTGTGTGTGTGTGTGTGTGTGTGTGTGTGTGCACCAACAATACTTTGCAGCCCGTAGCGGCTACTTCAGTTGAAAGTTGCAGCAACTGCGAGTTCTCAGGCTGTGACTTTATGAACGACTTTCTTCCTCCTTGTGGTACTGGCTAGCCCTTTCATGAGCTTTTGATTTAGCTGTACTTTCGCTCGGAGGCGTTGATCGAAGCCATTTAAAAGGATGGGTCTACTAAAACATCAAGCATGCTCCAACTTCTTTGAGGTATGGTCAATCCGCGCATGAGTAGTTCCGCTAGACAAACGAGTTTAGGAGGCACAGTTTTCATGCGTAAAGAGAGATCTACCATGTTTTGGTCCATCACGCTTTGAGCTGCTGAAAATCTCTTGTGACTACATAAGTGTGGATAGAAAAGCTCTATGATCAACTTATCAGAGGGGTGTAAACCCACAAAAATGAATGATATACACTGCAAATCAGAGTTGTCTGATGATATAATTTAAACAGTATGAGCGGTGGTACATGTATGGGTGGTAGGAATAGCAAGCTAAACTGCGGCAATTATAGCACACGAGCGCGAAACAACAAATGTCTTACGCTGCTGCTTGTTCTTTCGAGAAGACTTCGTAAACTCAAAGTGTGCCACATCCTTCAAAATAACAACATAAGACATACAAAATTTTTTTTACTGGAGACATCTTGTTTAGACAAATCATGCAAAATTTCCTTTCTTTATCTCCAGCATTAATATCGCCTGCTCCCGACCCTGCTTTTTATTTCTCTCGGCAGACTGGTTTAATGCGTTTCTTAGCTGCAATACATCATTTTAACGGCAGTGTCCGGGAAAAACTCGATTTTGAGATTTTGTGCTTACTGGGGCCTATTCGCTATGCTGAATCCGAAGATTCACATTAAAAAGCGCGAAAACGGCGAGAAAGGGCTCTAACGTAGGAGTAAATTCAAAAGGGGGCGGGGTCTTCCCCACGTTGAATTCACGGTTCCAGCTTCCGGAGCGACCCTCTCGCTTCCGATTTCAGATCACGCATATGCACTTGGTCTGTAGAGATGTCAGGACGGTTAGCGGATTCAGAAAGATCGCTCCGGAAGCTGGGACCATAAATTTGCCTTTGGGAAGACCCTGCCCACTTTTGATTTCACTCCTCCGTTAGAGCCCTTTTCGCCGTTTCCGCGCTTTCCAGTGTGGATTTTCGGATTCAGCATAGCGAATAGGCCCCAGTAAGCACAAAATCTCAGAATCGACTTTTTGCCCGGACACTGCCTTTAAGCACTATGGATGAGGTCATGAGCCTTCAGCATTTCTTAGTGTCACAAATTTTCTCAAACTTCCTCCTAATTTGATTTTGTTGGCTTCCTTCGATGCCCATGAGTCTTGATTAACTGTTTTTCTTTTGTTTTGTGACAGTGCATTTTTCCAAACACTTGTTCAGCGCTTGAAGGTACCTATGTTGTGCTCTCGTCAGCTTTACCCAAGTCTGATTAGTCTCAAAAGCTGATATACATAAAATACGAAGCATGGGTCTGGTGGATGATAGTGAATGTATCGGTTTGGAAAATACCTATATCAGAATGACGCGAAGGTGCAATGCTCAACAAAGAGCAAATTTGGTGCTTAACTCTAAATCAACTTATCTGCGTTTCGGTTTTCTTCTTTTACTCCGTAACGCAAAGCAGATACCTTCTAAACCACATCGCTTTCACCGCCCTCCCTCATCGCGGAATGAAAATGAGTTCTGCTCAATTGTTTACATGAAAGTTGGGGGGGGGGGGCGGTTTGATGTCAGTGATAAGAGTTCATTTTTCTTCAAAATTGATAATTCAGTAAGGAGTGGGGATTTCGCTGCGTGAAGTAGCCTACAGGGTGACAGGTGTCCAAAACATATGTGTGCAAAGTTTGGAACCAATCGGTGCACACATAAAATTTTCTATAGAGAATACACTAACTAACAATTTACCGACACTCAGCTTTATATATGTATAGATAGGTACAGGGCTTTACGTCTTCAAAGGCATGTGCCAAACGCATTCTACTAATAGAAGAGCAACTATTAGGTTGTCAAGAAAATAATGTCGGTTTTTATTTGCTTGCTTCAACAAAGCAAACAGACTCAACCCAACAAAGGGTAAGGGGTACTGTTCGACAGAGAAAGCAAGCTCTACAAGATGGCATTCATGATTTTGCGCCAAGCTCGATCCACGGAGAGTTCGAACTCAAAATCTAAAGATTTCCAAATGCCCGAAAATCGGAATAAATCAGATCTTCGTCCAAATAATTTCTACGGACCTCCCACTCGCTCACTTCAATACTTTCGATATCTGATATCCATATGTGCAATTGGTGTATTTTTTCCTTGACTAGAAACTAAGAAAACGAAAATCTCCCTGATTTTTTCAAAGCAATGCTGAGCCGCTTTCGCATATGTAGTTCTATAGTACAAGCCTAGTTGAGTATAATTGTAGATTTTCAGCCCATTCCGAGCGGTAGTTTTCGAGAAATATCGAATTCGGGTTTTTGCTTCTCAGTTTCAGTGACATGACATACAGCTTCTTCGTGCTAAACCTCGCGTATGAGCACAGCTCTCCGTCTTGATCTAATGCTCCCAAGGTATTCTGTATCGTAGGTATCAATTTTGGTGTCTTGGTACGCAATGCGATTAGCGCAAAGCCACTGTTGCGGGTGACTGAGCTGAAGGTCGCGGGCACGAGTTTGAGGTAAGGCGAATTTTGGCACATAGAAACATGGAAAACATATGCTAGCTTTATTTCATTAAATTGCAAAGTTTTGAAAAATTGGGTATAATTTACACAAAAATTATCACAAATAAAGTAGAACATAAACAATATTATAGAATAGCCGTTTGGATCTGTGCAGATACATGCCGCTTCTTTAGCCATAGCACCAAATAATTTCTTTGCTCATACGGAAGGAAAGCAATTGGTGAGCAGCCAATGAGAGGCAAAACAGCAAAAATTATGTTGTAAACAACACATCATAAAAAAGGCATGCAGAAAAAACAACTTAGCTACAAAATGAAAATCGAAGTTAAAACAGCTAGAAAACATAAATCTGGCTGGCAAAGGTTGTAAGGTGCATGACAATCGGAATGAACTCGCTTGTCCAGTTTCCATAGCGAAAAGCGGAAGAAAACCGATGAAGAAGAGAATAGATTTTCGAGCGCTAGGTGGTTTCCAGTTCTTAGCCGTTGATATTGATAGCATTTGCCGTGTGTTAGATTTAGTGATCTGTGCCTACGGTCGTTGCGTACAGGACCAACTCGGCATACTCGATCCTTAATCGGATGCTCCTTCCTGCGTCTCCAGGCTTGGCGCACTATTTTTTGTCTTACCGGAATGAGACGACGCGCATGATGTGCTCGTCCTATGCGCACGAGAACTAGCAGGTCCTCCAGTCATCGATTTCATCCGGCGGCCAATAAGAGAAAACCGCCGGATGAATCGCGGCCAAGACGACGCGTACTGTTTACTGCTACAATGACACAAGTGAGAATATAACGAAAAATATAACGCCAAGATACAAGATTTTAGACAATTATTGCATCTGTTTTTACACTATCCGGTTTCGGGACTAAGAACTATACCGGTAGTGCAGCTTCTTGTTACCCCTCATCAGTAATTCCCAAGAAAGCTTCAAAAATTTGGAAAGAAAGGTAGCCTACAGAATCTTAGCGGAGTGAAAGGCATAAAGTTTAAAAACAAGTCAAGACAAGTCGGCACATTGAAAGTAAAGTCAAAGGTAACCACGAATGTCACGGCAATTGGTTGCAACCTCATATTCAAATGAGTGTCATTCCGCCGTGACCTCAGAGCGCGCTAGCGGCACCCTATGTATGGCGCAGTTCATGTATTAGGTTGGAAACTAAGTTTTGCAACTCACTAAATAATCTTGGTCTCATTTAATATGAAGCACTCAAATTTTGCCAGTATGTTCTTTATAACGTAAGCTACAAACATAGCTGCTGTTCAGCCAAATTTTCAACGTCGCAGTGAGGATTACGGTAGGTATACGGGGTATGAAGGAGAAAATTGCAAATCATTACGGGTTTGGCTAAAACTTGGCATAGGAGGGTTTTCCGACATTTGATCACGAATAACATGCTGAATTTGCATGGTAAGGGCTTTTCTGTAAGATTGCTGTAGTTTAACAGTGTGGGGTCTCACCTTAAACAATGAAAAAGACTTTAATTCAACAAACTAAATGGTATTCATGTTTAGCAGTTCGAATAACCTAACTATGTGAAGTCTCCGCGGATTTTGACATTCCCACTTCTTAGTCATTAATGGTTGTCCCCACCACCCTTGGGTACTTCAACTTTGTAGGGCGATAGATCTCGACATGTCTTTCAAATCTACGGCTTTCTTATTGAATGAGTCACCCTCAAGTAATAATTCAAATACAGTCTTGGATCATTATGCATGATGTAGGTCGCAAACGGCTTCATTTTTGTTTAAAACTTCATAAATTCTGGAAAATTTAATATTTTTGGAAAAATGCTTGTAATTTTTTTCTCGTTTTCAAAAATTAGAGAGTTTATGCATGCTTGTAGTACACATTGAGGTCTACATATAGCCAAAGTTTGACTGCAATATGTTCAAAGAGAGCTAAGTTATGAAAGCAGTTGCAAAACAGTTTCCAACCTAATAAAAGAAGCAAATGATAGTTGTAGCGAATTCGTATTTACGCATTATAAATGGTCTATCGATGAATAATGAATATGTGATAGAGTCCATTAATAAAAATGTGATAATCCCACGCATTATTCTTAGACGTCATGCTATGTTCGATTATTCTTTCTTTGAATTGTTCTAAGTACTTCTGAAGCACAAGCATTGAACAATATGTATCGTGGTATATTCGATCCCCACTGTGGATATCTATTGACCTTGAAATTACACGCATCCGTTTTATTGTATATATTAAACTTGATCTTGTTTTCGCAAACTATCATGTTCAAGTCAAGAAAATTCGTTTCAATTAACTGACGTTGGTTTTGTCTATCTCTGACTCAAAGGATATATCTCTTACAAACTTCGTTCGAACTGTGATGCATCATTAGAAACGTGCAATATGTCATCTATGTATCTATATGTGAATTTATATAATGTATTGACATGAGTTCGTGTCCTTGTTAGCCTCTTCATGAATTCGTATTCCATGCAAGCTAAAGTAAGATTTGCCATTTGGGGGGCTGCACGAAGCACCTTCTCAGATAATCGCCGGGGGCAGGCGGCCATGCGAATTACGGGCAGGCGGGCACCGGAAAAATAGTTCGCTCATTTCGGTTCGGTCCGCTTGCAGATATTCGAAGAATTTTGGCGAATTTTAGGCAAATGCTCGAGGAACAATTGCTGTTTTTTCATAGATTAGTTGCGTCACAGTGGCCGCATTTTCGCGGAACTTCCGCGAGAATATGCAAGATTATTGGGGGTCGCGCGATCCTTTGCGAAGCACCGCACAGCCCATAGGTACCTTCTGCTGAGAGAAAGTGCCCCAAACTCGGGTAATTGAACCATTGATGGCACCTCTGTTACGTAGAGTGCAGTGGCGGAACGAAGGGGGGGGGGGGTAGGCGGGGGGGGCATGCACTCCAAAAAATTTTTTGGAGTGCGTGGCTAACGCCACGCACCTTCATTGAAAATTTTTTTTGCCGCGCCATCCTGGGACCGCCACTGGGGTTAAGGTATACCTTTTATCTGCCTATAAACAACGCCACCAAAAAATAAATTGCTAGACTCTAATAAAAAATCTATCATACAGGGTGTCCCAAAAAAATGTGAACACTGTTTGATTGTTGATAACTCCCTTGCTTTCACGTCTTTCGTCGAGCTTGAGGCACCATTCTATAGAGCGAGGTTTAGCTTAGATTTATAGTGTGGAGCGAATCGGCGATCGCTCTTCATTACCGTAGGACTACGGTAGGAGCTTCGACAAGGAATTTAGGCCATTGGAGGCCGTATTCTGCCTCGGAACAGAACCAAACAAGCCAAAAACTTCTATATTATGGTAATGGAAGACGCTGATTTCGAATATGAAATTTCCACTTTATTGGGATGCTTCTTTTTAAGGTTATCCTAGGTAAACCGTAATAATTGAATTTCCAGCATTTGTCAGAAATGTGATTACCCCGTCAAAAAAGCTAAAAACACTCGTAAAAAGTTGTCTAATGGAATTAGCGTGCACGAAAACCCTAGTACACAATTTCTCAGATTTTTTGAATAAACTTTTGTCAAATGGCATATTTCACAATAGATCCACATGCTAGAAGTTCATACCGTAATCTTACAGTAACGAACAGCGATCGGTGATTCGCTCCATACTACAAATCTAAGTTGAACCTCGCTCCACAGAATGGTGCCTTAAGCTCGGCGAAAGACGTGAAAGCAACGGAGTTATTAACGATCAAACAGTGTTCACATTTTTTTGGGACACCCTGTATATTCAGGGTGTCACAAAAAGATGTGCCTACTGTTTGATTGTTAATAACTCTCTTGTAATGAATGTTTCGAGAAGCTTCAGTGCATTTTGTGAAGCTGGATAACTTAGATTTATGGTATGGAGCGGATTGCCGACTGCTCTACATTACTGTAGGATTATGGTAGGAACTTTGAAGAGGGATTTGAGCCATGAGAGGACGTCTTTTGCCTCAGAAAGGAAAAAAAGGCAATCTGAAAATTCTCTCACACTGGGCTAATTAGATTTGCTGATTCTAAATTTAAAGTTCGCAACCTATTATACATGCTTCATTGAGAAGTTATGCGAAGTAAGGAGTAGTTCGTTCTCAAGACATCATGCGGCAAGTTAGTAAAAAGACTAGAGAAATCGGCTGAATACTTCAAGGCTGCCATGAGCTGTTGTCAGTTTCCTCAGCACCTGATTACTATTTTCTATAGTCCAAAAAAGTTTTATTCTTATTCTTTGCCAAATTACTTTGCAGTAATTGTAAATGCCTTCTTATATGTGCAAGTATCAGTTGTAGTTTAGCCAGAAGCTTCAACGAACTTCCTTTTTAACAGTAATGAATCTGAACTCAATCGGTGTTTTGTGCATTCTTAGAATGCCGTAGATTCTAGGAATTACACTATCTTCGTCTACAAAGTTGATATTTGAACTGCTAAGAATCCTTTTGTACTTCAACAAAACATCGTTTTCACTTAGTCTTAGTTCATATGTAAGTATATCCAATCAAAGCCGATTGCTCCAATTCCTTCTTCATCAAATGTAAGTAGAATTTCTTGCAGGTGAAACTGTAATTTGACGTGGCTTTGTTCACTGGAGTTACGATAAAATGTCTTTGCAACTTTCTCAAAACTTCTGCATCATATTCGTCATAATCGATCTGTTCTCGATCCCACATATCGAACAATTTCTCAGGTTCAATTTCTCAATCGACGGCATACTTCCGGAGGGCATGGGGAACCGCCAAGGTTTCCCCAGCGGCGGTTGCCCCTCGTTCTCCGGATCCTTCCCATTTTTTTGCTCCGGAAATCCACCCGAAAGCCTATCGTGGCGTACTGTTGCTAGCCCTGGTCGAGCTCTACACCCCAATTTATGCCCCTAAACCCCACCTAGATTAATCCCACACACTTAATTCCACTCAAAGCTAACTGAAAAGATGGAACACTAGTGAAATTATACTCGGGTTTGAGCAAGGGGTTGGCACACAAAGGCCCGATACGACACCCTCCCTAGGTGAGGCCCCGCAAGACCCCCCCCCCCCTCCCCTCACCCTCGCCCCACCCAATCCCCTCCCGTAATCCTTGTATGTATATGTATAATACATGTAAAAAATCATTTATGGACAAATTTCAACATAGTGCATTGAGATTAATTGAATTGGAATGAAAAAAGTACAACTCCAGGGATGAATCCTAATAGCCGAAGGTAGTCAGTCACATAAGAAGCGGATGAATCCTTTCCAAGTTTATTCACTATCATCTGAAGTAGAAATAAATCATGACATGACCAGAAGCAATGATGACTACCTATACGTCAGCAATTTTCCAAGGAAAGAATCAAAGCTTGCATCATTTAGATCCATAAACCATGCCAGTTCTTTTGTGTACAAGAAAGTGTATAATTTCAGACAGCCACGCAAGACTGGCAGAGCCATTTGTGCTTCAACTCCTTCCAAGAACGCTTGAGATTGCCGCAAAAGTAGTTCCTGTAAGATGATTTTCTAGCATAACGAAAGTAACAAGAAATCCAGACCTTTGAAAGATTTGGATTTCTTATCTTACTTTCGTACACAAAGGTGGACGGCGACAGAATTTTGGCGCAAGCAAAACGAAAAATCCTGAAGTGCACCCATATAATTGAATGAACTTTCAGAGATGTGCCAACGAGTTATGAAAATAGCGAGGGTGTCGGAAAAATTATAAGATGAATGGTATGAAATGAAAAAAATATTGGAAGACTTTATAACAGCATACGAAAAAACCGAAAGAATTTGTGATGAAGTCCGCCTACATAGAACGTAGAATACTCGAGATGGCAACACACTACATTCCTAATTACTCACCATCAAATTGCTCTAAGGAGGAAAACCTGCTGCAGCTAATCGTTCACGTTTCTAGCTGTAACCCAGAACGAAACCACTGATTTGATACCTCAGTCAGGCCGATATCACACTTATCCGATTCAACCGATTTATCAGCCTCACACCTTCCACTATTGGTCTTGCTGGTGAAGTAATGGTGTATGGGTGAACCGGATGAGCCGGTTGAACTGCTGGATAAATTAGGCGCCTATCTCAGCAGAGACATACAAACCCAAGGGGCCCATACCTTGATATGGTCCAGAGGACGAGGTTTGTCAAAAGATTGAAGAGTGCATCCACACAAAATAGATGCAGAGTGCTAAAAAACTTCACAGTGATATGTGCTATCCCATGTAAGAATACCATTAGAACCGCCTCAGATTTTACGTTCCTGGAAGTCAGAGACCCGTCATACATAGTCAAGAAAAGCCCAAAAGCGGCCAAGAAAGCCCAAAAGAGCCCAAAAGGACCAAGAAAAAGAACAAAAGCGCTCACGCTCAAAAAACCCAAAAATCCAAAAAAGCACAAGAGTCAGAAAGAGCCGGAGCACTGAAACGAAGTAGAATTTTGCCATTTTTTGATGCCAAGACGACAGAAAATGGGGCAAATGACTCGATTGCGAAATCGACACATGCCTTAGGCAAGCGCTACACTTGTATTTGATCCGCTTAGTCCACTTGGTCCATTTGATCCACTTCGTCATTAGTCAATTCAGTCAACCAACCGATAGCGAAGCGGCTGCCCACTTGATGCGCTTATTCTATCATCTGCTTCTCTATTGGTCCGCCTTTTGATTGACTGATGACGAAGCGGATCAAGTACTAAGCGGATTAAGTAACCAGTAATTAACAACCACTTACACAGCACATTGAATTAAATGATGTATCCTCGCAATTTTGGCAACGCCTACAGATACTGATTAAAGAGGCTCGGCAAAATTGCGAATGCGCACTTTCCACAACTACCTGGGCTCCTGGATCCGCTGAGTTTGGTACTGTGCTTGAAAAGTCAACGGATTGAATTGGAAAGTGCATCCGCACGTTTTACATTAGAAAATTCAGGAGCGAAGCGAAAACGAAGAAGACGGATGAGCAACACGTCGCGAAGGAAAACGTATGAAAAATGATCTCTGAAAGCTGAAATGGAGCAGCCTATTTTCGAAAGCCCTAAGTGCGTATCAGCGTCAGCAAATTGGCGGCGTACCATGATTGCTTCGGAGGTGCTGCGCGTTTAGCTTCACGGTGGTCTCGCAAGTTTGAGGCGCCTCCGGAGCACACATTTGCGAATTCTCCGGAAGTGTCCTTCTCGGCTTTTCGTGACGTCACCGCGAGTGGACCGCCCTTCGCCCCACCCCTGCAATGGTCAAAAGCGTCCTCCTGAAATGTAAAAGGCAGCGTTCAGACAAATCTGGACATATGGGGCCCCTTACGGAACGTAATTTTGGGACCCTAACTAAGCCACTGCCCAAGCGGCAGCCCAGGTAGTGCTCTAACGGCTAAGATATTCGAATATTTTGTTTGTGTTATTAATATTTTGTTTTTATATTTTGTTTTTTTCGATCCATTTGGGCAGTGGCTTACTTAGGGCCCCAAAATTACTATCCACGTGAGAGCCCCGTAGTCCCTATTTGCCTGGACGCTGCCTTTAAAAATTTCCTCTATCCTCCGGGAGTATTTTGCGAATTGTGTGAGAATAGCAGAGAAACTTGCCATCGAGACCAGACTTCAAGGACTTGGTTTTTTTTTCCAAAAATTGCTAAATCAACGTTGCAGTTACGAACACATTACAAAGAGCCAAAAAATTAGCGTTACAGTGCGCATACGTAGGAAGATGAGGAGTACGGTAGCGGAAAACTTTGTGATTAGATTCAGCACCCGCAAAAACCTCAGTTTACGTCCTTCGGTCTTTTTGGAATTTTTCAGGAGCAGTTCTCGCTCAGAAGCTTAAAATTAGTCGAAAATTCCTACCGTAATCCTATGGTAATTAAGAAGAATCGGTGATTCGCTCTACACCGTAAATCTAAGCTGAACCCAGCTCTACCGTATAACGCCACTCAAAGATCGGCGAATACTTTCCATACAGGGAAGTTATTGAAGATCAAACGTTCGATACATTTTTTGGGACACCCTGTAGTGGCTTTATCTCATTTTTTACTCAACAATTACAGATATTCTAGACATTTTTTCCTTTGCTAATTCTTAACAGATATATGAGTCAGTTCTCCTTATTGCTAGGTTATCGCTTCATAGATTGAGTCATCGCTGCGTAGTTGCCTAATGGGCTCCGAATATTTTTCTCTGTAGTCATGCAGCATACACCGTTTTGAGTTATTCTGATTCGTTTACGACTTTCTAAACTTTCTCTACGAATTTACGACTTTCTAAATTGCTCTCTTTTTCTCGGAAATGACGCTACTCCATCCACATTATCTTCGTCATAGCACGTCAACGGCACCAACAAATTTCATCTAATATCTTTTCTTCAGTCCTTGTGAAAAACTGCCCCACTTTTCTTTACGGCATCTTATTTGAGAGGCGCCCAAATTCCTATCGATATGATTTGAAGGCGTTGACTAAGCTGATCGAGCGGCAGATACTGTGATCATTCTTGCTGAGATTATCGTCAGATCTGCCTGTAAATGTCGCTTTAAATTTGACGTTGGAACCTTTGTCTCATTACTTTTGGACTTGGAAATAGGAAAAGAATTCCGAAGTTTGCCTGAGCTTGAACAATAATTTTCCGAGCGCTATGTCGTAAGAGTTACTGAATATGATTCAAAGGTTCGGGAGCAGAACCTCTGCAAAATTGTGTCTATTGTGATGAGTCTGCCACTGTATTAACTTTCTAATACAGTTGGTGCTTAGCATTTCCAAAGCGACCGTTTTCCTGTGAATGCATTTCTTGTGACCAATTTGCACGCAATCTAAAGGAACCGTCCATGTTCTCTCAATATCTTCGGTGACACTGTTCAGATATTCAAACGTTCAAATAAGAACTCTCAAGTGTACACTTTTCTTTATGCACTGGTCTGACTCGATCACATAAGGCAAAACCCTAGAAACATGCGCACTAAGGCTTCCTTCCAAGATGATTGCGAACAGCACAGCCCCTGATCATAAGGATACAATTTGTTCTCGAATTTTAAACTCCCCCTCCCCCCTAAGACGGTCCCGAAATTCCTGTAAGTTACTTATAAGCTATAGATAGTGTAAGTGAGTTTAAACCTGTATTTAATTGAAAGATTCTAGAACTTTTTTTCTAGAAATTGGACATGCAAAGATTCTAGAAAGCAGCCCAAAAAGCTCTGAGATTGCGTGGATGAGTCTATGCACCTTCATTCGAAAAAAATTATGTTGCTTTTCCCTCCATCCCTCCGTCCCGAACGAAAATCCCGGGACCGCCACTGCTATGAGCCACGTACTTCTGAGAATCGGCTTTCATTCAACATTTGCCTGTGCGAAATAGCGGTTCAAAGCGGTCCATCCGCGTCAGCTGTACACTTGCAACCGTAGTCTTCTTTTATTTCTATCAGACCTTTCGCATTTCATCATCGATGTATCGTCCACGCTTCTGCAAATAAATGTATGTTTTTCGGAGCTGTTTACCTGCATATAAAAATGCTCAACTTTGCGTACGATAGTGTCAAAATGATAATTATTTGAGATAATTACGAACTATAAGTTTTTTCTTCCATGCTTTAGGCGTCGATTACAAATCGTTTCTACGACTATTTTTTCTGCAATGACGTTTAGTAATGTCTCCTCTTCCTTGACTCCCTTTCAAAGTATTACGAGCACATCATAGGTACAAAGCTTTTTTGAGCATTTTTTTTTTGATATAACTGAATTTCTTAATTTAAGCGGCACTAGGAATCCAACTCATTGTGTTGCCGTCGTTAAGAATAAAGCGTTCTGCGCGTTGTGCTGCGTTATGCTGTGCGTTCTTCACTCACTGATCTAAAACAAGTCCATCCTTTTTCTCTGCAAGCTACTTGCTATTTGCTTTATGAATGTATCATTTATTGGCATGCAGGTGTGAGTTTTTAAAGTGAAGACGGAGAGAATGCCTATCTAAATCATCAGTGTTTCGCAATACAGTTTACCTAATTTACTTCATTGATAATGCCCAGACTCAATATGAAAAAGCATATTAGAGCCTGCTTCATTTTAATCTTCTTGACCTAATTCTCATAATTAAAGACCATTTGAGAATTTCGCATTTGTAAGGAAAATTTAGCATAAAAAATGTCGGTACGTTATGAGATATGTACATTCTGTGCCCTCCAACTGCCTGCACGATAAATTGAAGATTTCTTGTAATACGCTCAAAGCACATCATTCGCTCTTTAACGACAATAAGGAGTATTGACTCACAAATTGGAAGTTTTAACTCTCAAGGAAGGAAAACACAAAATCACAAATTACCAGTCGACAAAGCATACAAATTATGCGCAACGTAGCTTAAAAAGTTACTACCTTTGAGAATGAAATTAAGGTCATGCGCGCAGAGTGGTATAATAATTTTTTTCATTTGAGTACAAAAGGCGCTCGTTATTTTATTGACAGATCTTGTGAGCTAAGCGAGCAAAAACGGAATGGCAGGAAACACGGGTAATCGAAAATCGTGTAAAAGTGAAGGCGTAGGAATGACTGTTAATGACGCAATCTGGTATCGGTTAGAATATAAAAACAGATGAATGTTAGTGATTGCTTTCACACTTCATTATTCTTCTTTTTTCCTCTCTCTCGCCTTGACAAAGTCTTGTGAAAAAGTTCTTTGATTAAAAAGAGATTAGATGCAAGCACGTGCTGAGGATCTATATTATAAAACTTGAAACTAAATTCGTTTCGATGTTTTGGGCATGGGGTAGCATATTACAAGCGGTAAAATGTTCTTGCAACTAGCTAACTTGTCAAAGAAACTGGGACGCATTTATACCATTTGAAATAATTCGTAATAAAAATTCAATTTGGCTTGTATCAGCACGATCATTATTGTGGAACCCAAGTTTTTTGAAACTTTATGCAAAAAAATCACAATTTCGGATAAGTCGACTTCAAACAAGTAAAAGGCTTTTCCATGGACTTGTGAGTGATAAAAAATCATTTGTTCGCCTATCTGACACTAACACTGACACTTTTCTCTTGTACATTCAAGCTCACACCTAAGCTGAAACATTTTTTTTATCTTTCTCCGAAAATTTTCATAAACTTATAGATCGTCATAATTATTGATCTTCATCGATTTTTTTTTCAAATCTGACCTCGGCTATGGAAAAAAAGATGATAACGGCAAAAAAGTTTACTTTGTTATGGAACTTGTTGTCAAGATTGTAATCAAGAGATATGACGGGTTTTGGTCGTTGTGCAAGCTAGCGTCCATTCGATTATGCTTGAAGCAGATTGGCGGATTTAGAACAGAGATGTTTAACGCAGAAGTCTTTTTTCTAGTCATCGTGATGTTCTACTAATAGAGTTTCACTATAAGTTTCCACCATAGACTTCATTTTATGCTATTTATTCTACCCGTCAACAACGAATCAAGGAATAGTACTAATTTCGAACTAAGCTGAAAGACGCATAACATTTCCGCATAGCTTCAATAAATCAGTGACCTGCGTTAGAACTGTGAAAGAGCAAAGCTGAGGGCTGTCATACGCCAAACGACAATAAATTTGCCGGGTCAGGGAGGCATGTAATTTTTAGATCATCTGACATTACAGCTCAAGCACCCCCATGAATTTTATCGCCCGTCATTTTATCAGTGCAAATGCGTACGAACAAATTACATTCTCAGAGTCAAGGCAAGTTTTTAACTAGTGTAGAAAGCAATTTAACAAAAGACACTTGTTCTACATTAGATCCAAAGAAACATATTTCCTAGAAAAGGTACATAGTTGCTTTCTAGAAAATGGTACCTTACGATCTTCGTGCTTTTTGCTGACCCGAACTTTCTATGCGTAGTAAGCTGTCCCACAGTCTTGCACACCGACTTTTCAAAAATTCTAACCGCTCCCATTTGTTGAATTCATTTGGTCCAACGCTTTAGAAGAAATAAATCGTCCGCTTTATCTAATCAATTTTTCTTTTATTTGATCATTTATTTACCATACTTGCGGTGCATCAGAAAAGAAAAAAAAAGAGAAAAAAGTGAGTCAGTCACTAGTTTCCCAGATTACTTACTGCAAAAATTATTGCTCGCAAAGCGGCGATGTAAATTTCTAAGCTATAATACAACTCGATTTAAAGTGGTTAAAAAGTGGACTTAATCATAATATTTGAGTTTTTTATTTGTATTATGAGCGACCCTTTCCAAGCAAAATTCCTGATCGCAGACCCCCACCAAAAAGCAGCGGTTTTTCAGGCTTTACTTCCATTTTTCGATTTCGGTCTATTGAAAAAATTTTCATAATTTTTTAGTGCAAGATTCATGAAAGAAACACTAACAGGATGTTTGCCGATTGACACTGTTTGGACACTTGAAGTCAAAAAATATTCAGTTGAAAAATGCAAATAGACTGTCCAGGCTTGTTAAGCGCAAACATCTGCGACCTCACATGACGATCAAACCATTATTCAGAAACCAGTCCATGTTTTGGACCACAATCATCAAGCTAGATAAATGCTATTCGTTTCTAAAACTTGAGTCATAACCTTAATTGTCAACTCAGCCATTTAAGCCACTCGATTCGACCATAACATACTAGTGAAAATCTGTGCAGGTGGTTTATTTCATTCGTGAGGATCATCTGGCTTTAAAGATCGATGAGCTGTGCTGCTCTAGCATGAACTAAACTACTCAGCTTTACTATATGGATAATTTTGAGCCACTTGGTCTTGAGATGAGCTTTTCGCGCCAGGGAGGCTGCCTAAGTTCAAGTATCAGTCAAGGATTCAAGTAAAGAAAGATTAGGCAGGATTCTTCGCACTATTTTGAAATCGTAAACTTTGATATCCACATGGTTTTGGTTGGCGCATTTGTAATAAGGAGTTATGTAGTTTTTTATTGATTTAAAGGCTTTCTTCCAGCTCAGCTGCAGTGATAAAAATGCGAGAACAAGATCGCTTAAGTTTCAAATCCCATTAACCTTACTAAAATTTGAAATCGAGGCGAAAAACTTACAAAAAAGATTTTGATACCTTTTCTTTTTAGATGAACAAAATTCTTTGCTGATCAAAAACTCCCAGAACGAGTCATAACTTTTCTGAAACCTATTAACTGCGAAATTGACTTATTCTCCTCAAGAACCTAAATTTTCAAAAAAAAACAATCCATCAGCATATTTTGCTTAATTCAAAGAGAATCTCACGATCTAAGTCTCCCACTGTCCCGATTTATGTTTTGTAATGTTTCTAATCTGTTATGCGGATATGAAAAAACATACTGTAATCTCCTCTTCGCATTTGTCTCCGCAACCTCTGTTATAAAGAAGGCATTCAAACTAGTCAAAAACTACAAGATTTTGAAGCTGCCTCAAATTACAGTCAAGATGAGCACATTTGCCAGACGTCATTCATACCGGTATCAATCATCTCTGACACTCTGATGCAGTTATGATTTCGAGTTAATCTGTGAAACGGTAAACAGGCTGTCAAAAGTGCATTCAACAAAGGTGTCGAGCTCATCACCTCACCAAAGTCATAAGAAAGAGTGGTTCATTTCTGGTACAGTGGTCCTTTTAAAATATTGTCACATATGATGAAGCAACTGTTATAATCATGACAAACACATTCTATACCCTTCGTCATAAAACTTTTTGTACCAAGCCGTTGCTGAGTGAACTATCTTAAGCTTATGCGAAAAAATTGCTCAAAAAGTTTTTCTATAGAAACCAAGTTTGCTGAAACTTTTAGTTAAAAAAGCGCAACATCGACTGTCCATTATTTGTTCGACAATTAGTGCATTTAAATTATCTAGCAACTGTTCCTCGATCATGTCAGCTGGTCATAATGGATAGTTTCAGCGTCCTCACTTCACTTCTTCATCTTGACAGACTTAGGAGCGGTCTGTAATAAATATGATCTCATAGCACATAGCAACGATTTTTTTCTGTGAGTGGCTCCATAACAACCTCCTGAAGAGAGGTGAAAGAAGTGCATCTTCTTTTCTCTGACGCTCAATCAAGTCTTTACATCGCCTTTTCAAACTTTTATAATTAGTCGAGCTGTTAAACCTTTGTTACACACTACGACGTATCAGTTCTTGTCGTACGTCTTTGAAAACTCTTTGAACAACCTACATATCAATGGCAAGAGACAGTCGCAATCAAGATGACTTATCTCGTTCATCACTTTTTACTGTTTCACGTACAAGAACTGCATAATTTTCGATGAAACGGTTGCAGGTCACCAAAAGCTGCTACCTTGCCATATCTTGGTTCAAATTAATATTATTCATGTTCAAAGAAGAAGAACTAAAAAAAACAACGGAACTCAGCTCGACGATGCGCAAATTTTATCATATAGAAGTGCCTGTTTGGGTACGGTAACCCACCCACTGCCTACGCATCTAGAGGCTCAAGATACTATCTGAGTTCGAGATGAAAATGGTGAAACGACGAGTTGACTGGCGTTGAGGGTGGAAGTTAGAAAATCTTCCAAGACGAACGGTAGCAACAAGAAAATATGTTTTTATAATTCTTCATCATTGTTTGCCGCTTGAAAATGAACGCATTAGATTTTGCAGAAGCGAATAACTGAACATTGGTTCATTTTTTATCCTCGGCCGTACGCGTAATTTTTGACTGAGTTACCTATGCAAAAAAGTTGCAGTGGGCAAAAGTCTTTCAATGATTCTTATGCTTTCTGCGCTTGAATTGCAACAATCTTGTCAAAATTTTTGCACGATTTCACTTACGTACACAATAGTTTCCAAAAACTCACCGAGTTGCGAACGCCATAATTCCCACCTTCGTGACTGCTATTCCCCTTCCCAGTCTTCAAATTTATGGCATTCTTTTCATTATTCTGTGCAGCACTGCGTCTATTGCACATTATTTGTAGTCACAATCGAAGCGAAATAGCCAGTGCATACCTCTATTTAGATTTTTCTTCTTTTTCCTTGGCTCATAATTGCGTTTCCTGTCTTGAATATACTATATCATCTCAAGCATTGAAAGTGGTACCTACGTTGCACACAGCCTAGAAATATGGTTTTTTCTCCGTTATACGAAGGCTTGGCTCTCTGCTAGGTAATAAATGTTATGCTTTTGCTAACTGCCATTTGTTCTGCTCTCCATTCGACTATGTTATCATTTTTCTTTGATTTTAAAGTATCAACGATTGAAGTGGAGACACTGCGTATGTATCAACAACACAAGATTCTTCTCGCTTCTTTATACTGATTAAGACAAACCAAGTTGCTGGCTAATCGTCTCTCGGTAATGCAGATATTGCTATTTTATTGCGAAGCTCTTTGAAAAGTGTGAAAAAATAAAAAAATCCTTTTCGTGTTTTTTCTAGGAAAAAACACGAAAAAAGCTCTTCAAAGTAAGTCGTTCTTAGTGTTCTTTTTTTTTTGTTAACATTCAACTTCACCATATTACGCTACATCATCTAACCTCAATTCGAGATGGTCTATTCCTTGAAACATCTAAAATTCTAATATTACATTTACAAAAAAAGCCTTCCCATTTTACGTGCACTCTGCAGCAGATATTCTTTAGCTCACATTTCTCGCAAAAACAACTTGCTTCCTGCTTGTACAAGACTTTTTTTGTCATCTGATACTTTTCTCTCTATTCGATCACGAGTGGGTTGAAAGCACGAACCATTACAACTTTGTGGAAAAACTATTGGCGTCAAGTAACCTTGTTGAAATTTGTCGATTAGTAACTTTGTCGCTTTCGTGACACCAGCTCAAAAAATCGTTCATTATTCAGCTATCACTTATCCGCTATCAATGCGGAATTCTGTCTTCAAGTACTATTCAATTGCAAGTTTCAACCAGGCCATTTTTTCGTGCTCTTTGCTCATTTTGATAAATATTATATTTTGAGTATTTTGAAGTTGCTGATCTCTAGCAACAGCGACGTGGAAATTAGATTTTCTTTCAACATTTGCCAACAATGCAGCTTTCCCATCTATCTGTCTTTTTTTGCGCGCTGCCAGAAATTGAAGAAACAGTATTGCAGCTTTGCATCAATATGAAACGTCAGAAGATTTTATATTCAAAAACATGGTTTCGTCTGCATTGAATCAAGTTTTTTATATTGGCTTTCTGTTAGAAAGAGACCGAAACTGTTCTACCAAATGTTTCAAAAAGTATGTCAGAGTAGAGCATACTATATGTATGTAGTAGTTAGCTCCAGCCCATAATGACCATATACTACTCATTCCTTGCTATAATAAAACCCAACACCAACATCCACACCAATCCAAACCACTCCACATCAGTCCCGCTACCACAGCCCGTCATCAACATCCACACCAACTGCACCATCACAACTAGCACCATCATCTATTATACATTCGTACCACTCCAGATAACCTCGACATTACAACTGCAGCACCACCATCCATGCTACCTAGAAGCTAAAACTCAGCACCACCATCAGCACCAATCCATACCATCCACACCGATCCACACCATCCATACCATCCACACCAATCTACACCATCCACGCAGATCCACACCATCCACACACCAATCCACACCATCCACACAGATCCACACCGCTCCACATCAGTCCCGCTACCACAGCTTGTCATCGCCATCCACATCAACTGCGCCATCACCACTACACCATCATCACATTCATACCACTCCACGATAACCTCGACATCACAAGAGCAACACTACCACCATGCTGCCAGGAGCTAGAACTCAGCACCACCATCAGCACCAATCCATACCATCCACACCGATCCTCACCATCCATACCATCCACACCAATCTACACCATCCCCGCAGATCCACACCATCCACACACCAATCCACACCATCCACACAGATCCACACCGCTCCACATCAGTCACGCTACCACAGCTTGTCATCGCCATCCACATCAACTTCGCCATCACCACTACACCATCATCACATTCATACCACTCCACGATAACCTCGACATCACAAGAGCTACCACCATGCTACCAGGAGCTAGAACTCAGCACTACCATTAGCACCAATCCACACCATCCACACCAATCTACACCATCCCCACAGATCCACACCAGCCACACCAATCCACACCGTCCACGCTCCTCACCATCAGATGTGTATCACCACCATCCATCTCTATTTCCATATTTCGTTTTACCCAGGATTTATAACAGCGCTAAATCCAGATATGAAACTCAGGAAGCTCCAAAGGGCTATCTCCAAAAATCTTGAACGAATGCTCGTACGCTAGCCTTGTCGAAAGCAAGCATGAACACTTTCGAACAGTAAGCAATTTTGCAGCATAAAACCGCTACAGAATTTCCGTCGTTCGAGGGGTCAGACGGCACACCGGAGAGAGCGGTCCACACAAGAATTTGAATTTCGGTCCAATTTCCTCTTTTTAGAGACAGTATCTGGAGATCGAGTTTGCGCAGTAGCTCTAGTTTTGAGGTCCTAGTAGTACTTGATTATTATAGTAGCCAAGGAAATTCAAATTTGAGACGCTTCGTCTGAACAGGGCCACAGCATTGACATAAAGAATCATGCTGCGAGTAGATTTTTAAGCGCCATAATTTCAACAATACTTGTCTTACGATAGGGAATCATCATTTATCACAATTGTGCCAAGCTGTTAGCTCTTGTCCATAACATCTCTTCTTTTTTTGCGCATAGATCAGCCCTTTCTCGATAATGAAACTTGCTCTCGGTATGCCCGTTCGCAACACGTACTCTGTATAAAAATTGAAGTCTCAACGGTTAAATGGTGTATATCTCAGTGATTACATAAAAACGTTCTGCTTGTTGACTTAATCGTGACTGACTCGTAATCTTTACCAAGTTCAACTTTACAGCAGTGTAAACATGCCCGATTTTAGGCACGCTTGTACTAGATCAGATCCGATTATACTTGGCGGACTATCTCCGGCTGCACAAATAAAATTTGAGGATTCGATTCGAAAGACTTTTTGAGCACTTTTTATTGATTTAAGGCTGACAAGTTTAGACGATCTCGTAACTTTAGTTGGTTTCGTAGAAGCATAGATAATTTTATCTTCTTCACTTACTCGTTTCTATGTGTACCCTTTCGCATACTACACATTTCTGGACCGAATATGGTAAGCTTTGTTGCAATATGATGATCATGACCAAGTTACGCGAGTTAGATTCAACTATGCAGATACAAGAAAGGAGAAAAAATCAGACTTTAGATTGCTTTGTAGATCCGTGAACTCTACCAAATGATTTTCATGAGAACATATGAAATTGCATAGTTTTTTGCAATTCAAGGACTTACCTTGAACTAAAGAGTTTTTTTTTGGTATCGGAAACTTACTGGTTTAGTTTTCGTCCTCAATTCTATTAGGTTTGCGATAACTTCAAGAAAAATTTAGGCACCACACACAAGAACGCCATATTCCCAGATCGCGCAATATCATGGCATAAATCACACTACTTATGGCGAATTTAGTGACGTAAAAAGGCAAGCCAAGCACAATTTGGCTTATCTTCACCACAGCTCCCACACAACAATGTTCAGCCTATGAATATGTGATAGTTTATCTGCTGGAACGGATGGTTTCTTGATTCCGTCTCCTCAGACATCGTTCATTTTCCCCATAAATACTTGTACTATCGCAAAGTAATAAACTTCAGTGGGAATTATCCTGCATTAGGCTACAATCATGCAGTTGTTCTAAAATTAGGCTCTCACTTTTTTCCTCAAAGTAATCAATCTCTCATGGTGAATTAATTTGTTCTCCAATGTTTCAGCGATGTCACTGCAAATGAGCGAGAGAGAACCCTCATCATTTTCTGCTAGGCTCATCAGAGTAGCATTATTTTCTCTTTCTCACGTCAATATATTTTTCAGCGACCCTTTAAATACTATATCCACATTCTTATTCGCAAGCTTCACCCGTATTAACATCGGTCTTTTTGATCTAGAGGTCTGCTTATTAGATATACATGTTCCACTTCCTCGTTACGTAACAATATCGAAGAAATTTCGAGTCTTCATTGAGATGACTAAGAGAAAATTATGGCAATTTGTAGGATATATCCGAGCACAAAGTACGACGATATGCTGACCAGAAGTCCTAAGATTCATAGAACGGCAACATATACTGCATATAAATAAGAAGCAGACAAAGTAACCCTGCTCCAGAGTTCTGATCAACGTTTCTTCCATTTCGCTTTCAGATTTTCTACGATGCTTGATTGGGTAGCTAAAGTTATATTGAAAGAATCCATAAATTAGCTGTTATTGTAACAAAATTCTACAGCGTGTGACTTCGATCAGTAGCTAATTTATCAAAATTTTCTAGCAAAGTACTGATAAAGTTAGGGTGGGATCCACCTGTCCTCATCGCTGGCGCTGAATGATGAGGGTTCTTCCTTTCTCTTGTCAATGCGTCAAAGGATAAGTATGTAGTTGGTACACACATACAAGGTGTCCCGAAAAATGTATCGAACGTTTGATCGTTAATATCTCTCTTCTAAAGAAGTCTTTTCCCTTGCTTCAGGTACCAATCTGTAGAGCTGGCTTCACCTAGATTTGCATTATAGAACGAATCACTCATCTCTCTTCATTTCTGTAGGATTACGGTAGAAACTTCAAAGAGGGTTTTAAGCAATGAAAGGCCATATTTTGCCCCAGAAGGGAAACAAAATAGCCTGAAAACTTTTACACTAGGCTAATTAGGGATGCTGATTATAACTGTAAAGTTCCCAATTCATTATGATGCTTCATTAAAGAGTTATGCCAGGTAAGAGGTAGCGGCCATTTTTTCAATGTTCCTAAAAAGTGCGGTTACACCGTTTAGAAAGTTTCGTAATTTTATGAATAGTTGAGTATTGAACTCAGCGTCCATAAAAATCCCAATACACAAGTTTTCACATTTTTTGAAAAATTTTGAAACGGCGGCTTTTTCCACATTGACACCAAATGTTTCAAGTTTCTACCGTAATCCTACAGCAATGAAGAGAGATGGGGGATTCGTTCTATAATGCGAATCTAAGTTGAATCCAGCTCTACAAAACGGTACCTGAAGCAAGGGAAAAGACTTCTTTAGAAGAGAGATATTAACGATCAAACGTTCGATACATTTTTTGGGACACCCTGTATTTGCCTGGAAGATTCTAGACACCGGGTCTTTTGTGATATTCGACAGTGGTAATCTTGAGAAGGATATTGAAGACAACACAGTTTTTAACAAAGTGCTTATTTCCAATTATTTTGTCCTAAAAGTAAAGCGTATTTTTAAATAAATCAGACTGGTTTTGTTTTTCTGGCAGACTTGAGGTACAATTCGATAGTGCGAAGCAGGCTCTACACAATGACCGCAAAAGATCCGTCTTTGTCGCAATCTAGATAAAGTTTGTAGCAAAAATCGGAAAAAAAATTTATCATCTGAAAATTGAATTTTTGCGAAGAATAATCGCACGAAACTCAAACTTGGTCATTATACAGTCGACACATAGTAGTATGCAAATATCTCTTCACTCGATTTTTTCCGAGCTTAGACAGCGAGAAAAAAGAGATAGCCTGAAAATGGCAAACCCCGCCTCCAGTTTTTCCCACATATGTCATTGTATACTGCAAGCCTTGCTGAATATAATTTCAAAACTTCATTTCTGTAGGTGCTCTTATAATCGAAAAATACCAAGTTTTACATGAAAAACCCAAAAGTGGCACTTTGGCATTTGGGACCATTTTTGTTTATCAATTTTGAGTCAGCAAAAAAATCAACCAAAAACATATTTCGGCACTACTATATGTCTATATATAAGGACAATATTGGAAGTCCGTAAGAATTTTCTGGAAGGAGATCCGATTTTTACGGTAGATGAAAAATTTTGATTTTTGGATCGAAATTTTACCAGAATTGCGACTTAGACGGCTCTTTGGTAGTCATTTTATAGAGCTTGCCTTGCTCTATTGAATGATGCCTCAAGTCTGCCAGGAAAACAAATACAGTTTGATTCATTCAGAAATACGGTTTACCTTTGGGACAACCTAACCTGCGGTTTGGAAATATTGAGGGGCACGGCTTTCAACAAATATCTGTGATCTATAAAGACCACCGAAAGCAAAAAAAGTGACAGATTAACTCCGCCATCGATTCATGTTTTGACGAATCATACCGAAAATAGGTACCTAATTTCATTGTAAAAAACGTAGTGATTTTTTTCACGAAATTTCCAAAAAACTATATTGAACGCATTCGATGCATTGCCCCTTCTTCTAGCACCTGATTTGAAAGCAGAACCATGACTGGTTTTCAAGTAACTGCGGAGCATGTGAGTTTTCTTCAGCTATTCGACATGTAAGTCAATCACAACCTCGATTTTTGAACACCGAACTTGGAAAAGTCCAAATTGCAAAATATACAGCCTTTTCACACTTCACTACTTCCTCAAATGTCAGAGAACGAATTTTATATGCTACTTGAGTTGTCAATGTTTTCGCTTGGACTATCTTATAAACCCTAAAGGGAGTGTTAATATCCCTTGAGTAGAGCTACTTCCGGAGTGCGTATAGCTACGCATATTTTGAACTTTTTGGTAATGGGATTGGTCTATGCGATCGAAAAATTGCGTCGATTTTCAGATGTTATCATTGCAACAAAAATTAAAGGCTTTTTCAGGATCAGAATTGTTTTTGCATGAATGTACGCTCCAGCATTAAAGGGAACTACGCTATAAAATGCCCATAAAACCTATAGCCTGCGTATTAAGGATCGCAGAGGTCTACCCCACTATCGTAAAAGGCTATAGCTTATAAATATGGGTATTTATGTGAGGGTGGCTTAGTTTCAAGCCACCCTCACTGCTATTAGCTTTTCCTAGCATTTCTTGCTGGACAAAGAAAATTTTAAAAAAACACGTTCTATCCAGTTTCCTGTGAAATTATTATTTTGTCCTTTTTGAAATTTTAGCTGCAGAAAGCTGGCAGGAATTTCAGTTTAGGCCTCAGGACTTCTTAATTGCCCACAAAAGACAAAATCATGTTTTTATCATTTAATAACCACTTTAGTAAAATTTTGGTAAAATTTTTAGCCCTGTATTTGTGCTGCGCTGTGGATTTCTGTATTTCTTTTCTCCACTGCATAAGATGAGACAAAGTGCTACAATACTGTTTGAATACTTGTTTTGCAAGGATTTTTGTGTTTTCCTTGTCAGCAATGAAAATTTCATCGCCCTAGTCTGTCCCATTTTCTCTTCCTCCACATTTGCTGTCTAGAACACCAGTAAAACACGCAAGCATTTATGTATCACGTTCTAAAAGCCATTTTCCATGCCTGAGCACGTCATTTCTCAAGAAAAATGTGGCCAAAGCATATGTCCATGCTGTTTCAAAAGGAATAAAATTCACGTTTGTCGCTTAGCAGCTGAGGCATGCTTTGCTTTCTTTTATTTCTAGGAAAAGGGAATAAAATTCTCCTACAAATAATACGAACTAATAGAAGCGGAGTTTGGTAACACCTGAAATTCACAAAAAAATCATTGTGGGATATCCAACGGTTCAAACATTCGCCTAGCCATAATTATAATTTTATTACTAACACATTCTCACCACGATTTTTTATTTTTTTTACTAATTTCTCCAGTTTTTTACCTCATCGGAAGTAAATTGCACTGCTTTCTGCTATTTAAATTCAAAAAGCAATTGCTGCAATCACTTCATTCATGATGCTTTTTGTAGGAAATACAGTGTCAAATAAAAGAAGATCTATGTAGGCTCTGTTTTATGCATAACTAGCAAACAACAAAAATAGATGGAAGATTATTATTTTCAATGTATGTATTTCCATTTCGATACAATCAGTACTCATCTTCGTCTTAACTTTATAAGGGAGTTTGGCAGTCATCCAAAATCCACTGACTCAAATTTCGGCTCTTTTTCTGTGATAGCCTAGTTGAGCCCTAACTTAATAAAGGTTTATACTTGCAGTTCTCCAGTGGCCGTATTCATCATTGATACCTTAAGGTAAATTCTACCTCCAGGTAGTTTTATCACTCATTATCAGCAAAATTACATTGAGAATTTACCTCAAGGTATTTTGTGAATACGGGTACTTGCTGATAATGAGTGATAAAACTACCTGGAGGTAGAGTTTACCAGGTATCAATGATGAATACGGCCACGGCCAGATGTTTATAAGAATGATAATGGTAGCAAATTATATTCAACTTGAAGAATTGAATAAGGACTTTGGTTTTTATTATTCTTGGAATTATCATAGAAGCTATGATATGAACATTATTCTCATATCGTTTCAATCCGCAAATAATCCTCCAGAATGTCTGCAAACGCAACGCACATCTACCTCTTTTCTCTTCCATCTTTCATCTTTTCGTGGGCATAAATTATCTCCCACTATTATTATACTCTGTGCATACCATTATGCCTGGCATAATCATATGCATCAAGGCTCCATGGCATCTGACTTAATGCTCTCATCCTTTGATAAATAAAATGCATTTCTTCTAGCTAAAGGGATATAACTATGAGTGATAATAGCATGACTTGCTTCTAGAAGAATAACCCTAAAAAGCATCTGCTGTAATTCTGAGCAGCTAATTGTTATGTACTCGGCTAATGAGATGCAGAATTGTCATATGAGGTGAAAATAAAAAGTGATGAATAAGCACATACTTTGAAAAAGGCTAGAGTCACAAGGTAAGGACAAAGGGCGAAAAAAGATAGGGGGCATGAGATTCAAGAAATATAATTATTAGATGATTTGTATTGTTCATACTCTTAAGTCTCAATTTATCTTTTTGCAAGGATTTTGTAGTCCAGATTAACGCAAAGCTTCCGCATTTTTCCTAGAAAGCCATAAAGTTTGCGCCAACTTCAAAAATGACAACATGCGTTTTTGCGCGATTTACGAGCAGACAGCTGCCTGCACATCTTCCCTATGTTATGGCTTTTATTACACTTTTGCTCGTGATGTATGCATGTTCATATAGCTGATCTACATTTCGCTATCTTAAACTGCCGGAACTGTGGTGGTGCAGTGCGGATAAATATTCCTTCACAACATTTGCCAGAAACTTCTGGCATTTTTCCAAGACTGTAGAAATATTCAGATAACTGCCAAGTTAGGTGAGATCAGGTCTCAGCTAAGATCGTGCGGTGCATATATTACGACCAAAGCTGTTGGTAGTGCTGGTCAAAAAATGTGTCTGATTATTTGTTCATTGTAATCACACGCATTTACTTTTTTACCTATTTATTTATTTATCTGCCCACTGCGCAAGAGCAAAAAAAGCGAAAAAAGTAATTGAATCTGCAGTGCGTTAACCACTTGATCACGCGAACTCATTCGCTGGATTACGGTGATTATACAGTAGGAGTTTCACATCGTAAGGTGCAAACTGGCCCTGCATGTATAATCAGTAATTATTGCTTTATTTCGGCGCACTGAAAACACTGCACTGAACGTTATGATTAACTTGTTTCGAAGTTCATCTATGCTTTTTGTTCGTTCATCAAAGGATGTTTGGTTTGGACCTAGTAGAATCTCATTATAAGACGATTCCCCATCTCTCAAATCATTTCTACAGAAGTTTCCCGCTGACCAAGAGATTTTTCTGCAGTCAATTTTGAGCTTGATCACACATGGATTCTAAATATTCGAAATACTTTTAAGCAGAAAACTGTACATTTTTAACAAAGACATAGGCAAAGAAAAAAATCCTTGCTCATTTCTTCTATTTTCTTATTCTTAAATTACAGCAATTACATTTTCTATATTGTGGATGGGCAAGAAAGGTCTTGTCCCGCGTCACAATTTATGTCAACTCCTCGTCTGTTTCTTTGTCGATTGCTTGGTTGCAGAGCATTTGCAGAAGGAAAAGCTATGTATTCTTGATCATCAAACGGGATGACTCCAAGTATACTATGGATCAAGACCTTTTTTCAAAGTCACAAAAAGGATCCGGTCAGGAAAGCTTACAAACACATTCGCAGTGCTGCTTTTTTATGCACATGTTTAATTAACAGAGAACTTTCGAGTTTCTCGCTATTTCATCAAGAATGCCGGCTGCTAAGAAAAATTGCGCTCCTCTATTCATAAACGCAGAGCATGAAAGCAATTTCCCATAGAACTGATCTTTTAAATTGAAGCGAATTTCGTAGCTACCCCAATCTTACCTTTTCTGCACATTGACAGGTTCTCTGTAGAGGAACTCACTAAGATTCAAATTCACCATTGCTGTCCCCATCGGAACTTCCTGCCTTTATCTTGACTTGCACTAATGACCTTTCTCGTTGTGATGGAACTTTCTTCCCGGTACAACTGCAGCTATTAGCTTGTGCACATTTGCAACTTTGATTTCGAATTAAAAGGTTTATTTCAGTACTGATTGAGATAAGAGTTTTTACTCAATGCAATGATCTTAAGTACTATGTACAATGACTCCGAGCCTTACCTTATGCCGCCTTTGCTCCCATTAGAACAACCTACTTTCTTGGAATGCGCACCTGTTGAAGTATTCCTTCTTGATAGCCTGCTTTGAAGGGCATTTGTTCTCAAAATATTTAGATGTGTGTTCTGTCCGATTTTACTTCAGCTTTGTTTAGCAACCATCGGTGTTTCATCTCATTACACTTTTCAAAAGTCATCTAGCATCCTCATAAATCTTTGTAATCTCATCGTTTCTCATTTGCTGAAATATCAACTCACAAAAATCCAAGAAATTTTGAATGTTGAAACTATGCCTTGACATTGCCCTTGCTATAAGTACTAGAGCAGAAAGTTCGTTATTAGTGAGCATAAAGCTGAACCGCAGTGAGCTGGAATATTGTAGATATGTGTTCGACTAAGCCTCATCATGTTATTATCACATGCTAATAGAGCCATCAAAAGAGACTTCTGTTCGTAATGATTCAACGAGGAAGTCGAACGACTAGATTCAGATAATTTTGTTTTGTGATATCAGATTGCTTGAATATTACAGTGTCAAATTTCTCTTTCATCCACTTACTTCTTGGTAAAGTAGGGGTCTGAACAAGGAGAATTCTAGATTTCGTTTGATGATTCTTCATGCTCGTGGATTTAATGGTAGGTCAGGCGAAGCTAACAAAGGCGTGGTTATCTCCTTGTAACCTTTTTGATTTGCTATTAACCTGCAGATTTTTAATTTAGGTGCAAAAAAATGACCATTCATTTTTCTGAAAATTCCATGAGGCATGTGACAGCGACAAAACTTCTGTATCGAAATATGCGTTACAATCAAACTTTTTTGTTATATCTAATTTGAATTGTTTAGTTTGAGGGCAGTTGAATAATTAAAACCTATTTTGCATGCAACAGTATATCTCGTTCTCGCTTCGGTGGGTCAGTTTTACTCTTTGATCATCTGCACAGCTGTTCCATGAGCTTTGGCGGAATCAAAATATCATGAAGCTTAGCAAAGACGAAAGCTCAACCATTTCGCGTCCCCCAGATTTATGGTCATGGACAAAACAAGCGTTAAACAGTATCGTCATCTCCTAGTTTGATTCTCAAGCTGATGCTTCGAAGTTTCGGAACCTGTGCTATCAAATTTTATAATGATGGTAATGCTTACAGTATGTTCTCCTGTTGAATTATGTTCTAGACAAACCTCTGCGCCATTTAAAAATAGTGATTATCCTCAATTCTCCTTGCAAATTTTGGTTCTTTCGAGCAGTGGCATTAAGCATGACTCACAAATATGGAAAAGATTGGGAAGACATTTCTTCTTCGAGGTATTGACGTGATCCATATTGCGTTTATCCCTCACAGCATTAGTAAGCAAATATGAATTTTGAGGATGAAGATTATTCATTTTGTGGCTCTCAAACATCTGGAAAAGTTTAAAGTGTACTCTGAGGTTTGATTCTCTGGTATTTTGGCTGAAAATGACCAACTTCACCGGTCACTCAAGAACGGACATGCTTGTGATAGCTAGCTAATTTTTTTTTTACCGGATCTCCTTTGGAACTATTTTTGGTGTTTTGATGCCTGCTGTTCTTTAAGCTCTAAACCATTCCTGCCCTATTTTCGAAAACCTAAGGTCTTTGATAGATTTGTGGTTCTCCTACAGATGCTGAGCATTTCTCTGAGTGGCTTGTATATGTGGTCATGATTTTGTTGAACTTTGTTCTTTTTAAAAAGCTTAACTTAGGCTTTGTTTACATCCATAGAGAAAGCTTGGAGCGTTTATTTCCTCTGTCACTTCCCGGTGATGGGATCAGCTATTCTTTCGTCTTCATCACCTGAGATTCCAAAGCTTGAACGATTGTTCGGATCATAAGTTCAGCAAAGCGGAGGGAACGTTGATTGAGTGATCTTAAAATGAATAAAAGCAATTATCTGGCCATGCTTCAGTTAGTTAGACTATTTTGAATGCAAATTCGTGACTTGTGCGAGTTCCAAGAGATTCTGCATTATAAAGAGCCTCCCATATGCATTACGTTTTCCCTAGCTAGATATAATACAATTTCCTTCACTTGGTTTCACATAGATGAGCTCGTTTCTTCTGCTTGAGTGTCGTTTTGCCTCAAAAATTTGTTCTATCTCGGATAAATCACAAAATTTCCTGGAAAAAATTACAAGATAACAATGGCCGTTGGAAACGAATACTGCTCCGAGCTTTTCCTGCGCAAAAGCTCTCGCTACTATTTTGGCTGAATAACTGGCAAGAATACGTAGCTGCACAGTGCTTTGCTAATTTACAGAATTTTGCAGCTCTCTTCCCTCCCTCCTCATTTTGTATCCTCTTTCCCACCCGCCCTGGAAAAGCTAGACGACTGGCAATGGATACTTGCCTTGCCTTTTACAATTGGGACCATCTCAACTTCGCCCCTGGAAACGCCTGCCATCCATCTTGATTTCGCATCTTTCTTGACTGTCATTCGCGTTTTCTTCTCTTAGTTTTTTTTTGAAAATTGAAATTCTGAAAATATTCTGTTTGACCCTCCCCCCCCCGGTTTCACTTGCATCATATTCTTTCTTCGTCCACTCATTACCCCCACCTGAGATTTTCATTGCTGGAAGTGCTCATGAGAACTTAAATCACTGACTTTTCTTGAAAAGCTTGACCTTTGGTCAAAATCAAGATTGATCTCGCTCTTCAGCGTTTGTTACTGTATCGGGTGTGCCATACATAACGGATCCAATTTTTTCTTTTTTCTCAATTGACCAAGAAAAACGTCTGGAACGGCGATGACTATCTAAATAGATCATTCTGTTTGTGTTCGCCAATCGGGTCAGGAAGCAAAAATTGAACGGCGGGTTTCCGCCGGATCACTATTTATCACACAAGTAATGATTGATAGCACCATTTTCTCAATCGGGACATCACCTACGGAGCATGCTAATGAAAAAACCGGAACGCCTAATGATAGCAGCCAAAGACTTTGATTTATTGTTGACGACCGAGTTCTTAATGTTTGCACATAAACTTTCCTTTTACATAGCTATCCTTCAAAGCTTATATGTTTGCTTTGAAAAAGTATAAGAAGCAATTCAATGCTGGGACACATATTTTTGGTGCTTTGAAATGTACGCGACAACCTCATAATTGGTGTTTTGCTGAGAAGTGGATCTTGCAACCTTCCATTCATTCAACAACTTCCGAACTCGCTTTCGTACATATTTTAGAAGCGGAAGTCCAAGGTCTTGAAAATTGGGTGCATATGCTTCTCAACAAAACGATGTATCCCGTGCCTAATTTCATCCACAACTATCCAGTTCACATATGCTGTTAGATGCCAGTATAAGGTCTCTCAACGATGGTATTGACGAATACCCGAATTGTTTGAGACTCCTACGTTTGAGCCAGATATCCACAACTTTTCGACTTGATCATTCTCAAGCGAATTTATGGTTGCGAATAAGTTTGCTGCGTTCGATACCCGAAGATTTTTCGTGGATGCGGGTCTAGATGCCTCCAAGGTTTGAAGCTTATATTGTTTTATGCGTTACCCCAAGTACCATCCCTATTGGCTAGGCTGTCGTTTTACAATGTATGGAGTCGCTGCTTTTGTGCATGACGTTCACCTGCAATTGTGTATGATTTAAGGTGATAAGTAAATTATAGGGCCCTCTTTTTTGAAGATTGCGTGTAAGTAAATTATAGGGCTTTTCCTTTGTTGAGCATTGCGTTTCCACGCATTCGAATGGCATCGGCACTAGCCTTCAAAAATGATGGTAGTGAAGTGCGTGAATATATCGTGTTTATCTTGATCACTGCCTTCCTCATCTGTTCAAAAAGGAACATCAAATAAAAAATGCTTTGCAATATCTGTCCGCCTTATGAGCTCTCGAGGGTCTTGTCCTCTTTACTATCTCGTATGAGATTTCAGGCTGGCACCTTCCCGAAATCAAAAATCAAGATTTCTGATCCCTCCTCACCGTCCCCCCCCCCCACCTCGCCCTCCGTTTTATTTTGACTGGGTGTACATTCTGTCTGAATCAATGCTTCATGCGTTTTTGGCTTCTGATCCCATCTGGAACTATTGTAGACATGGCTAGAGGTAGCAGCTACGTCAAAGATATCTCTTCTGTAATTTGAATAATGTTTATGCAATAAATAGCTCTGAATATAAATAAATCTGCAAATAGTATAATGCTGATATTTTTGCGGAAAACTTTGTTAGAGTTACTTTAACTATCGCAAACTATAGAAGTTCTTTGAGATCGGAGATGCTGAGATTATATGTATGGCAAGGGATAAGTCTTGACTACTCGAAGAGCTTGATTTATGGTGGAAATATCGGTTTGATGGTCTCAGTTATTTGTTCAGCGGCTACCCGTAATTAAATGCCTTCATGTAGATGCCTTAATATCGGGTTAGCTTGAACACTTCGAGTACCGAAGAAGTAAAACATATGATTCTCGCATACGTATTTATTTGAGAAAATTATGAGATCTCAGTAGTCTCCAAGCCTTCAATCCTGCAAGCTCTTACCCAATCACAATCTTCTTGCTATCACAAGAAGCCTACGAATGCGGGAGCAGAAGAAGTTGCACATTGCTAGAGTTTTCCATTCTGACTAACTGACTTTCTGTCTAAAATATAATATTTCCATTGAATAACAAACAGCATGATGAACCCAGTAAGAGCATTTGAGACGTTATAAAAGAATGAAAGGCAATACACCAGATAAGGTAGGGTCACTGTAACAGCAATCATCTTGAATATGAAATACCTAAAGTTAGTTCAACTCATTTGAGTTTACACATACTCCTATAGTTTTTAACCATATGAAATGCTGAAAACCACAAAAATATGAAGCCCCATCACCGCACTGGTTGTGCTCATCCACACCAATCCACACTATCCACACCAAACCGACTGTGACAGAACTTTCACATCTCCAAACCAGCATCTTGCACAGCACTACCACTTACACCGATCCACACCAATCCCCACTAATCCACGCCATTCACACCTCACCACTACAACTGTACCACAGATGGTTTTTGGAAAACTAAGGGCAACTTGGCACCACCATCGAGACCAACTCATACCATTCCAATTCTCCACAATCACGACTGCTATGCTCTTCCACACCAATCCACACCAATCCGCACCAATCCACACCAATCCGCATCATCCACTCCGCCCACCACAACCACTACAGCACCACCATAGCCATCATTTCTTACCATCCATGCACTCACTTCACCCCCTTTTTACTGACCCAAACAATGCAATAGATCAGAGATCTTCCTCGATTGGTACAGCGCCGCCAGCGAAATGGACGCTCTGATTTGCCGCATGAAAGCTGACGAGACATCATGATAAATGGAGCTGAGGAGAGCGATTTACATCAACGCCTCATCACTGTCGTCGCTCTGTCACTCGCCTAAGAATGATTGAACTTGCAATTGCACAGCAACCAAGAAATCTGGAACGCTGTGTTTCGTATATTCTGCATCATGAAATCGTAACACATCTTTGGAAGTTTGAGTAGTCCTGAGACTGCATTTCTAACAATATGTTAGTGGGCAAAACACTATCATCGTCAAAGTTATACACCGCGCAAAACTTTACAGCTCCACAAATTTATGGTTAAGTTATGGTTTTAGATTCCTTCCTTTTACTCCTATGTCGCTAATATTTTCATACGCTACCTCCATAATTTTTTATAGTTGTGAGCACTAAAAAGTAAGCAGGTTTTACCAGAAGTCTCGCCGATCGTCCTCATCCGTTACATTTATTTTTACTTGGGCAAGACAGCCCTTATTTTCGTGTATTAATGCATCCAAATGTACAGCAATTTGCTCCCAGTACAGGCAATCAAAATAGTAATCTTTATAAAATTGTTTTTTTTTGATGGGCAGGAGATGGTCATAACGACGGTTCTGACAAGATTTTAAACGGGGTTGACCCTTTAAGCTTTTATCAAAGCTAAATAGTAGGGCGCTGGTGAACGTAGAGTTCGTTTCTTGACGTTTGTACTAGATCAGATCTGATTATACTAGGCAGACCCTATCTCCGGCTGCACAAATGCAATTTGAAAATTCGGTTCGAAAACCATCTGAGCACTTTCTACTGATTTACGACTGGCAGGGTCAGTTGATCCCATTTTCTAACTTTAGTCACCCTTGTTTAGTAGAAGCAAAGCTTCTCTTGGCAAGGTGCAATGATCCCATTACATGAGGAAATACAGCTTCTTTATTTGTTGAGTAATATTCCACATCGGTAGGATTTTTCAAATCAAGGGAATTCTTTATTATTGATGAAACTCACTTGAGTAGTTTTGATTTTCTTTATCAACAAATATCGATGAAAACAAGAAGAGTTTGTGAGCAAAACAATGATGGCAAAACTCATATCGTGCAACACCATCGCATAAATTACACTACTTATAGGGAATTTAGTGCAGTATAGGCAAGCCAAACGCATTTTGCCTTATCTTCACTATGGCTCTCCACACAACAATGCTCATCCTATGAATATGTGATAGTTTATCTGCTGTAGCGGGTGGTTTTTCATCTCTGTTGCGCAAAGCATCGCTTATGCCCCTCTAAACGTGTATCAAGTAGGGAACTTATTCATTCGCAGAGTAATAAACCCCAGTGGGAATTATTAACCACATTTGGCTACAATTCATGCTGTTGTTCTAAAATTAGAATCTCACTTTTTTCTTTGAAGTAATCAATCTCTCATGGTGAATTAATTTGTTCTCCAGTGTATGAGCGATGTCACTGCAAAAGTGCGGGAGAGAACTCTCATCATTTTCTGCATGGCTCGATAGGATAGCGTCAATTTCTCTTCACCATTTCAGTGAAAGTATCTTCTAGATCATACTTTTGTTTCTTTGTTGCTAATCACCGCTCCATACTTTTGAACTCCATTTTATAGCGAAAACTGAGCCTCCTCGATTTTCGCAAAGTTTTATGAAGTCCCCTTTGACTCTTATTCTCAGACGTTGAAAACCCTCAAAGAACGCAACATCGACTAAAAAAATGTAACCTAAGCTATGTTTTTTTTTCGGTCACAGAAACGATATCCTCTTTGCTTTTTGTCCCAAAAACGATATCCAGCTTGCTTATAAGCCACCTGTGCCGAGCCGTGGTCTATCGTAACTATTAGCCTTGTGTTCAGTTCCAGCAAGATAATTCTTTCTTTTTATTTTAATATTGAACTTGAAGAAGTCTAACATGGTATAGCAGACAGCTCTTTTTACACTTCGCTTAACTACATATTCAAATGTCAGAGAACATATGCGTTTCCGCTTGAACTATCTTGAAACCATGAAGGGTGTAAATATATTTCATGAGTAGAGCTACTTCCGGAGTGTGTAACGCTACGCACATTTTGAACTTTTTGGTAATGGGATTGGTCTTTGAGATTGAAAAATACGTCACTGCTTAACTGAATAACAAATCTCCAATTTTTTAGTAGAAGGACGAGTGTACAGCAAATGAAAGCCCTCCCAAAAGCATATTGTTTTTCTCTAAGGTTATGATCTAATATTCCATGGGATATGCTATAAAATGCCCATAAAGCCTATAGTCTACCCATTAAGGATCGCAGGGGTCTCCCCACATATTCCTAATGGGTTAGGCTCATAAATATCGGTAATGCTTGTTTTTACAGCCACCCTCACATGCTATTACCATTTGCTTGCATATCTTGCTAGGCAAAAAAATCACTTGCAAACGTCCTTTTCAGTTCCTTGCGAAATCGCTGCATATGCTGCTCGTTAAAAACTCAAGTGAAAGCTAGCAGAAAATTCAGGTTGAAAGTCAAATTCCTGTTTTTTTCCCTAGAAACGAGATCAAATCTATTTGCCAAAATAAAGTATCAATAAGAGTAGCCAGCAGTACTGAAAAATAGCTTAAGCCAAAAGTGTAGCAACAACCAATATCAGTCAAAATGTCACCTTAAATTCTGATAAAAGTTTTTCCATGGCTGTGCCTGATTGTGGTTCACTATTTCTTCATCAGACTGGGATATGAAATTGTTATAGGTTTTCCGAAATTTTTTTTCGAAAACTCATGCTTTCGAAAGATTCTCGTCATTTCTTGACCTTTCTTGAGGTGGCCGCATTCTTTTCCACATCCTCTTCCTCCAGCTTATGCTGACTAAAAAAAAATAAGACGCACAAGTATTTATGTACTTTATGTACCACGTTCTGCAAGCATTTTCTATGCCTGAGCACGTCATTTCTCAAGAAAACATATGGCCAAGCATAAGGTTTTTCTAGTGAAATAAAATGCAGGTGGGTTCTGCAGCAGCAGAAGCTCGTGCTCTGCTTGTTCTCTCTTAGAGAATACAAATAAAATTTTTGTATGCAATGCAAACCATGAAAAGATGGGAGCGGTGTCCGATAGCATTGTGGAAAATTCATTGTGGGAACGACAATTCAAACATCGCCCACCCATTAATATATGTCCTAACACATTTTTACCGCAAGTTCGCGTGAACAAAAAGGATATGCTCAAAAAATATTGTTGTAAAAATTTTCCTCGCTTCTTCACTTCGCGAGAAAGAGGATTTTTTGAGGAAAATGCTTGATTACATGGCAAAATCAAATTTTTTTCAATAAAGGATTACAAAAAAACAAGTTTGCTTTATTCTTAGGTGACCTTTTTTTCCATAACTCCGTAATGATAGAAGATTGGCTAAAGTAACATAAAATGGCAAAAGTCAAAATGGAGAATTCATTTCGAAGATTTTCTAAGCAATCATGAAAAATTTGTAGTCGACATGCTGCTGAAACGAGCAAGAAAATCTGCCTCAAATATTGTTGGAGTACTTAAGTATCTTTATTTCACCCGTTTTGGTGTGCTCTGTATTTCTTGAAATGATTGTAGAATCTTATTGGAGAAGATTATAAACGCCACTCATACCGTTCCCGTTTGCAATCCATTTCAGGATATCTGCAAACGCTCAGCATATATCTTTTCTTCGGCATAAATTATTCTCCCACTATCATTATACTCTGGCATAACATTATGCCCGGAGTATAGTCATGCATCATTATCCATGTGGAGCCTAAGTTACTGCTCACATCCTGAGATAAATAAAATGCATTATTTCTAGCTAATGGCATGTTATGAGTCGCTAGTCTTCTGCATTCCTTCTGCTTCCACATTCTTCCTGAGGTATGAAGTTTGCGCCGCCAGCATCAAAATTAGAACATGCGTTTTAGCGCGATTTACGATAGAAGCAGACAACTGCTCACCCACACTATGTTTTGACTTTTATAACACATTTTTCATGAGATAAGCATGCGCATACAGCTGATCTAAAATTTGCTATTTTAAACTACGGGTGGTGCGGTCCTTTCATATATTTCCACTGCACAGTGATTCGAAAAGGGCCCTTTACGCTTGAGTTTATAGCTTTCCTCAGTGCTGTGATGATGCTAGATTTGCATAAAATAATGATTAACTTGCGTGGGAGTTTATCTAAGCTCTCTATTTCAACGTGGGATTTACCACGGTATTATGCTTACTGTAGACCTATTAATATCCTACTGCAGGACCACACCAAATTGGTCTCTTCTTATTTACATTAATTCTCTCAGGCTGCGAACAGACACACTATATACGCTCAATTTTTGACCACAATGGGCTTTGGAGCCATGTGATAATTCAAATGTACATTTTTATACATAAGAAAACCGTGGGCAAAGGAAGCACACTAACCATTAAGGATTCGGCTCTTTTTCTCTTAATTTCTCACGCTTCGAATTACTGCAGTTGCATTTTCTATGCAATAAAAGGGTAAGGGAGATTTTGTTTCCCGTTTCGTCACACATCTCTGACACCTACTAGTCTATCTCGCTGTAAAGAAAAGTGACATAATCTCAACTCATAAGAAATTATGGCAAAGATTTTATAGGCCAACATTTCTCTCTTTGCTACAAAAAGGTTTTCATTCCTCTAAAACAACCTCTGAACAGCAAGGAATGCAAGGACTTCGCATTTGATCTGTCCGCGAATGATATACAGTTACACTGCATTTTATATATTCATAGGTTCAGTTAACCGAGAATTTCCGAGATCGTCCTTATTGCTTTTTCATTGGAATTGCCAGCTGCTTAGAAAAATTGCACTCTAATATTTATAAACGCAGATGAAAGCAGTTTCACATGAGACATTACACTCTCAGAGGGAAATTACTTAGTTGCTTCAAAAGTCTCTTGGCCACTCTGTTCACAAAATTCAAGTTCTGTAAAGAGAATCATTTACCACTGTCACTATTACTGCCTATTTTGAAACATTTTGTCTTTGGCTTTCCTTCTGTAACGACCTTTTTTATTGGAACAAAAGTTTCTCAGTTAGCTTTACTCATTTGAAACTTTGATCTTGAAATACAAGTTTTGTTGTAGCATCTAATGCAAAAACATCTTCTAAAGAATAAGCTCAATAATCTTTTTTTGCGTGATTCAGAGCCTCAGCTATTATTTGCTTAAATCAGCATCACCATGTATATATAACTAGTCATTTTCACAGGTAGATGCACCGTTTAAAGAATATTGGAAGAATCGATTGTAATTTTCGAAAGACGAAGTAGAGTCAACAACTTGCATTAGCATACTTTTTATAAATATGCTAATTAAGTCAAAAACATCGAAAGTCCTTGCTCAGGCCCTTACTCTTTGAAAAGGTAAGGATCTAGCAATAGCAAGATATATCCAGAGCTGGTTTACAATCAACTCTTCCTGTTCGCGCCAATGTTAAATTGGGTAGAAGAGAAAACCAACAATTTGATTCTGTTTTTCCATAGGAGGAGGCTGTTTTTCCATGGAAAAGAAAACTAACAATTTGTGACTGTTTTTTCAATGCTACAATGTTTTGAACATTGGTATTAACAAAATGTACTCTTCAATAAATGATGAGCAGGAATACAAGTGTGAAATACTGAAAGACTCAAAAATGTTGAGCCATGCCAGCAGATCAATGAAGTTCCCTCAAAACTTCATTGGATCCGCTACAAATTTGTAAGCTTTTGATTTGCTGAAAAAAAGCTAATCATGAGAGTTTTCTTCAAATTCCATGAGACATATGGCAGACACGAAGCTGCTGTAATGGATTTCGCTTTGCAATTCTCGGGCGTCTATTTTTTTGTTATAATTAATTCGAATGAGGACGATTAAATAATTGAGAAATATTTTGCATGCAACAGTAAATCTCGTTCTTGCTTCAAAGGGTTTTTAATTTTTCATCAAACCTCTAAAACACAGCTGTTTCATGAGCTATTGAAATACTCGTTATTCTTAAAAGAACCCCAACAAAGATAATATTGATACCTAACCAAAAATCTAAAATCTACTTATCATGCCGTATTTTTATGTATTTGAGGAAAAACAGCATCCAACTGCATTTACTCCCCGCACCCCTCTCACAATCAGTTGGTTTGTGGGACCATGCCTGCCTTTTGAACCCTGTGCTCTTGCTGTTCTTTGAGCTCTGCGTTATATTTAATCAATTTTGAAAATTTAGACTGTTGGTAATCTATGAGTCTACACACAGATGTTGACATTTCCGTTGGTCTTGCTTTGTTGAACTCTGCTCTTTTTTGTAGAACTTATTTGAGCGATTTGTTTATATACATAGGGTAAACTTGAAGCGTTTATTTCCTCTGCCATTTTCCGTCTTGGGACCAAGCATTCTACCGTCTTCATCGTCTTCGATAAATAAAGTGCATTATTTCTAACTCATGGCATGTTATGAGAATAGCTATACTCCTTGAATATAATCTAATGAGAGCGTCTGCATTAACTCTGAGAAACTGATTGTTATGGACTTGGCTAATGAGATATAGAATTGCAACGAATGAATAAGCGCAAAAAGGCCCTTACAATCACATGGATAGGTACAAAGGCGAAAGAAACGGATATCAAATACTATGTAGAAAAATGTGAGTTTTTAGTTTATAATTTAACAAGGACATCAAGACATACACAACAATTCTGTTCTCGATTTGAGTACTATCCGGTTCCGGGGCAGAGAACTATAACGGTAGTGCAGTATTACGTTCATACTCCGTATCTCATTTTGTTCTTCTTGTGAAGCGAATTTTCGTAGCCTGTCACATCAACGCAACTTGTCTACAGTCGTTTTCAATACGTATTGGTTTTTTCTACCATATGCCTTCCAGCCTCAACATGACGTGGATTGGTGTGGACTGGTGTGAATTGGTGAGGTGCGCATCGCTTCGGGTTTGCGCCGCGTTGCTTTTCTCGGCGGCGCCGCACCAATCCACACCAATCCACACCAATCCACACCAATCCACGTCATGTTGAGGCTGGAAGGCATACGGTAGAAAAACCCAATACGTATTGAAAACAACTGTATTGAAAACGACTGTACATTCTTTTTGAAGCCACGAGATTTGCGCAGCGAATAAAATGAAAGCATGCATTTTTACTCGATTTACGATAGAATCAGGCAGCTGTTCATCAACACTATGTTATGACTTTTATTACACTTTTGCTCGTGATATGCATATGCAAACAGCTGATCTAATTTTCGCTACATTAAACTACAGCGTAGTGCGTTCTTTTCAGATATTCCTACCGTATGACGATGCAAAGAACTTTTCAAGAATGCGCAAGTGACTTGTTTATACTGCTTTCGAAAATGCGCCGCTGAAGCACACGCACCTTTATTCAAACAACTTTTCTTTGTTCCTCCCCTGAACGGAATCCTGGAACCATTACTGGTCTATTGTTATTTACGTTGATTCTATCTGCACGCAAAAAAGACATTTTTTAAAGTCAATTTTTGACCACAATGGGCCTGGGAGCCATGTGATACTTCACAGAGATGAAATGTACATTTTTATACATAAAAAAAACGTGGTCAAAGAAAGCACAATGTATTCCTATGCTTTTTTTTGTCAAGCTTCAAATCAACGCAATTACATTTTCTTTGCTATAAATGGGTAAGGGAGGTTTTGTCCCGTCGTCACACATTTCTTTGCCTCAGATTCGGTTGCAAAATGTTTGCAGAAAAAGAATGTGTACTTTTAACCGCCAACAAAAACTAGAACGAAGAGTCTATGGGCCAAATTTACTCTCAATGCTACAATATTTTCATTCTTCCATAAAATCTTTTTTCATCAGCTGAGAATACAAAACTTTACATTTTTTGCCTCAACTGAAAATTTACAGTTACACTGCACTTTCTATGTTCATAAGTTCAGTTGTCCGAGAATTCCCGAGGTCTTGCGTATTGCTTCTTCATATAAAATGCCGTCTGCCAAGAAAAATTACACTCTTATATTCATAACTGCAGATGAAAGCAATTTCACATGAAACATTAACCCTCAAACAGAGGAAAATTACTTAGCTGCTTGAAATTTTTATAGCCTTAGCGAAGTTTAAGTTCTCTGAAGAGGACTATTATCTGTACCCCACCATTACTGGTTTATTTGAAAACTTTTTGTCTCTTACTTCCTTCCTCTAATGGCATTTTTTATTATGACGATTTCCACATGCAGCAATTAGTTTATACACATTTGAAACTTTGATCTTGAAGTGCTAGTTTTGTTGTTCCACCTAATGCAAAAACATTTTCTACTAAAAAAGCTCAATGATCTTTTTTTGCTATGCAAAAAATTCTTTGTTCAGACACCTACGCTTGAAGAATTGGGTTCTAGCAATAGAGCAAGATATATCTTGGGCTGGTTTACAATCAGCGCTTCATGCTTGCGCCAATGTTACAATGTTAAATTGAGTAGAAGAGAAAGCCAAAAATTTGATTCTGTTTTTCCATAGAAGGAGGCTATTTTTTCATGGAAGAGAAAACTAACAATTTCTGATAGTTTTCCAACGCCACCATGCAAAAATGTTGCGCCATTGTTCCTTCATGACTTCATTGGATCCGCTAAAATTTGTAAGCTTGCTATTGTATTGGATTTAGCTTTGCAGTTCTCAGGCGTCTACTTTTTTGATATAATTAATTCGAATGAGGGCGATTGAATAATTAAGCACTATTTCGCATGCAAAGCTACCGACCAACTGACGGACCCGGAGCTTCGTGCCCACCTGTTCGACTCAACCGTTCTCCCGGCGCTCTGTTACGCAGCTGAGACTTGGGCCGACACTGTAGCCACGTCGAAAGCTTTACGGACCACCCACAGAGCGCTCGAGCGCAGTCTTCTGAAGATGACCCGACGCAAGCAACATCTAGTCGGACTTCGCAGCACGGATATGAGAAGAATGTCCCGTCTTCGTGACCCAGCGGAATACGTCGCGAAAGCCAAACACCGATGGGCCGGTCACATAATGAGAAGAACAGACGACAGATGGACACTAAGAACATCGGAGTGGATTCCTCGCGAAGCCAAACGTCCCCGAGGAAGACCTCCAACGAGATGGGCAGACGTGTTCGTGGAACGGATGGACCAGCTGAGAAATCAGCTGGATACGATTTTTGCACCTGGAACTCGTGGACGCAGCCACCGACGTCAGCCAAGAAGATCGTGGATGTCAGAAGCGAGGGACAGGGAAAAATGGAAACTTCTGAGCTGGGGCCCGCACGTCACGTGAAGCCGGGCCATCTAAGTATCTAAGTAAGTATAAGTATTTCGCATGCAACAGTATGTCTCGTTCTCGCTCCAGAGAGTTTTCGATTTTTTAAGACCTCATCGCTTACATAGCTGTTTTATGAGCTCCAGTAAAATCAGAACATTCATCATTCTTATGAAGACCAGCAAAGAGAATATTGATACCATTCACCAAAAATCCTGAATCCTATTATTTTCGTGTCTTTAAGAGAAATAAGCATTAAGCTGCATTTGCTTTCCCTCTCACAATCAACTGGTTTTTAGGGCAGACACGAAGCGCCTCAAAGTTTTGATCCCTGTGCTCTTGCTGTTCTTTGAGCTTTGAGCCATTATCATTAATCAGTTTGAAAACCTAAGGGCTGTTGATAATCTGTAGGTCCACTCGCAGATGTTGACATTTCCGTTGATCCTGCTTTGTTGAAGTTTGTTCTTTTAGTAGGAGCTTATTTAAGCGCTTTGTTTATATACATAGTGTAAACTTGGGAGCGTTTATTTCCACAGTCACTTCCTGCTCTTGAGGCCAACCACTCTTTCGTCTTCATCCTCTTCGAAGCCAAACTCTGAACATTAGAATGGTTCGAGTCATGAAGTTCGATAGAACAACTGGTATCCGACGGATAAGTGACCACAAAATGATTACATGCAATCATATGGCCAGTAATTTAATCGCGGAAGTCAACTGTGCCGTTTTCTTTGGGTAATGACTGATACTGAGTACGATTTCGTGACTTGTGCAAGTTCTAAGAAATTCTGCATCATAAAGAGTCTCCCATATACGTTACGTTTTTACTAAATAGATATAATGCACCCTCATTCACTTTGTCTCGCATATATGAGCTGGTTTTGTCATTTCGCTTGGGTGCATCTTTTGCGACATTTCTCTAAAAAATCATAGGATCAGGCATTGCAGGTGGATATGCCATCTGCTATAAACTTTCTCACCACAGAAAGTTCTAAGCTCAAATTACAGTTTCTTATTACAAAAATAGTTATTGAAGCATTGAGACTATTTTAATTTGAAAAACTATAGCAGATTAGCCTTTCATCACACTTAACTCAAATTTGCTGATTTACAAAAGTTTATCTCCCTCCCCGCTTCCCCCTTACACATGAAACTGTCTACCTTTTCACTCTCCCACCTTTATTGAATGTCATTGGCATTTTTTTCTCTTCGTTTTCATTCGATTTTTTCTTCAAATCGTTATGGTTGTCCTCCATTCTTGCAACACAATCTTCCTTAATTTCATCCACACATTGCGCTAGCGGGGATTACTTTTTGAAGAAAGAAACTAACCTACATACTCAAACATCAGAATTGATTTGATTTAGCATTTGTTACAATCTAAACAAGTCAACCCGTTTACTGCATTCCTCTTTTTTTTTCTAAGAAGGCGAAGAAGGTTAGGTGGCTGCGACAGTTTCGAGTCATTTTGTTTGAGATCCTAATGGTATAATCAAGCAAAAATTGAACAGCACTGCCAGACGGATCATTATTTATCACGCTAGTAATGATTGATAACGCCACCACTTACTTTGTCGGGCCATTACCTTCGGAGGTTGATGATGAAAAAGTCAGAACACTTAATGACAGCAGCCAAATACACTGATTTATTGCTGACGAATGAGTTCTCAATGTTTGCACATAGCTCAAGCAATTCGCCCTACATAGCCATCTTTCGAAATTTATAGGCTTCCTTTCGAAAAATGTAAAAAGGAATATGAAAGCTGGGACACATGTTCCTGGTGCCGTATGATGACAACAACCTTGCACTCAGTTTCCTACTGGAAATGGATCTCCTCAAGCTCTTGTTTATTCAACAATTTCCATTTATCGGTAGACATTTTTGGAAAGGAGTCTAGCGCCTTAATAACTTAGTGCATATGTCCTACGCAACAAACATTCAGAGCCAAGCGGAGTTGAAAGAGACTCTTCGTTCTTTCTCTGCAGCGCTCATTGGTTGAGAGGTGGCTATGATTGGCTAGCTAAGGAGGCGGGGCAAGTATTCAATTCGTATAAGTTGCGCGATTAAGCCAAACATTCTCGACTAACTTGACCACTCTCGCACTTAATTTTGAAGAAATTTTCTCTCTTTTGCGAAGATTTTTGATTCAGGGCTAGCAAATCAATAACTGCTCCAATGCATTGCCCGTATAAAATGCTATCTTCTTGCTCAGGCTAATGTCGCCTGGAAGACAATTTTCAAGATACAAGATCCAAGAAAGGGGAGGGGGGGGGGGGGGAAGGTGAGAACCATCAAATGTGGGACTAATACCGACTTCTTCTTCACGAATAATTCGAAAAAAGTTATTCCCATGAGTAGAACTACTTTCGGAATATTTGCCCTTTTTGATAATGGGATTTGCGATTGGATACCTCTACAACATTTTTCAACAAACCAGTAATCTCTTTTATCCCTTCAGCGAGAATTATTTTATCTAGCTCTACAACCTAACTTTTTACGAAATAAACGTTAAACCTATAGCCTCATAAGGTCGCGATTTATCCCCACGTTCCTTATGGACTGGAGCTTAACAGGGTAACGCATATTCTTACAGTAGCCTTCACATGTTATTGCTATTTAACAGCATTTCTTGCTAGAAAATAATCATTTGCAACATTCTGTTTAGTACCCAATAAATATACTACTTATGCCATTGAAATCTCGCTGAATGCAGTAAGCCAACAAAAAGTTCAGGTCAACCCTCAATGCTTCGACTTCCCGAAGAAAAAATTATTTCCATTTTCACGAGCTCCGTAGCTAATGATTGTGTACTTTCCTTTCTCATTTACTAAAATGAGACAAGAATTCTATAGTTCCGTTTGAGTATTTGTTTTTGAAAAATTTTATGCTCTCTATGTTTTACAACAATGCAGATGGGTCGTTTAGCAGCTGAAACTCGTGCTCTGCCTGGTTTTATTTTTGAGAATGTGGACGAAACTTCTTCGGAGTGAATCATGAAAATACGAGCGGAGGCTGACAACACTGTGAAAAATTTATTATGACAGCTCCGACAATCTAAGTATTCAACCATAAGACTAAATGTTTAATTTGTAAATCAGCCCTCCTACTCAAAAAGTGTGTTCGAGAACTATCACTGATTGCCTTGATTCTTCACAGCGTCACCGATAATTTTTGGTTGCTCTCCAATCGCTTAGAAATTCTTAGAAAATTAATTACTTTGCAACCACTTTTATTCCACAGTACGTACACAACAGCACGACTAATGCTGCATCTGCACAAATAGTTTGCAAATTCACGACAATTTTGTGAGTACAGTGAAAATTGTCAATTTTTCTGTGGGTTTTTTCTCTGCGCAAACTTATTTTCCGCTCCTATAGTTTTCCCAAAAAGTACATTAGCACTGTCTCTTTTACGGCGACACTTTGCTACACCGCTAGCTTGTCAAAAGGAAGTGGCGGAAAATAAATAAAAAATTGAAAACTTGTCGAAAATTCTTTTTTTGTGTATTTAGTTCAAAATTTGATATGAAGAGGTTGAAAATGATTTTTGTAGATTTTTGAAGATATCGCTAAAACCTATGGACCATACTCTGCAGCTTACAACATTGTCACCTTGCTTACAGCTCACTTCCTGGAATGAATATGGTGCATTACTTTTATTTTATGAGATATAACTGTGAGTAATTGCATAGATTTTTTTGACTAATAATCCTGATGAGAGAGGTTATGTACCTGGCAATTGAGATGTAGAGTTGCAAACGATGAATAAGCGCAGGATGAAATAAGACTAGAGTCAGAAGGATAGGCATAAGGCACAAAGAAAAATGAATAGGGTAGAATGAGATAAGAAAAAAGCATTAACCTGTATTCCATCTTCACAATGAAAAAAAATTAGTTGCGGATTCATTTGACGCAAAGCTTTCACGGTTTTTCTTAGAGCCATGAAGTTTAAGCCAGCGCTCAAAATGAGAACATGCGTTTTTCGACGATTTACGATAGCAGCAGACAGGTGCTCATCCACACTATGTTATGACCAGGGTTGAGCAAGAGGTCAGGCACAAGTCTTTCCAAAACGACCCCCCCCCCCAGTGAAAGCCCCTAAACGACTCCTCTGCTTCACCTCCAGGACCTCAGGCTGTGATAATTCGAAGAGATCAGCCGTTTTTGGGAGGTTCTTGTTTTTTGGAGGTCTGTAGGTCGACTTTCTGCGATTGCACAGCACACGCAACTTGACGGCAAGTTTTGCATTTTGGATAGCCCTACTTTTAGAGCTATAATTCCCACAGGGGTGTATTGTTTGGCTCCAAATTTGCAGTATTGCAAGAAGAGGCTTTGAGTTCAATACTCATAGCAAAAATGGAGCGATTTTTAGATTTTGAAAACAAGTTAATCGGGTCAGGCGCAACCCCTCAAAAGCTCAGGCGGCCTGACCTTTCATGGGGTTGCGCCTGACCCGATTAACTTTATCATTGAAGAAGCTTTTTTATTCAAGTTTTATGTGAATCACTAGCACAACCCTCGAAGATTCCACAGTAAGTGTTTGGACTTGATTCGACTTGTTCCGGCCTTGTGGTAATCCGTGGAGTTGAAGCAGTCATGGAGAAAAACGCGCCGGTCGGAATTTTGGCATTATTTCTTACTCCACTATTTGCAAGCGATACAAAGCGCGATTTTTAGCCTAGACTAGTAGGGAACAATACTTTGTTACGAGTACAAAAAAATTGACTTTTCTCACTTTTTAAAACAAGTTAATCATGTTTGAAAATCACGCTTTTTAGTCGTTGAGAAACACTAGATAATGCAGTAAATAATGGTTTGTAGGGCTCATAGAGGTAATTTGACGTGCTCGGAAATGATACCCATTTCACACAGCAAGCTTCCTTGATGAATTTATAATATGTCAAGGTAGAAGATGAAGATTTGAGTTTTGGCCGAAATTTCTATTGTGGAATCAATCAGTATGCTGTTTAAGACCGTTCTTTCCTTCAGTACTGGTGAGGTCGCGATATCCACTAAACGAGCGCTTTTCTTCTTCACCTTAATCGTAGTATCTCCTCAATCGAACGAATTCGATTCCTAATCACGACCCCCCCCCTCTGTCTTACCCCAGTACGACCCCCCAGGTCGGGCGCGCCTGACCCCACGCTCAACCCTGGTTATGACTTTTATTACACTTTTTGCTCTCGATGTATGCATATGCATAAGCTAGTCTAAGTTTCCGCTAGCTTGAAGTACCATGGCTGTGAGGCTGCAGTCCTTTCAGGTATTGGGCTACAAATTTGCCAAGGATTTTTGGCACTTCTCCAAGTTGCGTGGATTAACGGTCAGTACTTGCAAAATTAGGCAAGCAATATGTAAGTCCTTATCTAAGCTACTAGAAATGCTGCTTAGATAAAGCCACTGGTTATGCGCGGTAGGTTCGTCCGTAAACTACGGTAATCATACAGTAAGATTTCAAAACTGTACATGCTTGGCACTAATCAAAGCCTCTAGCATTAAAAATATGGTCAACTTGCATGTGAATCCATTTATGACTTCTATTTGCTCGATAGAATAGTATTTAAGTATTAGCTTTACTGTAGACTCACCAAAGTTTCAACAAATATCATATTGTTTTATTATTTTTTGGAGACTTCCTCTGACAACAATTAAGACCAAGAAATTTGTTTGCTCTTATGAGATTGACGAGTCTTGCACTTTGAAACTATGATATGTTTCACGGCGATATATATATATACATATATATATATATATATATTCACATATAAATGTAACCCATGGGCAAATAACGCACATTGCTATGTGAAATTCTTCATATGCCTCTTTTTCTCCTTTTTTCTCACGCTTCAAACTACTGCAATACATTGTCTACGTTTCTGATGAGAAGGAGGGTTCTTGCTTTTTTTCGTCACATATTTTTTTGATTTCCTCGTCTATTCCTTTGTTGAATATTCATTTGCGAAGTACATGCAGAAAAGATTGGTTATAGAGATTCTACAGATCAAGATTTTTTCCTTAGTTTATTTGACTGAGACTTTGTTAACCAGCTGCCAAGAAAAATTGCTCTTGAATAGTTATAATATAAGCGCAGACCATGAAGTCCATAAAACTGCAGCTCAAGTCCTTTGAAAAAACTCACTTATATATGAACTTCGCCATTACTGGCTTCATCTAAACTTCCTGTCCTTGGCTTCCCTGCTCTAACGACCCTTTTTTTATTATGAAGCTTATTTTCTGGTACCAAGAGCAGCAATTAACTGATGCACATTTGAGATTCTGATCTAAAAGTACAGGTTTTTTGGCTAGTTTAGACAGTTAGCATTTTTTAAGCTCAACGATCTTATGTACTATGTACCATGATTCAGAGTCTTAGCTCATATTACATTCATGTTTCCATTAGATTCGAAAGCTTGAAGATTATTCCTACTCATGGTTATCTATTGCTTACACTCTCACTGATCTTTATTCGAAGAAGAAAATTTTAGCAAAAGAAGTGATTTAAAAGTTTTGCCCTCATGATAGATAATTGTACTGTACAACTCTACAGCTTTGTTTAGTAACAATCAATAATCTACTATTTAACAAAATCTGAAACTTGTCTAGAGTATCGTTTTATGTTTGGAATTTACGATAGAAAAGACTAAAGAATCTTCTTGTTTTATCCCCATATTTGAAGAAAGTGGAGATTTCAGCAAGAAATCTTGCAGTTTGGGTTGTAGCCAACCCCTTAGATATGGAAATCAAAATATTGGAAACAATCAATGCCATTTTGAATGCCTTCAGTGATATGCTACGAATTCGTAAGATTTTATTTTGCTAAAAAAGCTGAACATCTGTGTTCTCAAAATTCCATGAGACATATGGCGGAGACGAAAGTGTTGTACTGAGATGCGCTTTATGATACTCAAGCGTCCATTTTTTGTTCCAAGTTTGAGAAAAATTAAATAATCAAAACTATTTTGCATGCAACAATCTATGTCTCATTCTCGCTTGGGAATATCTGGTCTCTCATCTCTGAACGATCTCCACAGCTGTTCCATGAGCTTCAGTCAAATCAAAACATTTGTCATTCTCATGAAGCACAGCAAAGACAATATTGACACCATACATCAAAAAGTTCAACCACCAATCATGTTGCATTTGACCCTAAACAATAAAAACACCGAACAGCATTTTCTTCTCCTGTTGATGTCTGAGGCTGACTCGAAGTTTTGATTCTATGTGTGTCTTTTAAAACTATCTTCAAAGATATAAAAAATGAGCTTCACTAATTGGTAATTAATTCTTCTTATTGTTAGCTGCATTTTGAAGATTTTAATCATGTTTATCACACGGAAGAGCTTCAATTTATGACTCATTTTCAATAACAATTTTGCCCTTTCCTAAAGTGCATGCTAAACTATGTGCTAAGCCATATTGTCCCAAGTTATACATCCTTTTGTGCCTGTCAGTGCTCATTACTAACGTAAGTTTAAGCTCATTGAGCTTTCAGGTCTACAATCTACGTGTATTTGCGATAATAGAAATTATGCAGAGTAAGCATAATTGGAAAATTTGGAAAAACTTGCTTTAAAGAAATTTTTTGTGTTCTGGATGTATCGTTTAAGTTTATGCACATAGGATTAAGTGTTGGGTGTTCAGGACAAGGACTATTGTATGTGTCTTGTGAGATTCTTGAAAATATGTGAATTGTACTTTGAAGCTTGATCCCTATATTTCCAAAATGCTTCTACAAATAATCAAAATGACCAGACGTACCTACCGTAATAACCTGTCATTTCTTTTGTACCCATTTCCGGCACTCCTCTTTTGATGCCTCCTGGTCTTTGAGCTCTAAAGCATTATCATCAATCAGTTTTGAAAAAATAAAGGCTGTTGATAGATTTGTGAGCCCTCATAGATGTGAGCATTTTCAGCAAGAAGCTTGTATATGTTGTGTTTATCCTTTGTTGAACTCTGTTCTTTTTTGGAAGCTTAGTTAAGCGCTTTGTTTATATCCACAGAGTAAACTGAGAACGTTTATTTCCACTGCCACTTCCCGGTCGTAGGACCAGCCATTCTTTCGTCTTCAGAGTCTGAACATTACAGTGATTGTTCAGATCGTGAGGTTCAATGGAGCAGCTGGAGAATTGATAAATGAGTGATCATAAAATGATTATATGCAATCATCTGGCCGATAATTCAGTGGCAGAAGTCAGCTGTGCTGTTTTCTTTGGGTAATGACTGGTATGAATACATTTCCGTGACTTATGCAAGCTCCCAGATTCTGCGTTATAATGAGCCTTCCATATGCATTACGTTTTTCTTTATCTAGATATAATGCATCCTCCTTCATTTGGTCTCAAATAAATGAGCTTGCCTTATCCTTTCTGTTTAAGTTTTGCTTTAGCATGTGAATTATACATCATAGTGGAACGAGTCCCCCACAATGGTCGGTCGCCTCATCGTGGCGTGGGGGTGACACTGGGTGTCGAACTGCGATGCACAGCCGAGTGTATACTCTGGTAGGGCCTCCCAAGCTGTGAAGGAGTTCGACGTTTCCGGTTTCGGCCGGATGCCTAGCTAAGAACTGGCCGCGCCAGATTCTCCGCCGTCTGGCTTCTTCTGGTCGCTAGGCGGTCCCTCCCCGCTCCAAGCCCGGGGTCAGCGATCACCCCGTGGAAATCAAGAGTAGGCCTAGTAAGCCACCTCTTGTAGGGGAACAAATTTTATTACTCAGACAGCAAGAAGATTTAGAAAAAACCCTGTACATCGGATCCCGCCTACGGCGCCGGGTGGTAGCAAGAACGATGTCAGGGTACTCAGGGCGCCTTTCGGATTGGACAAAAACGACACGTCTGCCCGGACGACACGCCATGGAGACTGCCTCATGCTCTGCACTTACAACGCCAGGACAGTCTCCACAAACGCCGACCTCCACGCTCTTCTCGACGTTGCAGAGCACATCAACTACCACATCATTGCTCTGCAGGAAACGAAGTCCGGGAAGAAGGACGTGCGACAGATGAGTGATGGGACCCTCATCATTCGTGGTGAAAAGGTTCCATCACGAAACGTGGGAGGCGTCGGCTTTGTCGTCCACCCATCTATCGTCCATCTTGTCGATTCGCACGAGATCCTATCACCTCGACTAGGCATCCTACGACTACGACCTCCACATCAGAAGACCATCAGAATCATCAACTGCTATTCTCCAACATCAGCAGCTGACGAATCAGAACTAGATGCTTTCTACGAAGATGTGGAGGAGGTCGTCCGCAACGAGAAGTCCTTTTACAAGTTTGTTGTGGGCGACTTCAACGCGAAAATCGGGATGCCACTGGAAAGGGAATATAGGATCGGGAAGTTTGGATATGGGCTCCGGAACGAAAACGGCAACCGTCTTGTTGGGCTTCTCTCCGCCGCACGACTTTTCCATGGAAATTCCATCTTTATGAAGAAGGAACATCGCCGGTGGACATGGGAATCGCCCAACGGAACGACCCACGCGGAGATCGACCACATTCTCACCAACCGAAGGTGGAGCTTACTCGATGTCTCTGTAGTTCCATCCTTCTGTAGTGGCTCCGATCACCGCCTCCTTCGAGCGAAGATACGACTCAGCCGAAGGCTGGAAAAGAAAGTCTGTCATAGTGCCGCGAGAAGGAAGGAAGTCGTTTATGACGGTAACAGGCTGGAAGAGCTCATATCAAGTTGTGACTGGCCCATCGAGGAGGACCCAACGTACGACTACGACCGGCTTCTGAAAGGATTGCGAGCCTGCGGAGAATGCGCCTCAGTGACTTCTGAGAAGAACTTGGACCGCATCTCGAAGACCACCAAGGAATTGCTCGAAAGAAGAAGATCATTGAGGCGGGATCCGAATGCAACTCATCTCGAGCGACTGTTTGCCAACACCAGTTGCAGAACAGCTTTGCAAGAGGATCTCAGGAAGTACAGGCAAGCCAAGATACTGGAAGCAGCAGAAAGAAGACGAAGTCTCAAGAAGTGCCGAAGGGACCTCTGCGAATATCATGTACCGCTGGCTGCACTACTGAACGAAGACGGGACTCCGACTTCTTCCCGATACAAGATGGAATCTATCGCGAAGAACTTCTACACCAACCTCTTCCGCTCATCAACACCCGTGCAGATGCCCGTTGTTCCCACTGGAGAAGTACCACCACGAATTCTACCTGCTGAAGTGCGTATCGCGATACAGACCATAAAGACGTCCACGGCTCCAGGACCAGATCATCTTTCCGTCGAATTTCTGCGAGCCGGAGGACACCGTCTACACGAGATTCTAGCGTCGCATTTGACATCTTACCTTCAGAAGGAGAAGATTCCCGACCAGTGGAGAACGTCAAGAACCGTCCTTCTCTTCAAGAAGGGTGAACGGGAGGATCTTCGGAACTATCGTCCAATATGCTTGCTGAGTGTGCTGTACAAGCTTTTCACGAAGATTATCCTCGCTCGCATATCAAGGACACTGGATGAAGCCCAACCCCAAGAACAAGCTGGATTTCGCAAAGGATTCAGCTGCATGGACCACATCCAGACCGTTTCGAGGGTCATAGAAGTCTGCCGGGAGTACCGACTGCCTCTCGTCCTAACCTTTGTCGACTACGAGAAAGCCTTCGACAGCGTCGAAACCAACGCCATCCTGTCTGCGCTAGTCGATCAAGGAGTGGACCCAGCTTACGTGAGGACGTTAGCCGACTGCTACAAGGACTGTACAACGACGATGCAGCTATTCCATCGCCCCCTGACCATACCAGTCGGGAAGGGGGTCCGACAAGGCGACACAATCTCGCCGAAGCTGTTCACCGCGGCCTTGCAGTGGGTGATGAAGTCACTGGACTGGGACGAGAGAGGCATACGAGTTGATGGGAGATTCCTGTCCAACCTTCGTTTTGCGGACGACATCGTTCTCTTCTCGAGCAGTATCACCGAAGCAGAGACGATGCTGAAGGAACTAAACGAAGTAGGGAAGAAGATCAGACTGCGAATAAATCGGAAGAAGACTCAGTTCATGAAGAACGCCCTTTGCGAAGATGCAGAAATGGAATTGGAAGGCACCCCGATTATGGAGACGTCTTCCTACGTGTATCTCGGACGTTCGATGAACATGGAGAACGACTTGAGGGAAGAACTCAACAGGAGAAGAAGAGCAGCCTGGGCCGCCTTCGGGCCCCTGAAGGAAGCCACCGACCAACTGACGGACCCGGAGCTTCGTGCCCACCTGTTCGACTCAACCGTTCTCCCGGCGCTCTGTTACGCAGCTGAGACTTGGGCCGACACTGTAGCCACGTCGAAAGCTCTACGGACCACCCACAGAGCGCTCGAGCGCAGTCTTCTGAAGATGACCCGACGCAAGCAACATCTAGTCGGACTTCGCAGCACGGATATGAGAAGAATGTCCCGTCTTCGTGACCCAGCGGAATACGTCGCGAAAGCTAAACACCGATGGGCCGGTCACATAATGAGAAGAACCGACGACAGATGGACACTAAGAACATCGGAGTGGATTCCTCGCGAAGCCAAACGTCCCCGAGGAAGACCTCCAACGAGATGGGCAGACGTGTTCGTGGAACGGATGGACCAGCTGAGAAATCAGCTGGATACGATTTTTGCACCTGGAACTCGTGGACGCAGCCACCGACGTCAGCCAAGAAGATCGTGGATGTCAGAAGCGAGGGACAGGGAAAAATGGAAACTTCTGAGCTGGGGCCCGCACGTCACGTGAAGCCGGGCCATCTAAGTACCTAAGTAAGTAAGTATAGTGGAACGAGTTATAAGTTTAGCTGAAAAAGTCGTAGGAAAATGCGATTGTAGCTGTTGATCGCCACAGGCTTTTCTTGGGCAATAAGTTTTCATTTCTACTTTAGCTTGAAACTAAAGCATTTGATGATGTCATGCTTTGCTGGTTCACAAACGTGTAGCCTTCCCTTTTTTCTCCTCCTCTCTCCTTTCGCTCCCCCCCCCCCTTCCCTCTCTGCAAAATAACTGGAACATGACGATGTACACCTATACTCTAATTTGCTCTTTCACAATCCTAACCATCGCAAGCTTCGCCCATGAAAATTTTCAAATGCGTTTTGTTCCCTTCACTTTCACTGTGAATCAAATTTTCTAAATTCTGCCTTTTATCCAATTTTTAACGCTTTCTTCCTCTACTTCCTTGCCTCTATTTACTTGCTCCACAGACTGCTCTTTGTCGGAAGTGTTCATGAGAACCTACATCATCAAAGTTCATTTCTAAATAACTTTTCAATCAAGATTGCAGGTTGTTTCATAATTGAGCTGTTCTTTACGTAGGCAAAAGAATAGATCTAGAATGGTCATAATTGTTTCAGATCATCCTGTTTGTGTTCGCCAGTCGGGTAATCGTATAAAAATCAAAAAGCAATGCCAAATGGATAACAGTTTAGCACGCGAATGATGATTGATAGCACCTTTTTCTCTGCCGAGGCATTACCTACGGAAGATGCTCATGAAAAAGCCAGAACATTTAATGACAGCAATCGTCATAAACTGTGATTAATTGCTGAGGACTGAGTTCTCAATGTTTGCACACTGCTCAAGCCTTCTGTCCTAAATAGCTATCTTTAAAGGGTTTATAGGTTTTGTTTTATAGATTGCTTTCAAAAAGTGTAAGAAGCACTTTGGACAAATGTCCCTGGTGCTTAAGGATAACAAAACAATCTCTCACTCCAATTTTTTAGACAACATTCTGGAAATGGAATTCCTCAACCTTATATTTATTTAGCAATTTCCGAAAACCTGCTTTGATATAGTGTGGACCCCCGCCAGCTTCCCATAGGTACCTGCGCGACGCACCCGCAACGCACGCCTTCAGTGCGTCTCCTGTGCTAGCTTCTGATGGGAATCCTCCTTTCTCTCCTTTTTTTTGTTTTTGGTGTACTGTATTCTCTCTATTTTAGGTATTAACAATTCGCGATAACCGGTGACGAGATTTCACGCGCTCTAATAGATCTAAGAGCTTCAGTCTTGTGTAGTAGTCTTGTGTTTTCCCTTTTCTATGAAAAATTGAGATTTGATTGGATATTAAGATAATATTCTTTCAAAAGCTCTTCTTGATGAAATAAGAGTCCCTTTAGGTTTGATGTGTAAGGTGTAGACAGTGTCTCAAGTCAAAATTGAGCCTTCCGAGAAGCCAGTAGGCATTTTTCTACTGAAATGTCCACTTTTTTGAAATCGTTGACCAGACTGGTTTCTAAGTCTACGGAGAGAAATGCTTTGAGAATGCTGTTATTCTTTAATTTCTTTACGTATACTTATTACAACCTATCCATCAGTACAAGTTCGGAATATGCATCCATTGATTGAATTTCAGGTACTCATGGAAGTTGCCTGCGTTTCGATCTTGCATACGTCTCTTTCGAAGTGAACCTAGGGGTTTCCACTTTGCATTTTTCTCCTTTGTGAGCATAAATGTGCTCTACTGCTCATGAGTGAGGCAGGAGGCATTGAGAAAGGCGCGCGCTGCGGGAGTACCTATGGGAACCTGGCCGGGGTCCACACTATAGAAATCTTTTTTACATTAGCGGAAGAAATAATCCATCTTCTTTTACTGACTCAGAATCATTTCCTATTCGCTTGAGTTAGAAAAAACATATTCAATCCTTCACGTTCTGCTTCCTCATTGCAACAGGTGTGGCTATGATTGGTCAGCGTACCAAAGGGGCGGAGTAAGATCCATGAAACATATGAGCTGCTGGGCTGAAGCAGAATCTCTTTTTCAATTTTCTGATCCAATCCGTCTGTATCCCGGTTATAAAGCCCATTCGGCATCGAGACAGCACACAAAACTTACGCCAAGTGAAGTTGAAAGAGACCCTGCAACTTTCTTCGCTGAGGCGCTCATTGGTTGAGAGTGACTGTGATTGGTTAGTTAGCTAAGGAGGCGGGGCGTGGCCGTTTGAATCGTATAAGAGCTTTCACGGCTAAGCCAAGTCTAAATACCCACACATTCTAAACTGTAGACTCATTTTCGCGAATAAGTCTGCAAGCGATTCTTTATAAAAATGTTTTTTCTCATGAACAAGTCCACTAAACTTGACCTCGGCCTGGAATTTTTCATATTTCGTGCAACTCGTATATACACCATTTCTGCCCATTAAGCTCATAAACCTTGAAATGTTTGGAATCGCCGGCATACAAAATTGTGCCCATGCATCCTTATTTTCAAGGGCTTTTACCCCGCAAAGTTAGGGAATTATAGGGCTTTTTCCTTATCAAACTTAACTTTCCATAGGTAAAATGTAAAACTGAAGCTAACCTATGCATTTTGATCTCTGCCCTTTCTTTTCCCATTTGTTTGAAAAGGAACATCAATTGAGCAATGATTTGCAATCTACCGTTCTCATGCCCGCCTTATGAGGTTCTTGAGCGTGGTGGCTGAGGAATTGCCAGGCAATCTTGTCTTCTTTGCAATCTACATGGGGTTTCAAACCAGTGCTATATCGTCTTTTTATAGAAGACTAAAATCATAGAGCACCCCGGGCTTTATTTTGTCTCAAATTACTCTACGCAAATCAATGCGTCACCTTGTTCTCTGTTTGCTTTGTAATTCCACAATGGCACTTTGTTGTAAGCTGGCTATCTACAACTACAATAACAATATCTTTTATCAGGTGTAAATAATGTTTGGCTCGAAAACACACCTATAAATATATCTGAGTATTTTGAAAACAAACCACTACAATGCTGATTATTTTTGCAGAAATTGCTTCAACTTATGTTGCTATTACCATTATTGCAAACTACTTAGGCAGCTTTTTGAAAATTTTTTGATGCTCGATCAGCTTGGTGGGAAACGGTGGTCTGATGGAGGTTTCACTATTTTATGACCTACTGCCCATATGCAAAAGCGTTCATTTGGATGCCTTAATTTCTTTTTAATCAAAATTTCCGGTTCTGGTCTCCAGTTTTCCTTTCTTGCAGACCTTTTCTCAGTGCTATCATAAAAATCTGCAAATGCAGAAGCTGTGGAAGTTAGACATTGTTATGTTCATTGTGACTAACTGGCTTTCTACTTCATTTACTATATCCATTGAATGACGACAAGGTGATGAATCTAATAGGAACTTCAATAGAAGACATTATGCAGAAAAGCAAAGCACCATACAAGGTAGGATCACGAAAACTTGATGAAATGAATTACGTAATGCTAGTCTACATTTACATATGCTTCCATAGTTTTGAGATGGTCTGAATTATCGTCATCTCTTCCTCTCAAGGTAGTTATAGACGAATGGAATGGCGTATATGGGGGAATCAAGAAAATCAAGTAAAACGTGTTCTCACTTTGCTGTCTGCTAACTCTGAAGGCATCTGGACTTTTTATCTCATAATTGATATTGAAGAACATTCATGATCTAAAATCTCGCGTCCATTAGTTTAACGATCAAAAGGAAGGCAAGGCTGAGATCGAGGAATGGGATGGGTAACCGATGTCGAGTTTGACAGTTTCATGACAGTGGTGTTTAAGCTATTTTCAAAAATCAAAATTCCATAGAACACTTTGGAAAGCATAATACAAACCACGCCCTTTTCTAAGCAAAAATATAAACCTCCATGTCTACCATATATATTTTTGTTGATTACAAGTCCATTTGCATGCATCACATTTTCATATTTTCTAATTTTTATGAAGGGATTGCATCTCTTCTTGCCTTCATACTATGCCTAAGAAATAAAAATTTTCTTCTACTCGCTTATCACGTCTCGCTATCTTTACGCGATATATGAAATGTCATGATTATTACTAGTTACCTTTCAAAGCAGCAAGCCAGAATGATGTCAGAGGCGATTTTCTGACGGAAGATTGTGGCATTAATTGATGCGTACATGGTGAGAATATCTGCCCTGGCCTAGCATTTACCAAACATGAAGAGATTCTGCCCAAAATTGCTCTACCGTTTGCTTTATAACTATAGCTGGAAGACTTCCATATGCTTTTGTCCTTGTAGGTTTCGTTTTTGAGTTCTGGGGGTCCTTTTTCATATTACTTGCGCATTTTCTTTGATGAGAAGAATCCGTTCTTTCCCATATTCGCGTAGAAAAAGAGTAATTCGAGCGAATAGTACAGGTGGACTAGGAAATGTAGGAACAATAAAAATGGAGCACCCTGTCGGTAGTAGAGCGCAATTATTAGCGCGGCTCTTCCATCTCACTAATGACGATGCACTTTCTGCAAAACTATATAAGGTAGCAGAGGGGGGGGGGGGGACTCATTTGCTCGTGCATATGCTTGCTATGGTTCAAGACGAACTTATCTGTAGAATGCTACATTTTTAATATTTGTCATATTTTTAGTTATGTCAGATTTAGTCAAATTAGTTGAAGAGCAAACTTTATGCTGATCGAGCGCCTCTCTAGAAAATTTTGATTTTTGAGAAAATATGAGAAAACGGCAGATTTGTTATTTTTTGGCAATTTTTAAAAAAATTACAGCTTTTTATGAAGGCGTTCCAATTCCGTTCTTCCCATAGAGTAATCAGCACAAATTTTCTCGTTTGAATAGAAGATCATAAAACTTTGGGCAATGACTGTTTCGGATTTTTTTGCGAAGTTTTTAGACTTTTGGTAAGCTTGCTTGAAATCAATTAATCAAGTAATTTCTTTTCACATTTTTATCCCCCAATCTGCACGTTTTGAAAAAGCTCAAGGCCCTTGAAAACGAGCACGATCTCCTCTATATAATAACCCCAATAAGAAGCAAAAACATACGAAGAGAAAGAAGTGCAAGGTTCTGGTTCAACCTGACATTTTTCCTCACCCTAAAGTAATCATGGCTGAAATGCCTTTCCGGCCAAAAATCGCTAAAAAATTTCGATCTTTTTTCTTCCCATTGTGTCCAAGACATCGTTGCAGATAGAAAATTGCTATTTTCTTTTCTATGACTTTTAGAATGGTCAGAAAGCTCTTAAAAGGCCCATTATGTACAGACGCTATTCAAGCTAAATATATTTAGACAGCAGTCAAAGAGCAGTGAAACTAGAGTTTGCCTGGCATAAGTTTGTGCGCTTCTCTGCTCGCAGTTTTTCATTTTTGAGGAATGGTTTTCAAAGTTAATGAGATAAAATCATGGAGGAGGTCTCGTTTTCCGTGGTGGCTGTTTTTTTTTACGAAATCGAAACTACATTTGAGATTCCATTACTTCTTGATTAGTAATTTCTTCCAACTAATCAGAAGAAATCAGCGAGTGCGGACTCAAAATTATTCTTGTTAACACCACCACATTTTTATAGAAAACGAAACTTCAAGTTTGCGACTTCAGAATATGTCAGGGATTTTATGACTATTAGTGGACAATTTGTGGACAACTCTCATTTAGCGTGCCGTTTTTAAAATCGTTCTCATTGATATCCTCGTATCCTCTTTCAAATTTGATAATCACAGTCTGACGCTCGTATAATACCTAACTTTCCTTACTTTACGAAACGCAAGTTTACTTTTTTTGCAGAAACGATCACAAATGGGATCAAGCATGGGAAAGTGCTCCTACGGTGACGATCCATATTACAAACGAAGACGAAAGACAGGTGATATAATAAATTTTCTCGATCAAGTAAATAATTGCAGTTTTTTCAGAAATAGGCGACAACTTCTCGAAAGAGTACTCCGAGTACTGGCGATGTCCTCCACGAAAAAAGACTTCGGATACGTTTGTTATAGAGAGAAACGAGTACACTTTCTCAAATAGTGCAATGTGTGAGTGTGTTTACTCAAGCGAAAAAAAACATGGAATGGATGGGAATTTGGGAAAATAGTCTAAATATAGAAATGTGAATAAATTGTCACAGAAAGTCATTCTGAAAGGAGAAAATGAAAAGCTTAGGATAGAGGAACTTCTGACAGAAAATTCTAAAACTTGAAACTTTTCCGCTTAGCTTGATTCACTGAAGTTTACCTAAAGGAGAAAATCGAGGTAACCGATTGATTTCTAAATATTTTTCCTTAAAAAATCTACTTGTTTAGCAATGAGTTTCACTGGGTTTTACTTCTCGTATCGTTCACTTCAAAATCACCATAGCTCTTTGTATGCTAAAAAAATCAATATATTATTTATTTTTTGCGGTTAATGAGCAGGTTTCATCCATTCACCCATGAATAATTTTAGATGCATCTTCTGCATTCGACAATAGAAGACCGCAACCATTTGTGTCATCATTTTCGAAAACGGACAAATCCTCACAATTTCACAGTGGTTTTGCTCCAGTGACATCAAAGTCATCAAGCAAATGATATTTATGGCTTTCATTACGATCGAAATTGTTGTACGCAAATGACAAAACTGATGCTATAATCCTCACGTTTCTACCCCTGTGTTATATCATAATTTTGATGCATAAATGTATGCTTATCACTGCAATCATATCACTTTTTGAATCTAAGAAATGTTTGGAATTATCATCTCATGGCCCCAGTTCATCATTCTGTTGCTTTGCTCTAACTCTTGAAATGTGCCGTATAAATCGAGAATTTCACTCTGTCGTGCTTTGTTTTTTATCTTCATTGTATGTAATGAGGTTTTTGGTTTTATGAGGTTCAATAAATCATTTTTATGCAGAATTTATGAAACTTGCAATCGCTTAGATATACAAGAGTCCCCAAATGGAGAGATGTGGAGGGATGTCAAGATTTTTCAAGTTTTGCTCAAATCAAATTCTTCAAATAACTGACATGCAAATAATCTTGCTCAGGTAGCGAATGAACAATCAAGCTTGTCTGATTGTAGAGCGCAAAGGAATGTCAAGCGGTGGGCACCTTGTTGGCCGATTTTCGCCATCCCTTTATTCAATGATACGTATTTTGGCATGAATGAAAGTAGACTCTCGATACATACAGGGTGTCCCAAAAAGATGTGCACACTGTTTGATTTTGAATAACTCTCTTATTATGAGGTCTTTCAAGAAGCGGTAACCGCCATTTTGTAGGGCTGGCTTCAACTTAGATTTGCAGTATGGAGCGAATCACCGACCGCTCTTCGTTACTGTAGGATTACGGTAGAAACTTGGAACATATGGTGTCAATGTGGAAAAAGCTGCCGTTTCAAAAATTTTCAAAAAGATGTGAAAACTTGTGTAATAGGGTTTTTAGGGACGCTGACTTCAATGCTCAACTATTCTCAAGATTGCGAAACTTTCTAAACGGTGTAACCGCACTTTTAGGAACATTGAGAAAATGGCCGCTACTGCTTACCTCGCATAACTCTTCAGTGAAACATCAAAATAGGTTGGGAACTTTACAGTTAGAATCAGCAACTCTAATTGGCCTAGTGTAAAAGTTTTCAGGCTGTTTTGATTCCTTTCTGAGGCAAAATATGACCTTTCCTGGCCAAAACCCTCTTTCAAGTTTCTACCGTAATCCTACAGTAACGAAGAGCGGTCGGTGATTCGCTCCATACTGCAAATCTAAGTTGAAGCCAGCCCTACAAAATAACGCTTACCGCTTCTTGAAAGACCTCATAATAAGAGAGTTATTCAAAATCAAACAGTGTGCACATCTTTTTGGGACACCCTGTAGATGACTTATTCGAAGCAATGCGCTTCTTGTATTCAGGCATAGCGGCTTTGAATTTTTGTCTTGCTTCACAAGCAGCAATTTAATTCAGAACGAGGATAGCCCACCAACGATTCTCACAGTGGGTTCCCGGCATTCTGCGGTCAGAGCCAGTAACAACATTTTTCGGCACATCCATGCTCTCTACAAATGTCTGAGAATCTGGTTTTCGTTCTTCCTATTTTATTCTTGAGCTTTGAAATTGCATGAAAGTTGGGTATCAAAAGAAATCACGTTCCAGTTGTTAACCATCGCAAGCACAGATGTCAGGAGGAGAAGAGATTGTTTATGCTACACCTTGACAAAATTCTGACCATGTGATCGAGTTGTACAGAATTTCTTTTTTATTCACTTGCATACTTATAACACATGTAAGTAACCTTCAAAAATTTCGCGGCCCATTTTCAGGAAGGCCCCCTCACCCTTCCTACTTCGGCACGCACCTGCTACTTACATGAGATTAGAATCGGATTTATGACTTTTCAAATTTGGCTGGTCTTATAGAGCTAGTTTTGGTTCTGAATAGTCTGAAAAACTGAATGAATTTAGAAAATTCAACAAAATTTTCGCTGCATGGCTTTCACTTCGCTGCATAGGCGCGATAAGTGGAGCAATTCCTCTGTTCCCTTCACTTTTGAGCAGGCATCTGGATGACCCCTTTCACCTGAGATTGAAACTAGGGTCAAGGCATAACGGCTGAATAAAACACCTATGATAAATGGTACACATTTTGTTTGGAACCGCCAGCTGCTACTTCTTCTCAGTTAATGCATGACACGACTTTTACAGAGTTTGCTTAGAAAAACGCAAGTTATAGACCAACAATCTCACTCAGAGTGTTTTAGTTCGATAGCGAAATAAACACAAGAATTTTGGTGGGGGGGGGTCTTGTCCTTAAATTAGCAACATTGTTCGATGAATATATATTGTCGCAGGGGAGAATTATGCAAGAGGAGGAAGTCTGGTCTGCCCAATGATGGTTGCATGTTCACTGAGAAGGATCGTATTTCATCTCCTCTCGTTGGAGAGCTTGGTAGAATCAAGTGAGCACTTAGATTTCTTATTAGAGCTTTCTACTTGCATGCAAAGCCTCGAAAAACACCTTTCCGCTTCAAAATTATGCATAATATCATCCACAGAATTAGCTAATATCGAAACTAGATAAATCATATCTCGCTTCGCAGAACAGGTAGGAAAAAAGAGACAGTCTACTTCGATTCCTCGTGCTCTTAACTATTAGACGTATATACTGATGGCTGCATAAAGCTTTCCCGCTTTGAAAAGTCCTGCTCCGGCCGACCCATGAGAGCCAAGTGATAGGACGGGGTGAGCAGGCTACGAGTAAATATCTCCACCCCATCTACAAAGACCACAAGTTTTTTCACCCAACAATCTATATACCTTTAGAAAGCTCACGAAATGGAGATTCGACGCAGACCGTCTCTTTTTTCCAAGCTCCCCCCCCCCTCTCCCGCCCCCTCCTCTCTACTCGGAGATACATGGCATTTAAACTGAAAGCATGGGGGTTTTGTGAGGAAATTTCTACGCAAAGGATGAATGAAGACGTCTGATTGTCTAAATGTGTCACAGAGCAAGAATTTGCCAGTAAACATAGACCGCCTCTTTTTTTTCTGGTTTTCCTCTTCCTTTCACAAACAAGCGCAAAGTGATCGCGTAAAATCAACTCATGCTGCAGCTAGATAAAAATTTTTATGTGTGATTTCACAGGAGAGCTGGGAAGAATAAGACGGTCTACGTCGATTCTGTACGTTTCCAGCTTTCGATGGTATGCCGACTAATCTTATATATAAAGCTGAATGTCTGTTTGTATGTATGTCTGTCTATATGTCTGTCTGTGTGTACGTATGTTCCGAATAGAAAATTCCATTTCTGAACCAATCGGCTCCAATTTTGCAAAAAATCGATAAAATCGACATCGATCGATAGAGAAAAGTGGACTGTGACACCCGCCGGGGCCCGAAGTGTATGTGTGTCAAGTTTGGTCCGGATCGGTTAAGAAATGGAATTTTCTATTCGGAACATACGGCGGAGCCGGGTAAGCCAGCTAGTGAGACATAAAGCTTTCCCAAATCAAAAAAGTTTCTGTTCTTTGACCTTCCACAACGCATTAAAAAATTCTTCATGTTACACCTCTACCTCTTATTCTCCTTCCTTGCACACCCTACTCCCACTCGGCATGTAAGCTTACGTCAGCATTCACCTCAAGTCTCACTTACCTCCTTCAATTTTTTAGGTGATAAATAGCCAAAATCCCCTTCACCTAGAGGGAACCCTGTCCTCTTTCACACCTATGCTTCGCTGCATAACAAAAGAGGAACCGTTTCGGTAAGATGTGCGTCGGTAATAATACACTAGTTGCAGCAGCTTTGTCGAGACGCGGCAAGATCGCAAAATTCTAGCCAAGATTTTTATGCCTTTTGTCGCGGATTAGGTTCCACAGCTGTAGACGTCAGTGGTAAAGAGCTCTGCTGCATCGGCGGCAGGAGCCTAGGACACCATTCGAGGGATGAGGTAACGACACGTGAGGAAAGGAGCTGCTTGCGCCATGCTTGCATGGCCTGACGAACACGGTAGTCTAGATCAGTTAGAGTTTCTAGGCTATCAACTTACCCCCTATTCTCTACTCTCTACTAATAGCAAACTCATGCTGTTTGCTAACACAGTTGACAACTGTGGATTATTAGTATTTTGGCACTGCCGCGGATCGTGCCACGTCCAGGGCTCAGCACGAGGTGGCATATGAAAAATCAAAAAAGAAGTCTCCTTTGGCACTGCACAAAATTACGAGATACCTTTTGTAGTGTTTGTAGAAGCTTCTCTAATGATCTGCAACGAAAAAAAGGACTGAAGTGAAGAAAATCTATAAATAAATCGTTAAAAAGAAATGCAAAAAAAGCTATTTTCATTTCATTAATGAGCACTAACAAAGCATAGGGAACAAATGGGTTAAGGTGACTACTCATAGGTAGATCTTGCCCTGAAAAACATATTTATGTAAAAAAATCTGGAAATTTATGTGTGGAAGGCAAAAAATGCGAAGATTTTTGCCTTTGCGTGGTCCCGCGCAACCTCAGGGTGCTCCCAGGTTGTGCGGGAGCAACCTAAAATCGGAAAACACCTACAACTTTTCTCTTCCACATGATTTTTTTCATATTTTTTCACATTTTCTTCCGATCATCGCCGCTGATGTACACACCAATTTTGGTTGCTTAGTAGTACTTACTCGTTGTAAGCAAGACTGTTTACATTTTTGTGTTGTTGATTGCGTTTTGACACCTTGAAATCGTGTGCACACAGGTTTACGCACTGGTCATGTTTCTAACGTGTTAATTTACCTGTTTCATTGTTAAAATTGATTAGACCTTCACATTTTTGCTAAATGTTAGACTTGTGCTTTCAAATATTTTTTCAGGTTGCGGGGAACTACAGGTTCACCTTTGCCTTACTTTTAAAAAACGAATCCAGCTTGTGAAAACGCCACCTCTTCTGAGCCCTGGCCACGCTGTCTTGCCGATGGAGTCATACTGGACGTCAAGTTGACTGAGAACACATTTGGCATGAAGATGGAATAAGAGCTGAGGCTTAAACCCACGACTAAATATTTAGTACACTACGATTTTTTAGTGCCTACCATTTATCCACAATTTCAGATCGACACAAACAGCTCAATACAAGGGGCTAAGAACCCGTCGGCCAAAGATGAACTTCCACAAACTAGCAACTTTAAATGGACTGCAACTTTAGCAACAACAAGCTGGCAACCTCAAATAGACTGCAACTTTGGCAACAACAAATTGGCAACTTCTAATGGTGTGGCGGAAAAGAAAGTGGTTTCGAAGACGCGTTTGACAGGTCAGGCAGACGTGGCGGTATGTTGCAGATGCCATCGAGAGAAGGCTTCATTCGTCTTCCATCCTGCACGGCGGCCGGTCGTCATCGAGCTCTTCTGCTCTTTCAGATCTTCTGGACTGTAACTTTTTCTAATCGTCATTTGCCTTATTAGAAATTACGTAGGTCTAATGATTATTTGCTATCTTTCGAGCTACTCTCATTTTGTGTAAGATAGGAAGTAACTTCTTCTTTGGAAAATTACCTCAGTGTGGGGGGGGGGCAGAAAGGACTTTTCCCAAGGATGGAGTTGAAATGGTGCAAGTGTCTTTTCTCAAATGCAAAATTCTAACTCATGCAGCACCTGCAGACAACTTGAATATTTTTGTAACGTCTAAAATTTGAATCAGCTTTGTTGCAGACAAAGCTGAGCTTCATCACGAGGAGGCATCATTCGTCTTCCATCCTGCACGGCGGCCGGTTGTCTTCGAGCTCTTCTGCTCTTTCAGATCTTCTGGACTGTAACTTTTTTGACAATTGCCTTATTAGAAATTACGTAGCTCTAATGACTATTTGCTATTGTCCTTTCGAGCTACTCTCATTTTGTGTAAGATAGGGAAAATTCTTTTTTGGGAAAATACCTCAGGGGGGGGGGTGCAGAAAAAGCTTTTCCCAAGGATGGAATTCTAAATCTTGAAGTAGTCTACCTAAACCAAGAAATGGTGCAAGCGTCGTTTTTTTAAATGCACAATTTCAACTTATTCAGAACCTGCAGACAATTTGAATATTTTTTGTAATGTCTAAAATCTGAATCAGCTTTGCAGAAATTCTTCCGTGGGTGTGGCTGCAGACGGCCTTTCCAAACTTCTGGAATCACAGCCCGTTGAAAGCTAAACATCCCGACATCTTATCTATAATACAAACTTGACCGTTCGGCCCGTGTAATTGCTTCGTCGTGATGGTTGCGAATCACGCGTACTCAGTACGTGTCATTTCGGCCGATTCATCCGGCAGCTATCTCTTATCACGGCTGCGCGGCGAAATCGCTGGACGTCACCTGAATGTCGTCACCTGAGGGTCAGACGAAGAGAAATATGGGATTAGCGTGGAGATGCAAGAAGGCACAACCGACTAGAGGTCGAGTGCGCCGAGTTCGTCCGTGCACACGGACAGTAGGACCGACATCACTAGGTTTAACGCACGCCAAATGCAATCCATAACAGCTGATAAGCGTCCAAATGTCAAAGCGCTGAGCGACTTATTCTGTTTTGTAACATTTCTGCTGCTATATTACTTGTAATTGGAAAAAGGTGGGTTCATTTTGATTACTATTTACTTCAGAATTCTACTTGTTCGTCTATTTGTGGACATTTTTTTTATTCTCATAGCAACTCATTTGCGAACCACATTTGGGAAACGTCCCTTTTGAACCGCTCGCTATCACAGCGCGCCTCTGATTGGTCAATATGTCCACTGCCATTGACAAGGCTATGAGTAGGACGCAGCATCATTTTTGTACATCTTTTTTGCCCAACATGATGATTGGTTTTGGCACAGGTCAAATGACATGCTTCAAACCAAGAACTTTCCCCATTGAATGTGAATGCGACTTGTTAGCTTTGCCAGCTGCGCCGCATGCGGCGAAACGGGCATCGCGCGCGAAGGGTTCAAAAGGGCCTACACCCACCAAATTTCCTTTCTGCATGTCTCGATCCCCTTACTTCTTCTATTTGAGCACCCTTTATAACACCCTTCATCTACATGTTGAATTGCTGTCCATCAGCTGTGCGTCCGATGTCTCCCTTTTAATTTGGGGGAGGGAACGTCTGGCGTTATGGCTAATGAAGCAGCTCATGTTTACACTAACTAAAGTAATCATTGTTTTACAATATTTCAATTTTCTCGTGTATAGTCAGTAAGTTTTGCATTGCCATTTTCCACATTACCAAAACATTTCGCAAATTTTGCTCATTTACATAAAAACTAACTAGCCAGCAAGCAATGGCCCACGTGGCACTCGTACCCACAACCATTAATTCAACGCCGCCCCACAATGGCGCTGTGCTAGCACCTCTTGTAGCGGTACCGTCAGTATTGCGTTTTGGTAGTGACGTGAAGGCAGTGTATACTTTAAAACTTACTAAAGCCAACACACATGGAAGCCTCCTTATCAATTTGTTCTTAGATAGTAAGCGACTATTCTGTCTGTTCTGTCTTTGCTTCTAGCTTTAACTTTCATTTTTCTATTTCAAAGAAAAAAAGTAGAGCATTGGCAGTGCGCGCCGTCGACGGTCATAGAAGGGTTCGACCGCGCATGCGCATAAGTTTTGCGGCAACTAAGGCGTGTTGTGAGCAGTTTGTCCTTCAGTCGGACACTTCGCGAGCTCGCTTTTACATTACAACATATTTAGAGGGTTTACTATGGGCCTTAGGGGCCGGTAAAAAGAAAACATTTCAAAGCTGCTCCACTGTTGTGTGGCAAAAAGGGCGTTAAACCGGGTTACCTCAGAAAGACGGGCCAGTCCTTCACTGGTGATGTTGCTCGCGTGAGTTGAGAAGCTGCGCGGTTTGACCGACCGATAGTAGAACTCAAAGCTGTAAGCCGACCGCTCGCTAGTAGATAGGTATGACATACGTGACTTTTCGAATGCAAGCTGCGGTATGTATATGTATGCGAGCGAGGGGGGGGGGGGGTCAGCGCGCGAGAACTAGCGTTTTGACCCCTTCGCGCACGGGCAGCGGGCTCTTTTGAGAAGTCGAGCAATCCGATACCTTTCAAAGAGTGGCTAATGTTCTACCAAGAGTAAGCCAAAAGTCTACCAACTTTTGAATATAATATCATGATTTCAACAATGTTCCAGCAGATAAGCCCATTAAGCAGTATGTCAAGAACCCCACTCAGCATTTCAGAAAGCCAGAGACTGCCTGAGGTTTTAATGATGAGGCGTGCAATACTAGAGGCTGCTACATTTTTCGTAATGCAAAAGTTACCAAAATGCTGCGCTAATGAAAATTGATGTCTCCATACCCATTTGTTGAGCTGGAATGCACTTGCTTCACTCTGACTATATAAGTTGGAATTGAGGTAATAATAGCACTGTCTGACATGTACGGGATTGGCGGTAAGCGGTGAATGCACCTAGAGTTTTGTGCCGCCTGACGCGCGCAAAGCACATGGGTAATTTATTTTTGCCCTGCGTGCTTCAAACAAATTGTAACTGGTTTTTAGGTGCTCTAGACTTAAGATTAGCATTGCTTACAAGGGCATCAGTTATTTGCAACACAATATCAGGCTGATGCATATCTGCTGCATGTTTTTATTTTGAAGCAGAGAAGGTATAGAAATGGGTGGAACATATTATTCGATGAAGCAAAGCAAGCCCTACAAAATTGCCTTCAAACAATCTCAGGAAGATGCACGGAAAGTTGGGAAGAAAAAAATCAATTTTTGAATTGGCAAAAACTCAGATTTTGCTGCATTGTCTTAACGTACAGCACCTAGAGTGCAAAATTGCGTTGTAAACGCAATAATGCGCCGCAATTGCCGCATTGTTATAAATTTTCAGATTATCCTCTGCTTGAATAACTAGAACCAGCGCTGCCTGATGCATCTGATAGTATGTTTGAAAATTGAAAAATTTACAATTTTTATGCCACAAGGCGATATAAACGCAACGTTTGCGTTGGTATATCGGTTGCTACCTTGTATAACTATTTTCGTGTTCACCCTGCCGCGATATTGCATGATGAAACACGATACATTTTCTGGAGAACTCAACAATACATTGAAGCACCTACAAGGGTAAATTATTCGGGAAGAGAAGTGAACATAAGGAAATTTCTCGACAAGGGGCAGCTATGCGGGTAATGCAAAATCGATGCATATTCCTTATCCCAAAGCGGCTTAGAGTATACAATAATGTAGGATACATCACTCGAGCAAAGAGCAAAGCAAGTTCCGCAGAGACAGTGTATACTCGCAAAAGGTGTAACTTACGTGAAATTTAGCAAAACATTTAGAAAGTTTCAAATACCCAAAAAAAATCGGATCAGTCTAGACATTGTAGGACCTCCATCTTCTTCAAGCATATAGTACACACATCAGACATTCATAAATACTTGTCACATTTCCTTTCATGGCTGGAAGTTGAAAAATAAAACAAGCCAAGAACTTGAAAATGACGACTTTTTCAAATTTTATGTTAAAAGCAGCGTCCAGGCAAATCTGAACGCAAGGCGTTCTGATGTGGAAAGTAATTTTGGGGCCCTATCTAAGAAATGCCCAAGCGGCAGCTCAAATGGTGAGCTCACTGAGATACCCGCCTCCAAACTGGACCCCGGGATCGTATTCGCATATATTCATGGCGCGAGACATCAGTTTCGCGCGAGGACCTAGGCCATCTCTGCCGCTTCTGTGTAAGGATTCTGCATTGATTTTACATCAACCTGATAGCACGCCAAGCGAACAACGTGTGCTGACAGTTCGCTCGTTCTCAAAAATTTCCTATCTCTCCCCTTCTTGAATAATTTAACGGTTTGTAGTTGCTTTAATGTATCATTAGGTTGTCCAAAAAATAATGTCTCATCTTATTTTATCATACAACATCGCGGCAGGATGAGCACGAGAATAGGTAAAGTACCAACCGATAGACCAGCAAGGTCCACAAACGAAGCTTAGAGCGCTGTGCTCCCACTTTTTTCGTAGTTAGCATGCTCGCTTCGGTGAAAGTTTGCAAAAAGTATGAAACAAGAGGGATTGCCGGTCTTGTCAATATTTGCTGCGATTGTAATCAGCATTTCCAATTACCTTCATCGCCTGATCAAACCCCCACGCACACTTGGAATTCGCAAAAATGTAGATAAAATCAATTGTGAGCGATAATCTTGATAACCTCTTTTGCATTCGTAATCAGCAAGCTTTCTTAACCCTGTGCTAGCTCCCGCAATTCGCAGTTCGCTCAAAAATCAATACACACTATCGATCGGTGAGGTAAAAAAAGGCTACGACTTCGCTTTCAACTCTTTTTTGGATTCAAGTACAAAAAACATTTTTCTTTTGACCAATGCTGAACAATGCCCAAGTCGCTGTCAGGTTGCAGTGCCGCTAACGTCATAAGCAAACTTCGGACCAGCAGTTTTACCAGCTCTTTCCAACATATTTATTACGTTTCTCATTCCTTAATTAAAAGTTATAACTACTTTGATATATTTGAATGCATAAAAAGTCGCCATTTTGTATTTCAAAACCTCTTATTTAATGTGCAGCAGTTCCAGGAAGCGATGTCATGAGTCATAAAATAGAATATAACTAATACGGGTGGGATGGTCAAGATCGCATTTTTTCCAAAATTCACCAATCCAAGACCCAGTTTAGAGCTAAGCAAGTCCTTCAAAGGTACCTGATAAGATTTTCTAACCTACTATCTATCTGAAATTACCACTTGCTGAGTTAAACCGCTTTTGGTAAAAACCGATCGAAATATTCATAAAATTTCCATTGATTGCAATTTCAAATTTGACCTTCAACACTTATAATTTATTAGGTTGGCACATAAGTTTTGCAACTTTTCCCGTAACTTTTTTCCTATTTTATGTAGCAATCCCATTTTGTGGCATCGTGTAGATCGTGATGTAAGCTGCAAGTCTCGCAAACCGTTTGATTTTTGATAAGGTAGTACAAAAAATCTAAGCATTTTTTGAAAACTGCTGAAAATCGAGGTTTCACGATTTTTTGGCAAACATGAGGCCTTACGAAACCTGATTCAAACATATGAAAAAGCAATTATAGGCAGCATGCAGCTGGAAGCTGGCACATTGGAATCAGTGAAAAAAAAATGAAATTTAAACACAAATTAAGGTGGGGCGCCTTTGAGAAGTTGAACAAGTCAAATGCGTCAAGGGGAGACGGCCCTTCTGAACCGAGCCCGCGCTACCGTAATTCAAAACGCAGGACGCGAGCGGGCGCGCTGCGTTCCCTGTGGACGAGATGTTCGTCTCTCTTCTCCGTGCAATCAATAACGCCGTTTCGACATCTTCTCCTTCCCTCGCCATAACTCTGTTACTGTGTTCCTTTGACTATCACAGTCTGTTTTTGCAAACATCTGTAAATTTAGGCTAAAATGAAGCCAACTTGAGGACTTGTTATCCCTCGTTCAAGTTGGCTTTCGAAATGGAATGCAGCCAGTAATTTTGAATCAAGCTGTCGGCATGTTGACAAGGATATGCAACATCAGGAAAGCATGTGCAGGTGTTTTAAACTTCTTATTCACTGCTCGCAAGCTTCATTTTCATCTACTAAATCTCAAGTCATCAAACGCAGCCCTTCTCACTGATAAGCACACGAAAATGCTGTCAATTTGTTGTTGTACGGAAATTTCCTGTTGTGGATTGTGATTTTTGTGTGACAGTGCCATTCTGCCCAACCCTTTCGACTCTTCATCGTCTTGTTTTTTTTTCGGCCATTCAGAAATTCTATCCTATTTTACCTTCCTTGTCTTTAGCAGATATGTTTCACGCATTCTTTGTCGCGCAACCTTTTTTGCACCTCTGTTGTCTTACAAATATGATCTTTAATGGCTACGCATGAAATTTTTTTTTGCTCAATGGTCGATTTGTGTATTTGCACCTCCCTATAATAAACTGCAAGACTGTAAGCATTGAAATTTAGCAAAACGCCTACTTCTGTGCAAATGCGTTTTTCTTTTTCAATCTTTACTTTCACTCCTGCACATTTATCCAAAGTTCTGTTCTTTCAGCTTGTGCCAGAGCTAATATGGGACCTCTGTTCCGGACCCCTCTCCCCAGAAGAACAGCTTGATCGAAAACAGTCACTTGCACGACAAGCGCGGCTCGTCGACTTTGTATTGGATTTCGACGCTGCCAAGGTTAGTTCTAATTTACAGCAGAGCTTTTCTTGAACATAATCAACGTCAAATATGTTTTAGATGTGCACACCTGCCCTGCAGAATGATTTTAGTCGTTATCGACGAGCGATCGGTCTAGGTTAGCTTGGAACCAGTCCATCGTAAGTCGCGTTTCGTTCCTTGTATTATGCCGAGTACCTACATCATTTGAAGCGATATTGAACTGGCTAATTCGATCTCTCTGTTTCTTGCCAATCCTACACCGATGCTATCGAGTTTGAGCTCTGCCACACTCGAGTTTGTCCGTTCACATCCTACGCTTTCTATCGGAAATACTACTGACACTTTTGCGACTATAGTCAGTTATCAGTTTCTCACTTTTCAAAATAAAAAAGATTTGCTCAAGGCTTTAGTCATTCAACTACTACTTACTACGACCCGATTCACATCTATATCAAGAAAATCTGAATGTTTTAAACAATCAATATTCGGTTAACCAAATTTCTTTCAGACAGATGCTCTGTTGAATGCTATCCGATACACCTCGAAACACTTTACCCAGGTTTCAACACCAAAATCGGTACGAGCTATTCTACCATGACTTGTCCACTTTCCTACTTACGTGATGTGATCCTCATAATTTTTTGGCAGCCCATGCTAATCAGTATACATCGCCCATTCCACGAATTTTCCTACGAAATCGGTGCCAAGTATTCCATGCTCATTGTAATCTGATAGCCTGTTAGCGTTCTATTCTAGTCATAATCTAGATGTTCTAAGTCATAATTTTGCAAATCTGCATATGAATTCGAATTGTAACAACTATACAGTCAATATTTATAGTATAACAGTGCTTTGACAAAATTGTTAAACTTGCAGTAAAGAGTTTTCGTACGTTCAAGACAACCGTTGACAAACAGGCTCTCTTTAAAAACCGTTCATAATCAAAGGCAGTCAAACACATTAATAGATGGACATACAATATGATCTTTCCGAGCTAAGCAACTTTGTGCCTAGTACGACGATTATTCTGATCGTATTAATCAATCGGAGACGCGCCAGAGTGTACACGCAATTTAGAGGAGTTATAGGGCCCAGTTCGAGCTATTCGCAAGGTATATAGTGTATGAGTGAATGAGTTGTGTGTGGATCGACAATGGCGAAGACAAATCACGCGGAAGCAAGCACATTATTGACGCAGATTATATAATAACTGCCTCGCTCTTTCGGGTTCGCTGTACTCTCACAGTAGTGTGCATTTCTTCTTCTTTTCCATCGGTGGAGGCTCCAAGGCAGCCATGATTGCTTCGTCAAAGACATTCTTCAATCCTTTCTGGAAAGCAACTGATGACAAATGAGCATAACGTTCACAAGAAGGGTGACACAGTTGAAGCATGTCATTCTTCAACATCGAAAAGAATTCTTGAACATGGAAAACACTTCCATATGGTGAGTCAGATTGATTTCGCGCTTTCTTTATTGCGACCACAAAATTTTACGCTGACTTCTTGCGGTGCACAGATGATTCAAATCAAGTATAGCATAATTATGTAATACATCAAGAAATAGCCAATACCGAATAGGCACCAAATGTAAAAGCATACGCGATATGACGATGCAGGAACAGTGTTAACGTTGGTAAGAATTTCAAATATATAGTGAAAGAGCAGCGCTAAACACAGTGAGATAGTATTAAAAGTCATAACAGACATACTCACCTTATTACAACCTCCAAGTTCATACTGACGACAGCATAATTCACGAAATCCTGTTACTGGAGAAAGTTCTGCATATATCGCACCGTGGAACCTGGAAAGAAAGTCAACGCCGAAGATCACATACGATATAATATTATAGAATCAAAATCACACAACAAAAAACGACTGATCATACCATCTGTCTAGGTCCTCTACACTTTCTGCATTCGCCTCCCTGTCAAATTTGACGTAAACATTCCCAATCATATGTTCGGCGATGTTATCGCATCTTTTGTCTAAAATGTGACGGAAACAAAATGAACACAATTGAGGTCACCGAATGTCTGACAATGTTCTTCTTTTCATTCATTTATGAATTAATGCAAAAGACGCAAAACGTTTGATGCTGCTTGATAATCGATGAAACTTGAAATGGTGACTTATCATCCTCTCGCTTACATGATGGAACAGACAGAGCAAATACAGCTGCATTCTGACGAAATAAATATTGTGTAACGAAAAGTCGCTCTATATGGCACATTTCATGGCAGGAAATCTTTGAAAATAGGGTCCCACAGTAAGTGTTGCTGATATTAAGTAAAGTAGGACATGATTTCAACGCGGTCTAGAGCCAGTGGTTATAAATACGTTCTAAAAATAACGCACAACACACTTGCCTCCATCATCGCAAGAGGATTGAAAATAGAATTAAATAGTCACCTCCATCTCGCAACTTCCCGTATTAATTCTCGGTGAAAAATCTCCTCGAAAATCTCATCAAAATATTGTTGTTCATCCTTGTTCATAATGCCTGACCTGAAAAATTCCCAACTTCAATTCACCTTGTATATAAATGGAGAAACAAGAGGGAACTCTTACTTTTGTGCAAGCATCAGCTTGGCGCATATCGATAACAGGTATGATGGAGATTCTTCAAAAACACTTATTGAGAAAATGTTGGAATATTATGAGTGCGAGCACTTGTCTCGATGCCGACATGCTCCGATTTTGGAAAGTAAGAGCAACTGATCTGAAAAAGGTATCACACGAGTTCAGTTCATTTTGGAACAAAATGTTGCCATATAAACATCAATGAAAATGAAAAAAGACGTGATAAGGAGGGTAGCAGGCATGCAAGACGCGTTTTTTTTTGCCTTACGTCGCTTCAGGGTACACCTTGTGGCGTATTGTTTAAAAACACGCCACACGCTCCATCGAGAAGCTCGTACGGAAACGCAGCGCGCCAACCGCTCGCGCGAAAGCTGCAGCCAATCGCAGTGCGACCTCAGTGGGTGGTCCAACCTATTACCACCGTCGCGATTGGAGCGGGTTCAGAAGGGCCTACACCCTGCGTCAAGTTTTGAAGGCATTTTGTCAATAACTAAGCTGCTGAAAGTCAGAATTCGCTATAACTTTGCACTATAGGGTAATCCTATGCGGTAAACACGAATATCATATTCATTTGCCGCTAAAACGAAATTCATCTTTTGATCTCACGAACGAGGCCTTTTCATGCAAAACGGATCTCATTTTTGTGATCAGCATGTCAAATAAGCCCTATGGGCCAAGTTTCAGCAAAATCTGATGCATTCTAAAATTTTTCCCATAGTACCGTAAACCTACCGTAGTCCTCACATAAGATGGTAAAATTCGGCAAAAATGTGTGCATTAGAAGCTTGCATCATATTCCTTATATTGCCAAAAAATGAATGCGCTACGTTCAAATAGACAAAAGTTATATAAAAAGTTGCATTACTTATGTGCCAACCTAATAGATCTACCTTAGGATTAAAACTAAGGTAAAATAGCTCGTATGCCGGCCTTACATGAGCTGGGAATGTTCATAACAGGTAGTCTTAAGATCAGTCATTTGTGAGTTTTCATGTATTCTCCTATCAGGATCCTATATCAGGATCCTCCAAAGGCCTGCCGTTTTTTCCCCAGGCGCGCCCTTGGGAGGCAGTAATCTCTTCGCGCCTACCTCGCGCTTGTATCGCACTTGTTTCGCACAGTTCTGCAATAGTTTCCCTCCGGACAATCGTTTTGTTTCTCCTAGTATTGATTAGAAAGGTCACTGCTTGAACAATGATTTTTGAATGATAACAAGAAAAGAAAAAAGCTGTGGGAACTAAAAAAATAATAGAAGTGGACTGAGTGCTTCATGCCAGAAAAGTCGTTTAGTCAAAGTGGCAATCTGGAAGTTGATGCATACCAATATATAGAGATCGAAATGGCGATTTTTATATCTGCGAAGGATTTCTCCAATAGAGGTTATGGGCTTTTCTCATTTGATAATGGAAGTGTAGCCCACAAAGAAAAGGCGTATGGACAACAGCATGGCTGGAAAACACTCGAAAACGTACAGATGACATCAGACTAGATGTACGATGCTTAACAAATATTTTAATTGAGTCTGCATCTTTTTTGTGGAAATGATTTTGCAGCTCAGAATGCATGCATCTTGTCAACAAGACAAGCTCAAACATCTCCTAGAAGATAGCTTCGTAGAGACATGTCTCTAAGACAGAAACCATTCAAAAGAGCACTTTCATAAACAAGTATGATGTGATTCTGGTCCTGCTGAATACTATCCGTTTGAAGCATCGGCTCCCAAAAGGACAAGAGTTTAGGTCGAGACAAGTGCGACATAAGCACGAGGCAGGCGCGAAGAGATTATTGCCTCCCAAGGGTGCGCTTGGGGAAGAAGTGGCGGGCCTTTGGAGGATCTTGCACGCCCTCCCTCCTTGTAAGGGAAGGATACCAACAACCAGGGTCAAGCGTGTTGATGCGATCCGAGACCCTCAATTACGATCCCCTCCTCCCCCCCCCCCCCCTTGATATCCATCCGTACGACCCCTCTCCACCCCCCACCTACCCCCCCCCCCCCCACTGCATTTGAACCTGCATAAACAGATATCAACCTCAGTAAATGCTTACCAATGAACCTCAATCAAAATTATAGGTTCAGAGAAAAATACCTGCTCATAAATTGGGAGATAATGCAAGTGATGCTCCATCACTCAAAAACCTCATAAATAATGCGTAGATTGGGTAAGTAGTAAAATTTTACAAAGAGTCGGCTATGCTGTGGGGTAAATATGAATGGAAAGACATCTTCTGACAAAGCAGAACATCGATTATGATCAGAGTGATATATATGATCTGTTCTCTACCTAGACGCTAAAAATGTAATAAAATAACAACCAAGAAAAGTTCAACATTGCGGAACGGTTCACAGCCATTATGATTGATTATTTTATAATAACTCATTTTCTAGTGACAGATAATAAATTCTTCTGTCATTTATGAATGTTTGGCATAGCTCATTCATGTTTCAGCGGTACCGAAACGTATCGATTATGGTTCTGGAAATTAAAGCGGTTTAGATTATAATGACATTCTCGTGTTCTATTCCCGTACGCGACACCTTTTTTGCAGAGAGAAAAACGATATTTTCGAAGCCTTGAAATTGTTTTCGACTATAAAGCTTACTTCCTACCTTTTGCACAGAATTTTCTGCAAAAAAAAAAAACGTTTTAGCGCCATCCAGAACGATGTCAAAAACGTGCATTAGTACCTTACTTTGAAAATTCGTAATCAAGGTCAAGCTGTGTAGTCTAGTGCTCAGAACATCCACGGAAAAAGTTTCAGCCATTGAAGAGCAATGAGCTCGAAAAAATTTAAATGCGACTCTCGCAAATTTTGATGCGATCCAAAGAAGCAAAAACTGGGATTTCTAAGCTTGAAATTTTGTAACTCACCGGAGAAATCAAGAAACAGCCTGAAATTCTTACGTTAGAGAGTAGGAGGATGGCCTTGTGTTACAGCACAGTTGCAGCCAACAAGCTTCAAAAGCTCCCGAGAAATTTAGATGCGACCCAGATACGATCTCCCTTACTTCAGTTTTTGTCGTCATACATAAAATTATAAAAAAGTCCACAGATTACGAAACAAAACCAGATTTTTGCACAAATGTAACAGAGCATCTCCAAAGTGCAGAAAATTGTATGGGAAAGACATTGCAAGATTTAAAAATTATTGATTGTCATCGTCGATAAAGATATTCGTCGTTTTTGTCGAGTGTGTGAGACTTCAGGGAAGCTATGGAAGCAATATTTCTAGGCCAGTCGCTACATTTAGAATTTTTTATCAAATCATACATACTTTGAAAGTGTTTTGATGATGATGTCTACTGATGATGATGTCTACTTTTTGTTTATTGTAAAGAACATGTACCAATTATTTGCTTTTTGATATTATTCTAAACTTACGGTTTTCAGCCAAACTACTTCCTCTTACGACTCCCCTCTCCACCTTACAATACCGCTCACATTTTTTGAAAAATAGACGTGAATGTATGGACATGTATGAACATGTCGCTACACGTCCATACATGTATGGACATCACCGTCGCGTGACCTATCTCGCTCCAGAGTGGACGAATTCTGAATCCAAAGCCACCTTTCGATTCAGCTCGGCGCGGAGAATCTTCTGATATATTGGAAGTGAGGGTAGGATGTCTTCGAAATTCCGTTCCCAGTTTTTTCAAATTCTTCTGCGGTGGTCCTTTTGCGAATATGTAAAGCAACGCCTATCCAACATGGAAGACTTTACTAACAATAAGTACTATTAGATATCACTGTTCTTGTAGATTATTGTGCGCTAAAAAATAGATTAGACTTCTTTCCAAAGGCGATAGAAGCGTTTAGAATTTTGGAAAAATTGCGCGTTCTTAAATTCTAGTCGCCATAACTTCCTTCGAAATGAGTATATTTCAAATGCGAAAACAGCGCCTTGCTCAGCTCATCAAGGCGAATCTTTTTATGTACAGCATGTCCTTGATATTTCAATTTCAATATTCTTGAATCTTTTTGAGGACGTCTTTTCGCGAAGGTGTAAAGCAGCGAGCATTGTCCCGAGTACATTCCAGCAAGGATCTTTCGACAGTGTTTCTGTAGATTATGACGTGCTAAATAGTAGCCGCAGATTCTTTTCAAAGGAAATAGAACGGCTAGTGAATTGTGAAAAAACCTTGTCGTCCCAAATTCTACTCGCCATAGCCCCAGGATACGAAGCTAAGCGGATGTGAGTTTCAAAATCAGCAGGTCGGATAACCTCTATAAGCAATTTTTCCGATTTGCTCGGGTTATTTCATTGTTTCTCGTTTTACGCTCTGGAAGCTGGTGGATTTTGATCAAAATGTTGACGCTTTTGAATTGTAAGGAAGCTTCGCTTATAGAGGTTTTCGAACACGCTCTTTACGAAAATCGTGGTTTTTGAAGATTACAGGGTCTTTTTGGAGAGATACGGTGAGGTGACTGTAACTGCATCACGAAAGTACGTAACTTTGGCCACACTTCTCGCGTATCTGTCAGAAACCTTGCCTGCTTGCTTTTCTAAGTCAAAGTTATTAGGAGCTGTGCTATCGAAAAGTGCATGACTCAGGCTTCAGTCTGTAAAATTCGCCGAGTTACGAGCCTACGAGAACACTTCCTCCCAAGATGTAAAGATCGCATATTTCGTCGAAATTCCACCGTGAGTGCTTGTACAACACGCTGATCAAATCCTTCCTCATTTTAATGGATCTTATTGTGCTAGATTTGGTGCTTTGAGCTCTAGCCACGAAATAGCTTTGATATTCAATTGAGCAGCTGAAGCACATGCAAGCACCATATTCAATAAAGTAGGAATCGTTGGACGAAGCGAACGTAATATCCGCCATGCGAGTGTCATACAAGCACGCACTCACGGTGGAATTCCGATGAAATATGCGATCTTTACATTTTGGGCAAAATTCATGAGGATGTGTTTTCGTAGGCTCGTAACTCGGCGATTTTCATAGACTGGAGCCTGAGTCATGCATCATTCGATAGCACAGTTGCTAGTAACTTTAACTTAGAAAAGTAAGCAGGCAAGTTTTCTGACAGATACGCGAAAAGTGCGGGCAAATTTACGCACTTTCGTGATGCAATTACAGTCACCTCACCGTATCTCTCCAAAAAGGCCCTGTAATTCTCAGAAACCACGATTTTCGTAAATAGCGTGTTCGAAAACCTCTATAAACGAAGCTTCCTTACAATTCAAGAGCATCAACATTTTGACCAAAATCCATCGGCGAGCTTCCGGAGCGAAAAACGAGAAAAAATCATTTACCCGAACATGTCGGAGAACTTGCTCGTAGAGGTTATCCGACCTGCTGATTTCGAAACTCACATCTGCTTAGCAAGATAGCTTCGTATCGTGGGGCTATGGCAAGTAGAATTTGGGACGATAAGGTTTTTTCACTATTCACCAGCCGTTCTATTTGAAAAGAAATCTGCGGCTACTATTTAGCACATCATAATCTACAGAAACACTGTCGAAAGATCCTTGCTGGAATGTACTCGGGACAATGCTCGCTGCTTTACACCTTCGCGAAAAGACGTCCTCAGAAAGATCAAGATGAAATTGAAATATGAAGGACATGCTGTATATAAAAAGATTCGCCTTGATGAGCTGAGCAAGGCGCTGTTTTCGCATTTGAAATGTACTTATTTCGAAGGAAGTTATGGCGACTAGAATTTAAGAACGCGCAATTTTTCAAAAATTCTAAACGCTTCTATCGCCTTTGGAAAGAAGTCTGAATCTATTTTTTAGCGCACAATAATCTACAACAACAGTGATATCGAAAAGTATTTTGTAAAGTCTTCATGTTGGATAGGCGTTGCTTTACATATTCGCGAAAGGACCTCCGCAGAAGAATTTGAAAAAACTGGGAACGGAATTTCGAAGACATCCTACCCTCACTTCCAATATATCAGAAGATTCTCCGCGCCGAGCTGAATCGAAAGGTGGCTTTGGATTCAGAATTCGTCCACTCTGGAGCGAGATAGGTCACGCGACGGTGATGTCCATACATGTATGGACGTGTAGCGACATGTTCATACATGTCCATACATTCGCGTTTATTTTTCAAAAAATGTGAGCGGTATTGTAGGTACCCACTTCATGACCCCCCGTTGCGACAGTCGCATCACACGTTGACCCTGCCAACAACACTAATACATAAATGAAATTAGAGGCGAGTTATATGTCCGTAGACGCTGATGCAAAATCTGCTTTCCTTTTTGCAGAGCAGCTCTTCGAACTAGGTTATGAGCGTTTGAAAGTCTATGTTTGCCAAGCCTTAAGTGGCATAAAATTAGCAAAAAGCTGCACAGAATCGGCTGAAAGTGGGTGATAAATTTTGTATCAAGTACTGAGTACTGAAGGGCCAAGCCAGTGGAAAACCGCACAGGTATTTTTGTAGAGCTTTTCGCTTTCGATTTATTCCACTTAAAGCTTGACAAATTTAGACATTCATAACTTCTTTTAGAAGGTTGTTTAGAAAGGGAGACGAGATTCGGAATCAGCGTCTAGGGTGCATCAAATGGTATACATTTCGTCTCCGATCGTCAACTTATGTTGGTATCCTCCCCCCGTTAGTCTGAAATCTTGCGACTTGCTTGAAACAAGCAATGTTTTGAGTTTCGGCTCTAGCTAGCTCAAGTACATTCCATAAGAACTTGATTGCTGCTTTCAAATTTTCTCATTGATGGTTGCTTTTGATTTTTTTTCACCTGCGTTTGATCTTAGCAAAAAAATTTTTGAAGAAACTTCTTTTGGTAACTTGTAAACGTGGTTGTTTGAGCTGAGAAGAATTTTGATCTGCCAACGTAAGATCGTGACAATTTCAACGAAAACATACAGCGTCGCTGGCAAATTAAGTGCCTATTACCATCCCTTGATAATTTAATGCAAATTATGTGTTTGTAGTCTACTGTTTTGGCATAATCATTATAATGTAAGTTTCACAATGTTTGATAAATATCTATCGAAACAGTAAAAGACGTTTGCGCCGTTTTTGAAATGGTTACAAAACTGCTTAAGTTGATGCAAAGATTATGACTATGGTGGGCAATGTAGACTTCGTTGAACAGCTCGAAGAAAGGCAGTGAGAAGTTTGGAAAACAAAATCAGCTCTTCACAGAAATTGAGAGAAATCTCAAAACGCATCGCGCGCTAAACAACTGAATCCGGAATCAGGACGAACGCCACTTTCTGCAACATTTCTTCTTTGCGGCTACAGCCAATGAAGAAGTACGTTTGAGAAAATGCGGAGTGAGGCAAGGCTCCTTCCGGTCCACTTAAAGGTCACTGCAGGATGAAGGCGCAGAAGCCGTATTAATTGAGCGGGCGCGTATCTTCGCCCTTGGAAACCCTGCGCGTCATGCGCTTTGTGGCTAATAAAGCCGCGTTCGCACTCAAAGGTATTGCGCCTTCGGCATGCAGTGGCCTATACAATAAATGAAATCGAAACAATTTTTAAGTTACGGATAGTAAGTAGTAATACTAAGTAGTAATGTGAAGGGTTCGTTATGCCTGTTTCGACGTTGCAGATGGAAAAACTGTGTGAACCCTTGAAACTGATTTTCGACCAGCAAAAATCATCGCATCGGGTAAACTGGGAATATCGCAGTATTATTATATTATGTTCAGTACAAGGGAAAAAAGCAAGAACAACAGAAATGCGTTTGTATTTCTTTCATCCTGCAATGTGACAAATCTTTCACATACTCTATACTATCTACCCAGTTTGGATAATGTTGCGGTTGTGAGTCGCTCGCTGGCTTTCCTCTTGACAAAGAGGTCCAAGACTTTTGTTCGAACGGCTTTGTTGAAACATAGGTAGACAAATCCATGTACTCCTAAAAACATAATATTTGTTGTAACTTGTACCGACGGCACAAAAACCGAGTAGCGATGAAAAATCATCCTGGTGCGTTCATTTTAGATCATTACCATGGCTCAACTGCCACACCACATGTGCAGCAATAACAACACTTCGCGGGACTACGACGAGCTCTAGCAGCATGTATAAAATAGCGGTGATTCCAGTAGACAAACACACAAATAGCACTTGCATGAATATCTGAAAGTGTATTTTGTATCAAGCTCCGTGGACTTTTCTTAGTAATCACTGAAGCCGTTAAGTCTAATTACAACTTTGCGAGGACACCCCTCATCTTTTATGAAGTTATTGAGCTTAAAATAAACCCATCCAAATCAAGAATTTTGTTGCATTCTCTTTTCTGTCCAGGATTCGAGCGCGTATGAATGGCGCTTCTACAAAAATTTAGCTATTGTATGTAAAAGAAATTGTCTACTGTATGCCTGCTTCATTGTACTTTTTGAAGTTATCCAGACTGAGATATTGGCGCCTCAACATGGGTAGCCGTAGCAGTCATTTCATGACTCAATTTGTTTTGAAAAGTTCAATCGCCAAAGCTTTACTCAATTCTGTAAGCGTAATGCTAGGGCATCCTATCAGCAGTTTTTGCAAAAACATCCAGCTGTTCAGTACGCAGAGAATCAGAAATTTTTATATTCGGGACTTTGAGGCATACTGAATATATGTTGCAAAAATTAACAATTTTGAATTTTATTTTTTCCATTTTCGCAAATTTTTCCTTAAATCCTTTTCATTTTTTTGTACTATTGTCTTGCGGCTACAAGACAAGCATAGGCCCTTATTATTCATATTAACAAACTTTGAAGGAAGTTATGATTCTTAGAAGACGATTTGGAAAAAAAACTTTTTTGTTTTACAATCCAAATTTTTCTGCCCGTTTATGATATTGGTGCAGGTAGGGTAGGTGCGCGCTGCATTGCAAAATGTCTGCTGCTTCTGATGGTTTTTATCGCAGTCAGTGAAGTGGATTTCTGAAAAAGTTATAGCACGTTAAATTGAGAATTCGCAAAGGGCATTTTGCATCAACCTGATACTAGCCAGTTAAAGGCAGTACATCGGCAGAATGAGACCCGTGACAAAACAAGGTCACAGGGTAGGAGCCCCCATATGGAACCTATCGGCCAAAGTCCGATCTTTCTCTGCCACTTCTAACCCCCGAAATTTCAAAGCGAAAGCAGCGCTCATCTCCCGTCCTCTCCGAACCCGCCCATCCCATGGACGAGTGATTTCCGCGGTCAGAGCGCCAGCCGCAATGCTATAAGCATGAGGTCCCGCAACGACTCTGCGTCTTCGCCATGACGGGCTTCGCGTTCACTCGTCCATGGGGTGGGCCGGTTCGGAGAGGACAGGAGATGAGCACTGCTTTCGCTTTGAAATTTCGGGGGTTAGAAGTGGCAGAGAAAGATCGGACTTTGGCCGATAGGTTCCATATGGGGGCTCCTACCCTGTGACCTTGTTTTGTCACGGGTCTCATTCTGCCGATGTACTTGCCTTTAACGCCTGCTGGTAGTTGGCAACAATCCTCCCATCCTTTTCTAAGCCGATCAAAAATTCAGTTGCAAAACGGTATTTTGTAGTGTTTTTCCTTTTTTTGCGAAAAAATCCAAGAAAAATAGGAGCACTTATTTGGGGCTTCATAGTATAAAGCTTTTTTACCTGCTGATGTCTTGCTTTAATCATCACGATAGTCAAGGCGGCAGCATTTCACAATTCTCACTCTCAAAAGCTATAATATATTTTCTCTCTATAAGACTTGTGGAAATTTGCAGAGAAGCAGTCATTATAATATTACCGCTACCCTGCTCTTCACATAATCCGCTCAGTGAAAACATTATGCAAATGCAGTTATGCAGTTGCTCGTAGGTTCTCTGACCATAAAGCCTGGACATGTGTAATAAATCTCAAAGCTTTCTTTGCCAGATAAAAGTGATTGACTTAACTTTTAAGCTTCTAAGGAAGGCATTGATGTCGAAACGTTAGCCGAATAAAGCGTACATATCAAACCTGTTTTGGCAAAGAAAGCTCTGAGGTATCAGTTGCTTTTACCTGCAAATTGTCAATAGTTCCATTGTTGTTGAGTGCGCTTCTCACGTGGTAGCAGAGGACCGAATATAACGATATTAAGGTCACCACTACGGTGGAGTTATGCAATATGAGGTAAACAGACGTATAGAAGGAGTACTCCTAACAAAGAGATACTAACTTGGTTGAGTAAGAACAAATATTTCTCGCCAATCGTCTGTCTAGTTCTGGCTATTGCTCAGCTTACCGCTTCATAGTCAGTGATTAAGGGTGTGCCGATGAATGCGGAAACCACAGTGTTGAAAGGAATTGGTCTAAGCACGAACCAGACAACGGACATATATCCTAAGGACAAAAGTATCCACATATAAATCAGTTTGCCTAAGTTATTCCCTATGACACGGTTCAAAAATCTAAGCAAAGTAGCTAGTACCTCGAAAAAGGAATTGCAAGGACCGTGCAGCAGGGATCATTTCCACAAATCTGTTGAATGCGAGAACCATGCAATTGAAGGATGCTCCAAGCCATAAACCTAGATAATCTCTACTACAAGCAATTTTTTCAGTCATTTAAGATGATCAATTATTTTCTCATTAATCTCTCCTACCAGTGGCGGCCCCAGGATTTCCGTCCTTGGAGGGGGAGGGGAAAAAATTTTTCAAATGAAGGTGCGTGGCGTTAGCCACGCACTCCAAAAAATTTATTGGGGTGCTTCTTAAACTTTTTTTCGGGCCTAAGACCCCTAAAATCTAGAGAAAGGGGGCGTGGCTCACGCCACGCCTAAGGCCGATTTGAATTTTTTTAAATTTTAAAAATTATTTTAATTATTTACAAAAATAAACAAGTCATTTGCACATTTTTATAGCCAATGTAGGTAAGTTTCAAAAGTTCGCGACCTATTCTCGCCCCCCCCCCCCCCGCCTCTCCCCCCTCGGTCCGCCACTATCTCCTACATATACATTAGATAAGAATACACTTTACAATTCATTATCAACCTACTGTAAACAAGGTGTCCAGCAGCCCAATCTGCTACCAGAGAGGAGCACAAAACAGCACCAGTCTAAATAACAGCAAGACATCATGTTATTTGTCTGCATAAAGATGCTTACAAAATGAAAATACGGCGTGATGTATGAAGTCAGTATCAGATCGCCAATGTCAACCATTCCATTGTAGAACATAAGTTTATAGCAAGGAATTTTCAGAAGCTGCCCACGATACATGCCCATCAAGCACAATATGTATAGAGCCTGCAATGTCGACTTGCTAAAGTCCTAACTTCGGTTATGTTATGGAGCTTTTCCAATTTGCTGAGCGGTACTAGTAGGTTAAGGATGATTGAAATTGACCTTAAGATTCATGACTCATATATATTAGGTTGGTGCAAAAATAATGAGCGTTTTCCCATTTTTCACTTGAACTTGCTATAACTTTCTACAGAATCTACATTTTGAAATGCGATAAAGACCAGCAGATGCAGCGAACCGTTTGCAGTACAGCGCACATTGAGCTACTCTCATATCTCATATGGGCAGAAAAATATGAATTGAAAAACAAAAAAAGTTTTCTTCTGAAGTCTTATTTTTGACAAAACATAACTCCTTTCACACTTTGTTATTATAATTTATAAGCAGCCTATCTTGTAGCCGCAAGCCAGTAGTACAAATATACATAAAAAGGGCTTGGAGAAAAAAGTTTAGCGAAGAGGAAAAAATCGAGATGCAATAATATCAACTTTTTTTAGCATTTTTTCAGTAGGCCTCAAAATCCTGAAGTATAGAATTTTCTAATTTTCTGCGTACTGAATAGCTAAATGTCTTTGCTAAAACTATCAACAGCATGCTATCCTCGCGCTTACAGAGATGAGCAAAGTTTGAGCTACGCATTCAATAAAAGAAAGTTATAGGCTTTAAAATGACCACAACGATTACCCATGTAAAGCCGCCGATATCTCACTTTAGATAACTTCAAAAAATATGGTTAAATATCCATAATGTAGACAATTTCCACTACATATAGCGGCTAAATATTCGAAAAAGCATCTTCATTTGCGCTGAAATTCTGATTGGAAAAATGAATGCAACGAAAATCCTGTTTTTAGTGCGATTATTTGAAGCTCTACAAACTCTTAACAAAGTGGGCTAGAAGTCCCTTTCGAACATCATTAGATAGAGCATGAAAAGAGCTTTTCAACAGTGTGCTGAAACCGTTACAAAGAAAGAAGTTTGATAGGGAAAATTTATCCTGAAAAAAGTCCTGTGAAAACGCTCATTATTTTTGCACCAACCTAATATACAGGGTGTCCGTAAAGTATGTATGCACTGTTTGATCGTTAATATCTCCGTTCCCAGTGGGTCTTTTGCCGAGCTTTAAGCACCATACTGTAGAGCTGGCTTCAGCTTAGATTTACTGTATGGAGCGAATCGCGGTCTCCTCTCATTACAGTAGGATTACGGTAGGAACTTCAAAGAGGGTTTTGAGCCATGAAGGGCCATATTTTGCCTCAGAAAGGAAACAAAACAGCCTGAAAACTTTTACACTAGGCTAATTAGAGTTGCTGATTCTAATTGTGAAGTTCCCAACTTATTATGATGCTTCATTGAAGAGTTATGCCAGGTAAGAGGTAGCGGCCATTTTTTCAATGTTCCTAAAAAGTGCGTTTACACTGTTTAGAAAGCTTCGCAATCTTGTGAATAGTTGAGTATTGAACTCAGCGTCCATAAAAACTCTATTACACAAGTTTTCACATTTTTTTGAAAAATTTTGAAACGACAGCTTTTTCCACATTGACACCATATGTTTCAAGTTTCTACCGTAATCCTACAGCAACAGTGAGTGATCGCTGATTAGCTCTATACTGTAAATCTAGGTTGAAGCCAGCTCTACAGTATGGTGCTTAAAGCTCGGCAAAAGACCCCCTGGGAACGGAGATATCAACGATCAAACAGTGCATACATACTTTACGGACACCCTGTATATATACAGGATGTCCCAAATAAATGTGAACACTGTTTGATCCTTAATAACTCCGTTGCTTTCAAGCTTTTCGCTGAGCTTGAGACACCATTTTATAGAGCGAGGTTCAACTTACAAGGAGAGGATACTTAGTCGAAAGCACCAATCCAGATGAGGCATATACCATCTTAGAGCGCTTGAAACGCTGATTTCAAATCTGCAGTTTATAGCTGCGGAGCGGTTTTGTAGAAGGAGTTATGAAGGGTGCTCCGCTCTGGGATTTAGGCGTCCTCCAGCGGTCTCCTCTTATCTGTAAGCACTGTAGAGGAGTATCAGCTGATGGCAACTGACCTAGTGGTAAGTGACGTGCTTGATAAAGAGAGTGTCAAGGTTTTAATCATCTTCGCATGCTAAATTGGACTTCTAAATGGCTTTAGAGCCCTAAAGCATGAAACTTCTGATGATATGGATACTAATCGAAGTTAGAAGTGTTAAAAAAACTAGAGTAATATGAGTATTACAATCTTTACTGTAATCTTCATTCAAGTTACTTACCATTAGGTCAGTTGCCATCAGCTGATACTCCTCTACAGTGCTTACAGATAAGGGGAGACCGCTGGAGGACGCCTAAATCCCATAACGGAGCACCCTTCATAACTCATTCTACAAAACCGCTCCGCAGCTATAAACTGCAGATTTGAAATCAGCGTTTCAAGCGCTTTAAGATGATATATGTTTCATCTGGATTGGTGCTTTCGACTAAGTATCCTTTCCTTGTTAGACATACAGTATGGAGCGAATCATCGATTGCTTTTCATTACTGTAGGATTACGGTAGCAATTTTGACAAGGATTTTAGGCTCTTGGAGGCCATATTCTGCTTCGAAACAAAACCAAACAGGCCAAAAACTCTTGTACTATGGTAATGGAGGCCGCTGATTGCGAATATGAAATTTCTACTTTACTGTGATGCTTTCTTCCAAGGTTATCACAGGTAAATCTTAATAACTGAATTCCCAGCATTTGTCATGAATGTGATTACACCGTCAAAAAAGCTAAGATACTTACTTACTTAGATACTTAGATGGCCCGTCCTCACGTGACGTGCGGGCCCCAGTACAGAAGTCGCCATTGATCCCTGTCCCTCGCTTCGGACATCCACGATCTTCTTGGTCGTCGTCGGTGGCTGCGTCCACGAGTTTCAGGGGCAAGAATCGTATCCAGCTGATTTCTCAGCTGGTCCATCCGTTCCACGAACACGTCTGCCCATCTCGTCGGTGGTCTTCCTCGAGGACGTTTGGCTTCGCGAGGAATCCACTCAGATGTTCTTAGTGTCCATCTATCGTCCGTTCTTCTCATTATGTGACCGGCCCATCGGTGTTTCGCTTTCGCAACGTATTCCGCTGGGTCACGAAGACGGGACATTCTTCTCATATCCGTGCTGCGAAGTCCGACTAGATGTTGCTTGTGTCGGGTCATCTTCAGAAGACTGCGCTCGAGCGCTCTGTGGGTAGTCCTTAAAGCTTTCGACGTGGCTACGGTGTCGGCCCAAGTCTCAGCTGCGTAGCAGAGCGCTGGGAGAACGGTTGAGTCGAACAGGTGGGCACGAATCTCCGGGTCCGTCAGTTGGTCAGTGGCTTCCTTCAGAGGCCCGAAGGCGGCCCAGGCTGCTCTTCTTCTCCTGTTAAGTTCTTCCCTCAAGTCGTTCTCCATGTTCATCGAACGTCCGAGATACACGTAAGAAGACGTCTCCATGATAGGGGTGCCTTCCAATTCCATTTCTGCATCTTCGCAAAGGGCGTTCTTCATGAACTGAGTCTTCTTCCGATTTATTCGCAGTCCGATCTTCTTCCCTACTTCGTTTAGTTCCTTCAGCATCGCCTCTGCTTCAGTGATACTGCTCGAGAAAAGGACGATGTCATCCGCAAAACGAAGGTTGGATAGGAATCTCCCATCAACTCGTATGCCTCTCTCTTCCCAGTCTAGTGACTTCATCACCCACTGCAAGGCCGCGGTGAACAGCTTCGGCGAAATAGTGTCGCCTTGTCGAACCCCCTTCCCAATTGGAATGGTTAGGGGGCGATGGAATAGCTGCATCGTTGTTGTACAGTCCTTGTAGCAGTCGGCTAGTGTCCTCACGTAAGCTGGTTCCACTCCTTGATCGACTAGCGCAGACAGGATGGCGTTGGTTTCGACGCTGTCAAAGGCTTTCTCGTAGTCGACGAAGGTTAGGACGAGAGGCAGTCGGTACTCCCGGCAGACTTCTATGACCCTCGAAACCGTCTGGATGTGGTCCATGCAGCTGAATCCTTTGCGAAATCCAGCTTGTTCTTGGGGTTGGGCTTCATCCAGTGTCCTAGATATGCGTGCGAGGATAATCTTCGTGAAGAGCTTGTACAGCACACTCAGCAGGCATATTGGACGGTAATTTCGAAGATCTTCCCGTTCACCCTTCTTAAAAAAAAGGACGGTTCTTGACGTTCTCCACTGGTCGGGAATCCTCTCCTTCTGAAGGTAAGATGTCAGGTGCGACGCGAGAATCTCGTGTAGACGTTGTCCTCCGGCTCGCAGAAATTCGACGGAAAGATGGTCTGGTCCTGGAGCCGTGGATGTCTTCATGGTCTGAATCGCCGTGCGCACTTCAGCAGGTAGAATTCGTGGTGGTACTTCTCCAGTGGGAACAACGGGCATCGGCACGGGTGTTGATGAGCGGAAGAGGTTGGTATAGAAGTTCTTCGCGATAGATTCCATCTTGTATCGGGAAGAAGTCGGAGTCCCGTCTTCGCTCAATAGTGCAGCCAGCGGTACGTGATATTCACAGAGGTCCCTTCGGCATTTCTTGAGACTTCGTCTTTCTTCGGCTGCTTCCAGTATCTTGGCTTGCCTGTACTTCCTGAGATCCTCCTGCAAAGCTGTTCTGCAACTGGCGTTGGCTATCAGTCGCTCGAGATGGGTTGCATTCGGATCCTGCCTCAGAGATCTTCTTCTTTCGAGCAATTCCTTGGTGGTCTTCGAAATACGTTCCAAGTTCTTCTCAGAAGTCACTGAGGCACATTCTCCGCAGGCTCGCAATCCTTTCAGAAGCCGGTCGTAGTCGTACGTTGGGTCCTCCTCGATGGGCCAGTCACATCTTGATATGAGCTCCTCCAGCCTGTTACCGTCGTAAACAACTTCCTTCCTTCTCGCGGCACTGTGACAGACTTTCTTTTCCAGCCTTCGGCTGAGTCGTATCTTCGCTCGAAGGAGGCGGTGATCGGAGCCACTGCAGAAGGATGGAACTACTGAGACATCGAGCAAGCTCCACCTTCGGTTGGCGAGAATGCGGTCGATCTCCGCATGAGTCGTTCCGTTGGGCGATTCCCATGTCCACCGGCGATGTTCTTTCTTCATGAAGATGGAATTTCCATGGAAAAGTCGTGCGGCGGAGAGAAGCCCAACAAGACGGTTGCCGTTTTCGTTCCGGAGCCCATATCCAAACTTCCCGATCTTATATTCCTTTTCTAATAGCATCCCGATTTTCGCATTGAAGTCGCCCACAACATACTTGTAGAAGGACTTTTCGTTGCGGACGACCTCCTCCACGTCTTCGTAGAAAGCATCTAGTTCTGAGTCATCAGCTGCTGATGTTGGAGAGTAGCAGTTGATAATGCTGATGGTCTTCTGACGTGGAGGGCGTAGTCGTAGGATGGCTAGTCGGGGTGATAGGATCTCGTGCGAATCGACAAGATGGACGATAGATGGGTGGACGACAAAGCCAACACCTCCCACGTTTCGTGATGGAACCTTCTCACCACGAATGATGAGTGTTCCATCATTCATCTGTCGCACGTCCTTCTTCCTGGACTTCGTTTCCTGCAGAGCGATGATGTGGTACTTGATGTGCTCTGCAGCGTCGAGAAGAGCGTGGAGGTCGGCGTTTGTGGAGACTGTCCTGGCGTTGTAGGTGCAGAGCATGAGGCAGTCTCCGTGGCGTGTCGTCCGGGCAGACGTGTCGTTTTTGTCCAATCCAAAAGGCGCCCTGAGGACCCTGACATCAGTCTTGCTACCACCCGGCGCCGTAGGCGGGATCCGATGTACAGGGTTTCTTTCTATTCTTCTAACTGGTAGAGTAATGAAATTTTTCCCCTACAAGAGCAGACTTACTAGGCCAACTCTTGATTTCCACGGGGCGATCGCTGACCCCGGGCTTGGAGCGGGGGGGGGGGGAACCGCCTAGCGACCTGAAAACCAGACGGCGGCGGATCTGGCCTGGCCGGCTCTTAGCTAGGCATCCGGCCGAAACCGGAAACGTCGAACTCCTTCACAGCTTGGGAGGCCCTGCCAGAGTATACACTCGGCTGTGCATCGCAGTTCGACACCCAGTGTCACCCCCACGCCACGATGAGGCGGCCGACCATTGTGGGGGAAAAAGCTAAGAGCACTCGTAATTAGTTGTGCAGTGGAATTAGCGTGCGCAGAAACCCTAGTACACGATTTTTCAGATTTTTTGGGAAAAATTTTATGGAATGGCATATTTTACAATGGGTCCACATGCTAGAAGTTGTTACCGTAATCCTAAGTAACGAAGAGTGATCGTGATTTGCTCCATACTGTGAATCTAAGTTGAACCTCGCTCTACAGAATGGTGCCTCAAGCTTGGCGAAAGACATGAAAGCAAGGGAGTTACTAACGATCAAACAGTGTTCACATTTTTTAGGACACCTTGTATATATATATATATATATATATATATATATATATATATATATATATATATATATATATATATATATATATAGGATCTGAGTTTATGAGTGCTTCTACCAAACTCTGTTGATTAGATGCCATTTCTTCTCTAACTGGACTTCCTACGGAATGAAAGAAAATCAACATACCAAGAAAACCGTTCCAACTGCTGCAAAATATGTCCCTTGATAAACATTAACAGAGCCTCTACTCTGCCACTCATTTTTAGATCGCAAGCTACAATTGTACTCCTTTTCGTCAATGATCCAAGGAAGGTGCAGGTAGAAGAAATGCATAACAAGTGGTAAGAATTCTGTAAATTATTTGTTTGAAAATTAATAACTCCGCCTACAAGCTCGGCTAACATCAACGCCATCTCTAAAAGCAAGGGAAAGAGAATGGTCTCTACTAATAATGGTATTGCGAGGTAATGTAGATCTCAAGGGGGACATAAAAGGAAGTGGCTGGAGTAAACGAGTGTGTCGCAGTCACATAGCAATTTTTTCAGTCTTGTTCTGATAACAAATTACGTCTTGCATAATTGGATGTTGCCTCGCCAATCGTCTGTCTAGTTCTGGCTATTGCCAAAATTGAGAGATCATGAAACTCAGATGTAATCATAAGGTAATTCACAGATACGACGTGGCACTGGTAATCACATTAGATATCAAGAGATTATTTCGCTAGCACAAACAAGCGCATTTCTTCGCTGTTCAAACAATTCCATTTGTAGATGAAGAAGTATTGTCACTCCCTTTTTTTTGCTAGAAAAGATTATCATGGGTTGGATAACAGATCTAACAACAATAGATTTGTTATGTTTGAGAATGACAAGGCTTACAGAGTCTTAAAACATTTCTCGTGATGTTAGAGCGACATAGTATGGTAAAATATGTTCTGGCAGTGCTATGGGCCAACAGAATGCAAAATTTAGTTGGTTAATTCTCTTTGTATCAGAATGGTATCTTTCAAATGCTTTAACTGCATCAGAAGAAGCCAAGCACCTTCTACTGACAATACTACTGATTTATCATGAAGGTACAAAACGAGCACAATATAAAGCAACTGCAAGAAGATGCGTCAAAAATGTGTGCGCTGAGCAGCTGCACTTATTGACGACGATTATTCCATGAATAAGAAACATCTGTGTACATAAGTGCTAAATTGAAAGGATTTGTAGCCACAGGTTGTTTATAACGAAAGCTGCCGAGACTTGAATGTGATATTGAGGCAAGCCAAGTGCTAATAGCTCGTTGATCCTTCAGCAGACTACAGCAATCACGACATTAACGGAATCTTGAGGTTTTTTTAGTGGTAGTATCAAGCAACGAAAGCCTATATGCTGTATTGAATTATAAAATTGTTGATTCGATTTCTTGAAAAAATCAGCTTAGGTTTCCCCTCCAACCTCTTTAATCAGAGGTAAACTAAAGGTTTCTCTCATCAGTTATTCATTACGACTTATGCCTTTGAAACATAACTGCCCAAAATTTAAGTCTAGCAATGTATAGACCGCCGTAAATAAATTTGCTTTATTCGAACTAACGCTACATTTAGCAAAACAAAGATTCAGATAGTGGCACTCGGTGCAGTTTTTCATGCTATCCCAAACGGCTGCATTTTTATGGCAGCTTGATTGACCAGGTCTTAGAAAATTACCAAAATCTATGACCCATGGTATGACTTATAGTCAAGTTCGCTACTTCTTCAGATTTCTATACCAACCCCTGAAAAAGGTCCGAGTATAGATGAATAAAGCAACCCTACAAGTATATGCATTCTTTGGTTCTCACCATGGCATAAGTTTTATAGAAATTTCTAAACCACCGAACATTGGTAGGCCTGCCGGAAACATAAACTCCATAACACCAATTATAAGAAGTACCCTTTGATTCATCGGGAGTGTCGGCAGGTGGCCGGGGCTGCTCGGGCTCTGCACCTCTTTCGTGAGCGTGCTCTGTGACCATTTTCCCATTAAGAGCGTGGGAAAGACAGAGCTTCAATCACTAAAGAGCGCATTCGCGAGAAAAGTGCACAGCCAGGTGAGGCGGATGCGCGGACATGAGCATCACCCTCCAACGGCTACTCCCGATGAATCAAAGAGTAACTACAAATCATGCAGTAGGACAGGCTCTGATCACTCTAAGAAAAAAGACGCATTTGACTAGTGATTCAATGAATGGAAAAAAATTTAATAGAATCATCTGCTTTGCGCTCATCAACAGCTCCTTGTATGACATTTGTTCTTTCCATTATATTGCAACATGTATAAGAGTACGTCATTAACATATCCTTCTAATATTCTATTACAACAAGGTGGACCCCTCTTTAAACAACATTCACCTTGAGCCGAAGGTCCGTATGAGAAAAACAGGCATGCATCTCAAGCAGAACTCCAAGGTTATATGCACACCATAAATAAATCACCACACACACTGCCAACGCAAGTTGTTACCACGAAGAAAATAAAAGTGAGGTTTCAGAGAAAGGGAATAATTCTTGGTGTTGTATTGTCCATGTTCGGCTATCCTTGAACCTTGGCATGGCTTGTCACTTGAGAGGTGTGGTTTGAGCGATTGACCAAGATGGTACACAGTTTATTATTGTACAATGGCCTACGTTTCGGCGCTGTCGCCTTCGTCAGAGCCTGGAAGTCGAACTCATCAGAATCTATTCCCTCAGACGTCAACAAAGGACACAGAGTACTATTCGAGAAAAAGCCAAAGAAAACCCAGTCAGAGCAACAAGAGCAATATTAACCTTAGCCAGAAGCAAAGCGGAAGTCGAGAGACCGCCGTGTATGCAAGACTATGCCTCAGCTCTACTTATATATGCCGTTGTGACCTGACCTCATATTCAAATCCGGATAGGGATTGATATGGCGCCAGTTCTTTAGTGATAGCGATACACTCCCCCTTTCTATTCATTTTTGGATTTCTGGCGTTTATCCAAAACGCTTCCAACGTTTTGCGCGCAAGGATCTCGGGTTCGAACGACAAGATTTGCACCGCAATTTGGATTTCAGCTTTATCATGGCGCACTATACGATGCTTGCCCAATGGAGTGGCTGCTTTTAACTTATTTAAGCCGTCTATATGTTCTTTAACGAGACAACAGAGAGGGCGGCCCGTTTCACCAATATATATCGCCGCATGCTAAACATGTGATAAGATATACAATACCGGATAGCATGCAATTACTCTCCCTATCAAATGGGCACACCACGCAGTTAGGAGTTGGACAGAAGCGATCGTAAGCACGGTTTCGAACCAATCGCTGTTTGAGATTTGCGGGGGGAATATCGACTACCCTAACAACGCCTTGCAGACCCGCCTGATATACGCACCGCCGCACTGCGCTGCTCAGCTCATCAGAGATGAATGGCAGGCAGAACGGAATTTCCGCGGTACTGCTCGAATTGCGAGCTCTGCCCCGAGAGCACCAATGTGCGCCCAGGGTGTGCTCCCGAGCAGCATAGCCGTTGGAGGCCGCGATTCCCCGAGCGACGGCGATGGACCATGATCGTTCTGCGCTGCCGGAGGATACTTGAACAGCTGTTTTGTACATGTTACCCACAATAGCCCTCTTCTCCTATTTGGATGCGCGGACAAAGAATATATGAGGATGTTTTTGTTACTGGGCTTGCGATACCATTTTGTTTTGTACCCTCCGCCTGCAAGCTGAATTTGCACGTTTAGAAACGCTGACCATTCCCCGGAGGGCTTTTCCCTAGTGAATACGATGTTTGGCGACTGTTGATTTAGTATGCTAAAGCAAGTGTCTACCTCCGCTTGGGTGGGACATATGACGCAACAGTCGTCTATATACCGACCATACAAAAGGGGTTTACGCTCCAATACCGGCGCTTCTATTTTAGACATGAAAATGATAGCTAAAGTAGGTGCAAGTCGCTGTCCCATAGCTAAGCCCCTGACCTGTTTGTAGTACTGACCCGACCATCGGAACACCGTACAGCGTAAGCATTCGCAAAGAAGGGTCATGATGTTGCCAATACTGAGATCGTGTAAGGCAAGAGCGGCCTGATGCTCCGAAAGAAGCTCGTAGGTAGCCTGATGTGCAGCATCATTTGAGACGTTTGTATACAGCGACGTGACGTCAAATGACTCGATGGCGCAGTCCCGGGTGAGTTGCGTGGATCGTAGCCGTTTGAGAAGCATATTAGTGTTACTAAGATGCGCAGGAATATATTTTAGCAGTTGCGTAAGAATTATGTTCAAAAACCACGCTATTTTGTCAGTTGGCCCGCCAACGCCACTAATAATGGGTCGCACTTTGGAATCGCGCGCATTATTTGAAGTTAATCCTACTGCGGGAGGTTTATGTGTTTTGACCAGTGTGTAGAGGACCGGACAAATGGGCTGATCGTTTTTAAAACTCGTTACTATGCTCCTTGGAAGTCCCGCAGATCGCGCACTTTCCAACCAGACCCTGTTTAAGCGGCGGTACTGCTTTCCAAACTCGCCAACTGATGAGGGTGCGTAGACTGAGACGTCCGACAGGTGTTGCTGGGTTATTGCCATGTCCAGTTCACGTGACATAACAACAAACTCCCCACCTTTATCGCTAACTGAAACTTTGACCAACCCGGCGTCGCAAAGGTCACGGATTTCGCGTAGGCCGCGGCGCTGCGCAGGAGTTAAATTAATGTTTGCGCGTTTTTTGGCAAATTTGTCGATAACGGTGAATACCGAAGTGGCGAAAACGCGAAATTGGGTGTCTACCATGCTGTTGGGCTCTTGTGGCTTGTAATGGAGGCGAGGGAAAGGTATTGGAGGCAAAGATACCGCTGCAACAGATTCGATGCCGTTTGCGCGCTGTTCCTCTTTCCCTCGGCGCCTTAGTGATTCGTGAACAAATTGCAGGCTGCCGACGATCTTGCGTGAGACCCGAGGCCCTATTGATTGGAGTGGTAAGAAACTTGGACCTAGATCCAAGACAGACAGCACGTCATTGGAGATAAGCGTATCACCGATAACAGACACACGTTGAACTTTTGGCACGTCTACAAAGCTGTCCTCAGAACAGTCTTGCTGGTTTGAAGCCAGGCTCGTACTAACTACTTGCGAACTCTGACTTTGTCTAGCATTAACTAGTTTCTCGAATTTCCCCTGAAGTCTAGTCTTGACATCAGAGCGAATAAGATTGCAAATGAGCTTCGACTCACCCACAATTCTCCTCCAAAGTCGTTCAGGCAGAATACGTTCACAACACTGCTCTTTGTAAACACATTTCGACAGTAACATGAACATTTGGTTTTTCTTTACTCGTAGAGCTGCGCGTAAGAGGTCTTGTTCAATTTGTTGACCTCTTCTGCTTTGCTCGGGGAGGCCGCACGTTTCATGGAGTCGCTTCTTGTGGATGAAGTTGGGCGTGACTCGACGTTGAACACAACGGCGAAGAAAGTGGATGCATTGTCTCTCGGAAACAATCTTCTGTCGCATGGAGAGTACTTCCTTTACTAGCCGAAAGCATCTTGCTGGTACGTCTTTCAGTATTGTCCATGTTCGGCTATCCTTGAACCTTGGCATGGCTTGTCACTTGAGAGGTGTGGTTTGAGCGATTGACCAAGATGGTACACAGTTTATTATTGTACAATGGCCTACGTTTCGGCGCTGTCGCCTTCGTCAGAGCCTGGAAGTCGAACTCATCAGAATCTATTCCCTCAGACGTCAACAAAGGACACAGAGTACTATTCGAGAAAAAGCCAAAGAAAACCCAGTCAGAGCAACAAGAGCAATACTAACCTTAGCCAGAAGCAAAACGGAAGTCGAGAGACCGCCGTGTATGCAAGACTATGCCTCAGCTCTACTTATATATGCCGTTGTGACCTGACCTCATATTCAAATCCGGATAGGGATTGATATGGCGCCAGTTCTTTAGTGATAGCGATACACTCCTCCTTTCTGTTCATTTTTGGATTTCTGGCGTTTATCCAAAACGCTTCCAACGTTTTGCGCGCAAGGATCTCGGGTTCGAACGACAAGATTTGCACCGCAATTTGAATTTCAGCTTTATCATGGCGCACTATACGATGATTGCCCAATGGAGTGGCTGCTTTTAACTTATTTAAGCCGTCTATATGTTCTTTAACGAGACAACAGAGAGGGCGGCCCGTTTCACCAATATATATCGCCGCATGCTAAACATGTGATAAGATATACAATACCGGATAGCATGCAATTACTCTCCCTACCAAATGGGCACACCACGCAGTTAGGAGTTGGACAGAAGCGATCGTAAGCACGGTTTCGAACCAATCGCTGTTTGAGATTTGCGGGGGAATATCGACTACCCTAACAACGCCTTGCAGACCCGCCTGATATACGCACCGCCGCACTGCGCTGCTCAGCTCATCAGAGATGAATGGCATGCAGAACGGAATTTCCGCGGTACTGCTCGAATTGCGAGCTCTGCCCCGAGAGCACCAATGTGCTCCCAGGGTGTGCTCCCGAGCAGCATAGCCGATGGAGGCCGCGATTCCCCGAGCGACGGCGATGGACCATGATCGTTCTGCGCTGCAGGAGGATACTTGAAGAGCTGTTTTGTACATGTTACCCACAATAGCTCTCTTCATCCTATTTGGATGCGCGGACAAAGAATGTATGAGGATGTTTTTGTTACTGGGCTTGCGATACCATTTTGTTTTGTACCCTCCGCCTGCAAGCTGAATTTGCACGTTTAGAAACGCTAACCATTCCCCGGAGGGCTTTTCCCTAGTGAATACGATGTTTGGCGACTGTTGATTTAGTATGCTAAAGCAAGTGTCTACCTCCGCTTGGGTGGGACATATGACGCAACAGTCGTCTATATACCGACCATACAAAAGGGGTTTACGCTCCAATACCGGCGCTTCTATTTTAGACATGAAAATGATAGCTAAAGTAGGTGCAAGTCGCTGTCCCATAGCTAAGCCCCTGACCTGTCTTGGTGTTGTACTCGTTTTCCAAAAGCTCAGCACTACGAGTTATTGAGGGCAGCGTTAATAGTGAATAATTTTTTTGGATATAATCAATTTCATGTCAAATAATATGCAATCAAATTTTTTCCCCTTACATATGAATGATACATGACCCAAAAGCATCATCAGTAGACATAGTGTTCAGGCGCATGTATGAAAATCCTGACTGTATGCTATTTCTTCGTTTTCGACGTGAAGATTGCATTCGTAGAGTGATCGTTATTAACACCTTTGACAAATAAGGCAAACACTGCTTGGCGTATGTGCTTGTTAAAGCGTAAGTAGACGATACCATGAACACCTACAAATAGGTAGTGAGCAAGTCTCTTGCGTAAATATTAGGTTGTCCCATAAGTTTTTTCATATTCGGACCTTCAATTCGATTTTTCTCAGGAACTACAGCACCTAGTAGGCTGCAAATTTTTGGCAGTAATTCTGAGCGAATAAGCTATATAATCACCTACTTGCGGGGAATACAGAAGTGATACAGACAAAGTTTGAAAAATGAGCGCATTATTTTTTTTCTTGGTTTCTAGCCATCAGAAAAATGCAACAAGCGCATTTATAAATATCCGATGAGGAGAGTATATGCATGAAAAAATAGGAAATTTGCAGAGCTGTTTTGAACTGAGATATGATGATTTTCGTTTTTTCGGAAATTCGGGAAAATTTTTTATTTTGGCTTGGAGCATGTTGCGGATTGGACTTGGTGCGAACTTTTGAACGCCATCTCGTAGAGCTTACTTTAATCTGTCGAATGGACCCTGCATTTTATCAGGAGTTCAAGAAGAACTGATTTATGTCGTTGAAAAGTCAGGTATGAAAAGACTTATGGGACAACCTAATAGATGTTGTAGTCAGTACTTACCATGACTGAGCTGCCAGACTACGTGCGCTGCGATGACGACACTTCTTGGAACAGCCAATAATTCCAATAATACGTAAAGAATCGCAGTGGCTCCTGTAGATGTACATACAAAGAACACTTGGACAAAAACCTGGAAAAATATATCTTGGAATCATTTTGGAAGCTGGTGGTTAGTGGTCAGAACAATTTTGGATTTTGATTTGCTGAACAGTTACACTTTGAACCTGGAGGTTAACAGAAGAAGTTACACTTTGATTTATAGCAATGCCTACCGGCATATCGTCGATATTTCCGCCTCTACGTAAGGCATTTCTCACATAATAATAGAGGACAGAGTAAAGCGTCACCAACATTATAACTACAGTTGAGTTGTGAATTACCAAGTAAAAGGAGGTATAATGATAGTATTCCTTGAAAAAAAAAACTCTATTAAGAAGTGCTCACTTTCAGTTGTAGATCCCTTTGTATAAAAAGAGGTTTAACCTACAGTTTCGTAATTAGCAATCAGGGGAGTTCCGATGAATGCGGAAACAACTGTGTTGAAAGGAATAGGTCTTAGCACAAACCACACAACAAGCATATAGAGTAAAGACAGAGTCATCCACATATACAAGAGTTTTCCTTCAAAAAATAGGTAGAAAAATTTGTAGACGTACTGTTGAGTTATACCTCGGAAAAGAAACTTCAAAACATTAGCTGCTGGTACCATTTCAACAAATCTGTCAAATGCAAGTATCATACAATTGAACGATGCTCCCATCCACAAGCCTAAAAATGTTTTTTTTTCATAGCTTCCATTGCTACTCTCTACTCACTGTAGACAAGATGTCCAGAAATCCAATCCAAACTTTTAGAAGAGCAAAAGACCGCAACAGTCTAAATTGGAAGCCTTTGAATGCTTGCACGTCATTCTAAAACATGACTTACAAAATGAAAATATGGAGTGATATACGAGCATAGTATCAGGTCTCCAATATCGACAAATCCGTTGTAAAACATGAGCTTATAACAAGGTATTTTCAAAAGCTTTCCGCGGTACATACCAACCATGCATAATACGTACAGAATCTGTAATGCGGTAGTGAAGACATTTGAACTGTGGCAGATACTGCTCAAACAGAGGAGGTATTTCACTCGAAGTAGCCTACCCCACCTCGGTATATAACATGATGACCGCCTTGAAATGCTGATTACAAAGATGCTTTCCTTATTCTTTTAACGATATATTACTCCAAGCTATCGGTATTTATTTGGCCCCAAATGACATTGAATTTAATTGCTTATTGTAGGACTACGGTGGCAGAGTAGCTTTGCAGCTATTCCCATCAATTTTTTATGTACAACGAATATATCTCAGACATTCAGGCATGTAACTTTATGCAAACATTTAATGCCAATTTATGTCATTTAGACAGTATACGAACATGCAAAAATGGAAGCAGAAAAGTACCTTTAACTTTCTTCAGTGAACCGACAAGCAAATATGGAAGAATCTCGAAATCAGCGCTCAGAGACCTTTCAGATACACAACTTATTGGGAAAGCCCACTTTGAATCAAATAACTTCCCTTGTAAGATTTGAAAAATTCAACGATGTCTCATGCTGGAGCAGGGCCCGGCACGAGTCGGTTTCTAGAGTTTTTGAAAACGAAGTCTCCCCTTCTTTCAAAAGTTACACGAAGTCCCCTTTGACGTAACTACTTAGAAAAAGATGAAAACATGTAAGATTTATTAATCTGAAGGAAGAAACGTGAGATAAGAGTAAAAATTCAAGTTGGAGCTGAATACTACGCACGCACAAGAGTTTGGCATTAAGGCTCGATATTTAACAAAGCGATTTACGAAGAAATTAAGGCAAAAACAAAGGAAAGGCAATGATATGTCTTCATGTCAGGGATATATTTTTGACCTGGGAATCCGTCCATGATAAAAAAATTTCGAAACTTTTGTGAAATGACAGAAATATATGCTCCAGACGATCTCAGATGTTCTGGTGACAGCCTGGAGGTGGACTAATTTTGGATAAGGCAATACTTCACATAAGCTTCCAAATCTTTTTGCATAATTCTTTTGCAAATAATTTTCTATGTATACATTACAGTTTTGGTCTCATGTGATTCTGTGTGCGCTGTAAACAAGCAATTTGTTTATTTTAGCCTTGCTTTCAAATCGCGCGCACTTTTCGCCACCATACACGATAGAGCATATCAATCGGTGATAACCTATTCGAAAAGCTTGTATTCGACTAATTGGCGCTTATTCTTGGTGTTCGGCCCCGACTCGTCAATATCTCCTTTTTTGCTCCAAAAACGAAGTGTACCCTGCTTCCAGACGATCCGTGCCGGGCCCTGTGCTGGAGATAGTATACGGTGAAAAAGCATTGACTGGAGAGTTAATTCTTTGGTAGTTATAGTTACTGCTACATTTCTACTCAAGTGGAAAGTATCTAAAAATGTAAATGTTTCAGAGAGAATATTCAGAGAGATTACATTCTTCAAGCTTTTCCGGGTACAACTTGGGTAAGTAATCTCCTCAATATTCCGAAGGATGTATCTTGGCAAGAAAAAGTTTGGTACTCAACAGTGCTGCACCGACCTTACAAGATAGCTAAGGTCTGCCAAAACAAGGATCACACAATCTGAAGGAAAGATAAACGTCATCATATGATTTCGATTGAATACAAATGTAACCACATACAAACAACAGCAATAACTACACTTGCTCTTCGAATTCCCAGATAATCAATGTTTTCGTGAGCTTATGAAATTGCTGATTAGTTCCCAATCATTTTGAGCAATAGAGACTAATCTCGTTGTAAGTATCTCTCCACTATCACCTTTTTCTTTTCCTTTTTCTTTGTACAAAGCAAAATACATTTTACATATCAAGTAACGGATGTACCTACTTCCTTTAAGCACTCAATTTTTATAAAACTACACAAATTGAAAGGATATAATGAACATACCAAGAACAGTGTACCCATCGCTGCAAAATATGTACCTTGGAAGAGATTCACCGACCCTCTGCGCTGCCATTCAGCAGCGGTCCGCAAGCTGCAGTTGTATTCGTCTTCGTCAATAATCCATGGAAGGTGGAAGTAAAAGAAATGCATCAGAGCTGTAAATAATGCGGACACAGGCTTGCTTACGAAGGCCAAGTACGTGACAATATATGAAACAAAGCACACTTTAGAGAAACTTAGGCAGTTTGGCTATATAATGCACGGAAGAAATGACAGTTGTCTTCGCGTTACATGGAAGCTATTGGTTTCTTGCTTAGGCAGCCGTTGGTCACCGAGCATCGCAAGATTGAATGCGCTTAATTATATTGTGAGATTTAATACTAGTACTAAAGCTTCTACTTCTTGAGCACTTGTTTTTACTGGGATATTTAAGGCTCGGATAGAGATGCTCAGTGGTGAAGCTATGGAGATTTGTCATGCTGCCTGTCCTAGTACAACGGGAGCAAAGTGTTGCATGAGTAATTCGCCGCACAAATTCGATATAATTCGAATAATTTGATAATAGACGAACAGAGCTCAATTTGTCTAGAGATCTCTGATCATTGCATAAGCTGATTTGAAAACATTTGAATTAAGTTGCGCTCAAACTAACTGCTTGCCACGACAGGAAGTGTGTTGAAGAAATCAAAAAATAAGTCGACCACATGATATACAGAATATATAAAGCTCTCAGAGTCTCATTAATTTCAAAGCACAAATCCCAGACATCACATATATGCCTTCATGCTTTGTTTATAGAAAGACTCAGACAGCTTGAGTAGCCACTATTTTGGAAAAATTTCAGAAAGCCTTTAGACTTAAAAATCATAATTTTGCTTGCACTTTCACACATACTTACATATGTTTATACCAGTGGTGGTCCCTTTTCCATCCGGCGAGGGGATGCAATTAAAAAAATTTTCGAACAAATGTGCCCGCATTGCGAAAAATTTTCTGGAATGCTTCCGAAATTTTTCGAGCCCATGACACCGAAATTTCAGGAAAAGGGAGTTTTTTACGAGGCTAATATGAATTTCCAAAAACTTTTAAAGCTTCTTTCAGTCACTTGCACATTTTTTAACCCGTATAAGCAATTTCAGAAATTCCGACCAATTCTCGGGGTGGTGGGCTTTACACATACCACATACCTCCCTCTTCATTACCGCAGCAGTGAACATTTATTTCAAAACAAGTGGTTCCTCTAAGCTACTAGATCTTGACGCCGCTTTAGTATATCCACGACAAAAAACTATCGAAATTTACAAATTTTCTGATCAGTAGAATAGGAACTAATTTTCCACGCGTTTGTCCCAAGAAGATCAGCAATCGCAGAGTAAACTTGACAGCATGAACACAGCACTTTCAAATAACATTTGAGGAGAGAGTCTGAGCTTTACAGTCAAATTCCAAAGCTAGCGAAAATACCATCTAGCTTTGTAGCTTGTTACATATAGTCATGGCACATGATGATCTCATTAATACTTCACCTACGGATGTCAAAGAAATTACGCCAGCATCATTCCACTTCGACAACCTCGGCATACACAAACTCTCTTATAAACTTACAGCAAGAAAAGTCGCACCTTTTTTATTGAGCCGCGTCCTATATGCGAGACCATAAATAGTAGGAACTTTCTTCTTTGAAAAAAGTCAGAATCACAAACTGGACTCAGTTTCGATATGCCCAACATAAAAGCTTATCTGATTCTATGGAAAATGCGCTAAAGGTTCAAGAACAAAAAGACAAATCTACCGCAATGCTGCTGCTCTCTGACGCGATGCTGAACGCGAAAAAGTTGTGCATTAATTTATCCAAATGGGAGAAAACATTTACAGAAAATATACGATTTTTAGTGCCGCGAAAGAAATTGGAACACTGCACCTCCGGAACCCCTCAAAAGTTTTATTTTGCTTGAGATTGCTCAGAATTTTTAGATTGGCGTTAGAATAGCCTGTTTCATGGTTTTTTTTTTATAGGTGGCTGCTGTACATAACGAATCTAATTTATACATCTGGGGTCTATATTAACATCAAATACACTCTGTTGCAGATTAGATCACCAAACACAGATGTAGATTCAAGTTCTAACTATGTTCTCGCTTTCATTATGCACAAATAATACAAACGTCCTTCGCTTGTCAGACACATATATTCATTCATGTCCCATGACAGGAAGCATTTAGAATACTAATCAAAGGGAGGATACAAACTGGCAACAAATATACTGGCGCAGCGGTTAAGAGTGCAACGTGATTTATTTGATAAAACAAAAGTGTCTTTTACCAAAATGAAATGTAAAAGCTAAGCTAAACTTTACTTGCTGCACATGAAGTAGCATACACAGTTAAGTTTCTACACATACTGTTACTAATGTTGAAAAGAAATGTACTTTGAATCAACTGACCTTCTGGAAAATGTCGCCACCTTTTTTCTTTCAAGGACCAAACACTGCAAAATATGTAAGATATTGACGTTTCCAGATTCAATTATAGTTATCACTAACCAAGCAAAGCAAATGAGCGATCATCGCTCCAAAATATGAGCGTTCTGAATATCAGGATAACAATGCGCACTCGTGACAGGAAAGTTGGCGAACTTGTCTGCAAACTTCGCATTTATCATAGAAAAATAGTTGTTAAGAGAGGAAGAAAAATTCCTTAGAATACTGTCCAAAATGTTTCCCACTTCAAGTTTTAAGAGGTTTTTAGGAGTTCAAAGAACAAAACACAAAACTTTGCATTAATCACTAACAAGGAAACTACTTTCAGTGGCCATGGCCGTTTGATATGGGATGCCCATCGGTTGCAGCACATTTGAACAGTGATTTCAAATCTGCTTCCCGTTCCTGTGGAACGCTTTTGTAAAGGAATATAGAGGCCTGAAAATCCCGTTTTCGGGCGCTCCTTAAGTTCAAGAATGTATGTACGTTGGTGGTGCAGTGGTGTAGTGATTAGCGCTCGCATTAGAGGCGAGTTATATGGTTTGAATCGGTGGAAATTGGTCCCTTTTGCATTTACATGTGAATTAGATAGGCACCTAAACCGTTTACGGACAATTACAGCAATGTTTCTGGCTTATCTGACCTAGAAAGAGAGAATTTTTACTTTACAGCTGAATGTAATGGGGTGCCCACCGCATTCAAATCGCTAATCTTTCGCCTTTAATGCGAGCCCGCTAATTACCATACCCTGCCACCACCAAAGTATATAGGCCTCGGAGTTAAGAAACACCCGAAAACCGGATAGGCCTAAATAATTCCTTTCAGAAGAGCGATCTACAGAAACGGAATGCAGAATCAGCGGAATCAGTGAGAGATAGGCATGGTAAAATGAATAGTTGTAATCTTTGGCGGTTATCTCCGCACCCGCCGCCTAAATCGTATCGGGAACATAGGCCCGTAGTAAAGCTCGGTCGGGAGAGATGACCTCCCCTGAGCCCCTTATGTGAGATTCTGTCAGGTGAAATGACGACCGCCCACTTCCCCATGCTATAACAATGTCACGCAACGTCACCTGACATATGAGCCTCAGGTCAATTTCGACAAGGAGATGATCTCCCTGCCGAGTAATCGGAGATGATCCGAGCGATGATTTCCCGAAATAGTGAGGAGATATAGAGAAAATTTTCATAAGTTACTCCTGAGTAACTTACGATACATGTCAGTTTAACATGTCGAACATACTGGGGAGCCACAGTGCAGGCTGACGATCTTTAACAAGATCTAACAAGTGCGGGCAATCTCTCCCCCTAGTACCAATCATTTAGATGTAAATGTTTGGCGGGCGCGATTTGACTCGTATACTCGCATGGACGTGGCGTTCTCAATCATATCAATGTGGATGGTTGCATCAACCAATAGCTCAACTGAGGCAGAGCCGAAGCTTCAGCTGAAGTTTTCCTCAGTTGAGATAGAATGGGGCAGCTTTACTACGGGCCATAGTTACGGAGAAGAAGAAGAAAGGACACTTTCAAGTGTTTTTTACCTCACGGGCGGGTGAAAATTGACAGAACGTTTGGACCGACCTGACACATCTGTCTTCCCAAATCAAATCGCTTTACCTAATGTTCGAGAGAGCTACCTATCTGGTTTCTGCTAATGGAGAAGGCGTCACAGTTACCCTATTCCGAGATGAATCTACATTCGATCTAAACTCGATCCGAAATGCGGATCGCTGTTTTGAACAAAATGGATTTTGTTTCCTGAAGACAATATTCACATTGGAGTACATGGCTTGTGGGACACTCTGTGAACTCAACGTTGTGCTGAATTTGCTTTCTTAATACTGAGATTTGACCCAAAACTATTAACGGTTTATTGGCTAACGTTCTGACAAGCCGCATTCATTAGAGCCTGGATCGGACGGAACGACTTGCAAATCATTCGACCAAACGTCTTTGCCGTAACTAAAATTCAAAGTTTTACGAACGCCTCGCATATGCGACCATAAATTTCAAGCCTTCTGCACGCGCTGATTTTGAGAGATACGAGACTTGGAGTAATATCAAAATGGACGATAGATATTTTTGCATTTTCGGCCGATTTTTGCTCTTCGTATTCAGCCAAAGAGGAAGATTAGCGACTGTACCTGTACATGTCCCTGATGAGCTTGCATTCATGAGCAAGTTGGAGGTATGTAGGATTCTATTACAAAAAAATCCGATTTTTGAGTGTGAAGCTTTGAATGTTTTGAGTGTGAAACTTTGAAAACATCCGCAGATCTGTAGAGTAAGACGCCCAAATATGGTTCCTTTATAAAATCGTGAAGACGGATTTGACTGCAGTCTTTGCGCCCAGAGGAGCATAAACCTCCATACAAAAATCACCTCAACGCTCAGCTCACAAGGAAAGTTCACTTGGTCAAAGTGGCGATTCGAAAGGAGATCCATACCAGTGGATAGAGCTTAAAAAGCTGATCACAGATATACCTTCTATATCTGCGATGCGTTGTTTTGAAAAAAGTTATGAGCTTTTCTTAAGCCAAATTTTCGTGCATTTTGAGTCGCAAAATCATGATAATCGCTACACAAAAGTGTGCAAGCTTGAGCAAACCACCTAGTAAACATTGTAGGTCTAATTTGAGTTCATCCAAACGTTTTCGAGTGTTTTCCGACCACGACCTGTGAATAAACGACTTGGTCGTTTATTCACAGGTCGCCCTTTCATTCTTAAGGGCCGGGCATGCTTCAAGCGATCTCAATCGCGAAGCGATTTGGCAATATTCCAGGTGTCCACATCTCATTGTAAGCACATTATAATGTACAGAAGCTAGGGGATTTCATCAGTTTATTATACACACTGTGCATGTGCAGTTTGCTAACGTTGGATCCGAAGACTTCTGGCGATTCGCCAAATCGCGTGAAGTATGCCCGGCCCTTTAGATCACACTTCCATTATATATACAAAAAAGCCCATAACCTCCATCTAGAAGAACGCGTCGCGCAGTATCATCACACCTAAACAAAAAACCTGTCGAGTAGAGATTAAAACCAAGAACATGCAGTTGCCGGAAGATGCGTGCGTGTCGCACGCGGTCGCGCCATCGTCACAATTTTTCAAATGCCCTATACTTCAAGAATTATCGGTGCAGAATCTTTTCCTCTTTCGAGGCTTTGCCCCATGTGATTCTTCTAAAAAGCGCAAAGGTAACCGCTGAGCTTGACTTTTCATTTTTAGTATGCCTAGATCGCCGATGCAAAAGTTTTATTTGAGACTTATAGGAGCTTTTATTGCTAGCAGATAGGGAATACTTTCGCAACTTAGCATTTTTCGCTCTCTTCCAGCTTCGGTTCTGAAATATTGCTGAAAAACCAAAACTTCTGAAGAAATCGCTTAAAGCGTGAACGCACCGAACACTGCAAAATCTTCAGAAAATTGGGGCCCCCAAACTCGATTGTTACTACCACTATCCTTACGAAGATAATAAGCTATCATGGATTAGATTATGAAGATTTTGAAATTCAGGATACGACAATGCGCTTGTAAAATGAGAAAAGATGCGGTTTTAATTGCGAATTCGCGTGTCGCGCAAAGAAAAGACAACTGTTAGAAAGAGGAGAAGAAGTTGCATTGAATGTTGCCTGAGCTGTTTACCACTTCAAGTTCTAAGAGGTTTAACTGAAACGAATATAAGACATGATCACTTAGAAATTATCAGGGCGGTCCAAAAGTTTGTTCCGCTTTTTGGGAATATCTTTTAGTCCCTCAAAATGACGATAGAACACTTCGAACGCTGTTCAAAACGGAATGTCTTCCCCCTTAGAATGCTTTTTTTAAAGTAAATTTTTGACGTTCTTGAATAATCCTCAAAGCTACAGCCCTTTTGCCTTCAACTTTAGCTAATATCAAATAATATCAAATACCTTTATTTGTCCAAACTTTTTGCAACATTGTATCAGGTTGGCTCACAAGTAATGAGCGTTTTCCAGGCCTTGTTTCAGGACAAATCAGCACACTTTTGAAAAGCTCTTTCAATGCACTATCTAATCATCGTTGATACAGGGTCCTAGCCTCATTTCTCAAGATTTTGCAGAGTTCAACATAACCATACTTAAAATCAGAATTTAATTGCATTGACTTTTCTCTCCAGAATTCATGCGCGAATGGCATTTATTCGAAAATTCAGCTGGTGCATTTGGTGCAGATTGTATTCGTTACGCTCACTGAACTATTTTTGAGATTATTTGAGCTGAGATATCGTTAGTTTGCGGTTATTCTGTAGTTCATGGATTTCTGTTAAAGAAAGCAATTGCCAACATTGCTCGTTTCTGTAAGCGTAAGGGTAGGACTTCCTTTTGAAATATTTTTGCAAAAAAGTCCAACTGTTCGGTACGCAAAAAATCAAAAAAACAGCATGTGTGGGGTTTTGTGGCTTGCGAAAACATCTGGAAGAAGGTGACAATTTTGTTTTATGATCTTTTTTCGCAAACTTTCTTCGTCCGAGCTCTTCTCATCTTCTTTTGTACTATTTGCTTTCAGCTACAGGATAGGCCACAATCATTTATACTGAAAAATTTTGAATAGAGCTATAATTTGTCAAAAACGAGGTCTCAGAAAATAACTTTTTGTTTTTTAACGTATATTTTTTTGCCCGTTCCCGTGCCCGCTCATTATTTTGCACCAACCTATACTTTTTTATATCTCTCTAGCTGACTTTCAAGATTCCTAAAAATAATTTTTTGGAGTGATCAAATTCCATATTTGATCAAGTCAAACCTCACAGAGCATCAACCAACGAGCAACCCGGAGATCACTCGATGCAGCCTTTCTCATCTATCTTTTTGCCGCTTTGTAATGCCATCGGAAATAACATCATCGTAATCGCCGTTTTCTACCGTTCCTCAATCTGCAATCGAAAATCTAAAGTTGACATTTTACGGCTGTAAAAGCTCATTTGCTTTGTAAAATTAGTGTGAAGTCATGACCTATCATTGAAATTTGCAATTTCTAAGCATTTATTGTTCTGATGCGTTTGTGTATTTTACGACTTCGCAAAAGTGAGGCTTTTAGAAAATTATTTTGAAAAATAGTAAAAGACAAGTTGAGGGCACCCAAATAATCCATTGTATTGCACCTTGCTTACTCTAACCGGTATCAAAACTCCTTCCAAAATCTAAAATGAAAATTCCGAAAGGTAGCCAAATGTAAATTAGGTAAAAGCTATGGATTAAAGACTCTGATCATTATTCCAGCGATCAGAGGAATCGCAATAAAAACAATGAAAGAATGAAAAATGAAAAAAATAATAAAAGAAGTAATGAAAATAATGAAAGAATTTCTGCAATGACCTATTCTGATTGATTTGAGTACAGGTCTGAGAAACAGCACCAACTTTCGGACCGACCTGATATGTTGGAAATTCCAAAGGCAAGTTAGAGAGCTAAAAATGTTTAGTAGTGTGTTTGTGTGTTTGTGTTTGTCAAAGGTTAGCCTATTAGCTGACCTCAAAAGCATCTTCGAAAGTCTCAAGTAAAAAATGTGAAAATTAGCGAAAATGAGACATGGTGAAAACGAAGAACTGTAAACTCCAGCAACTGACTCAGCACTCATTCAGTGGATATACATCGATATCATGGCAGCTGGGGAGAGGAAGAAATTTTACGTCGAACACTGCTTGAATTGCATACTGTGCGGGGTTTGCGGGTCAATTCAAAAAACTGACAAAACTTTTGCACAGACATAAGGCAACACTAGGTCGATCCAAAAGTTCGTGCCGTGACCGCGGACTCTCAAATCACTTTCATTTCGTCGTAATAATGGTAGGCAAACGCTCTGAACAGTGTTCAATGCGGAGTTTCTTCCTAAATCGCGCATATTATTTTATTCAAAACTCCTTGACAAATCTCAAATAATCATCACAATCCCCAACCAACGGTTTTTACCAACTACAATTAGCTATTTTTAGAATTTTCGTTTCACACTTTGGAAAGAATTTTGATAACACCTGGATAGAGCACCCTAATTTCACGTGTACAAGACGCACCTTTTTCATTCCTTTAAGCAAGAGGCTTGGCCGCACCACTGTGCTTCCCGTGGCGCTCACAAAATTCTTTTAGATGATCCTCTGGTCGCAAATTTTTTATTGTGTTCAGGCTGGTCGAATTTGAGAAAAAGCAGGTGCGTCTCATACGAAATTAGGGTAAATAAAGTGCAAAGCAGTCAGATACTTGGGGGTATCTGAATGGTTTCCCAGCATTTTTCTAAAAATTCGTCCAAAAGTCTTCATCTTTGCAAGGTCATAAAACAGACGTTTCAAAGCATCAATAAATACGGACTTTAGGACCTTTTAGATCGATTAACATTCAGCAATTTTTCACAAAGCAAATGAGTCTTCGAAATTACAAATTCTGAATTTTCTGGCTAGAGTCTAGGACACGTTCAGAAACTAAATTTGCAATGATTTTGTACTCGAAACTTCTTTGAATCAAAAAAAATTGTCAGAAGGAGAAAGCTGCATTGATTGACTTCTTAGTTCCTCGATACTTGCTGTTCTCGAGGGGATGAAGTGCGAGCTACAGATGCCGGAAAACGCAGTGCATTGCACTTTGTTCACTCGACTTGATTGTTATCATGTCCTTCCCAAAAGCCTGCCGTTTTTGAAATATCTAAATTAAGTGTAGGTAAAAGCCATGAGTGTGGCAGATCACCTGAGCGATTATTGAAGGAGCCGGTCCAAAGTCATAATGTCAAGAAGAGGGAGATTTTGCATTTTGTCATGGTTGTTCTGACTGACTCAGAGATAGGTCTCAAAACCGGCACGCCTTTCGCGCCGACCTAATATTTATTTAACGTGATCATATGGATTTAACATTTCTGTAAATGATTGAATGGATGCATAAAGGTGCTACTAAGGAAGCACCCTAGAACAATGGCTTGAAGTTACTTTGAAAAAAAAGATATCAAGACGTGTACCCCTCGGAAGTCACGTTTTCTTGAGATTATTTTTTACATTATAGCTCAGAAATGCGATTTACGCCTCGCAGTTCTCCCGACAAAACAACTGTCGTTGCATGACAATTATTGCACTTCGGCTGTGATAGTCTTCCGACGCAACTAGTCGCGAATAACTAGTATTACAATCGATATGCAATATGACCAGCATGCGATAGACTTGAAGGTAGGTTCCGGCAAGTTGATGGTTATCGGGATTTTATAGCGTTGCAATGGCAGACTCTCCCCCCCCCCCCTTCAAATAATGACAAGAATGACCATGTTCAATGACTTTTTTCTCAAACGGGAGAAGATGCAGCTGTGGACTGTGCAAAATTTTGTTGAACACACTGGTGCTTGTTTTGAGTAAAAGGTTGGTTTTGAGCATGTGATTGTTTACAGTTCTGAATGCAAAAGCGAAACAATTTGGATGATCAAAAATTCATTTGGACGTAATATTAGGTCGTTCCGAAAGTAATGTCGCTTTTTTCAAACGTATGCCACATCTCGTGGAACAAAGATGTGTAAGAGATTTTGGTAGCATTTGATGCAGCATTTCATTCTCTTTCTAATGGTTATGAAACTGTTGCAATACAGTCAATGAGCTTCCAGAAAAGAGTCAAAATCTGCGGCCTATGCTTTTTGAGATGGAAAAGTTTCACAATTTTTCTAAAATTTTATAACAAACCTCAGAAGGAGTCCAAGAAATGGATGGATGGAGCAAACTCTACAGGAAACAGCACAACTTTTTTCTACTTTCCAGAGCTCATCATAATTTTTGTACAGATTTTTTGATGGAACCACCGAATTTTAGCAGTCTCGTCTCAGACACAAGTGCATCAAACGCCAACAAGTCTCCGGATTTTGAAACGTACAAAGATGGATTATGGTTTGGCAACAATTTTACAAACCAAACGAGCATTAACCGCTTCGGTTTAGCCACTTTCGAAAATTTCGGATACACCTTGGGGTGCTTTGGAAAAGTTGAATTATGATGATTTTATCCCGGAAAACTTGATGAATCGGAAACAAAAAACGACCTCTGAAAAGAGGAGAAAAAGCTGCATCGAATGGCACCCGAGGCGCTTGCCGGTTGTTGTTCTGTGAGGTTTGACTTGACTAAATGTGGAATTTGATGGCATTGAGAAATTGATTGAAGAAACTCTGAGAAGCAAGCTAAGGAAAAGAAAAAATTACTCTGTGTTCTATAGTGTTTGCTCTATCTACCTGCCACTTGCACTTTTTCGAAGATTAGGTACAAGAATTTAGAAAAATAGCCGAACTTGACCATGGCAAGAAGCTTGATTCGCAGATTTTGGTAATTTTTCGAGAGCTCATCAAACATTATGCAGTGAAATTAGAACCATTAGAAAGAGGATGAAATGCTGCATCGAATGCTCCTAAGTTCTCTTGAAAATGTTGATTCCACGAATAGTGGCGTTCATTCGAAAAAAGCGACATTACTTTCGGAACGACCTAATATATTAGTATGCCAATAGCACGAAGATGTACTTAACACCTTCGTTACTAATAATCAAAATTGTGAAATTAAGAACGGTAGTTTTCATCCTGGGACGAAAAACGACTTATCTTGATGAACAATTTTGATTACCACTTCACCAAAAACAGTCGTTTTCGTTCCAGGATGAGAACGACTGTTCTTGGTGAAACATTTGCGGCAGCACAGAATGCATTAAGCACTTAGAGTGGGACTTGACGGTGCTACCGCAATTGGGCTCTAATTTGAATTCATAATTGCTTGCCAAGTGTCCACCGGGATGAGTACGACTACACTAGAAAACTCGAGAATGTACAAAGAGTTTTATCTTGCATGGATTTTTCTTCTAGTGAGAGCTAGCCGTTCACGAACATCGAACTAGTAGATCGTAAATTCAGTTTCAGTCTCAACTTCGGCCACCAAGTTCTAGCATGTCTGTCATATCGCGGTTGGGACGGAAGCAGCCCAATCTTTTCCCTTCATAGTATGTAATTTTGACCTCTTTATGAACCTAGCATAGACGCCAAAAATCAATTTGCACGTCTCTTTATGTGATTCTGCGCAGTTGATAAACCCTCTGAACAAACTTCTTTTGAAGAGATGTTCATTTTGGCACCACTTCGGACCAAGCGGTCGAGATGTGAAACCGCTCCTGCGAAAATCAAATCGCGCTTCTTGTAAATGTTAATAAATTATTTGTGTATCATTGTATTTCTAGCACTGTAATCGTCAATGTCACGTCCACTGAGATATGTTCTCTCCTATCAAGCAACCACATTTGGCTTTTTCAGTGACACCCAAAGCTCCTCAGCCACTGGGAAATCTAATGGCCCGCCCCCCCCTTCCCTTCAAGGATATTCTTCAAAGCGGTCTATATGAGTTATAAACGTGCGCAAATGACTGATTTTCTCTCAGCGTCATCATATTCTGCCACCTTGTCTATTCCTCATCTTACATTCTTCCAGGATAAGAGAACGCTTCACAAAGCATGATTATCTTTGCACATCATAGTTCATCGCAGATCATCAGTGTTTTAATGGTGCCGTTGCACATGAGGTCCTCAAAGTCAAAACCACTGTTTCTGCAGAATGAAAGTTGTGGTGCGACCTGATAAATATGCCAACGACTTCTCTTCGGATGGTTTTATTGAAACATAAAAAATTCACTTCATGGATACCTGAAGTGTTAGTGTGTTTATTATCACTTGATATTTGGAATCCACCTCAAAAATGATTGTACCGCAGCAGGTAATCTGAGAACCAACCGTGACTGAGTTGCCAGATAACTTATACTCTCTATATGATTTTCATAATGTTCTCTGGACTCAGTTATAATTGGCCCAGCGCTATTACATCTAAAACTATTTGTGATTGTCGCATCATCATGGCTCATACTTATGTACAGCTCATACTCAGCTTTCCAACGCCACATTGTTTGCTACTTGCTGCTCAAACACAGAGGAAGCGGGACAGAAGGTAGTATAATGAAAACCTGGGTACGCGCGGTTTAGCCGTATCGCCTAGGCACTACCTCGTAAGCGTACCGCTCGAAAGTGGTTCATTTAGTTATGTAACGCCATGCTGTATTGTAACGCCATACCTCTGTTATTTTGAGCAAAGGTTGCAACGTGGCTTTCCAATCAAGCTATTATATCAATCCATTCTAACCCATGATATGCGCTTGTTATTTTTATACATTCTTAACAGCTCTGCTTCACCTATAAATGGGCCCAGAAGTGGATGTTTGTATACCTTGGGTGTGCTATGATATATTTATATATCATATGTGCAATAAATAAATAAATAAATAAATAACGTGAGCTGCAATAACCATACTTTTGGGAGCAACAATGAATTCCGCTATTATGTATAGAACTGCTGTAAACCCAGTAGCTAGGCATATCAAAAACACTTGTATGAAGATCTAAATGATTATTATTACAAATAATCATCCGGTAGCTCGCTCTTTGTTGAATTGGGTAGCAATTCCTACCTTCACATTTTCACTCTGATGGCTCCTTACACGCGTTTTCTTGACATGACGGTACAGAAATGAATACGTCGTGGTCATTATTACGACCACTGCACAGTTGTGATATAACTGATATACAGACGTGTAGTGAGAATATTCCTAGAAGAAAATAGTCAAATGACTGGTACCCCTTTGTGTGTTTAAATTACCCATGCAAAATCCCTGATCATGGGAGTAGCAATAAATGCAGAGACAGCCGTATTGAATGGTAGTGGTCTTAACGCGAACCATGCCATCAGCATATAAGACAGGGAAAATGCAAGCCAAACGTACAGTGTCTTTCCTAAAATTTCGCGACTAGAAGATGTTACGGCCAAAATAGACTTTGTGTGTCATGTCCACACTTCATAAGTGTCTTTCAAAGGAAGAGTGGAGATTGTGAGAGAGCTTGAAGGCGTGCTATTGTGCTTAGTCGTTGGCTTTCGCTACTTGTCTACTCTACATCAATGCTAAAACCCATTCACAAAAATTCTACTTTATGTATGCAAAAAAGAATTTATTCACATTGAGACAAAAAAGCGACCCTTGCATTGCTTCGCTTTTTTCATCCGAACTTTTGCAAAGAGAGTCCTCATAAATTTGATGTAGTCTTACACACTCGTTTTGTTTTTTAGCAGCTCACTCCATCAATAGATTCTCTAATCTCCACTCTCCATCACTAAATTATCTAAAGATACTCTGGAATAGGGGAATGGAGATTGTTGCTATCCTCGATAGTGAAAAAGGAGTGAGATGCCTTTGTTTGCTTGCGACTGGCACTGACCACTTGCCAAAAGTCTGCTTGAAAGGCTGGGTTCATACTGAGCCGCACAAAGCGGCACAGTTCCCGCACAGCGCTCGAACTGTGCTTGAAGCTGGAACTATGCCGGTTTGTGCGGCTCAGTATGAACCCAGCCAAACTTTTCTGACAGGTACACCGCAGCGCAGCACGTCGTCTGTCCTTGATTCATAAAAAAGCACAAGTTTGAACGCGCTGGAAAATGCCGAACGCGGCGCAAAGGTGCGGGAAGCATGCGAATCAATAATATCCGTAGGAAGAAGGTTGAGGACCATAGAAGATTTACCACGGAAAAGAAATCTAAGTCCTTTTGCGAATGGAATCATTTCTACAAATCTGTTGCAGGCCAAAACCACGCAGTTGAACGATGCTCCGAGCCATAAACCTACAAATTTTGGCTGTATAAGCTCCAGTCCCACAACCCTACAGGTTGTACAAAACAATTCTCCTTTCTTCCCATAGCTTTCCATACAGACACAAACGCGTCAAACAAGGCTGAAGTTTCTGAAATTTGAACTTCTGAAAATGGATTATGTTCAAATAATAAGTCCACAAGCAGACAGCGTTGACGGATTTGAAATACCAAATCGCGAATTCACGCATACAGCTTATGGAGCGTATAAAGACGTTGATTTTATTCCCGAAGAATATGAATTAAAAACAAAACACATCTGTAAGGAAAAGGAGAAAATGCTGCTATGGTACCTTAGTTTTTCCTCGGTTGACGTTTCATGTTTCAGTAAACAAATTTGGAATTCCATAGCATCAAGAAATAATTTCAGCAGAAATTTTTAAACGGACTAACCAGGACAGGCGAACGCAGTAATTGTTGTGCACCGCACAAAGAAAGTGTTGAAGAGAATGAAGAAGACACGACCTTCATGATGATAATTTTGATATCTCCTTTTTGGGTATAAATGATTCAGTTTTCATTTAGTAACATTCTTTTCTCTCAATCTGCTATTCCGAATAAACGACTATACTTATCGTCTTCATCACCGTGTTATGGATCCAACAAGTGGCGATCAGACCCCGAACCCGATCCCGAACCCGAACCCCAACATGGACCCCACCCAGTTCCTGATGCTGCAAATCATGGAGCTGTGGAAAGAAGTGAAGAAGAAGCAAGGATCCAGCGAGGATTACGTGATGAACGCACTTGCCACTCGTCTACCAGAATTCAACCATGACCCTGAGAATGGATGCACGTTTGACGTATGGCTGCAACGCTATGAGAATATAATCAAGAACGACGGAGCCGCACTGGATGACAACGCAAAAGCCAGGCTGATAGTATCCCGGCTCGACCAGAAGACACATGCCCGTCTCGCAAACACAATCGCTCCTAAGAAGATCGAAGACATGGACTTACAAACGACAAAAGCGACTTTATTGAAGCTATTTGGATGCCGTAAGTCAGTTTTCACACGCCGATACGAGTGTATGAGGATGAAATACCATTCATCGATGCCATTATCGGACTTCGTCGCAGAAGTCAACCGGAACGTGGAAAACGCAGAATTTGCTGCTATGACTGGTGAGCAGTTCAAGTGCTTAATTTTCGTAAGCGCTCTAGAAGATGACGATTGTGTTGCACTACGAACCCATGTACTGAAGAAAATGAAGGCCGAACCGGACACAACTCTGATGGATCTACTGGAAGAGTGCAACGACTACTCGGAATTGCAGTCTCACATTGAAATGATCGGCAAAGCCAAGGTACCACAGGTCCATGCAATTCAGAGGGATGAAAATCCGCAAGTCAACGCGATGCAGCGAGGCGAAAAGCGGAAATCGTCCACTGATCAGAAGCCCAAAGCAGATTTACTTTGTATGAACTGCGGAGCAAGGGCCCACAGGACCAGAAGATGCGAGAAGCCGATACATGAATGCAACTATTGCAAGAAACGCGGACATCTAGAAAAATATTGTCTGCGTAAACTGTTTGTCGATGACGCCAAGGACGTCCGTCACGTCGCCACCTCACCACCTAAGGAGACTAAAGCCTACCGCAACGTGAAAATCAACGGTATGAATATCAAGATGCGACTAGATTGTGGAGCCGAAGTCACTCTTATCGATCGCGACACATGGATCAAGATTGGCCGACCGAAACTAGAAGAACCCAAACATAATCTGACTGCTGCCAATGGGACCAGCATCAAATGCCGTGGACAATGCACATGTGAATACGTGCTAAATGGCATCACTGTAAAAGGCACAGCATATGTCGTTGATGGACCACCTCTACTCGGGATGGACTGGATTCGAACGACCGTGCTCTCTACAATATGATCATCGGCTGTTACGATGCCAATACAATGGCATCCACGGAAGATACACTTGACAAGGAGAGAACTCAACTGACAACGATGCTGCAGGAAAAGTTCGCGGAAGTGTTTAACCCGGCTTAGGACATTGCACGAAAATGAAGGCGTCCCTCGTACTCAAAGAAGATACAAATAAGACATTTCGCAAAGCCCGACCAGTACCGTATGCAGCACTTCCTGCTGTCACCACCGAACTGGAACGACAAGTAAACATTGGAGTTCTTTCTCCAATTACTCATTCCGAATGGGCTGCACCTATCGTCTGCGTTAAGAAATCTAATGGAAAACTTCGTATTTGCGCCGACTTTTCAACTGGGCTGAACTACGCGTTAGAACCACACAAGTACCCGCTTCCTACCCCCGAAGATGTCTTCACTAAATTGAATGGTGGACGTTTCTTTACTACGCTCGACTTGAGCGAAGCGTACTTACAAGTGGAAATTGACGACGATGCCAAGCGACTACTTGTCATCAACACTCATAAGGGACTCTTCCATTACAACCGATTACCTTTTGGAGTCAAGACAGCTCCCGGCATTTTCCAGCAGCTGATGGACACTATGATCGCAGATATAGCAGGAGTTGCTGCATACATGGATGACATAATTATCACGGGATCGTCAATTCATGAACACACCAAACACCTCACTGCTGCTCTACACCGCGTCAAGGATTATGGATTTCGACTCAGAATCGAAAAATGCGCCTTTCTACAACGAAAAATAAAATATCTTGGAATGGTCGTTGATGAAAACGGACGCCGACCGGATAAAGAGAAAATTCGTGCGATTAAATCGATGCCTGTCCCCCAAGACTTATCGCAGGTGCGTTCATTTCTCGGTATGGTTAACTATTACGGAGCATTTGTCTCGGAGATGAGAACTATTCGGGCTCCTCTCGATAATTTACTTCAGAAGAATACCGAATTTAAGTGGACTGAGGAGTGTCAAAAGTCATTTGAACGAGCAAAAGCTATTCTTGCATCCGATTTATTGCTAACGCACTACAATCCATCCTTACCGATCATAGTAGCCGCCGATGCGTCCAATTACGGCATTGGAGCAGTCATCTTGCATCGTTTTCCAGACGGTTCCGAAAAGGCCATCTGTCATGCCAGTCGTACTCTCAACACATCACAGAAGAACTATAGTCAAATTGAAAAAGAGGCTCTTGGACTAATCTTTGCTGTCACAAAATTTCACCGCTACATACATGGCCGTCACTTCATACTTTTGACTGACCACAAACCTCTTCTAGCCATCTTTGGAAACAAGAACGGAGTACCGGTGTACACTGCAAATCGACTGCAAAGATGGGCCACTCTCTTTTTGGGATACGACTTTGATATCCAGTACCGCAATACTGTGGATTTTGGACAAGCGGATGCTCTCTCCCGACTGATTGCAGCCCATCCAAAAGAACACGAAGACGTTGTCATTGCAAGGCTGGACGCCGTAATGCGAATTGACTTGCTGGATCACAGCCGTCAGTTGCCGCTTACTATTCACGAAGTAGCTGCCGAAACAAAAGAAGATCCGTTACTTCAGAAAATTAAGTCATTTGTATTAACACACTGGCCGAAAATTTCCCGCGACGCTCAGGAATGGCCATTCTACAACCGAAGAGACCTACTATCAATCGCAGATGACTGTCTACTTATGGGAAACCGCCTAATCATTCCGAACAAACTCCAACGAAGAGTAGTGGACAGCTTGCACACTGCACATCCTGGAGTTGTTCGTATGAAGATGCTTGCCCACAGTCACGTCTATTGGCCAAACATCGACCGAGATATCGAACTCCTCGTCCGCTCCTGCGATAGTTGTGCTGCTGCTTCAAAAGACCCAATCAAGATGGACTTACATTCCTGGGAAGCTGCAACTAAACCGTGGAGTCGCATTCACGTCGACTTCGCTGGACCAGTGAATGGACACACTTACATCGTTGTAGTGGACGCTTTCTCAAAATGGCCAGAAATCATCGAGATGCCCAACACTACGACTGGTGGAACGATCCACCAACTCAAGACACTGTTCAGTCGTTATGGAAATCCAGAAGTACTTGTGTCCGACAACGGTTCTCAATTTACATCATTCGATTTCCACGCATTCTGTGACTCCCGAGGAATCAAACACGTTCGAACACCACCTTTTCATCCGCAGTCAAATGGATAAGTCGAAAGATTCGTTGACACCTTCAAACGCGCGCTTACCAAACTACAGAGGGAGGAGACGCCAGCCGATGCGCTACAAACCTTCCTAATGCACTATCGCAGCTCGCCAAGTCCGAACCTGAATGGCCATTCTCCGGCCGAAATGTTCATCGGACGTGGAATTCGCACAACTCTGGAATTACTACACCCGGCTAACGAGGAACGTGGTGCACGAGATAAAAAAATGGAGGAACAGTATAATCGTCACCATGGAACCACTGCTAGAGTCTTTACTCCAGGTCAACTCGTCTATGTGAAGGACTACCGAACAGTTAATAAAACTGCCTGGATTCCTGGAATAATTTGCAAGCAAATTGGCGATGTCACATACGAAGTAAAAGTTGATCCTGGAATCTGGATCCGGCACGCTGACCAGATCAAAGCACGTGCATCTATGGACTCAACAGCTGAAGCCACAAATGATAGTTCTGACACGATTCCCCCAAAACCAGCAACATCTCCGCAGGCACAACTGGATCAGGGAGAAACCACCGCGACACTTTCAGCTATATCTCGCCCCACTCGAACCCGACGTCCACCAAGTCGTCTCATAGTAAACCCACGTGCCGCTACTTACCATTATACTTAAAAGGGGAGGTGTTGTGCACCGCACAAAGAAAGTGTTGAAGAGAATGAAGAAGATACGACCTTCATGATGATAATTTTGATATCTCCTTTTTGGGTATAAATGATTCAGTTTTCATTTAGTAACATAGTAACATTCTTTTCTCTCAATCTGCTATTCCGAATAAACGACTATACTTATCGTCTTCATCACCGTCGTTATGGATACAACAGTAATAAATACTTGGATTTTTACGAGGAACTCTGCTTTCTCATGCCTTCGCAACAAATACGCCAACAAATCTTACACAGCAAATGCGAATTATAAAAATTGTGTGATAAGAGTCCCATATTTCAATTTACTTTTCTACATTTTTTGATATAATTTACGATTTGCATGTGATGCAGTTTCACACTGTGAACTCCCGCTACGTCACGGCCTGAGCAACGGCACGCTGGTTCTCAAAAAAATGTAGTATTGTAGACGGAGTGGAGAAAAGATAGAGCAATGTGGTAGATTAGTTGTTATGTAAATGCTCTGGCAACATGATCGACCACATCCGACATTTTTTTAACCAAAATCTTTGATTCTATTCAAAACCTATAGCAGTGTTTGTGTGCCTCCAAAAAATCTATGCATTGGCATGTCATTTATCACCAAAGTCTCATTTTGCAGACTTCGTCGCTGTTTTACTTACTTCCTTTCAGTGCTCTCCCTTTGCTCCCCTTCCGCTAAATTTTCTCACAATTTCCCTGAAATACAATTGAGCTGTAGGATTGTGTCTGTTTCGACGAAGCTTGGCCATGCGTTTGGATCCTTCTGCTTAGTCATTCTGCTGTAGAATTTCCGCTGAAGTCATCTCTGTAGGGGTACTTTTTTGTGAGCATTGCTTATCTCATCTAAAAGCTTTTTTTGTTTTCAGTATGAGCTTCCGTCTTTGGAGCTCTATTCAATCAATCTCGTACCTCAAAAGGACAACAGCAAACCATGTGAAAAATTACTATTCCTTTGCTCCATTTTCCTGCAGGCAGAAAGCAACATTCTTCCAAAACATGTGTTCTATCTGCAGGGGCCTTATGCTATATGGTGCTAATGAAAATATGAATTTCAAAAAATTTGAACCTAGAAACTTTAGAACACGAGCTGTCTCTGTAATCTTGAACAGTCGCATAAAAATCGTAGACGGAATGCTAGATACCACAAGACTTCTCTACCCTGCAACCGGCTAAACTTCACAAGAAAAAAGGGGAAGAATTTTTAGTTCTTGGGGACCAAATCTTATATATAAAGCTGAATGTCTGTTTGTCTGTCTGTCTGTATGTCTGTCTGTATGTCTGTCTGTATGTATGTGTGTACGTATGTTCCGAATAGAAAATTCCATTTCTGAACCGATCGGGACCAAACTTGGCACACATACACTTCGGGCCCCGGCGGGTGTCATAGGCTACTTTTCGTCATCGATCGATATCGATTTTATCGATTTTTATCGATTTTTTTGCTGAGTGCACCTACGGGGCTGGGAGTTGGCACAGGGGGGTAATCGAGCATGGGGATTCCGAATACAATATTGGTTTTCAGGGTTATCGATTACTTTTATCGATTTTATCGATTTTTTTGCAAAGTTTGAGCTACGGGGCTGGGAGTTGGCACAGGGGGGTAATCGAGCATGGGGATTCCGAATACAATATTGGTTTTCAGGATTATCGATTACTTTTATCGATTTTATCGATTTTTTTGCAAAGTTTGAGCTACGGGGCTGGGAGTTCGCACAGGGGGGTAATCGAGCATGGGGATTCCGAATACAATATTGGTTTTCGGGATTATCGATTACTTTTATCGATTTTATCGATTTTTTGCAAAGTTTGAGCTAGGGGGCTGGGAGTTGGCACAGGGGGGTAATCGAGCATGCTGATCATCCCCAAGGGGGTGATCAGCATGCTCGATTACACCCCTGTGCCAAATTCCAGCCCCCTAGCTCAAATTTTGCAAAATCGATAAAATCGATAGAAGTAATGGATAATTCCAAAAACTAATATTGTATTCGTAATCTGCATGCTCGATTACCCCCCTGTGCAAACTCCCAGCCCCGCAGGTCAAACTTTACGAAAAAATCGATAAAATCGATAAAAGTAATGGACGATCCTGAAAACTAATATTGTGTTCGTAATCGGCATGCTCGATTACCCTTCTGTGCAAAATCCCAGCATCGCATGTCAAAATTTACAAAAAATCGATAAAATCAATAAAAGTAACCGATAATTCTGAAAACTAATATTGTATTCGGAATCCCCATGCTCACTTCCCCCCTGTGCCAACTCCTAGCCCTGTAGGTGAACTCTGCGAAAAAATCGATAAAAATCGGTAAAATCGACATCGATCGATAACGAAAAGTGGACTATGACACGCGCCGGGGCCCGAAGTGTATGTGTGCCAAGTTTGGTCCGGATACGGCGGAGCCGGGTAAGCCAGCTAGTAAGAAATAACGCAAAGGAAGTTAATCGCTCAGCCGAGTGAGCTGAGTCTTTGCTATTCTACTACATCTCTGATTTGGTTTGTGAAAGTGGGGTTCACAAAAAAAACTTTCTAGCTGTTCTCGAAAAAGAGAAACGTATTAGTAGTTGTTACAACAACTTTAAGCATACATAAAATTGTCAAAAATCTGTGGATAACCCAATTTATTGCATTCGCAATAATCAATCTTGAGAGGAGTTACGGTGACTAAAGTCGAACTTCGAGAACAGAACTTTTGAAACAACTCACACTTTGTAAAGAAAGAATGCGAACAATTTTAAAACTCTTTTGTCGGACTGATCAGAGGCGCTGACTTTGAGGATGAAAGTTGCTCGCTACCAAATGCCTCTTTAGGTTAGGCAGGATTTACAATCTTTGCAGCAGTTTCCCGATGTTTTGAAAGATTCGAATACCCCATTGGAGATGTTGGCAAATATTGAACGAAGACTTTTAAGATTAGATTCTTTAGTAGTATAATGCACACATTACCTCACCTTTCTATCCTACCAGAATATGGCATTAAAAAAATTGCTATTCTATCCTTACTCAAATGAAGGAAGCGTTACTTTATATCACGTTTTGGTATAGAAAATCTCTCTAAACACGTCTAGATACATCAGCTCTACTTTAGAGATTTCGAAATAAAAAATCTTTTAAAAAATGCTCTTCGAAACAAGTGGCAAATGTCAGAACCACTGTGATAAAGTTGAATTTCGTTGCCTACTCCATATTGTATGCTCGGTTTCACTTTATGTGCTCAAGTCAATTAAGACAATTTACTGGGCCGAGCGTGGGTAGAGCGTGACCTTAGTGTAAGACATTAGATTCCTCCAGGATGTGCTTTCTCCGTTCAGCCCAATCTTTCTGAGAACTCTGGGAACTCCCGCAAGCCCTTCCTTGACCCCTTGTTATCGGAGAAATTCTGCAGGCCTTGCACCTATGCTTATTTGCTGTAGTAGGCTTTGTGCGTCTGGTCTAGAATTCCATTTGCAAACAAATAATCTCCCTTCCAACGTACTGTTCATAACAAACAGTAGACGATGACGATGAAATAGGGGGCATAGCCATAATTGCCATAATTCCTTCACTGACCTAGATGTTAACTATCAATTTTCAGCTCAGTAGTAAACAATTAATAATTCGCACAAATCAGCCAGATTGCCACCACAGGAACACTTTAGCATAGAAATCAAAATGCTGAGAAACGTGTTTTCGATAAAAACTTTCACCATTGCTGCATATGAAAATATGTTGATTGTAAAGGTTACTTATGCTCTTCCTAATTCATAAGCTTACCTTCAAGAATAACCTAAACCGTTAGTAATTCGACTGCTTTTTGTACTATGATTTTCTCTTTCTGAAAAATAGCTATTGTTCACAAATCTAAAGTAAAAAAATATCAGTTTTTAACGGATGTTCGCTTTGCAAGATGATCTTCAAATAATGTTGACTACTCTAGAGCATTGGGACTTTGGACCCCTATAAACAGGCCATAAACAACACCTTCGCCGCTTCCGTCTCTTTTCCTCTTGCATCTGTCTTTCACATACTCTATCGCTGTGAAATCTGCAGGCAAACACAAATCTGCAGTTGACTACGCAAGATTGCAGTGTTTATAAATGATAGATAGACTACTACTGCAGTCCAGAGTTCGCCTCAACTTCTTGTTGTTCGTCTTAAAGAATGTCTAGACTAATACCAGCATTAAAAAACTTGAATTAGTCTTATTCGTTTGCACAAAACTTCCCGCACAAGTTGTCTCGTTGTTCTATAGTGTATTTCTCAGTTTGGACCTGGAAATCACAGTACATTTATTATGAATCAGTTTTTCCCTATCATTTTTGCATGTTCGTGAATTTCGAATATCTATAAGCTGTAAGAAAATTCATCAACTTTATGATCATTCTCATCTTCAATCCTATGCGGCTGCCATATCTAAAAACGATAAGTTAGGCTCTATAATTTTGTGTACTATGACTTTACAAGTAAAAACAGAAGTCCTTTAGAATGTGTTAAACTCACTCCATTTCTTATATATGATTTTCTTCACCTTCAGTTGATAAAAGTGATTCCCAATATAGTCGTACTCTTTAATATAGATTCTGGACGCAGCTTGGCGCACACTGCTAATCACTAGGCATCAGTGGCGGTCCGAGAAATTTTTTTCGGGGGGGGGGGCGCGACAAAAATTTTTTTCTAAAGAAGGTGCGTGGCGTTAGCCCACTCCGAAAAAATTTTTGGGGTGCTTCTCAAAATTTTTGCGGGCCCCGACCCCTAAAATCTGGAAAAAGGGGGCGTGGCGTCAGCCACGCCCCCGAAAAAAAATTTTTTATAAGGCTAAAATGAATTTTTAAAAAATTTTAAAAATTATTTTAATTATTTTCAAGTGCAAACAAGTCGTTTGCACATTTTTACAACCCATATAGGTAAGTTTCAAAAATTTCGCGACCCATTCTCGGGGGGGGGGGGGCGCCCCCCCCCCCCGCCCCCCCCCCTCGGTCCGCCACTGCTAGGCATCTACAATAGAAAGCTCAAAAGTTTGGGTGTATGTCAAGAGGAGCGATTTTATTGCCAGATGGACACCAAATAGCATATAATAAGTGTATTATAACATCCTAAAAGTATTTAAATTCTAGAAGGAGATATATTAGATAGGTGCATGGACTGCTCAACCTTGTTACCTTCGAATCAAGTCAAAACAGCAATTTTGAAGGTCAAAAACCCATGAAATTGCAGTCGAGAAGAAATTCGTAAATTTTTCGTTCCATTTTTTAGCAAAAGCCACCAAACTTGGCAGGTGGTAACCTCAGACGGAGAGTAAGCCAATGCACTTTATCTGCTAATTTTTGAAGACTTGCATATAGCTACTGGAGATTTTTGGTGACAGCCAGAGAAATCGCGCCTCTTGACCGTCTCCCCAAAAGTTTGGCATCAACAACTGAAGTGTACTGTTCTGTGAGACATCATGATCCTATGTCGTGAGCGAATGTACTTATCCTGCTCGAAATTCTGAAAATTGATGAGGGAAACCTTCCTAGAGTCCTACTATATTTGTTTAAACTTATATAATTTTTTCCAATCAGTTTTCTCGAATCACTGCGATTCTAACATTACAGCTTCACATTCTAAATATTCTACTACGTAATGTTTTTTCGTTAGTAGCACTGATGTTTCTTTTGACTAATCAAGCTGCCTTCGCGCCCAAAGATATTCGCCTTCGTCGGGCAGCAGCTTATAAGCAGCGTTAATTGTAACCAGAGCCAAGTTAATCTTGCTAATTATGCTTCTATCAATAGCATTTATATGGAAGTTTTTCATAAGGGCAATCACCGAAGTTTCGCTCGTTCTGTATGTTTGGGGTCAGGACATCTTTCCTGCAATTTTTGCAGAAAAGCTTAGCTATGCAATGCATGAAGAATCACTTTCCATAGTTTCGGACTTTCTGGCCTACCACAAATAGGCTCGAGAAAGTGAACGATTTTGGACTTCTATCTCTTCTTTTCGCAGAACTCCTTCGTTGAAGCCTTTTCTAAGCAGGCGTACAGTACAGGCTTGCGTCTACAAAATATTAGCAGCCATAGAAACAAAACTTGAAGGTTTGAATCCAACGCTCAAAGACCTTTCGAGTGATATAAATCTTATAGGGGAACTTCACTGCGAGTCATATGCCTTCTCCTGTTAGTATATTCCATCACAATTTCAATTTACCACTTGATCATATTGAATTATACTATATATCGTACCTTAAAGGCTTGACCGTCCTAATTCTAGATCTTCATCCAAAAAATTCTCCATATTGTACAGAGAAACACTCCGATTCTGAATTACATCAAAAACCAACGTGTAAAAATTAGCTACGCGAATTTCTGGACATAAAATTGAAGACAGACTTCACCTTTGTATTTTCCGAGAAAATCAAATGCTCACTTTTTATTAGCAAGTACTCAAATAATCGATTTCTCATTTTGAGCAGCATGCAAGTATTCGATTCAAGCAAATCTAAGAAATAACATCAATTTTTTAAGAATTCGTGTAACGTTCAGTAACAACATTGCTTTGAGAGCAAGATTACTACTGAACTTGATTCGGATTTTTTATAATCTCATAATGCCAGAAGTCGGAGAAAGAAAAGCCCTACATGTTTTTAGAGATCTGCAATTGCATTTTCTTGGTGGGCTCTTCGGTTTGATAAATGAACGCTGTCAGTGAAGTGTTGTTGTAAACAGGATTAGAGATAAGCGCGGATGAGTAAAAATTGCCGATATTTTCTTTACCGCACAAACTATAGCTTGTTTTTTCCTTTCTTTCTTTGGTACTTGTGGATCCCTAATCACTGTAATAGCTCTGTTCACAATAGATCCACATAGATCAACTAAGTAAGTGGTGGCACGACCTGACCTCTGAGGCGCAGGAGGTGCTAGAAACATCTGAGGCGCGAATCTGGTGCTAACTATGGTGCAAGGGAATGTTCTAGAAACTCGTGCACGCCCTCCCTAGCTCTATAGCCGAGTTCCTTGACACTCAATCACCCCAGCATTCCGCAATGCAACACTATACTCAAGGTCTCACATTTCTTTCTTGTAATCTCCACTTAAGTAAATCTAAGAACTTTCATGTGTTTATGTGGTTTAAGGTTCAATCAGATCAGCTATGCGACGCCTGAATATTCAGCTGCACTATGTACTTCTGATGGGAGCTCTGGGTATTCTCTCTTACTACAGCATTGGTATATTTTCCAAAATCTCTCCTATAAATCATCCACTCCATCTGTCAGGAGAAGTAGATAGCAAATTTGAAAATGTTCGGAAAGTTTTCGAGTAAGTCTGAGTAGCTTCGTTCCACTGATTTATTTCAATTCCTTCATTTCAGGCAGCATTTCATTGATGGATTGGAGCCACAGGGGGCATCTCTTGCTGTATACGTAAATGACAAGAAAGTAGTTGATTTGTGGGGTGGTTACGCCGATTTTCAAGCAAACAGGATATGGCAAAAAGTGACCTTTTTGAACTTTGGCATTATACGCAATAAATTAAATTATTTTAGGATACTATTGCTGTCGCTTTTTCAACAACCAAGTCTGTTGCCGCTGTTTGCATAGCTCTTCTGGCTGATAGAGGAAGACTTAGTTACGATGATCTCGTCTCAAAGCACTGGCCAGGCTTTGCAAAAAATGGCAAAGAAAATATCACCATAAACTGGATGGTGTCACACATGGTTAATAAGAACAAAGAAGTCTTTGCTCCATACCAAAAAAGCTAATTTATTGTTTAGGCAGGTCTGTACTATTTCGAAACCCCAGTAACAAAACAAATGGCAAAAGACCACAATCTCATAAGAGAGGCGATAGAAAATGAAGCACCAAAAATAACGCCAGGAGAAAGGAGCGGTTATCACGCTCTTACATACGGATGGCTCGTTGATCAAATCATCAGACACACGGACGAGAAAAAGCGTGGAATAGGACAATTTTTCAAAGAAGAAATCGCTCAGCCAAATGGTGAGACCTTACAAACTTACTTGAATAGTGATGAAGACGTATGAAACTGCTCAATTGCGCAAGCTCTGTATTTCTGACAGCGTTATGTTACTGTGCAAGAACGAAGGCCGGACCTAACCAGTAATTTTTCAATTTCAACCAGTACAGTATGAAGGCGTGAAAAAATCATTATGAGGAAAAGAGACTTTCAAATGACAAGTGTAGTCTAACTTGCTTTATTTTTGCAGGTTGTCTGATTTTCGGTTTTAGAAGGAAATCTGTTTTGAAAACGGGAAAATCTAAGTCCATGCTATCAAGTGAACCTTTTTTAAAATAAGTGGCCTTTCCGCATGAAACCTATGTAGCTTTGTAGAGCATTAAACGATGATTTTAAATCTGTCATCCTTTTCTTTTCTGCAATTTCGACTCTCCGAAAAGAGTCATGTCTGAAATGCCAAATTTGTCATTCTGTAGGTGTCACAAAATTAGCGAAAAGTGCGCAAAACATCTGAAAGTAAGCAAATCAAACTTGTGTCAATTATACTGAATACAAGAAAAGAACGTGGCCTGTGGAAATGCTCATAGGCGTTTTTGCACAGCTTTTCGCTAATTTCATGCCACCTAAGGCTTGACAAATTTAGACTTTCAAACACTTATGACTTCTTTCGTTGTGAGAGAATTCTGAGTAATGTCGCAATTCATAGATCCATAAAATAAACTACTGAAGTTTCAGGCATTGATTTTCACATCGGTTTGGATATCTTCTCCGAGGAATACCGCGTAGCTCGCACTGCTCTCGTTCAACCCGTCGATCTCATGAAGGAAATCATTCATGACTACAAATCTCTATATGTGCTACTCAGTCTTCTCGCGGGCATTACGGTATGATGTGAGATTTCACTGGTGTGCACTGCTGAACATTTTCAGTTTGGTCCACTCAAAAGCGCTATTGGCAATCCATCTTGGATCATTCTTAGGACGCAGTGTACAGTCAACGATCCTGAACAGCATGCATTGGAACAGGCTGCTGTACTTGGAATAGGAAATGCGCGATCCCTAGCAAAGTTGTTCAATCTCGTAGGTTTCATTGTATTAAGCACATTTATGTTGGCAATAGCGCTGCAGTAGCAAAGTCTGCTCATATCTTGAACTTTATATCTTACAACTTTACAACATCCACGGTTTCTGTTGTTTCAGTTCATGAATGGACGCATAGTTAGCAATGAAACATTGCGGCTTTTGAAGAATCCAATAAAGAACGAGGAGGATTTTGTGCTTCCTATGCATGTTGCCGTAGGACACGGGTTTTTCTACTATCCATCGATCATTGGTGAGGTACGTGTATTTTCATTTCTGAAATGACAAAAATGACTGATACAAGTGATTGCGAAGAAATAATAGTATCAGCGAGTATAAAATAAGAAGAGCTTTGCCTAGTAAAAGTAAGTTGAAGCCAGCTCTCTGAATCTTGCTTTGAAAATTTACGATGCACTCTATTGAACATTTTCAATGACATTCAGGCAAGGTTTCCTCGAATTTGATTTGATGCTTTTTTACGGCTCTGCGCAAAATGTTTCACTGTTCTATTAGGTTTTCCCAAAAGAAATCCATTTTCAAATAACTTAAGCTGTTTTTGTTTTTTTTTTTGACAGATTTAGGGTACCATTCGGTAGAGCGGAGCAAGCTCTACAAAAAGATTGCCAAAGATCCACTTAATTCGTAACCCAGGTAAAATTTGGAGCTAAAAATCAAAATTTTTCAGCTACCCTAAAAATCGGATCTCCTTCCAGAGATTTACGGACTTCCAAATTGGTCTTCATATAGTAGACACGTAGCAGTACCCAAAAATGTATTTATTGGATTTTTCTCGGGCTCAGAATCGAGAAACAAAGGTGGTGCCAAAATGCCATTTTTTGGGTTTCTTATGCAAAACTTGGTGTTTCTCGATTATAAGAGTACATGCAGGGGTGAAATTTCAAGTTTATATCTAGTAAGGCTTGTAGTATGCAAATGCACATGTGAGAGGGACTGGGGGCGGAGTTTGCCATTTTTGTCTTATTTTTGTCGCTTTCGCGGAAAAAATCCAGTAAAGGCATATTTAAGAACTAATTATGCCTGCTGTATAATTATCAATTTGGAGATCCGTAGGGTTTTTCTTCGCAAAAATCCAATTTCAGATGACAAAATTTTTTTCGATTTTGGCCTCAAACTTTACATGGAAGGCGATTTAGGCGTCGGACGTTTAGCGGTCAATTTGTAGAGCTTGATCTGCTCTATCGAATGATACACTAACTATAATAGGAAAACGAAAAAAACTTGAATACTTTTGGGACAACTTAATAATTTAGGTTTTCAAAAATGAGTTTTGTTCTATTAAGAATTTGCGCTAATTTTGCTTAACTGTTTGTTGCTTAATATCTTTTTTTTTATCCCTGTTTGCATCACAGCGTCTAAAATACAGATAACCTAAACTTTTGAAATCGGAATGCTCTTGAGATAAAATAACCAACTATCTGTTAGTATGACTTTTTTAAATAGTTCTATTTTGAGGACGAATTCATTGTTGGACACTCCGGCTTTGGATGCCAGCAAGTAATATTTGACTCTGAGAACAAAATCGTGATTGCATACATTGCAAACGGACTGAAGATAGGAATGTATGATAGCTGTCGGATTTATTCAAACCTCCAGAAGGCCGTTTACGATGCAGTGAGATAGTAGCGCATGATCTGTGCTTTATTCCCTTCGTTTTTTGTCAGCTTAACATATACTGTGATGGACTTCATTGCTATTTTGCCCATCTTCTTCGAATATGGGTTTCGAGATATGTATAAAATTATTGCCGAACTTCAAGCTCACCGGTATTTTGATACGAAATATGTAATGTACGATGTTGTAGGTTCATATATTTATTTTCAAATGAACTTCAAGTTTTGTACCTGTAACACCACTTAAAAAACTTGTTCTTGTAACACTGACCACATTTGGTAGGACCCTGTTCAGTTCATTATTAAACTACTTGTACGAAGCGAGTGCTTGCAGAAGTGCAGCGTAAACACAGATTTTCCAGTTACTAGCGGCGGTTGGAAACAACCCTTAAATTTCATGTGAGACCTTGAAGAGTTGTTTAGATTACAATGTTCCAATATGCCTCCTTCCTCTTTCATGTGCCGTCAAAAGTAAGCGAGTGATGATTCAAGCAAGTCTTTTTGTGTACACTCACTAAACTAATTATGTCAGGTAACAAGACGGACCAACTTTGGCATTAATTGTATTCATACAGCTGACTTTGGACTAATTTGAAAACCAACCTCATAAGAAATGGTGCGCGATGACTGATAAGGTTTCCTCTTGTGTTAGGTTGGTGTGAATTTGGGAGATTGCTTCAACTGAAGAAATTTTTGATGTGGCTGTTGAGACATGTTGCGTACCTGTGGGTAGAGGAAACAATCTGTACAAGATTATGGTAAGCATAAACATTGTCAACTTTTCCTATGAAAAAAAAAAGAAAAGTCGAAAACATAAGATCTTGGCCTAAAAGCTGTGATGGACTTCATTGCTATTTTAAGTCTACCTATTATAAAGGTTATGACATATGCTCCATTTTATAGAAGACAATAAGCCTGAATCTTACATGCGCGGACAGCAGACTGAGCTTGAATAACAAGAAAAACGAGGTTATTGAGAAGTGGCAAGCTTCGCCCCCACTGATCGTAGACTCCTACCACTTGATCAACCATTGACTTCATGCGCGCGAGAGTACAACCGCAATATTTTATTCATGTATACATTGAAATCCAGAAATTAGTACTATAGTCAGTGTACAACTTTTTTCCTTTAAAACACAAGCTAGATTAATCTTGTAAATTATAAAAGTTGAAGTTCGACAATGTCTCGTCTTCTGTCAGCGCTTCCGCCATTTCTTCAAACGCTTTTTTCTTTCTTCAGAACTCTCCTACTAATTTTATGATCTTCCCAAGCATCCGCTTTCGACGCATGTAAATGAGTCCTACTTTTGAAGGAAGCGTCCCGGCAAAAAGATGGGTGCCGGGTTTTTGTAGCGATGTTGAAATCCCCTATCGAAGCGATTTCTGAACTTCGGAGCGAAAAGGGTGGGTCTACCAAGCCTGAAATTTGCTCAAGTGGCCCGGATCTTACGGTAGGCTCGGACGCCGCCCACACAGCGATTTTTCGAAATTCAAGGCCAGAGCACGCATAGCGCAGACAGTCATGAGCGCAGGGTCCCGCAACGACTCTGCGTCTCTACCGTGCATGCACCTCGTACTCGTTAGAGCCTACCGTAAGATCCAGACACTTGGGGGGCGATTTTTAGACTTCGTAGACCCCTTTCGCGCAGCAAACTTTTGTCTTCGCTTGTTTAGGGGGTCTACCATCACATTACTACCAGAGCCAGATACCCCCCAGTCTGGTGGGGCGTGCCTTTGAGTCCTGTTAGAATTCTGTTTCGTCAAATTACGGTAGAAGTGACCTGAACTTGGTCAGATACTAGAATCGTCCGTTCATAGAGTCATGAGAATTTGCGTTGTTCCTTCGCCATCATGGCTGGTTCCCATCTAGACGTGTCCCATTGCAGTTCTAAAGCTGGATTCATACTAGTATAGATGGGAACAGTTCCAGCACAGTTCTCGCACTGTGCTGGAACTGTGCTGGAACTAGCCGCCTGCATGAGTTTGTGAGCGGCGGATGTTCGAAATTTTTGACCGTTTTTAACGGTTTTCTTCTCAAACATCACTAATTTCGGTCCCATTCTTCCGCACCGGCTCCCTGATGAGAAGAGCCTCGATCTTGAGCGGCGGGATTGAAGAATGAGCGCTGTTCTACTTTCATGTATCCCTGAAGATGGGTCTTCGTGCGCTCGTCCACTCTCTCCTCGTTATCAACGTATAAACCTACTTCATGTGTTCCGCTGCGTAGTTCCGCATTTGCATTGAAAGAGGCATAATAGGTTTCTAGAGCACATGAAGTAAGTCTGAAACAATAATAACGAAGAGAGAATGAATGAGCGCACTTTGACCCATCTTCCCGGATACAGCAGAACACGTCATTCTGCAACCTTGCTTTGAGTCGGCAGCTTTTCTAATCACAAGGAGAAGCGGGATAGAAGAAAGAACGGATAAGCAGTGATATTTAACAAAGTGAGAACTCAAAAGCGAAAGCCACCAGAAAAGTAAAAAAATTCCCGATTTCCACATTTTCAGAATTGTTCGTATGCCTAGGGGAAGGCTTCTTGGAATAAATGGAGTAGGTTTGATCAAAAATTGCGAAGACAGAACGGACGAGCGCACGAGGAGCCATCTTTCCGGATACAAGGAAGCAATACAGCGCTTATTCTCCAACCTCGTTTCATAATCAAGGCTCTTCTCATCAGAGTGGGAAGCGGAGTAGAAGAATGAGAACGAAATGAGTGAAGTTTGAGAGGAAAGGTCAAAAATCTGTAAGGAGACCGTCACACTTCGCCGAGAAAAGCCCAAAAGCGCCCAAAGGAACCCGAAAAAGCCCGAAAAAGCCCAAAAAGTCCAGAAAAGCCCAAAAAACCAAAAAAAGGCCCGAAAAAGCCCGAAAGAGCCGGACCGCAGAAACGAACTTTTGATAGAATAATTCTGACATTATTTTGGGATCGTTCATACCGCGGACGAAGGCGGACGAAGCCGCACAAAGGCGGACGAAGCCGGACAAAGGCGGACTAAGGCGGACGAAGCCCACAAAGGCGGACGAAGGCGCACGAAGGCATGTGTGAGTGTGTGTGTGTCGAGAGAAACGAGACGAGGCGTGTGTGCGTGTGTGTATGTGTGTGTCGAGAGAAACGAGACGAGACAAGACGCGCCTTCGTGCGCCTTCGTCCGCCTTGGTGCGGCTTCGTCCGCCTTCGTCCGCCTTTGTCCGGCTTCGTCCGCCTTCGTCCGCCTTTGTGCGTCTTCGTCCGCCTTTTTGCGCGGTATGAACGATCCCTATTATGTACAGAAGCAGAAAAAATGAAGCAAAAAGACTCGGTTGCGAAATCAACACACATGCCTTAGCGTCAAAACCGAAGGGACGTTTTGGGTTTTTCGGGCTTTTTTGGGCTTTTCCGCGTTTTTTGGGGCTTTTTCGGGCTTCTTTAGGCTTTTTTGACCTTTTTTCGGCGAAGTATGACGGGTCTCCAAGTTCCGCTGCTCGAAACTGCATGCGGGCGGCTGCAGCGCATACAGCATAGTTCCGGCACAGTTCGAGAACTGTGCTGGAATTGTCGTAGACCATCCGGATTAGTATGAACCCAGCCTAACAGTTCACTAGTTGCCAGTCAGAAATGGTCTACTCTATGACTTGCAAAATGTCATTTACCGGTGGCTTTTGTTTTTAGAACTGTTGAGGCGTGATGGACGACTCTTATAGTCTCCAGTGGGGAAAGCTTCACTTAGGGACTCGTCATACCTCTCCAGCACTGAAAGAAGCCCAAATGCGCCAGAAAGAGCCGGAACCAGGGTCAAGCGTGTTGATGCGATCCTGGACCCTCATTTACGACCCCCCCCCCCCTTGAAGGTCCCCATACGTACGACCCCCCCCCCCTCCCCCCTCCTTCCCCCTCCCCCATCTATCCTCTTACCTCCCCTGCCCACATTTCTCGCGGCAACCTGCATAAACGAATGTCAATCTCAAAAAACAGCTGCGTGAGAACTTCGGTGAGGTTTCGGAAGCAGAATTTCTAGGCCAATGGATGCGCCCAGCATCTCTAGCACATATACACACCTTCAATGATGTCTGAGATTCTGCAAGTTTACTTTTGAATTTTCAGGCATACTTCAGGCCAGCAAATTCGATTCCCGTATGCGACACAAATTTTTACACGGAGAACAAAATGACATTCTTGAATTACGAAAGATGGTTTTCGACTAAGAAGCTCAGTTCTTACCTCTTCCACAGTTTTTCCTGCGAAAAAAACCGCTTTAGCGCCGTCCAGAACGACCTCAAAAACATGCATGAGCACGGTAGTTTGAAAATTCGTAACTAAGGACAGGAAAAGACTGAAAGGCTGCAATCAATGGGCTGTGTAGCATAGTGCCCAGACTATTCATAGAAAAAGTTTCAGCAATTAAAGGAGCAGTGAGCTCAAAAAATTTAGATCAGGCTCTCGCAAATTTAGATTCGATCCTAAAAAGCAAAAACTAGAATTTTTGAGCTCAAAATTTTGTAACTTACCAGAGAAGTTATAAAACAACCTAAAATTCGTATGATAAAAACTAGAGGGATGGCCTCGTATTACAGCAAGTTTGCAGCTAACAAGCTTCACTAGCTCCGAAGAAATTTAGATCAGGCGCAGATACGACCCCCCTTTTCTCATTTTTTGCTACCATAAATAAAATCATAAGAAAATCCGCAGTTTATAAAATAACACCAGATTTTGCACAGCAGTAGCAGGGCCGCAAAAGTACAGTATAAAGTACATATAAATTGTAAGGGCCGCATAGATGGCATTACAAAAAGATTTACGAATTACTGATTGTCATCGTTGATCTACATGTGCGCTTTTGTCGAGTGTACGAATTTTCAGTGAGCCTTCGGAAGCAGGATGTCTACACCAATCGGTACATCCAACATCTTTATCACATATACATGCCTTTAGTAGCCTTTGAGCTTCTGAAAGTGTTTATTTTTTGGATTTTAGTCATGCCAGCAGGGTTCGATCCCCGTTTGAGACAATATTTTGCGGGAGAAATAGCGATTCCCATTAAAAAAAAACTAAGTCATAATCTTTCAAAAGTGCAGCAAATGAAGCAAATTTCTACGCTTGCTAATGTTTTCAAATTATTGTTCACTCGTTTTTATTCAATACATTGGTACACGGCATTCCGTGAATTTATTGTTAAGAACATGTAATAATTACTTGCTATTTGATTTGCTTTCAATCGTACGGTTTTTTATCCAAACTACCCCCTCTTACGACCCCCCCCCCTTCACTGTAGGCCCCCTTTACGACCCCCGTTGCGACAGTCGCATCACACGCTTGACCCTGGCCGGAACCCTGTTTCACCCGGCTTTGAACTTTTGGTAGAATTCTGACAGTACTTTAGCGTGCAAGCGAGAGAAAATGAAGCAGAAAGGCTCGGTAACGAAATCAACACACATATCCTAGCGCCAAAACTTGCGCGCGGAAGGGGGCATCCGGCTCTTTTTGGTGCTTTTAGGCTTTATGGGCTTTTCTGGGCGCTTTTGGGCTTTTTTCGGCGAAGTATGACTGGTCTCTTATATGCCTGTGTTTCAGGACAACGGCTAGCTTTGGAAAAAGGTGACATGATAAGAAGCAGTGGTTTGAAATCAACATGCAATTCTTATTCGTTTTTACGTAAGCGAAGTATAGCAACACGCTGTAGGAGCACTTCAGGTGTCCAGGTGCAACGGAAGCTTGTCTCACGTGTTTCTGTTCGCAGCTTAGACATCCGTTGCAGTATTTGCGATAGTACTAACATAGGCTTCCACAGTAGACAACGCCTTGATTTATCATTATGTCTACAGCTTTTTTCAAAGAAGAATTCACTTTGAGATTGTGGGCATAACTTTCTGTGAAGCAATCAAAAATTTTGCACATTTGATGAAATACTTAAAACACCTTTGCCAATTTTCAAGGTACTCAAATGCAGCTCAAAGGTTTTTTGAGCCCGTGACATATATTTGCTGCAAGAAACAATTACAATCAGATTTATCGCATGAAAACAGAAACTACACGTGCGAGCCAGAAGTCCCAAGAACTGATCTATGACTGCTCTTAATACTTCCTGTTTTTCGTTTAGATTTGAATAGTAAAGAAGCAACTTCTTGTCGAATTTGCACGTTGAAACAAAGGTATATTATCCCATGTATGCCTAAAATACTCAAAGTATATATCGATTACTGCATAAAATGAACTAACCATGACTAAGCTGCCATATAACGTGAGCAGCGATGACAACGCATTGAGGAACTGGGAGAAATTCGAGCGCTATGTAGAGTATCCCCGTTAATCCTGTAGACAAGCTTATAAAAAGCACTTGCACGAATATCTAAATAAAAGTGTTACTAAAACACTGGAATTCAGTTTTTGGATATTACTCGTTGGTGAATTCTGTAAGGTCACTAAACGCTTTTGCAGCTTTATAAACTAGACCAGGGACGGCTGCTCCGACTTCACTCTTGCAAATCACTATGATTTTTCCTACAAGAGTCTGGTATTATTAGGCCAGTACGGAACGATATACAGGTTGTCCCAAAAAATGTATCGAATGTTTGATCCTGTAGACAATATCTCTCTTCCCAAGAAGTCTTTTGCCTTGCTTCAGGTACCGTTTTGTAGAGCTGGCTTCAACTTAGATTTGCATTATAGAACGAACCACCCATCTCTCTTCATTACTGTAGGATTACGGTAGAAACTTGAAACATATGGTGTCAATGTGGAAAAAGCTGCTGTTTCAAAATTTTTCAAAAAAATGTGAAAACTTGTGTATTGGGGTTTTTATGGACGCTGAGTTCAATACTCAACTATTCACAAGATTACGAAGCTTTCTAAACTGTGTAACCGCACTTTTTAGGAACATTGAAAAAATGGCCGCTACCTCTTAGGGTGCCTTCATACCGCGCCGGCAGCCGCCGCTAGCAGCCCGTAGCAGCCGCCAGCAACCCGTAGCAGCCGCCAGCAACCCGTAGCAGCCGCCAGCAGCCCGTAGCAGTCGCCAGCAGCCCGTAGCAGCCGCCAGCAGCCCGTAGCAGTCGCCAGCAGCCCGTAGCCGCCGCTGGCCCCTTTCGCTATACAAGCAAAATTATCAGAATCTTGCAACTCTGAGTGCTCCTGTCTACGCTTTTCATCTTCTACGCTTTTCTTTTGTTGTCGCCAGTACGCAGTTTGATCACAGATCATATACGTGTCATTGTTGTCACTACCTTCTCGCCGTATGGTCATCCTGTTGAACCATAGTTCGCAGAAGGTTCTTTCCGGTGTAATTCGCTCTGACTTTGGATGCGTCCGGTTCCTGCACGTGTGCAATTTGTTCTTTAAATATGCTTTTGCTTCAGTTTTTCTTGGCTGTCGGTGCATATCTAAAATCATTCTACTTTTCGCAAGTTCGCCGGGATTTATCTGCGGGTTGAGTTCTTCTGGCTTTAATAATCGCTCACGTCTTTTTAAATAAGACAGATTGCAAAAGAATGTGAGCGCGATAGGATACAATGTGCGGAACAGAACAATGAACGCAAGTGTATTGTGGGGGAGTTGAACTGCATATTAGCGGTAATAAGAAGAAATAGGCGTAGAAGATGAAAAACGTAGGCAGGAGCACTTAAAATAGTAAGATTTTGACGATTTCACTCCTATAACAAAGGCGGCCAGCGGCTGCTACGGGCTGCTAGCGGCGGCTGCAGACGCGGTATGAAGGCACCCTTACCTGGCATAACTCTTCAATGAAGCATCATAATAAATTGGGAACTTTACATTTAGAATCAGCAATTCTAATTAGCCTGGTGTAAAAGTTTTCAGGCTGTTTTGTTTCCTTTCTGGGGCAAAATATGGCCTTTCATTGCTTAAAACCCTCTTTGAAGTTTCTACCGTAATCCTACAGTAATGAAGAGAGATTCGTTCTATACTGCAAATCTAAGTTGAAGCCAGCTTTACAAAGCGGTACCTAAAGCAACGCAAAAGACTTTTTGGGAAGAGAGATATTAACGATCAAACGTTCGATACATTTTTTTGGGACACCCTGTATATTGGACCCAGACAGCTAGAAGTGTTGATCAATGGCAGCCGGGCAGGTGTGACAATTAAGTGAAAAACATGAAGTGCAACGACACCCATGTTAACAAAACTCCTGCCCAAGTGGCATTGCACAATTTTGCTTCTGAAGCAGAAGACCGCAGCCTTTGTCTTATTCCTCTTTAAATAGCCAGAGTGCGCATATCGCACACAGCCAAGACACGTAGATCACAACAACTTTCGTCTTCACTTTGGTAGCAAGCGTCCCCAAAATCAAGGGTCTTGGAATAGCCCGTTTTCGACATTTTCGTGCCCTTTAAACTACTTTTTTTCGGAGACATCGGGAAAGATACGCTTAGGTAAGCAAAAACTTTTTCATCCAACAGTTTGTCCGGACGCTGCCTTCCAGGCTGGTACCATTTGATTCAAGTGGCTTGGCTCCGGGAAGGCGGGGTTCCTGACCTAATTAAGGCTAGCTAGTGTTCAGAGAGCACCCGCGCGAGAGAGAGGCGGGTGCGTCGCGATCGCGAGCGGCCTTGATTACGTCACAAAGCTCCGCCTTTCCGAAGCCAAGCCAGTTGAATCAAAGGTTACATCTTATTGAGTTGGCAAACTTTGCAGCCCACTTTTGTTGAACATAGCACTACGGCTATAAGAACACAAGCACGTTTGCCTTAATCTTACTTAACACATTCACGACATGGCCGATTTTTCGATGACTGCCATTTCGGACCTGAACATATTCCGCAAAATTGAGTCCGCGTTATATTTCGGTCTTTGATGGGCCCTGTGGTCTGAAGTGTTAATCTATTGGGAAGTACCCCATGAGGTGTACGCAGAAGTTTACTCGGTTTGCCCAAAACGTTTCACCATGAACTAGCAAAATCAAAAACTTCAGAGAGCATACGACCCACAGGTGGGTCGTATTGTCGTGAATGTTTTAAAATACTCTCTGCGTACGCCGAACGCGTTCTAATTCATAGTCGATCAATTAATTATGCGCATATCTGCAAAATACCACCCCACTAGTCTTATAAAGATAAAAAGGATTGGTAAGATATTAGTACGCTGATTGAGCGTGCTTATATCATATTCGAAAACTCATTTCAATCAAATCAGCCAATTTAGATTTTTCCGATGCAAGGCGAATCTATTTAATCCGAAAAACGTCACTCTCCTCTTTCCGAGCCGTAATTTAGGCAAGGTTCCAGAGCATTTTTTTACATCGGAATATGGCCTTGTGGGCGTACAGTGCTTTGCAATTTGGTCTCCAAATTCTAGAATTCGAAAGACTTGCTTATCGAAAATGAATAGTTAATGCCGGTGTTGGAGACAAGTCACAGCTATTACCTGTAAATGTCTTCTAGAAACACTGGTTCGACGACTCCTTATATAGTAGCATAGTATTGGGTAGCAGGTCGCCAGTACGAGAGCCACAGTTGAATTATGAATTACTAGATATAAAGATGTGTAGTGGTCATGGTCCTGTGAGATCATTATTTTCGAATTTGCCTTCTACATGGAGATTTTACCAAGCGTCTATGAGCCTTTGCTCTTTCTTGAAAGATTAGACGAGTTCTTTGCTTACCGATGGTGAATCCGTTATCATAGGCGATCCTATGTATGCAGATGCCACACTATTGAAAAGAAGTGGTCTGATGGTGAACCATACAATAATCATGTAAAATGCTGAGATAAGCATCCACATATAGAGCAGATTTCCTTCAATACAAAATGTTGAAAAAAATTTATGGTAAACGAGTAAAAAAATTTTTTCGAATACCTCGGAAAAGAAACTGTACTTGTCTTGCCACAGGAATCATTTCAACGAATCTATTAAGCGCCAAAACTGTACAATTGAAACTCGCACCAAACCAGAGACCTGAAAAAAAAACTTATTGGCTTACGAATTACGAGTTATAAAAATAAAGTAATACCCTTATTCCGAGTGACAGCTTTTGAGGATTGTAAGTGATTTCATCAATATTTTAATCTTTCTCATCAAATCCCCCATTTAGGTCACTCTCTATCAATACTAGTACAATAAACACACTCGCAATCAGAGGGACTTAGCAAGCTTGAGTGAAAATAATAAGCGAGTTTGCTTTCTACACAAATCCTACGGTCTTCGCTAACGATAACCAATACTAGTACAATCGAACTTACTGTAGGCCAGATGTCCAGAAAACCAATTGAATGCCATAGAAGTACAGAAAACAGCTCCCGTCTAAAAATCCCATTTTTACCTCATATCGGTCTATCTGTTAGATGACTTACGAAGTGGAAATAGGGGATTATGTATGAGCAAAGCATTAAGTCGAAGATGTCGACAAACCCGTTAAAGAACATCAGTTTGTAACAAGCTTTCTTCAACAATAGACCCCGATACATTCCTGCCAAACAAAGCGCGTAGATAATCTGTAATAGTCTAGAAATAATCTAGATGAATGCAAAGTTGTATTACTACCAGCTTACAAGAAAAATTGTTCCAGCTACGGCAAAGTAAGTGCCTTGATAGATGTTCACTGATCCACGGCTTTTCCATTCTGCATACGATCGTGAGCTACAATTGTACTCCTTTTCGTTAATTATCCATGGCAGATGGAAGTAGAATAGAGTCATCTGAAGATGGAACTGCTGTTTTTGACATGTTGTAGGTCCAAAAATGGATAGCAATTTGTTCACGTAGAATAGCTCAGAGTAGAGATAGAGCAACATTCATTTCACAACTGTGACTAAATCCAGACGTAGTTTGTGTAATATTAAAATTTTTTGGATGAAATGGTGAACAGCGGAAGCAATTACTAGAACAATAAGTGTACACACTGAATCTTGGCCCATCAGTAGAATAAGCTAGCTCGTCAGGAGTGAAGCCTTGTGGGATTTTATAATTCAAAAATGAATTCCAATATATTGATCTGTATCGTGGATTCCACTATGCTCAAATATCTTGCACAGTAGTCCTCCAAAAGATTAATTACTGCAAAATTATGTTCCCAAAAAGCTACAAAAATATAAGGCTTGCTGTAAATTATCTAAAAGCGCTTGGAGAGATCTTCCAACTTTTTGACGAATGATTACGGCCTATGTTGCGGAGTGTTATAGCGAAGACCAACAGCAAAAACATGATATAAGAAAAGGTATTGTATAAGAGATGAAGTCTGGCTTTCTGCGGAGATATTGCTGTGATCATCGAGGCTTGTCAGAATTTGTAATGATAGTTTTCTGCTCATCGAAACTCTTTCTTGGACGTTGTGTGGATGCAATGACTTTTGCTAATTTGCATGCAGCAAGGGATACAAGGAACTGATGTTTGTTTTGCTACTATTATGCAGACTTATTTACCAGTCTACTCTGAGACTGAAGCTTTCATCAAAAAGATTTTTTTGGATCTTTGAAGTCAACGGTAGATCTCAGAAATACTGAGCAATGATTTGAGTAATTGTCTTCAAGAGGAAAGCTTGGGAATAGCTTGTTGAATAATTAGCGTGGAAATAATGGTGTTTGCGGCAGAATGGCATACTCTTCACGATGCTCAATCAACGTCAACAACGAACTCAACCAACTCGGTCCCAATCAATCCAGGATAAAAAAGGATGAATTTTGAACAATGTAAAAAATGCTCTATCGGTGGAGCCAAGGATCCTAATACAGCGATGACTAGCCGACTAATTAATACCAAGAAGAATTCAGGCATAGCTCAGCGCACATGCATAGCATGTTAGAAACAACAAATTTCCAAATCACTTGCTTGATTTTCTGTCAATAGGAAAGGCCTCACGGACAGAGCACACGCTTTGGACCGGAACTTTTGCAAAGTATTATATAAAAATATTGGACTGGTCCATAGATCGTGGACCAATACATTTGAAGAACCGTTGGCCCTTCTGGAATCAAGGGCTTTGTTTGATCCAGTAAAATCAAGAATGAGAAGATCACGTCCTTTTTCAAAACTCTGAAGCAAAATTCGAGGTGGACGTATCAAAGAGATATGAGCTAATGAAGAAACACAACAATGGGGTCTAAAAATTTTTGTTTATAATTTTATTGTGATTCACATGCTATACCATAAAATTATAAATGAAATTGTGCCATTCAGAAGTTGTTGGTAACGGTTGATCTTTGACTTGTATTCATTATTTTGCTTGCATAGTAAGATAGAACCCTAGTTATACGGGGTGTCCCAAAAAAATTTTAACACTGTTTGATGTTGATAACTCCTTGCTTTCATGTCTTTCGCCGAGCTTGAGAAACCATTCTGTAGAGCGGGGTTCAACTCAGATTTGTAATATGGAGCGAATCACCGTTTGCTCTTCGTTACTGTAGGATTACGGTAGGAACTTCGACAAGGATTTCAGGCCATTGGAGGCCATATTCTGCCTCGAAACAAAACCAAACAAGCCAAAAACTCTTATACTACAGTAATGGCAGCCGCTGATTTCGAAAATGAAATTTTCACTTTACTGTGATGTTTCTTTCCGTTATCCCAGGTAGACCGTAACAACTGACCAACATTTTTCAGAAATGTGATTACACCTCAAAAAGGCTAAAAACACTCGTAAAAAGTTGTGCAGTGGAATCAGCGTGCTCGAAAACCCTAGTGCACGATTTTTCTGATTTTTTGAACAAAATTTTGTCAAAAGGCGTATTTCACAATAGATCCACATGCTGAAAGTTCATACCGTAATCCTACAGTAACGAAGAGCGATCGTTGATTTGCTCCATACTATAAATCTAAGTTGAACCTAGCTCTACAGAATGATGCCTCAAGCTCGGCGAAAGACTTAAAAGCAAGAGAGTTTTCAACGATCAAACAGTGTTCACATTTTTTTGGGACACCCCGTATATTACAAAAAAATACAAAGTGAATCAGATCGTTGTTTCGATTATTCCCTACTCCAATTTTTGGTGATTTGGTGCAAACCATAGACCAACCTAATACTTTTATATTTCATATGGAATTAACAATGTATAATACAAGTTCAGAAGTGAGATGGGAGCAAACCCAGACAACGGTTGACTACTGAATTATGTTTTGTCCTCCCCTTTAGCGTTCACAGGAGATTGGTAGTAGGCAGACGAACTTGAGCTGTATGTTGCTTACCGATTAGCAGCGAAGAGACTACTTCAGTCTAGTGCTTGTTTTCAAAGCTTACGGAAGGATATCGGCAGAATTTTACTCGGTATTTGGGTGGTGGAGGGGGTAATAGTTTGTTCGGCTAAACCGAAAGTTTATGCTACTGATGGGCTTTTGAAAAAATCAATCTCCGTACTTTGCAATGGTACAATACTGGTTTCTTAACAAGTTCTAATAGCAGAGATAAAAAGAAACAAATTATCCAAGCTCTGTTGCTTTTGAGAAAGCCCAAAAAAATCCAAAAACCACGCAAAAAAATTTAGATTAGTTGGTATTATAGGCTTCAACCTTCTCTTCCTGGCTGTGCAGATTTGTACTGATCGAGATTTTCTGGGAGAAGTTATAATTTTCGAGAAAAAAATGCAAAAAAAATTGATTTTCACACACTCGGCTGTTTTTGGCAGTTTTTCTGAAAATCATAACTTTTCATAGAAAAGCTCGATCGGCACAAACTTTGCACGTTCAGAAAGAGGATTTGCTAAAAGCTTTGCAACTATTTTGGATTTTCTTGCATGATTTTATTGTTAGATATGTAATTAGCTTGCTTTAAATTACCGAAGCTTGGATAATTTCATTCTATCAATTTTGTCTCTACAGTCAGAATCTAATATGGAACCTATAGCACCGCTAGAAAACACATGGTCTAGCCTTTTGAAAGCATTTATCGGTAGCAATACTATCAAGGAAACAACTTACAATTTTTGAAGGTGGTGCGATTCGGTTCAACTTAATATATTATATTATCGAACCGTTGATTTTTGCATACATCACGTTTGACTTCCGAAGAAATAGGTAACCATCATTTTTTAACAATCAAGGTTTCTTTGAACTCCCACAAAAAACTTGAAGCAACATACTGGGTAGTGATTTCGTTAACTGTTTAAGAGAACAGATTGAAGCTTAGGTTCACTCAATTGCACTATTATTGAAAGATAGGGCCAATTATTTGGCTTCTGCAACTTCAATCAAAATATTATTTACGCAAAGATGATGCATTCCAAATGTGAAACTCTCCTAAATATACATCACCGTTATGCAAGACGGTTACAAAGAGCAATTTTATAATGACTGTATAGTAAGGTCTAGTAGACTCATGCATTGCAGCGATCACAGCAGCGACATCGCCTCTGCTCAATACAAACTAAGAATGTAGAGAATTGACTTTAGAAATGACAATTAAACCATGTCAGAGCTTTCCCAATAAGGTGTTTTTTCATAAAGTTTTATATCTTTACCACTCCATACTAGCTAAATAAAAAGCACTTAATATAATATGTTTTGATGTTTAGTATTCCTTTCTTGGTAATGACTTGCAAATGCGACGAATTAAATTAGAGGCTTTACTAACTGTGTCGTTCATGTTGGAACAGTTCGTGCTATAGCCATTGATCGTAGAAACTGTAGTGTAGTAGTCTGTGTTGCAAAAAGTGTCAGATTCGATTCTTTGTAGCTCACTTCTCTTACCAGAGAAAAATGTTAGGTCGAAGTGGCTTCCGGGATGAGATGCATACCACTATTTGTAGGGCATAAAACGTTGATTCCTCTGCCTTCCTCATCTACGGAGCGCTTGACGAAGAGTGAGCGTTTATCAGAGCCAGAATTTGAATGTGCCGCCTGGCTAAATTTGCTCTAATATTCTCTCTAGATCTCAAATGCAGAGTGATGAATGTCAGGGCTAATAGGCTTAGTTCAAATATGGTCTCACTCGCCGCTGCTTTTTCCAAATTAAAAAGTTCTCGACGACTGGTTATTCTAGCTGCTCCTTCAATCTTTGCACCTACACCTCACATCTCGTCTCCCAGGAATGCTCCGCAAATAAGGAGAAAGCAGATTCGGAATTAGCTGTTCATGCTCTCCAAGATGGTATATATCTCATCTTGAAAGACCACTCAAGTGGGAACATCTAGTCAGTGTCTTTCATGGTAGGTGTCGCGGCTCGCGATGCAAGCCACTCCTCGAAACAGGAGGCCGGGAGCGCTGGCTATCGCGTTACTTGGCGCGCTGCCCATTTCGCGCCAAGACCTCTCCTGTTGGGCCCGTTGCCAAGTCACAGGGTATATAAGGGCGCGCAGGCCGCGGTCTACGCCTCTTCGAGTTTCGTTCGTATTGATCGTTTTATGATATTGTTCGTGCTGGCAGCGCCTCCAACAGCTCCCGCAAATGATCATCGGTTTCGAGCGGTTGAGCCCTTGTTATCTTCTTGGTTTTGGAGACGCGCAGCTAAAAGTCGTGGCTCGTCTAGCGTAGGAAGTGTACTAGCGGGAGTGGAGAGGGGTCACACCGTCCCGGAAGGGCTAGGGGCTTGCGGTTGACCCAGCGGAGAGCCCGGAGCTACTTGTTGGAGTCGATCACCATTAGCATCGGCAGCACGGGACGAGGTAGTCCTCGGCAGCGCCCGTCAAGGCGTCATGAACCTTGGTGGACGCGCGAAATCGTAGGGGACAAACGGGAGTTAGGTGTAGCTGCGGCGAGCACTTGCGGAAGGTGCTGGCCCCACCGAGCCGCCATAGTAGGGTAATTCTTGCCGTACTCTACTACTACTCTACGACTCTCAAATTTGAGGCTTTTTTTGAAGGTTGCTAGCGTGATTGCATAAACAAAATCATGCTAGTGGTGGTGTCTTCCCATCACTTGATAGGTTGTTTCAAAAGTTCGTAGAGTTTCCATTTTCAGTCTCTTTAAGGTAGCGGTTGATTTGCGGCAGTCAGCTATTCATTAAAGGCAGTGGATCGACAAAACACAACAACTCAGGTTTTCAACGCCATAGGTTCCTTATCGCCCATTTATGAAAACAGTGCAATCCTGGTTGCACAGCATGCCTTCCCTGCCGAGAAAATGGCCCTCAAACTTACACGCGCAGGCCAATCTTACACGCTCCGAGTTGGCAATTTCCTCCTCACCATTGGAGGCTGCCCGCCGCAATGCTGTAATCATTGAGTCCTGCGACGATCCAGCATCATCAGCCTTGCTCCACTCGTCCAATTCCGAAGGAAAGGGGATTGAAAAACGCTCATTTTCGCCGTTTTCAAGCTTTCAAAAGTGAATTTTCGGGATCAGGGTATTGAATAACCCCAGGTAAGCGCAAACCTGACTAGGTTGAGATTTGCCGAGCCACTGCCTTTAAGAAGAGCTGAGCCTGTTTTCAATTTGATTTTATCAAATTCGACGAAGAACTAGTCTACTTCGATTTTTCAGCTTCCAAAAGTGGAAATCTTAAGAGGCAATAAATAGCATTCTCGACATTCGCTCATTTTTTCTTATAAAAAAAGCTTTTTGCATGCATTGTTTGCTGATTATGGCAATGTTCGCTCGTATGCGAGACACGAAATGATTGGATTGCTAGAAAAGCCAAGAGTCAAAAAAGTGTGCTCTGAACAAGACTTTTTGTGGATTGGGCAAAACGTCTTGCATTGAGACTTGCCGGACAAGAACGAAACGGTCGAACATACTGTATGCAGCTCAACCGCACCGTCTGAACGAAGCCATACTGCAGAATAAGCTCAATAGACAAGTTCAGTAATTTTTTCTGCATGACAGAATATGGCTGTGAACGCAAGTCTCACGAAACTTGACGGTGAGGTACATCAGTATCGTACGTGCTCCTGAAATCTTTCTAGAGCTTCGATTCTGAAGATGATCTCAGGAGCTAGATGACTTTTTAGGACCAGACTTGCTGATTTATTGTAGAACTCAACTGAAAACATGAGTGACAGAAGATTGTGCGCAACTACGGAACATACACCATTCCTAAGTTTTGATAAAATTCTGTCATTTTGCTAGTTCATGGATAATCTACGGACTTATGAAACGACCTAATATATGAAAGCAATTTAGAGTCTACATAGGCAATGGACCAAATCGAATAATTATTCGATTATTCGAATAAATCATCGAATGCGAATGATTCGCAAATTCGATTATTCGAAAATCTGAGACTTTGAATGAAAGTCGATAGTCGAATATTCGAAATTTTCCATCATATTATCAGGGTCAAGCGTGGAGTGTGGCATGCCACACCTGGGGGGTCGCGAGGAATCAGGGAGGGGGGGGGGGGTCGTTATCAAGGCGTCCGCTGTTTGCACAACATGATATTCGTTAACAAGTCAAATATTCCCGTCATGCAAAATAGCACATTGATGTTTAACCCATTATCGTATACGTACAGTAAACATAATTAAGGATCTATAAAGCATAAGAGCATTGTTTTGTAATTAGCAGGTAAAATAACCCCTGTGGTCCAAGTTTCAGCAAATTCTGAGGTTCCCAAATACAGGACCACCTAGATGGTCGTTTTCAAACATGTTACTCTGTTTCAGGTAAATTGACTACTTCTTTTCGCGCTTAATACAAAGAACTACTATTTCCTTGCTCACATTAGGAATCCTACTTCAAATGACCTCCAAATTGAGGAATTAAGAGCAAATCAAAATCTCGTTTGTTCAATGTTTCGTTCTCAATATCTCAGGCTAGAGAGGACCAATCAGGCTCAAATCACTTTAACATAGATTACGAAGCTTAGGATATCGAATACATACATTCTTGTCGGCTTCCCTTGCGATTCACATAGTAGCGCAGACCTAGCATGTTAGTGTCGCAATATTTTCGCGGTATTTTACCAGTATTTTACATTTGCATAGGTGAGGAAAAACGATTATATCTAGCTACTGAAGAAACGTTTTCACATGAAATTTCTGCTATGTAAAGAAGAAGTAACAAAGATATAAAAAACACGCTATTTGATCTGTTTGAAGGTACGTTAATGGGGTGTGGCAGCCACAGCTTTTTAGGAGTGGTGCCACGCCCCATTAACTATATCAAAAAAACATTTTTAGCAACTATTTGAATGAATCGATAGCCTAGACCTCGTAGATTCCATAGGAGTGGTTTGAGCCCGATTCATCTTCTTGGCTCTGAGTAATATCGGAGAAAGCATAGCCACTGAAAGCGAAATATAGGAGAAACAATATATTGGTTGGCTTCTAATTCCAAAATCAGGAGGTCTTTTGAAGCGAGGTGAAGTGCCAAAGAAGGAGTAGTGCTTTGTCTTGAGTGCAAAAACAGATAGCTACTTTGCCCTTTGAAATAAAGTTAATCAAGCTGGAAAATGGCGATTTCACTTAGGTGACCCAGTATCTTGAAACTTCAGAATTCGCTCAAACATTGTCTACAGGGGTTAATTGACATGCTAATTATGGATATGTTGCCCGTTATGTTTGAAGAGGCCTTCAATAGTGCTATCTTAGGTATACAGTTCAGGGGGTCTTATTGAGGCAACATAAGAGGGGGGGGGGTCGTAACCAGCGATCGTGTGCCGCACATCTTGCTTGACCCTGAATATTATTCGATAGTCGATATTCGAAAACTCCGACTTTCGAATATCATTCGACATTTGAGTATTCGATGGTCACTGATTCGATCATTCGATAATTGTTGATTATTCGAACATTCGATGAACATCGAATTAATCGTTGAAAGTATTCGATGTCCACCGAATACATTCAGCGAAGTAGTACGCTTTGTTTCATTTCACACATTCATGGGCGTTTGCATGGTCCTAGCCATTCTACAGCTTTTATGATGTCACGCCATTCCGTATGTCGCAATACCAAGCGTTGCTATCGATTGTTTTACTAAAGATGGATTTCGTCACACTTTCTCCCAGGTGATGATTCTTTTTCACTCATTTTCACTTTCTTCCATTCTGCTTTTGCATTACTATACCATCCCTTTATTCAGTATGGGCACGTAGTGGCATATCACCAATCTTTCATTCAACTAGTCTTGATGATCTCCGAAGAGGAACTCTGTTATCTGTGGTTACTAGTGAGTTCTGCTCGCTTTTGTTTATTGCTTCTTAACTTTTTTCTTCGGAGCAGCCTTGCATATTGTCGTATCGCCGGAATTGCTCATAGTCGGCCTCGCAATGACATCTAAACACTCTCTTTATAAGGAAAGATTGGATTACATTCTACAAAGGTAAAGTGTAGTGAAGACTAGTTAGCGCAGGATCAAAAAGAAAGGTGGGGTCTGACTCAGTGCTTCCACATCCTATGTATTAGGGTAACAGAATTAATTCAGGTATCCCAAATTTTGAGTTTGGATTACTGTAACTTTTTACAAAAGTAGTCAATCCGTTTTCTATAAAAAATATTGCAGTCAGCAAACTTTTGGCAATTTAATACGCACTACATTGTTGTAGCTTTACTGAGAAAAATTTCATAGCCCGAAGACTGCCAAAAGTTTTCTCGAAAAACGTTCAGATTGAGATACCATAACTCACCCTATACAATGTAATACAATAATACAAACTTCACTGTTTAGACGATAATCGGTTGTGCAGCAGCGTCAGAGTTGATTTTGACGAAAAAAAATTTGCTAGAAAATATTGCAAAAAAATTCAATCACCCATTCTTCACAGGTGTTCTGAAAAGACCAAAAGGTGCTTTTTTGTTTTTTTTTTTGAATTTTTTCGGCGCCAAGACAATAACAGCTCCCGATTTTTTGCTATCATGTGTCCTAGGTCTAGGCCGGTAGTAAACCCCCTCTCAGCGCAACTCGGCTGGGGGCGGGCATACGTTGAACGTAGACCGCCTCAGTCCGGCATCCGGTGAGCTATTGATTTGGTTGCTGATAGCTTTCTAGACATAGAGATCTTGTGTGTTCCCAAAAACTGAACACTTTGAGCAGGTTCAGTCGAGCGGCTAAGTGAATAGGTTTCAAGGCGCAAGACCATGGTTCGAACCCGGCTAGTGGCAGATTTTTACGCCACCACGCACAATCTTGGATAGCGGCCGCTGTCGAAAAAAATCGATGGCGACCGCTATCAAGGATATCGCCAAACAAATAAAGGAACAAAACAAATTTACCATATTTTGACGAGAATACCATGAAAAACGGAAATTTTGAAACATAGAGCAGACGAAAAAAACAAAAAATCCTTGTTTCAAGCAGCTTTGAAGGAAAAACGTGAGCAAGCTCTGAAAAAAGAGGAAATTCAAGAAATCCTGTTTTCTTGCTTTTTTCGCCGCAATCAGCTGTTCTTTGATCCTCTCCCATTTAGGCCGCCGAAATCGTGCAATTTTGGGAGTTTTGCACCGCAAGAGTACGTTTTCCTGTAAGTTACTCACGAGCAACTTACGGGAAATTAGTCTGATCCTCCTCTAATGCACACTATCTCACTCGGGTCATCCTAAAATTCAACCTCGGATAACTGGCATTCTGGTGAACTCACTGTGTCACTTGACCAGACAGTCTTCTGACTGGTGAACTAACTATGCTAAAGCACGGGAAGGTGGGCGGGATTAGGTTCACCCGAGGAAGTTCTTCTGAATGATTAGTCCCAAGTGTCGCCTGAGATGAATGGAGATTTACTACGGGCCCTATTCTTTCTGCGCACGACGAAAGCTCCGCGATTGCTTGACATTTAGAATTTTTATACGCCGCAGAATGATAGCAGCGGTCATTTGGGTTTGAAAAATTCAGTCTGGAAACTTTTGAGGAATTAGCTTCAATGTGCATTTTGTAGCACAGATCATACACAAACGTTGCGTCAGTTTGCCAAAAATTTCAATTTTCCGCGGTGGATAGAAAAAATCTCAAGGTTTAGTCTCTTCATTTCAACAGCACGTAATTTCGAAATGAATCCAGTCCTCCTGAAACGATAGGGTTGTTTTAGACTACCGCACTGACCGCTGCTGACCGCACTGACTGCAACGGCCGCAGCGGCTGAAGTTTAAAGGTGGAGAGGATGAATAGTTGTGGCTCAAACAAACAACAAGAATATATATCTAAAAGCAAAAGACATCACGGGCTAGAATGTTACAAACAGGTATATGCAACGATAGGAGGAATTAGAACAAATACGAACATACCAAAGAAAAACTATCGCTAAAATCTGATTGAGAAGAGCTGTAAGGGGATTGATAATCTTCTTAGGCGTAAATCACGCTGTTTTGATAATCGCGGTTGTTTTTCTTTTACGAAAGGAGGCAGCGACCGGTGCGGTCAGTGCGGTCAGCTGCAGTCTGCTGCAATCTGCTGCAGTCTGCTGCGGTCTGCTGCGGTCAGTGCGGTAGTCTAAAACAACCCATAGCGCGCTCTAGAAACTAGGAGAAGAGTGCTTTCAGATGGTATGCATAGTTCCCCAGGCAGGGCTCGGCACGAGGTGGCTTTCCGAAATTGAAAATAACGAGGTCTCCTTTGACTTCACAATGAAAGCTCGACATCTGCCATGAGATATCAGAAGAGAAAACACATGAAAAGGAACAAAACAAAGCAAAACAAAAAAAAACGCCAAAAAAGCATCAAACAAAGGCGATGATATTGGTATTCTCCTAATTGGCGGAATAATGTATCCAGCGCGCAGCACTGCGTGCCCGGAGCAGCGTTGCCGCCGCCATTTTAAAATTTGCAAGGGGGCTGTAACTAAGCGGGGAGGAAGGGGTTTGGGGCAATTTATGTACCAATTTGTAGGATTTGGAATGTAGATGAAATGTAAAGGAAGTAGAAAAATTATGTGAGGGAGGAAAATTTTATGACTTTTTCTTTCCCAAGCCACCTCAGGTGGCTTCCAAGTTGTTTGAAAGCCACCTAACTCCTTTAAAAAAATGAGCACGCCTTCAGTTCACATAATTTTTCCAGAATCTTTCATACATAGTCTAACTTCCCATTACCCACGGCAGCGTGCCGGCGGCAGATCGAGAGACAGCAGCACGCTTTTCCGCAAAACCAATATTCCCGTATCCCCTTTGCTTTTTCCCCAAAAACGATATCCAGCTTGCTTGGTAAGCCACCTGTGCCGTGCTTTGTTCTTAGGACAATAGATTTTTGTTTTGAACCAACACTTTGAAAAAGAGGTGTGAAAACCTGCATTAATTCTGTAACAAGCTAATGAATTCCGCCATGCGCTTGCAGTTTTTTCTAGCAAGTATGGGAAATCATTCGTTTAGCAATGAGCACTGTTTGGAACTATTATAAGAAAGCTGTTGATGCTGATATCAACACCGAGTGCGCCACTTGCAACTTTTGCGGAAAATCGTTCCGTCTTCCTAAGTCAAGGACCACAACAAATTTATTCAAACATGGGCGAAAAAAGACAAAGCAGAAGTGGAGAATCTAGCACAAGAAGCCAAGATGGAGGCTATTGATCGAGCAAAAAACTCAGTTAAAGATGGAAGAGATGTTAAAAAAAAGGTTGAGCAGGAAAACCAATGAGCACATCGACAAAAATTCGACCTTACTTACTTACTTAGCTTACTTAGATGGCCCGGCTTCACGTGACGTGCGGGCCCCAGCTCAGAAGTTTCCATTTTTCCCTGTCCCTCGCTTCTGACATCCACGATCTTCTTGGCTGACGTCGGTGGCTGCGTCCACGAGTTCCAGGTGCAAAAATCGTATCCAGCTGATTTCTCAGCTGGTCCATCCGTTCCACGAACACGTCTGCCCATCTCGTTGGAGGTCCCTCGGGGACGTTTGGCTTCGCGAGGAATCCACTCCGATGTTCTTAGTGTCCATCTGTCGTCTGTTCTTCTCATTATGTGACCGGCCCATCGGTGTTTGGCTTTCGCGACGTATTCCGCTGGGTCACGAAGACGGGACATTCTTCTCATATCCGTGCTGCGAAGTCCGACTAGATGTTGCTTGCGTCGGGTCATCTTCAGAAGACTGCGCTCGAGCGCTCTGTGGGTGGTCCTTAAAGCTTTCGAAGTGGCGACGGTGTCAGCCCAAGTCTCAGCTGCGTAACAGAGCGCCGGGAGAACGGTTGAGTCGAACAGGTGGGCACGAAGCTCCGGGTCCGTCAGTTGGTCGGTGGCTTCCTTCAGAGGCCCGAAGGCGGCCCAGGCTGCTCTTCTTCTCCTGTTGAATTCTTCCCTCAAGTCGTTCTCCATGTTCATCGAACGTCCGAGATACACGTAGGAAGACGTCTCCATAATCGGGGTGCCTTCCAATTCCATTTCTGCATCTTCGCAAAGGGCGTTCTTCATGAACTGAGTCTTCTTCCGATTTATTCGCAGTCCGATCTTCTTCCCTACTTCGTTTAGTTCCTTCAGCATCGTCTCTGCTTCGGTGATACTGCTCGAGAAGAGAGCGATGTCGTCCGCAAAACGAAGGTTGGACAGGAATCTCCCATCAACTCGTATGCCTCTCTCGTTCCAGTCCAGTGACTTCATCACCCACTGCAAGGCCGCGGTGAACAGCTTCGGCGAGATTGTGTCGCCTTGTCGGACCCCCTTCCCGATTGGTATGGTTAGGGGGCGATGGAATAGCTGCATCGTCGTTGTACAGTCCTTGTAGCAGTCGGCTAACGTCCTCACGTAAGCTGGGTCCACTCCTTGATCGACTAGCGCAGACAGGATGGCGTTGGTTTCGACGCTGTCGAAGGCTTTCTCGTAGTCGACAAAGGTTAGGACGAGAGGCAGTCGGTACTCCCGGCAGACTTCTATGACCCTCGAAACGGTCTGGACGTGGTCCATGCAGCTGAATCCTTTGCGAAATCCAGCTTGTTCTTGGGGTTGGGCTTCATCCAGTGTCCTTGATATGCGAGCGAGGATAATCTTCGTGAAAAGCTTGTACAGCACACTCAGCAAGCATATTGGACGATAGTTCCGAAGATCCTCCCGTTCACCCTTCTTGAAGAGAAGGACGGTTCTTGACGTTCTCCACTGGTCGGGAATCTTCTCCTTCTGAAGGTAAGATGTCAAATGCGACGCTAGAATCTCGTGTAGACGGTGTCCTCCGGCTCGCAGAAGTTCGACGGAAAGATGATCTGGTCCTGGAGCCGTGGACGTCTTCATGGTCTGTATCGCGATACGCACTTCAGCAGGTAGAATTCGTGGTGGTACTTCTCCAGTGGGAACAACGGTCATCTGCACGGGTGTTGATGAGCGGAAGAGGTTGGTGTAGAAGTTCTTCGCGATAGATTCCATCTTGTATCGGGAAGAAGTCGGAGTCCCGTCTTCGTTCAGTAGTGCAGCCAGCGGTACGTGATATTCGCAGAGGTCCCTTCGGCATTTCTTGAGACTTCGTCTTCTTTCTGCTGCTTCCAGTATCTTGGCTCGCCTGTACTTCCTGAGATCCTCTTGCAAAGCTGTTCTGCAACTGGTGTTGGCAATCAGTCGCTCGAGATGAGTTGCATTCGGATCCTGCCTCAATGATCTTCTTCTTTCGAGCAATTCCTTGGTGGTCTTCGAGATGCGGTCCAAGTTCTTCTCAGAAGTCACTGAGGCGCATTCTCCGCAGGCTCGCAATCCTTTCAGAAGCCGGTCGTAGTCGTACGTTGGGTCCTCCTCGATGGGCCAGTCACAACTTGATATGAGCTCTTCCAGCCTGTTACCGTCATAAACGACTTCCTTCCTTCTCGCGGCACTATGACAGACTTTCTTTTCCAGCCTTCGGCTGAGTCGTATCTTCGCTCGAAGGAGGCGGTGATCGGAGCCACTACAGAAGATGGAACTACAGAGACATCGAGTAAGCTCCACCTTCGGTTGATGAGAATGTGGTCGATCTCCGCGTGGGTCGTTCCGTTGGGCGATTCCCATGTCCACCGGCGATGTTCCTTCTTCATAAAGATGGAATTTCCATGGAAAAGTCGTGCGGCGGAGAGAAGCCCAACAAGACGGTTGCCGTTTTCGTTCCGGAGCCCATATCCAAACTTCCCGATCCTATATTCCCTTTCCAGTGGCATCCCGATTTTCGCGTTGAAGTCGCCCACAACAAACTTTGTAAAAGGACTTCTCGTTGCGGACGACCTCCTCCACATCTTCGTAGAAAGCATCTAGTTCTGATTCGTCAGCTGCTGATGTTGGAGAATAGCAGTTGATGATGCTGATGGTCTTCTGATGTGGAGGTCGTAGTCGTAGGATGCCTAGTCGAGGTGATAGGATCTCGTGCGAATCGACAAGATGGACGATAGATGGGTGGACGACAAAGCCGACGCCTCCCACGTCTCGTGAGAACCTTTTCACCACGAATGATGAGGGTCCCATCACTCATCTGTCGCACGTCCTTCTTCCTGGACTTCGTTTCCTGCAGAGCAATGATGTGGTAGTTGATGTGCTCTGCAGCATCGAGAAGAGCGTGGAGGTCGGCGTTTGTGGAGACTGTCCTGGCGTTGTAAGTGCAGAGCATGAGGCAGTCTCCATGGCGTGTCGTCCGGGCAGACGTGTCGTTTTTGTCCAATCCGAAAGGCGCCCTGAGTACCCTGACATCGTTCTTGCTACCACCCGGCGCCGTAGGCGGGATCCGATGTACAGGGTTTTTTCTAAATCTTCTTGCTGTCTGAGTAATAAAATTTGTTCCACTACAAGAGGTGGCTTACTAGGCCTACTCTTGATTTCCATGGGGTGATCGCTGACCCCGGGCTTGGAGCGGGGAGGGACCGCCTAGCGACCAGAAGAAGGCAGACGGCGGAGAATCTGGCGCGGCCAGTTCTTAGCTAGGCATCCGGCCGAAACCGGAAACGTCGAACTCCTTCACAGCTTGGGAGGCTCTACCAGAGTATACACTCGGCTGTGCATCGCAGTTCGACACCCAGTGTCACCCCCACACCACAATGAGGCGACCGACCATTGTGGGGGAAATTCGACCTTAATTTTGGCAAAAGCTTCTTTGCCAATGAATGTAAAGGAACTTCTGTCTTTCAAAGAATCCTTGAATCATTGAATGCATCATATTCTATTCCAAGTCAGAAGACTCTTCTCAAGTTTATGCGAAAAGAGGTGGACAACATTGACGAAGAAAATAGGAGACTATTTCTGACGATTTTCGAATCGCAATAACAGCTGATGCATGGACTTCCAAAAGTGCTCCCTGATCTATGCTAGCAATCACGGGGCATTCTTTGAATAAGAGTTTCTCTGATAGAATCAAAGTTGTTTTGGAATGGGACCTTTGGAAGAAGACAGATATATTACCCTGCTCCCGTGAGACCTCAGATAACTTGTATTTTTCAGCCATACCAGTGAGCTAATCAAGGTGAAGATCTCCCAAAGTTTTTCGAATAAGGTATCTCAAAGGAGAGCATATGCTTTATGGTTGCAGATGGTATAGGCCGTCCGCGCAGGGCGCGGAGAGTGCGCAAGGTGTGCATTGCGCGTCACTCCTCTTTCCCCGTGCACTCTCGCCGTCTGTTTTTCTCTGCGCTTCTTCTATCTTCGACGGACGCAACAGCGTTGCTCTCCGCGCGCAGCGCGGACGGCCCATACGACTGTTATGGTCAAGGCAGCCTCGGATTTAGGGCCATAGTGAGTGTCATTCTTCGCTGCAGATACCGTATCAACTAATTTTTGATTTGCTTCTTCAGTTCCATTTTTTGTATACTGTTTGTTACGACAGCTTTCGGTACCGTTGTAGTACGTCTATTGATCTACATCTGCTCGTGTATAACCTTTGTAATGGCGTTTACAGCTAAATGTTGTCTGCTGGTGGTTATGATATTTCGTAAACTGCAAAATTTCTCTTTTGAAAAGTGTGCAATATTTCGTTAGGTCTGATATTGTAATAACTTTTCTTTGCCATTGTGCCTGATTTCTAGCTTCAACAGTGCATATAATAGGTTGGCACATAAGTTTTGCAACCTTGTCCATAACTTCTTTCTCTATGAATGAGGCGCATTCAAATTTTGACATTATGTAGACTCGGAAGTGCGCTATAAATCTGCGCAAACCGTTTGATTTTTTGTGGCATAACGGAAAAGATCTGCGTATTCTCCTAAAAGCAGTCAAAATTGAGGTTTTATGGTTTTTTTTACCAAAGATGAAGACCTACGAAAGTAAGTTAACCAAATTCAACCGGAACTGTGGGCAAAATATTCTCAGAGGGTGGCTACTGAACCCAGCGAAAAAAGAATTGTAATTCATTGTTAAGTGGAAATCTGGCGATTTTATAAACTCAAACAAGTCAAATGCGTCAAAGTAGCTTGGATAATTCATCAATGCCAAAGAGTCAGAATAGTCGAATATTGGCGAAACTTTGCACGATGGGATAACTTGACATGCTGAATACGAATATCATATTCAGTTGTTGTCAGAGCCAAAAATTAGCCTAGTGATTTTTTGTAATCAAACTCTTTTGGTAGCAAAATAATTTTTTCAAGCTAAATGAATATCATTTTCGTAATCAGGATGTCGAATAACCCCCTTAGACCAAATTTCACCCTAATCCGTGTCAATTCCTTTTTCTTGCCCATTCAAAAATTGCCTTACCGTAACTCTCGAACGTGATGTTGGAATACGGCAGGAATGGTTGCTTTCGCTCTTAACACGATATTCATTATAATATCAAAAAATGGAAGCGCCACATCGCAAAACACACGAGTCATAAGAAAAAGTTGCAAAACTTATGTGCCAACCTAATAATATAGTGTTTAATCTCCTACCACCGATTTCTCACCCCTGACTACTTGACATTCAGCATCCACTGTTGCGCGCACGTCATCAATTTAGCTGTTCGACATCTCTTAGTTGCAACGCCTGTGCATCTGCTCTTGAGAGAGTAATATCTATCGTTGCCAAGCTGAATAAAAGTGGGAAGACGAAAAAGACATTTGAAGAATACCCGGGCGGTGGAGGCATTAAAGTTTGCAGAAAATCAACCCTCACTTTTGATGTTTCTGAACGAAGATGCCTTTTATACTTGGGTCCGAATCGAATACAAATTCGATCATTCGAATAAAACATTCGAATATATTCGTATTCGAAATTCGATATTCGGAGTTCTTCCATTTTCGAATAATATTCGAAACTCGAATAATTGAGAAAACGGGGTTTCGAATAAAATTCGAAACTCGAATAATCAAAAAACAGGGTTTCGAATATTATTCGAAAACTCGAATAATCAAAAAACGAGGTTTCAAATATTATTCGAAAACTCGAATAATCAAAAAACGGGGTTTCGAATAGATTTTATTCGAATATTTTATTCGAATGTTTATTCGAATTCGTATTCGAATGGACTCCGCATTCAGCTTACTCGACTTTGTTGCAGAGAAAATGCTGAGTATCAAGCTCACTTCGTCCCCGTTTTTTTTCGCAAAACTCGGTAATGCATTCTTTGCAACCGGTATACCTTTGAACTGTATGGAGAGTCGCATTCTTCCGACTGCTTGCGACAGTAAAAAAATCGTAAGTTTAATTGATGTTTTTTCAATCCTTGAGATTGTTCGCACTGCTATTGGCACCAAATCAGGAAAGAAGATATCAAATTCAAGCTCATGTTCTGAGTTCATACTGAATTGAAATGGCTGTTCTTCTTTTTTTGCATTGCTCATACTTGCGGTACGCAAAGCCCACACTAGTGAGCACTCTTGCTCGCATAAATCATTTCAAAACTGCCTATTCGTTACCTTGGAGTTTTCTGCGAATTGGTGTATATTGAGTAAAGGACATCGCAGTTGTAGTGCAGGATTAGACGGTTTAGATCGCCGTACGCGATTTGCCAGTTACGAGATGTCTTCAGATGTAATGGCAGTTTACCACAAATGTTTAGCGTGTACAACATACTAAAATGATAGATGCCCTGCATTCTGTACTTTCAGAATAGGTTTTGGATAATTTGAGTATTGCCATACCACGTCGCCACTGAAATGCCTGCAGTATGCCCGGGGTTATAGGGGCATTCGTGCTCGCTTCGCGGAGGAAACCACATGCCTCCGTCCACGACTAGCTTATACCACACAAGACGAAAGTCTCCGATGAACAGGCAATGTATCGTAGCACTTGTGGAATTTAAGTACATATGTGGCCACCTTATTGCTTCAAAAGATCGCACACCTAGCGCTATGAATCCGAACAGCTCGTTAGGTGCTTACAACAAGTTGCAATGTTTCTCATTTTTAGATTTTAGCTCCAGCCAATTTTATCTTTACTATGCTAAACGTCTTTGAAATCCAGTGGAAGCCTGACAAATAAGGTCTGCTGTCGAACAAAGCCGCAGGATCAAGGTGTATAAATGCGGTTCTTACCCGTGCGGTGCATAACGCGCAAGGATCACGAAGTGCAGCCGCTTACACGACGCGCGCGACCGCTCAAAGCTGGCTAGTGCACCTTCACGGCTTACGGATAAAAATTTATTTTACCGATTTTATCGATTTTTGGAGAAGTTTGAGCTGCGGGGCTGGGAGTTGGTAGAGGGGTAAATGAGGGCGCTGATTACAAATAAAATTTACCATCGATTCCACCGATTTTTGAAAAATCTTGAGCTAGGAGTTGATATAGGGGACACTAGGGGGCTGATTATAATTGATCGGCTTTAGCCAGATATGTCGGCAAGTTTGAGATGTGATTGCTTTAGTTAATCGATAAACATTCGAATATTTATTCGAAATTCGACTTCCAGTGTTCGAATATATTCGATATTCATTCATTCGATATTTTTGATTTTCCGAATTTATTCAAAATTCATTCATTCGATATTTTTGATTTTCCGAATTTATTCGATATTCATTTATTCGAGATTTTTTATTTTCGAATTTATTCGATATTCATTCATTCGATGAAAAATTATCAAATTACCCAAGTATAATGCCCTTCATGTGTAATCCCTATGATAGACTCTCCAACAAGATGGTGTTTCGTCTACCTCATGTTATGCGATTTTTTGAATGCAGTGAGTATGTTCGTGTTCGAGTAATCATCTTTTCTAATATCACTCATTACAGATGCCCGCTGTTGAAAAGCTAATGGCATTTGACTTCTCCCCACTTTTGGACGGAGAGCTGCGCGTCTTGAAGGCAATCAGAACTTCTACAACAATACCTTACGTTTCTACAACAATACAATAGCCTGCATAGTCTAACACTAGACTTGGGCATACATATATCTCTTTTGACTAACACCGCCAACGACGAACGAGCATCGCACGCGAACAGTGCGAAGGGACCGACGTCTCATTTTCTTCACTATTCTTAACCGATCTACATTTTGACAAATTATTATATTTCGAGGTTGCAGATGACACGAAAAATGGTGTTGCGCTCGCTTACCACACGGATGGGTAGTGTCGCTCTGAGCGACGTGAATTGGTGATATATTGCAATTGCAAACTGCTATCTTATACAACTTTTCAAATGAAGATTTTGAAGTCACTCGTCTGGAAGCAAGCTGACTTCGTTTTTGGAGCAAAAAGCAAAGGGGATATCGCTTTTGACGAGTCGAGGCGAGCGCCAAGAATAAGCGCCATTCAGTCAAACACGAGCTTTTCGGACAGGTTGTTTGGCACGGGCAATGGAATAAAAGCGAAAACCAAATTGTTGCATGGTCACTTAAACTCAAGGGAGCCCTTATTTGTACCTCCCGACTAGTCAGGATCATTTCTTTTAGAGCACCAAGTAAGGTAATGTCGTACTGTAAATACATTGGTTATTGCGTGATCCCCTGGCTATCCCCGGAGGATCGCCTCTCATTTTCACACTCAATTGTCGTTTTGAGAACTCAATGAAAATGCAGTAAAATTGTGCTGAGGATAAAATATGCCACTGTTGAACATATTTGAAGCTATGACCAGTCAGGTAAGTTCACAGGTGCGATATCAATTTGCGTTCAGCAACGCTCGATTATATATCTGTTTTCAATCCCCATGTTGTTCTATGTACATTCCAGTTGGCATGTTACCAATCAAAGACCGAAGAGTAAGCGCGAGTTTCATGAAGTTTAGAAAAACAAGCAAATTCTAGAAATCTGACGGCAGCTTGGAAAGAAGCGTTGCAATTCGCAGAGAAATCATTAGGGAAGATAAAGGAGGACTCTAAAGGAGTACTTTGCAAAATGTTTTCTCTATCAGCTTTTACACTTCGCTGCTCTAAGCGACCCAAGGTTCGCGTTTTGTGAGACGGTTTTGACAAGGGACGAATGGAAGGAAACGATTGATCGCTTTTTAGCAACCAAGAGTAAGTTAGGTCAAAGTTTAATCAAAGTTTCTTCAGAAACTTTGGCTTTTTCCCAAGATTTTCATCGAATTTTCAATGTGCTCATTCACCCCAATGAAGTCCGACGACGATGCTACTGAAAGATATAGCACTCCAAAACACACAGATGTATGGCCATTACTTACTGCACAAAATTTTGCCAGCCCGCCCAGTCGAAGTTCCCAAATGTAGGAGGAAGATCTGATCTGCAGGTAGAACAAAGCCTTCAGGCATTATGCATGTATCCAGTTTGATCTCTTATAGATGGAGTTGCAACAGTATACGATGCAACTGAACAGAGGAGTTGCTCAGCGCGGCCTCGATTCGGACCCCATCTGCTGGTGTCGATCCCGCCAGAAACAGTTTTCGCTGCTTGCGTCCTCTGCCTCCGAATACCTAGTAGCTGCTTGTACCTTCGTTAGTAGTAAGCGTCTCTTCAGGAATCTCTTTGAATTTAATAGTAACTCAATAATTTTCAGCACTGCCGGCATACTATACGGAAACAAGAGACGAGGTAGATTGACGTCGAAAAATGCGAGATTACTTCTTATGATAAATGCAAATGTTGATAAAGATAAAAGCAGGTAAGACACAGTGTGATTGTTTTCATTCAACTATAATTTTTCGGGGCTTCGAAAGCATAAAACCAGCGCGAGTATATATACGCTATATGGATGCCCTCAAGAAAGCAGTGCAAGTTATAGTAGCTCAGAAGGAACCTATTCTGAAGACATGAAAGAACCGGTTATCGTAGGCGACGATTTCTATGTTTTCGATGGTTGATCTTTATCTTTTGCATGCACTATTTGTTACAAAATGAAGAGCATCCTATGTGTTAGACTAATAGTCACATAAAAGGGAATTAAAAATGTCATTTTCAATGCTTGTGATACGTGAGATTAAGACGCTTGCAACGTTCAGGTCTCGAATCGTCTGTGAATTCATTCAAATATCGTTCCTTTCGAATGACATTCGATATTCAAATATTATTCGAAAGTTGAATATTGGAAGACTTTGAATTTCGAATATTATTCGATAGTCGAATATTCGAAAATTGCGGTTTTCGAATATCATTCGATAGTTGAATAGTAGAAAAAAATATAGAATTTTCCAAAGTATAATAATAGAATAACATAATCTGCATGAAACGATGGTACTGGAGCTGGAGTATAATCAGATTAGCTCCGCTATTTGAAAGTAAGCTTCCGTACCCCACTCTGTAAGATGTTCGGTAGTGGACATCGATGACATTTAAAAATTCATCAATCTTTATTTAACACGTTTCGGACCGGTGCTGCACATGCTGCAGCACCCAGCTTTGAAGGATCTTTTTGGCATTTTAGGAGGTTTTCTTTTAGTCCAAAGTTATCAAGTCAGAGGCTTTTCAGACGACTCCGTAGAGTTGTGCCGCCGATATTTGTTTAGATATGAGCACAAATCGAACAATAGTTGCAACGAAGTGCGGCAACGCGAACGAGCGTGCGACGTCGCAATTTTCCTTTGCTTCGATATCAAAGAAACCGTAGTTTCAATACTGTTGTGTACCGTCCACAACATAGATACTTTTGGATACTATTAGAAACTGAGTTCTTGTGCCTATCCCTCAGGAAAGCACAGAAGTCCTTCTCAAGTGGCAAAGTTCAAACACCTCGAAATCACTCAGAAATTTGGGTATGGAGCTTATTCGAAATGGTCATTACAGGTTTAGCACACCGTCTTCAAAATAAGGTCCCTTTGTTGGCTAACGGTTGAAAGAACCCTCTTCTTCGCCGCGCGCGATTTCGCGGTCCGAAACGTGTTAAATGCTTCCTTTATGGCCTCGCACTATGAGATGTTTACTGATTTGTAAATTATGTTTCTAGAACCGAGTTTTTTTTGTGAACTAGGGTTGGGTTACATCCATAGCTCCAGTCGTCTCTGCTTCATTCGTTAGTGTTTGCTTCACAGCTCTGGAACACAAATAACTTGCGCTTTTGAGATCCGAACACTTGCCTTTTTCCTGAATAAATCACACTAATCTTTTTAATCTTTGTCTCATTTATTTGAATTCTTGCGATAAAATAACATCCTTTTTATCGGTATGATTCTTCCTAAATAAATATACTTTGATAACGGGTTTGTCATTGATCACTTCGACTTTTGGATGCCTGCAAGTAATATTTGATCTGCAAATTCGTAATCGCACACTTAGCAAACGGATGAAAACAGGAATGCATAACAGCACTCAATTTATTCATAACTTCAAAAAGCCCTTTACGATGTTGTTGGATCGTAGCGCACATTCTTTGCTACAGTCACCCACACTTTATTGTTTTTTGATTCGCCGTTTCGTCCATCTTGCTTTTGAATTGAGTTTCGGAATGCATATTATCGCTTTTCTCAATGCTTTTGTTCTAATACAAAATAGTTATGTGTGGCACACTGTTGATGGCTGTTCGCGTTAATAAAGTGAATTTTGAGTTGTTAAAACCAGCACCGTAACTTTGGACATTTGCTGTCAGAGAATTGACCATGTGTATCTGAAGCGTTGTTCCTTTGCTTGCACAGAGGCCTGCAGAGTTGCAGCGAGTCTTATAGAATTCATCTTTGAACTTGTGGTTCAAGCGTTTCTGACTTCCATGTCGCACCTTGCAGAGCATAAGCAGTTTAGCTTGAGCGGTTTAGCAGCTGGCAAGCAATGATTCACTGCAAATGCCATAGTCTTCTATTGCGCATGTACTATATCATTATGATATTAAATGCCAATCAAGTTTAGAAAGGCATGATAACAAACTCTGAATCTCGTTTATCCATCCAACCAACATCTTAGTGGGCAAAATCAGTCTTACAGGAAGTTGGAATTTGGGAGTTGACAGTAGGAGAATAAGTTTTTTTTGTTAAGGGCGTACATACAATTTACTTCTGAATCTTGTGGCCATTTCAAGCATTCTTTGCTTCTGATACTAATGATATTCTTTTGTGGGCCTTGAGAAGGTACAAAATCGTCAAACAAAAGCTATAAGGAGAAAAACTTTTAGTTTCCACTGAAAAGAGCTCTATTATGAAACCTCAAAACGAGCGGTGTTAGCACAACAATCAAGTAAGGAAGATTTTTATTTGTAAAAGTCTTCCTTCTAAGTGACTTATGGATATGTACTCCGATGTTTGCAGTTTTTGTAAGATGCAAATATGAAGAAGATATCAGTAATACGTGAAGCGTTTGAAATAAACTTTTCGGTTAGAGATCTTCGGTCTTCAAAGCTATCCAGAGGCAGCCGTTATTTTGAGCATGTTGTACATCCATCGCAAGCAATCAGTGACATGTAATTTATTGGATGAAGAAAACAGAGGCTACAGGTGCGAGCACGAGGAGCCTAAGAAAGATCTATGATTACCTTCAATACTTCCTGCCTCTCCTTTGGATTTGAATATCATAGAAACAACTTCCTTCCTGATCTGCAAGTTGGAACAGAGGTATATTATCTCATGTGTGCTAAAACACTAATTTTTTTACTGTTTACTGCACAAAAAAACTAAGCGTGACTGAGCTGCCATTCATCGTGAGCTGCAATGACGACGCTTTGGGGTATGGGAAGAATTCGAGTGCTATGTAAAGTAATGCTGTCAATCCTGTAGCCAAGCTTATGAAAAGTACAGGGCTTACCAAACGCAGTGTCGCTTGCATTAGCATCTGCACTCCCGCGCTGGACTCTGCGTCTCTTCCGCGAACATAATCTCTAATCACTTCCAATCGATTGAGGCTCCGCCTTTCCCACGCTCGCTCTGGGAAAGTGATCAGAGATCATGTTCCCTGAAGAGACGCAGAGTCCAACGCGGGAGTGGAGATGCTGATGCAAGCGACACTGCGTTTGATAAGCCTTGTACTTGCACGAATATCTGAATTGATGGTAATGAAAAACCTAAATCCAACTTTGAGGTTTTATTTGTGGATGAAATCTATTAGGTCGATTCATAAGTTCGTAGAGTCTTTATTTTTGTCGCCGTTTTTCGATGAAGCGGTAGGTTTACGGCAAAGTACCCAAACCATTGAAAAGAGAAAATCTTGCTTTATAAGAACTGTCGTTCGTTTTTGGAGCAAACCTAAACCCCCTTCTTTGACGACTTCTTAAAGCAATATTTTTTGAAAGGCAAAAATTGGCGATTTCGGCACCTGCAACTTTCGATCCATATATGAAGTCACAAATGAGGTTTTTTGTATCTGAACTTCTATGAATGGTAAAAAACGACTATTTATGGGACTATGGTGCATATAAAAGTAGTCTCCATATTTAAAGAGACGCTATGCAGAAAGATTAAGCGCTTTTTTACCATGTGTGTAGATGTTTTGCGTTTGGTACAAATTAGAAAAGTCCCCACTTCAAAATTTTTTTGAGAAAGAGTAAAATGTTGGCCAGAGCTTGTACTCATACATCTACACCACTTAGAAGAACGCATCCATCCCTAAGGCCCGATAGGAGGACCAACATATTCTGTCGCTGAACAACGCGCAAAACTCAAGCGGCAGCAGTCAAAGACAACAACTATTGGAACCTTGTTGAACGTTTCTAAGCATACTAGCATGCTGCAAATTTGTCAGTATTCCAGTCTTGCTTGCTACTATCCATTTCGCCTACGTATGACAAAAACATCTTGCGGAATACGGACCAAATGCGGAAAGCGCAGTTGCCGAAATCGCCAATTTTTGCCTCTCAAAAAACTTTGCTTTGAGAGATTATAAATCAGAGGGATTTAGATTCGCTCCAAAAACGAACAACGGCTCTTGTAGAGCAGGAGTAGCTCTTTCAAAGAGCAGGTACTTTGACGTAAAACAACCGCACCATCGAGAAATGGCTACAAAAATAAAAACTCTACGGACTTATGAAACTACCTAATATATATGAACTACGAGTAAGTGATTTAGAATGTTTTTGCACTCCAATGAAGCAAATCAAAAGCGGTCCTACTAAAACCTCACTCTGCCACATTTTGTTTGCTTTTTACCCCATTGTCTTACCAAACTTTATCGGAAAGCGAGCATAAGCTTAACGTTTTCTCAATGCTAAAAAATTACGTAGAGCTCGATATTTTAGCATACAGTAAGTTTCGGCCCGCTTTAGGCGGAAATTGGATTGGCGGGAGTCCGCCTCGCAACAGCTCGCGCCGTTTCGCAGCTACAGTAAATCCTATCGTGCTGAGAACCCGTGCCTGCGTCTCTTCAACCTCCTTAGTCTTTGCTTGGCAAAATGCCAGCGCTATGCGCTCGCGAAGCCTCCAGCGATGCGCATGCGCTGCTCCACGTAAAATGTATCGCCTAATCCGGGTTGAAACCGACTGTATGTATTTAAACATCGCAATCAATTTATCTCTGCGAACTTCTGATTGAAGACTGTGGTTGCACAGTAAGAATTTACAAAGGTATATACGCTTAGTCTAAAATCTGTATATTGCAATTTTGTACGTAGACGATCCACTTGTTGCTTACGAAGATTTTGTGACTATTTACATTGGAATGAAGCAATGATAGGGCTATCAATTTTTTCAACAGACATCTGTGGTCCGCAGTTGCAGCGAAATTTTGTTGCACGTAACATTACCCGAGGAATCGCGTAAGGCAATGATTACTGATTATTTTCGATGCAGCACGAAAACTTCGAGAGCTGTATTGCACTTCAATGAAAGAAGTTAGCTCGGAGTTCTCTCATAATGGTAGTTCTCTAGCCTACGTAGGGTCCGCAACTGATTGTGAGTTCAAATTGTCGCCTTGCAAGCAATTTACATCAATTTCCAATGCCATTTCCTCCTAATCCTACCGTTGGGTGCAAACGTAATTGAGTAGTGGTTTTTAGAACCTTACCAGTTTGGACATATGAAGCAATTTTCTCTTCAGATTTCGAGAACGCGTACTTGCTCAGTCAGATTTAATAGTCGATTTCGACACGTGTTACCTGTAAACGACCTGAAACACTGATCCTATGACTGCTTATGCAGTACGACAGTTTGATGCATAAGGTAGTGATTTACAAGCTACATCACTACCTTGTACATCACTACCTGTACAAGGTAGCCAATGTGATTGCCACAGCTGACTTATGAAGCACGAGATATAAGGAAGTATAGTGGGCGTAGTCCTGAAAAAATCCTTTCTGATGTGGCCTTTGGTAAGGCACAGAGATTTCGAAGAGTACTGTAGAGTGCGGAATTTGGCGAATGGCTTAAATATGTCCTTTACAGTTTTCTGGAACATCGGACGAGTTTCTTACTTACCAGATGAGAGTCAGTTAACATAGGAGAGCCTACATATGCAGATGCCACAGTAGTGAAAAGAAGTGGTCTGATGGTGAACCATACAATAATCATGTAAAACACTGAGAGAAACATTCACATATAGAGCAGATTTCCTTCAATACAAAGTGTTGAGAAACATTTGCAAACAAAATTCGCTGGCAACCTCGAAAAAGAAATTGTAACCTTCACACGAATCATCACAACGAATCTGCTGAGCGCTAAAAGTAACAGATGAATGGCGCTATAAACGAGAGACTTGAAGAAAACTTGTTTTTGCAGAAAGTATTGGGTTGTTACACTTTGACATTGTACTGCAATACATACAATTCTTACTTTTTTATCAGATCAGAATTGAACTAAAAGTCAAGAGGTTTTGAATGCATAGAAAAATTATAGAAGTTTTTTTCTCCTTCAAAAAATCCCACAAATCTTTGACTAATCAACGTAACTTCCCACCAAACAATTATATATATTGATGCTTTTTCCCTGTTAGAAAAAAGAAAACAAAAGTTATGAAGCTTCCCACCAAAGCGGTGCTGTACTTTTCCACATGTGTAATTTTTATATTATAAACCTTCTAAGAACAATAGTGAATTTTCAGCTTTCCGCAACTAAAGTCTAGTGAATTATTATGTTCAGCCTTTCTTACCAAGGTCTTTGATGCTAAAATCAACATTTCTTGGAAACTAGAGTGTGTGAAGAGCCGGAGTATATGGTTGAAATTCTAATACATTTTAAGAAAGTAGGATATTCTTCGTTCACTCAATTTTTAGAAGAGAGAAAAGTACAGCGTTATACATGAATAACCGATAGGATTGTTTGCATGAACGAGTAAGAGAACCAAATGATTTTTCAGAAGAAGATATGAAATTTTTTTCAGTTTTCCAAGCATGCAAATTTTTTCAGAATTTGGCTTTGAAAACGATAGGTCGAAGTTGTTGCAAACTTTCGCATGCGTCTTGTAGATTGCTCTACTCTTTCACATATTACACTGAATCCAAAAAGAAAAAGTGTATGAACTTATTGCGGTGAAAATAAAAAGTAACAAATTTTATTTCTCATTACTTGAACAGAAAGGTAGTAGTGCCCTGTGCCCTTGTTTATGTCTTGATTTCCAATGTCCGATGTGCAGCTCTACTGCTTCATATTCTGCCATATGGGTCAATCTCCATTGATTATTAACATTATATTTTTTCATTCATACCATACGGAGTAGAAATGGAGTAGCAAGCTTGAGTGGAAGATACCAAGCATTTGTTTTACTTGAATCGTGCAATTCGTACTTATGAAACCATACCAAACCTACTGTAGGCTGGATAGCCGGTAAACCAAATGAAAACCACAGAAGTGCAGAAAACAGCTCCCTCTAGATTGGTTCTCTGTACAGCAAACTTCCGATATATTTTGTTGTCTTACAAAGTGAAAATATGGGATTATGTATGAACAAAGCAGCAAGTCGAAGATGTCGACAAACCCGTTGAAGAACATAAGCTTGTAACAAGCTTGCCTCAGTAGAGTGCATAGATTACTTGTATCACCTGTATCCCCGTTGTTCGTCGCTTGAGCGGGATCCAGTGACGCCTCCATTCATCCCTGTCGCAAGCGATCGTTGACCAATGTCTTCTCATCGCACCAGGTACACGAGGAACGCTCTGAAGGACTGCTTTGAAGGACTTTGTGAACATGTCCGATCATCGTGTCGGCGGTATTCCTAATCCGCGTTTGAGTCCAGCGGTGTCCAATATGTTGTGCTTCTGGTCCACCGATTGTCGTCAAAACGCATCACGTGTCCGGCCCATCTTATCTTGTTCTGCTTGGCGTATGCGGCAGCGCCCCTGATTTTCGATCGTTGACGTAAATTAGAATTTCATTTTCCTTCCCTCACTTGCAGTCGGTTCATTCCTACCATCACTCTCTAAACAGCACGTTCAATAACGCTATGCGGCATGTTGTGTTCATCTTGCTTCCTCATTGTCCATGTTTTTGAAGCGTACGTCAATGAAGGAAGAACCGTCGAGTTGAAGAGATGGGCGCGGGACCGGGTGATCTTGGTCTTCTTCACTACGTCCTTCAATTGCTTTGTAAGCTTCCCATGTGCTCGTTTCTTCCTGCGCTCCGGGGCTAGACCGTTCATCATGTTGATTCCCGACCTAGATAGACGTAGCAGCATTCGGCGATCGTCATTCCATTCAGCGCGAAAGGAGCATCAGGAACCCATCCGCTTCTCATGAACATCGACTTCGTCAGATTTTGCTGCAGACCGATCTTTCAAAACACGTCATCAAAAGGGGCCAGCATTAGCTCCTCGCGTGATGTCCGGTGTGATTGGGACTATGTCATCAGCGAAGCGAAAGTGGTCTAGTTGCCGGCCGTCGACTTACACACCCATGTCATCCCACCCTAGTGTCCGCATGAGGTTTTCGAGAGCAGCGCTGAAAAGTTTCGGCGATATGGTATCGCCTTGTCATACTCCTCTCTTCACGTCGATGGTGATGTCCTTGTAGAATGGTTGATTTTGGTTGTAAAGTCGTTGTACAGCTCACGAATCATTTTGATGTACTGAGTTGGAATGCCTTGACTGCTCAAGGCATCGATGACAGCCTCAGTCTCAACCGAATCGAATGCCTTCTTCAAGTCGATGAAGGTGAGACAGAGCGGCATCCTGTACTCTCGCGATACTTCGAAGAGCCTTGTTATCGTGTGTATGTGGTCCATAGTGCTAAATCCTTTCCGGAACCCAGCTTGCTCGCATGGTTGTCTTTCGTCTAACTCTCTTCCGATCTTAAGAGGTCTCGTTTGAAGAGTTTCTAGACTGTAGACAATAAGCAGATAGGGCGTTAATTTTCGATGTTAGGGGGTCTCCCTTCTTGTACAGCAACACTTGCTGGTCTTCCATTGACTTGGAATCGTGCCCTCCGTCAGGTACCGCGTGAAGAGCCTCGCCATAGTTCTAATAAGAACTGGTGGGAGATTCTTTAGGTGTTCCGGTTTGATTCTGTCGGGCCCGGCTGCTGTACGGCTTTTCATTGACGTAATAGCATGTCGAACCTCTGAGGGAAGAACTGATGGTGCAACATATCCGTCCTCCTTGAGATGGCATGGTGGTAGGTGGACGTGACTCGCAAAGAGATCCGATTAAAATTTGTTGATGACTTTCTGCATAGATAATCTAGAACAATCTACTCAAATGCTAAACTTTAAGGCTGTTGACTTACGAGCAAAATAGTTCCAGCTACAGCGAAGTAAGCCCCTTGATAAATATTCACTGATCCACGGCTCTTCCATTCCGCATACGATCGCGAATTGCAATTGTACTTCTCTTCGTTGATGAACGATGGCAAGTGAAAGTGGAAATAGTCATGTCAAGTCGAAATTGAAATCGTTGACGCAGATTGTAAGGCCACCAAATGAAAGTTTGTATGTCACATCAAAAAGCAGCTCAATGACTAGCAAGATGAAATAATAGTCAGATTACGGTTGTGAGTAGATCCGGACGTGAATCGGGTGTAAACTTACAAGGGAAACGTGTTTAGTCGAAGTGCCCTTTTCAGAAGAGACCCATACTGCTTTGAAGAGTATTGCACGATGATTCTAAATCTGCCTTCCAAATCTGCCAAGCGCCTCTGGACGCCGAGTTATGACCATTTTTTGGAAAATGTGCAGAGTTTAGGTAAAATTGATTGCTACAATCTTTCCAGCGCTCAGATAAAACAATGATGGGTATCAGCTTATTAGACAAAATGTATCCACTACATAAACGGCTTTGATACTTGATACTGGAACGTTTGAGCAAATTTGGGCGATTTTGTCCCAGTTTTGCGTTCAATTTTGACCAGAAGAACGCCCATAACTCGGCGTCCAGAGGCGCTTGGCAGATTTGGAGGGCAGATTTAGAATTACTGCTTGATGCTCTTCAAAGCAGTATGGGTCTCATCTAAAAAAGCCACTTCGACTAGACACGCTTTCCTTATTAGCTTTTCGCCTAGTCCGGTAATACTCAGGGAGCAGGAATCCAAAATACACAGTGCACCTGAGAATGGTAGTTTATGTGGTAGCTATCAATTTTTGCGATGTTTATCAGTCTTTATGGTGTCTACGGTAGGTTATTCAGTGTGCCAATTTCTTAGATGAGTACTTTCTGCCGTGAGTAAAAATCTGAAAGATTCGTGAAACATGATTAGTTACCATGCTACCGTAGTAATAGGCACTTCTACATCAGAGAATGCGCAGTGCCCACCTCAGTCGGAGGGTCCCTTTGAATACAAAATTCGTCGATCTATAATGTGGCCTAACCTAGGTGAGGACCATCTTTTTTGCAAAAATTATGAGTGATATTGTACTACAACAACAAAGAATTGCAGCAGATCTCGGCACTTCAACAAAAAAGCAAGAAGTCATAAGATTTTATGGATTTGAAATGGCAGATGAAGCGATCACAAATCTAGTGATCTGTATCATAAACTTCAACTGTCCGCTATCATTGACATATTGCCAATCCAGCCTTGAAAGAAAGTGCGAAGACTTTTGCAGAAATTTTGCTATGATTAATCTTAGAGTTTTCTGCTTATTGAAATCCTTTCGCGGTTGTTGTGTTATCAAAGAAGCGACTGACTTTTGCTAATTTGCATGCCGAAGCAAGTGATACAAGAAAGTGATGCTTGGTTTGCTACTTATGCAGGCTTTATATAAGTTTACTCTGAGGCTGGAGCTTTACCAGAAAGTTTGAACTTCCCACGTCAACGATACGTTTCACATTATATGAGGATAATGCCTTGAATAATCGTCCACCAAAAAAAGCTTAGGAAAAACTCGTTGAATAATTAGCTATGTGGAAATAATGGTGTTTGTGGCAGAACGGCATACTCTGTACGACGTTCAATCAACGACAACAACACGCTCGACAAAGTTTTGGAGTTCCAAACAACTCAGGGTAAAAGACATGACTTCTAAACAAAGTAGAAATTGAGCCTTCCTCTCTGTTTATAAGGTAGAGCCATGGATCTTATTACAGCATCGACTCGCTTGCTAATTATCAGCAAGAGTGAGCGTAGCGCCGTGGAAGCGTGCTATCCAACTGGTAGCTAACACAAGATTAACTATCAGGTTTATCTGCATGGCATATAGAAGGCATATCAAGCATAACAATGAGATAGAGCACGATGGTAATTCGTGACGTAGGTCGGTGGAGGATACAGATAGGGGTCCGCATCAGCGAGAGACGGTGAGTACGGTCGGGTCAGGCCGTCCAATAGCCAGTCAGTGGGCAGACTCCATGATGGACTAGTCCGCGGGTGTCCGCGGTGATAGATTATATACCATATTGCGGAATGCATATCATCCTTATAGTAACAGTAGATATCATTTTCACAACATACTTTGTCTTTATCTCAACTTTATATCTTGTTCTCATAACATAGCTTCTCGCTAGCACATCTTCATGCGCCTACGCTTATACCTCGCCATTTTACTCATAAATCCGCCCTCGGACTAAAAAAAGTTGCCGATAGTGTCGAAAGTATGGGATCGACCGTATGCTGTGAGTGATTGCTATTGGGCTTTGGGAGCCGGGAATGATGGTCCCTAGCTTATCACAGCCAGCATGAAAGACTCTGCAGAGCGGAGCGACGTGAACAAGTGATGGTAGGGAGTACGGGCAATGTTCATTTGCCGAATTTTAGGACACGACGGTGGGGGCTTAAAGCTTGATTGTGTGCGGCTCGTTGCGGATCGCCGACAACACAACGAGCACAGATTAGCATATATGCGGAGGGTGAACGCTCTTGGGTTGGAGTTGACTGAACCGAGCAAGGCAGTTGGGGAAAGGAAAGGCGTCAATACTCATGATTGCAGTTTGTAATGCGTGGGTTTGCGAAGATGGGATTGCAGCAGGTCTGACTTGTGTAAGTACGGGGGTCGATTACCAAGGGCAGCAACCCAGATGTGGGTGGTTGTGACAAACAAATTTTGTTTCACGAGACTGTCGCGAGTGGGAAAAATTGCCCGATGTTGCGACTTGTAACTGCACTGTGACTAAGCCAAAACATTATTGAACGTCGGTCAGACCTGTGGTATTCACTGGTTGAGACCCAACAGGGATGAAAGGCGGATGCGTTCTTAAAGAGGGGCCTTTTGGGCTGGAGTTCATTTGCGATGTGAAAAGTGAGTCCTTGTGAGAGTGGACTTTACTACTCTTTTTTTTGGCAAAACTTTGATTGTGAGGGTTTGTGAAGAATGGTTACTCAAATTAGGTTGGATGCTGATGAGCCAACTGTATTTCCGCGTTTCCAATGTTTCGGGAATTTGAGAGAGGATTCGTGTTATTTCGCAAGTAGATTTGCTGAAAAGCGAAAGGCTGGACGTGTGTGTGATAACCGTTGGAGTTACTGAAGGAGTATATTGGCACAGGCGCCGAACACGACGCTATAAAGCTAACCTGAGGAGGATACCGATTCCTGCATGCCGGGGCCACTGTAAGATTGTGCAGTTGCGGTTGTTTGAATCAGAATGAAGATATTGGCGAAGTGGATAAAACAGTTTAAAGAAATATCAATAAAGCTCTTTTAAAATAGGCTTCAGGTAGTATACTGGCAGGGGGCCCACCAGGACCAAAGTAAAAGAACTCGCCTAGAGGAAACTGCCGTCGACGATGATGCCCTATCCTCACGCGATCTGCGATGTTGTCAGACTTGTATTGGCTATGTTTATATTCGGCTGGGCTTATACATATGTAGCGGACAGACTGCTCATGCTTAAGAAAATATAAAGGGGAGCTAAGAATAGTTTTGCAAAGAAGAAAATAAAAAAATTTGAGAGGGTAAACGATGAGCATAGTCATTAAGACTAATTATGCCAAGAGTCTACAGGGCGGGACGCGAACACGCGTATTAACAAAAAACTCGCAAAAAACACATAGAAAAAATTACCCAGGAACAAAAAAAAACTAGCTCGAGCAAAAATTGGGGGCTACCCAGCATAAAACTGCTGGAACGACGTGCGGACAAAACACTCATTTGCACTTACTTGCCCAGTCGCTGCACTGCACTTCACTCTTGTGGGCGAACGCCGGAGCCCTATTCACTGGAAAACCACTTCACTGAATGCAGTAAAAAAGGTCCGCACTTCACAGTCCGGGAAAACCACTTTTTATCACTTCACTTCACTGCCGGCTCTGCTGGGCTCCATTTCACTTCAAAACTTCTCTAAACTAGATGGCGTTCTATGACTATCTGCGCGCTAACAAAATGAATGAAAAAGGAAAAACGTTTTCGAAACTTACTTAGAGCCAGATATTCGCGAGACCTGGCCGTGGTCTCACGGAAAAGCGAAATGACATCGGAAACGGTCCTTTTTCGGATATCCCGTTTATTTTGTTTTTTTGTTTTTTTCCACGGTCTTTCGACCGGAAGCGATTTCGCCCGCTTTGGCTCACGGCCCAATAGGGTCGGACAGACGAGTCTTCCCTAGAGAACGAAAACAAGGAATCGGAATTGAGTTCCCGGAACCAAGAGGCTACTGGCAGGGGGACCATCAGGTCAGGGGGGTGTAATCGAGCATGCTGATCACCCCCACGGGGGTTGTCAGCATGCTCGATTACCCCCCCCCCCCCCTGTGCCAACTCCCAGCCCCGTAGCTCAAATTTTGCAAAAAAATCGATAAAATCGATATCGATCGATGACGAAAAGTAGCCTATGACACCCGCCGGGGCCCGAAGTGTATGTGTGCTAAGTTTGGTCCCGATCGGTTCAGAAATGGAATTTTCTATTCGGAACATACGTACACACATACAGACATACAGACAGACATACAGGGCTCCTAAATTGCAGAGTCGTTTGCACCAGCAGTCGCGCGACCGCGTCGCGCCCGGGCATTTTGCCGGCGCCGGCGCCATCGATCGAGGCGGCGCCATTGATGCCCGGGCGCGACGCGGTGGTGCAAACGACTCTGCAATTTAGGAGCCCTGTACAGACAGACAGACAAACAGACATTCAGCTTTATATATAAGTTTGAGTGCGCCATATCCAAAGAGGGTGAAGTTATGGAACCAGTTGCAAGACTTAGTTTACAGCCTAATATTTTATTGAGCCCTCAATTTTTGCAAGCATTACGGTTTAACGAACAAAAAAATAGGTAACCAGCATCTTTTTTACAACTCAATATTGCTTTCAACTTTCAAACAAATATACCTTACGCAACATACTGGGTATTGATTTCATGAAAATGATTGAACAAAGAGCATTTCTTAGCGTGTAAGCAAAAGGTTACGCACTTTTTATCCTGAAGTGTTCAGCACCAACTTACAGTCAATAGTGAATAGCATTTTTAGCATGATCCGAAGCAACAATGCCTTACTTACACACTCACATGATAGCTTTACAAAAATAAAGAAAATATCACAAACGAATTTATATCTCGCTCAGTAACAAGCAGTATGGACCACTTTGACTGTTGGCCACAGCTGCTAGCTCTTACTGTAATAAAGAAACTATCACAAACGAATTTATATCTCGCTCAGTAACAAGCAGTATGGACCACTTTGACTGTTGGCCACAGCTGCTAGCTCTTACTGACGTTTCATTGCAAGACGGCCTTCACTTACAGCTGGAGTGAACATTGTCACGAACTATTTATGGAAAAGGTTAGGTTCATCTTTCGTTTTTCGGGAAGAGCCAAAAAGAGAGGATCTACGCGAGCTCTGGCTTGTTTTGATATACATCGGATGATGTCAGCACACTATTAGCATGGATCACAACGTCGACATCGGCTTTGCCTAATACAAATGGAGTACGTAGAGACTAGACCTCAAAGGTGACAATTACGCTGAGCCAGGGTTCTTAGGCGTATTTTGAGCCGTTGGTATCGGTATCATTCCATACTTGGACATCTACACTATGTAAGAAGAACTTGATATTACTTTTTTGTTTGATCTCCTTTGTTTGTAATGACTTCTGAATACGACGACTCAAAAGCTGAAGTCATTGATACGTCGCTCATGTTGGAATCGCGCCACAACCATTCGTCGTAGAAATTGCCGTGTTGTAGTCGGTGCCCCAGGAAACGTTCTTCGATTCTCGTAGCTTTAATCTCAATGTCTTTTGTGGTGATATGCTTTCCAACCTTTTAGGGTATTTTTTGCCGTTTAGATACGACTCAATTTCAAGACTTTTTTGTTGTTAGCGTGACTCACATACACAATCTATGCTAATAGTGTGTTGTCATCATTTGATGTATATTAAAGCAATCTAGAGCACATATAGGTAAGGGTCTGCAAAATGAATGGATATTCTACAAATTTATGACCTTGGCGTCGTCATCGCCACAAGGTCGAGTGTTGTTTGCGAATACTCCTCGAATCTCTATCGAGTCTATAGTCATAAAACCTAAAAAAGAGATCCACCTTGCTTCTTTCTACCCCGCATGCATGCATGCAGGGTAGGCTCATGACTGCGTGCGCTATGCCTGCTCTGGCCTTGCAGTCCGAAACGCTGTGTGGGCGGCATTCGGGCCTACTAATATCCGGGCCACTTTCGGAGCAAATTTCAGGCTTGGTAGACCCCTTCCTCGCTTGGAACTTCAGGCACCGCTTATAGTAAGTTTCGCGCCGCTTTGCAGTCTGCGTCTCTTCATTCTAGTCTACCTCGCTGAGCCAGTGGCGGTGCGGACGCGCTGCTCCATTTGGAATGTTTAGCCTACTCCGGATTGAAAAAACTGTAAGGGGTCTACTTTGACATCGCCAAAATCTGGCACCCTCTTTTTGTCGGGACGCTGCCTTTAACCTAGTAGGAAGATTGATGACTCTGCGGACTGTGCCTAGCCAAATGTATTTTCAAACGCTAATTGGAAGGCTTTTAAGATTGCCCAAGAAGCAGGACGATGCGGTTCCATTTGTCATAATGTTTGCGAGGTGAAATTTTTCCAAATTTGCGATGCGCAAACAGTACAAACTGTCAGCTGTCATTGCTTTTTTGAAAGAGTTCTTATGCTAATGAAGGCTACTCAGATTGTGAATGCAAATTTAGAATATTTTTACTGCATCTGAGTTCTCTTTTCGAGGTTAACGCAAAAGGGAGTACTTGCTGCAAAAAGGAAAGGACTGGTTTGTAAAGCTATAATTCTAATATGTTGTATTCCAATAGAACCGTACAGTGCAGGTACTGAAGTTTTAGGCATTGATTTTCACACCGATAATATCATCTCAAGGAGTACTACCTCCGCACTCGCTCTCGTTCAGCCCCTTGATGTCAAGAAGGAAATATGTGACTACAAAGCTCTTCAAATACTACTCAGCCGTCGCAGGCACCTCGGTAGGTTGCCAGAACCCGATAGTGTACATCGCTCCCACTTGGAAGTGCTGTTCGTAATTTAATTTGGAATCCTTTACAGCAGTGTATTAGAGTCAACGACCCTAAACAGCAGGCGATAGGCGAAGGCGCTGTAATTGATAGGAATGCCCGACCTCGAGCAAAGTTGTTCAACTTTGTACGTTTAGTTGTACTGGAGCAAATTTACCTTTGGATTAGCATTGCAGTAATAATGAGCGCTTTACATAGCAAGCAATAAAACATTGCCGCTGCTGAAAAGCAACAAAAAACGAGGGAATTTTGTGCTTTTCATGTATACAAAGGCGTGGGACACGGATTTTTTTTATTATTATTCATCGATCGGGGTAAGGTAGGTACAACGGCAATTTTACTTTCTTTTTAACCTACTATCTATTCGTCTTTTACTCTATCTATCTCTACCCTCTACTTTTTACTGCAATCTTCTGTTACTTCTACATGGAATGAAATAGACAATTGAGAAAAGCATGTCTGTAATTCCAGCGAATTTTGTAGTGAACATCTCCGATGACATCCGAGAAGAGTGTCATCAGTCTTCATTTGAAAGCTTCCTTTATGGCCTTGCACTATCGGATGCTTTATTGATCTATTATAGATTGTCTTTAGAAGCGAATTTTTTTTCAAACTAGAGTTAAGTTACGTTTTCTCTAACTATTTATGGCTCCATTGATCCCTTATTTTTTGGTGTTTGCTTCACAGTCCTGAAACAATATAACATACCTTTTGAACTCGAATGCATTTGTCTTCTTTTTCAAATAAATTTCTAGTAGTCTTTTTGATGTTCTGCTAATTTAATTGAATTTTTGAGATGAAGTGACCTTTTTTAGCGGTGTGACTTTTCATAAATAATGTTGAGGAAGTTCATGATTGATCACTCCGGCGTTGGATGCCAGTAAGTGATATTTAACTCGGAAAGCAAATTTGTGATTGCACACGTAGCGAAGGGATTAGAGACGGGAATGATGATAGTTGTTGATTTATTTGAAGCTTCAGGAAGCGTTTATGAAGCTACTGGATTGTAGCGCACATTCTTTGCTACAGTCACCCAGCTCCGTTTACTTCCTTGCTTCGCTGTTTCATCTATCTCGACTTTAAATTTGAGTCTTGAGGTGTGCATCATCGCTTTTCTTAATGCCTTTGTTTGATACGGAGTATATAGTACACTGTTGTAGGTCAATTTTCTCGTTCATGAAGTAATTTTGAGTTGTTAAAAGCCAGCACCTTGACCTTAGACACTTACTTACAGCGTATAAAGTATAGTTCATCTGCTCGCACCGGGTGCTTGCAGAGGTGCATCACACATATTATATTAGGGTGAACGGTAAAAAATGGGACACCTTGAGAATAATTGCAGATTTCTCAAGGAAGAAAAGTGACTGAACTTTCCATTTTTGATGGATATTAGAATAAATTATTCTCTTTCAGATAGCACCTATATAAGGTCATTTATATAATTGACAATTTTTATACTTGCTAAAATGCAAAGTTAGTTACTTCGAGAAATTATGAAGTTTGAGCAGTATCGGCGCAGTAAAATATGTGAGACCACCCAAAGTACCACTGCTGGAGTGGGTGGTGGGACAGTCACCAAACCCATGACGGCTTGGTGGCTTTAACTCTTAATGTCAGGAGATATGCCCATTAACAGCTTCGAGAACAAAGATACGCGTTATTCAATTCTTTGCAGGTAAACGCATGATTTCTAGGTATCATCTGATAGAGCTTTTTACGCTCTATCCATCCATATGCAGCTTACCTCAGATTTTATCTATCTTCGGAAAACATAGGGCAAAACATAATTTTTTGGTTTTTTGTTGCGCCAAAAATAGCTATTTTTCAGGTTTGTTCGATTTTTTCTTCTGAAATTGAAAAGAAATCTTATGCATTTAACATATCCTTCGAAAGAGCATGAAGAGCTCTTTCGAATGGTATGTCATTTGCTTTACGACTTTACGGTATAACAGCGCAAGATTGAAAATTGCTCAAAAAACCCTGTTCGAGTTCTTCACGGCGCCACGTGTAGGGTAGTGGAAGAGGAGCGTTAACGCGTTGTCAGAATAATAAGCGAAGGTCGCCCATGTAAGCAACGTTTAAGTTGCCGCTTACTTGCTGTTGCCCGAAACAAAAAAATTCCAAAATGTAATGAAAATCAAGCTGTCCCATTTTTTACCGTTCACCCTAATAGAATTTACCTTATGTAACTGGTGGTTGAAGAGTTTTTGACTTTTGTGTAGTGCTGGAAAGCATTCTTGTTTAGCTTGAGCGGTTTAGCAGCTGGCATATGATGATTCATTACAAATGTCATATTCTTCGGACGCATGTGTACTACATCATTATGATATTTGATGCCAATCAAGTTCAGTAAGGTATGCTTTTTTGGAAGGGGGAAAAGGTGCTTTTTTTAGAGCTTACATACAATTTCTCTCCAAATCTTGTGGTCACTCCAAGCATTTTTGCTTTTATTACTGAAGCTTTACTTACTTACTAATTCTTGTTTGTGGGCCTCGAGAAGCCATCGCAAGTCTTCAATGAAATACTATAGGGAAAATTCTTCTGATTTCTACCAAAAAGCTCTATCTGAAAACCTCAAGTTTGAGCGGTGTTGGCACAACAATCAAGTAAGGATAATTTTTATTTGTGAAAGAAGCTGATATGACGGACTGAAATTGTACCAGGCTCGATATAGTTAGTTTCCCTATATTTAGTATAGCACGAAAGCTTTATGTGCCGATTGTAACGGAAGCCAACATCGCTTCACATGCTCTGCGCTTTTTTGCAAATCTACTTTAAATTACAGTTTCTTGTGCTACGTATAAGATGGATTTTCCTATAAGTGACGTATTTGCTCTCCGATTTTTACAGTTTTTCGTAAGCAGACGCCAATGGAAGATACGGATACAGCTGATACGGTGATGCATTCAAAAGATGAATTCGATGAGCATTTTTGGTCAAGCTGCCCAGATGCAGAATTATTATCATTTGAACATGTGTTACATGTCTATCGCAATCAAACAATCACATATAATTTACTGGATGATGAAAGCAGAGGGTACAGGTGCCAAAGAGAAGAGCATAAGATAGGTCTACAACTAGCTTTAACACTACTTGTTTCTACTTTGGATTCAAATATAATGGAAGCAACCTCCTTCCGAATCTGCAAGTTAAAACAGAGGTATATTATTCCATGTATGCCTGGAATACTCAATAATATATTTCTACTGCTTACTGCGCAGGAAACTAACCGTGACTGAGCTGCCATACGACGTGAGCAGCAATGACTACGCTATGAGGAATTGGAAGAAATTCGAGCGCTATGTAAAGTATTGCCGTCAATCCCGTAGACAAGCTTATGAAAAGCACCTGCACGAATATCTGAATCGAAGACGATAAGACACCTAAATCTAACTCTGAAGTGTTATAATGAAGTCTATAAGTGAACCGAATAAGTGAAAGGCACGTCCACCCTAAGTTAAGCGTTTTGAGCTTTTGGCAGCATATGATAGCAGGGCCAATCACCGTTCCGGAAAGCTGGCCTGCGGGCTCTCCGGAACGGGAATTCTTGGGGTTTTCGCGGATTTTCGACTTCGAGAAGGCCCCGGAACAATGAAAACATGGAAGTCAAAAATCTTGGTGGACGATGCCTTCAAAATGCTTTTGCAATACAATGAAACAAATCAGGAGCGGCTTTACCGACCTTCTATTATGCAAAGATGCATCAGAGGCTAAAGAAAATTACTTAGATTTCAGTTTTTCCGAGTACGGTCAAAATCCAAATCTTGCCATAAAATCTGTGCAGTTCGTATTATAGGTTCTATCATTTGCTCTTTCCAACTAAACGAAAATTGCGCCAGTTGGTTGTCCCTGTAAAAACCAATGATATTCGACACAAATGCCAAAAAATTCAAGTCTAGTGTTTTGTACTACTTGCTCGCAAATCATGTCTTTACACAAAGACAACCAACCGCGCACACTTGCTTATTTACAAAGGGCGATTGATATAACTTATAAGACCGAACTGCTCGGATTTTTTTGTCGCAATCCAAAGTATTTACTCCCAAACTTAGAAAAAGTGTGATCTGAAGGGAATGGCCAGAATTCGAAGTGGCCAATCTAAACAAGCTGCATACTTTTGCACGATTTGATGTTGACTTCAAAGCTGTCTTCCATATCCGCTGAAATCCTTTGTAGACGATGTTTGGCTAGTTTATTGACTAGATTGTACATAAAATTCGCGAAATTGAACATATTATTGCTTTTCTACAGCTTCAGGTATGGGCTAAGCGACGTAACGTAGGTGCATGTTCTGACCCAGCAGCAAGTAGAACATGGCTCTATGCCGTCCAATTTGCACTTTGCAAGCATGATTTGTTGACAAAACAATGGCATTTAATGACTAGCTTGGTCCACAAAAGTGTTTAGCAGATAAGGAAGACAGTCAGAATCAGCGTTCTATGCTGCGTCCCATTGCTTTTGAACAAAGTCAACAGCAAGGATTTCATTCAATAATGAAAAGGTTATGAAATTTTGAAAATGTTGCGAAGATCTTTTATTCTAAACCAATCTTATATATAAAGCTGAATGTCTGTCTGTATGTCTGTCTGTATGTATGTATGTCTGTCTGTACGTATGTGCGGAATAGAAATTTTTATTTCTGAACCGATCGGGACCAAACTTGGCACACATATACTTCGGGGCAGGGAGCGTGTCATAGGCTACTTTTCGTTACAGGGGGGTAATCGAACATGCTGATCACCCCCGTGGGGGTGATCAGCATGTTCGATTACCCCCCTGTGCAAAATCCCAGCCCCGTAGCTCAAAATTTGCAAAAAATCGGTGAAATCGACATCGATCGATAACGAAAAGTGGACTATGACACGCTCCCTTCCCCGAAGTGTATGTGTGCAAAGTTTGGCCCCGGGCGGAGCCGGGTTTGCCATCTAGTACTTGCTAAGTTTTGACTACTTGTAAGAAGTGTGTAAAAGTAGACCAGAAGGTGTGGGGTAATTGCGAAGCCACCCACAAGCCACACTGGTGCGACAAAACTTTATTCCAACCCAATACTTGCTTATCCAAAAATCAGTAGTCGATATGATATGTGCTTCGACACGAATTACCTGTAGACGGCTTCTGGAAACACTGCTCCTATTTCTTATGTAGAAGCACACTATGAAGTACAAGGTGGCCAATGTGACTGCCAGAGTTGAGTTATGAATCGTTAGACATAAGGAGGTATAGTGGGCGAAATCCTGAAAAAGTTCTTTCTGATATCGCCTTCCGTATGGCACAAAGATTTCGTCGCGCACATTAGGGAGCGAAATTTAGCGAATGGCTTAAATATGCCCTTTCCAGTTATCTAGAAAGTATAGTTTCTGGTTTACCACATGAGACTCAGTTATCATAGGAGAGCCTATATACGCGGATGCCACACTGTTGAAGAGAAGTGGTCTGATGGTGAACCATACAATAATCATATAGAATGCTGAGATAAGCATCCACATATAAATCAGATTTCCTATAAAACAAGGTTTTGAGAAACGTTTGCAAAAACGCTGGCAACCTCGAAAAAGAAACTGCAACTTTCTTGCTACGGGCATCATTTCGACGAATCTGTGAAGCGCTAAAACTGCACAGTTGAAAGACGCACCAAACCGGAGACCTGAAGAAAACTTGTTGCAAAAAGTATGGGTCGTTGCTCAAGTTGTGTAACATTTTGACTTTGTACCGCAATAGATCGTGTGCTTCTTATTTTCAATCAGATTCCGGATGCTATACGATAAAGTCAGGGAAGCTCTACAAAATAACATGTGTATTTCCTTACCCGCTTTGAAATCTCAAGTTTGAATCTAAAATCCGACAAGTTCTGGATTAACAATTTTGAAAATTTTTAATCCGGAATTTTTTTTACGAATCTCTCACTACCCACGCACACACTTCTACATCAGATATTTATATATGCTGGTGCTCTTTTCTTCTCCCGTTAGAAAAGGAGAAAGCAAATGTTTTCAAGCTTTTACCAAAACGATGATGTCCTGTTTCCACATAAACAGTTGTATACTAAAAACCTTCAAAAGTACAACCGTAAAGCTTTTTACAACTCAATCCTCAAGAACTATTAGGCCTTGTAAAAATAATTTCGTTCCCCTAGGCCCACATTCCAAACAACATTTTTCCTTGAAAAGCTTCTTCAATATAGATTTTGCATATCATTAGAAAGCTTTCTTCATGTACCTTATGACAGTGGTGAAATTAAGCTCCTATCTCATCCGTGAGAATTTCACCAGCATCTCGCACAGCTGCACTCAAAATTCGAATTTAGTTGCTTCATCTTCCTTGGCCACAATTCTGGCGCAAATGAACGAATTCTTATAAAAACATAGTTACTGTATGGGATGAATATTGTTTATATATTGCACGTTTAAATAAGTTTTTCGAATATATCTGGACTAAGAAATCGACGCCTCAAAATAGATACTCGGTGCATAGCACTCTATGAGTTAAAATTCTTCCTGATTAAGGCAATCGCCGAAGCTTCGCCTATTTTCGTATTTCAGGGCATCTTGCCTACAATTTTTGCAGGGAAACTTAGCTATTCAGTGCATAAAGAATTCCAAATTTTTATAGTTCCCCTTCTCTTAGCACAAATAGGCTCGAGATTTTGAGCAATTTTGGATTTCTCTCTTTTCTTTCCGCAGAACTCTATCGTTGAGGTCTTTTCTAAGCAGGCGTATACTACTGGCTTGCGTCTACTAAATAAGCTGGTCAGCGGCCATAGGAATAAAATTTGAAGAAGGGAGTTGTGATCTCTCAAAAACAAGATTTTCAAAAAAAAACTTTCGGTTTTTTGACGCATAGTTTTCTTCCGATATCAGTATATGCAGGTGCGCGCTAGGTTACGAAAAGCCTACTGCTTCAAAGTTTTGATTGCGTTCAAAAATATGAAAACTGGGCAAAGTTATAGCCTTCTAAAGTAAAACTTAGCAAAACGGACATTATTTTTGCAACAACCTAATATTATGTCGGTCCGGAAGTTTTGTCGGTTTTTTGAAATGACCAGCAAATCTTGTACACTAAAGACAAGCAAACACTTCAAGCTGCATCCGGTGCAGAAATTGATAGCCAGCAGATAGGGCAAACTTTTGCCAGCAAAAGCAATATTTTGTAGCTTTGTAGCTTGTCTTTCAGAATTTGTAAAATTCATTTTGAAGTAACCAGATTTTACATTTCACCCATTCTAATCTCTTAGAACTTAAAACGGTAAACAGCTCAGTTACCATTTGATGCAACTTTTTCTCCCCTTTCTAAAAGTTGTCTTTTCTTGGCGAGACAAGCGAATTTTGCGGAGAACATTGCGTATTTCTCAATTTCAGGAGCGCGCATGATGTACCTCAAGTTTTGAAATCTTCATATTTTGGGGCGAAAATCGCTCATTTACTTTGTACAGATACTGACGGTAATGAATCGAGTGTCGAAGCGCCAGTATTCTGAAGATTTTGTAGTGTCTCGTGTAGTAACTGGTTATGTGATTTTCCCAAAACTCGAGACTTCTCGAAAATTTAGCAAAATTCTGAAAGAGTGGGTGGAAAAAGGAGAAAAATTCCTTGGTTGTCAAAAGGTTTGCCCTATCTGCTGGTTAATGAAGTGGTTTAAAGTCTTATAAAAATTTTGAATATTAGCGAAATTTGGACATGGTGAAAATGAGGGGTCGTAATTCCCAGCGGTAATCTCAGCGCTCATCAAAACTTTCGCATCGAAATTATAGCTGCTGGAAAGAGGAAGAAATTCGATCTGATGCTGCTTAAAGCATTTGTTTTTACTATGGAGGAATTTACGGGTCATTCAAAAACCGACAAAACTTTCAGACCGACCTAATATTATCTTCAGCTCTTACTAGAGTATTCATGCTATAATCGATAGTTCTTTTGAGCCAAATGTTATCAAGAGCCAAATTGTATGGTCCAACTTCTAAAAAATTGTGGTATACATTTACTTACACATGTCGGAACAACATAAAATTTTAAAAAATAAAAATATTCGTTTTTTCGATTTTCGGAAGAGAATGAAGTTTATGGATGCCCGATATGGAACACATAAAGAACGAATGAGAGATCCGAATGATTTTTCAAACGAAGGTATTGAATTTTTTTAGTTTTTAAACATACAGAACTTTTAGAGTTTGGCCTCAAAAATGAGGTGGATAAAAGCTGAACGAACTTACGAACTTGCGAACTTTTACACAAAAAAGGCGAAGCGAGTTATGGGCTTGCTGTTGTGAGTAATGAACAAACTTGTGAATGTAGTAGGAGGGCGTGTAGATAAGAATCTGCTCGAAAAAAATGCTAGGATCAGAATTTCGACGCCGAGTCAGTAGGTCGGGCAACACACAAATTTTGCATAGAAAAAAAGAACATAGCTTACTTCAGAATAATGCTAAGCAGCTAGGAACAGCATATCTAGAATCAGCATTCCAAGCTGATTCAAATATATGTGCTTCATCTCAAAAAGCGAGTCTACGTTAGTATCCTTCCCTTGCTAGATTCGCCTTTTGAGACGGGACACATATACTTGGAATCAGCTTTGAACGCTGATTTCAAATATGCTGTCAGCTGCTTAGCATTATTCGAAGCGAGTTGTGGGCCTGCTGTTGTGAGTAACTAACATCTCAGACAGTCGAAGGGATACCTCCGGCGGGCAAATGGCGCGAGTCTGCCACTTTGCGCTCTGGAGCGCTTTGGAGCCCTGCCATTGCACCCATTTTGGTGCTCCGGGGCTCTCCCAGATTTGGCGCCCCTCCGGAGCAGAGATTTGCGCGTCCCGTCACGGTGACGTCATGGTGAACGAATGGGACCCCTCTCCGGGAAGCGCAAATCTCTGCTCCGGAGGTGCGCCAGATTTGGGAAAGCCCCGAGCACCAAAATGGGTGAAATGGCAGGGCTCCGGAGCGGCAGACTCGCGCCATTTGTCCGCCGGAGGTATCCCTTCGACTTTCTGAAGTGCTTATGGATTTCGTGAGACTGTAGATAAGAATCTGCCCGAAAATGTGTTAGGATCTTGAACTAGCACCAGATCAATTCTTTCGATCTGAACATTATACAATTGCAAAACCACCTAGACGTCGACACCGTAACATCAGTAAGTCGACGGCTAGCAAACTTTGCATAGAAAAGGGACCATAGCTCGCTTCAGAATAACGCTAAGCAGCTATAAACAGCATATCTTGGAATCAGCGTTCCAAGATGATTTTAAATATATGTGTCTCATCTCAAAAGGCAAATCTAAGTTAGTATTCTTCCCTTGTTAGTGCGGTGAAAATAGTGTAATAAATCTTACGTTGCAACTCTATACTTGAACAAAAAGGTAGAAGTAATGTCTTATTTAAAAGTTGATTTCTAAAGTTCGATGTGCAATTCTATCGCATCATTTTCAGCCATCTGGATCAATCTCCATCGATTACTATTATGGTTCCAGTCAAACCGTACATGCACAGTAACAAGTTTCAGTAAGACCAAGCATTTGCTGTACTCGAATAGCAAAATATCTACTTATACCAAAATAAAACCTACTATAGGCTAGATGGCCGGTAAACCAATTGAAAGCCACAGAAGTGCAGAAAACAGCGCCCGTCTAGATTTGTTCTCTGTACAGCAAACTTTTGATATATTTGGTTTACTTACAAAGTGAAAATATGGGTTTATATATGAGCAAAGTAGCAAGTTGAAGATGTCGACAAATCCGTTGAAAAACATAAGCTTGTAACAAGCTTTCTTCAGCAAAAGGCCTCGACACATTCCTGCCAAGCAGAGTGCGTAAATAATCTATATCAGTCTAATTAAACGCTAAACTATGAGGCTATTGACTTACGAGGAAAATAGTTCCAACTATAGCGAAGTAAGCCCCTTGATAAATATTCACTGATCCACGGCTCTTCCATTCCGCATACGATCGCGAACTGCAATTGTACTCCTCTTCGTTGATAATCCAGGGCAAGTGGAAGTAGAATAAGGTCATGGGTTGTCTGCTGTTTTTCTAAATGATGGAAGCTCAGACTATCAATGAGACTCTATTCGGCTAGAGAGTGATGGCAAAAGTCAGGTCATATCTTCGAAGAAATTTTGCGTTGAAACTTAAGTCTAGCACTTTGGAAGATCCTCAAGCTCCTGCAGGTTTGAGACTCCATTTGGTACGTATAGGTCAAAGCGAAGAAATTATGCTGTCCCTGCTAATGCTGGAAGCAGAAATCACTGTTCTAAAAACCCGGCAATGAAAGCTGATAAAGCCGAACACACGAATATTTTTTCTTCAATCTTAGTAGCTAAAAATGCTTAAAGGCTCGATAACTTTCAGTTTTACTTCCGCTCAGTGTTTCACGACTTATTCTTTCTCATTTCAAATCAACCCATGTTGATCGGATGTATTAGGTCGTTGCGAAAGTAATGTCGCTTTATTCAAACGTACGCCACATCTCGCGGAACAAAGATGTGCAAGAGATTCCAGTAGTATTTGATGCAGAATTACATTCTCTTTCTAAAGGTTATATAACCTCAGCACAAAATTCATAACCTCTCGAAAAATTATCAAAATCTGCGACCCATGCTTCTTGAGGCCAAGCTTCACAATTTTTCTACATTTTTATAACAACTCTCGGAAGGAGTCCAAGTAATGGATGGATAGAGCAAACCCTACAAAAAGCAGCACAACTTTTTTTTTACTTTCCAGAGTTCGTGATACTTTTTGTATAGATTTTTTGATGGAACCGCCAAATTTTAGCAGGCTCGTCGCAGACATAAATGCATCAAGCACCGATAAATCTACGGATTTTGAAACTTACAAAGATGGATCATGGTTTGTAATTTTACAAACCGAATGAGCATTTACCGCTTCAGGTTAGCAACTTTCGAAAATTCAGGGTACAGCCTGGAGCGCCTTGGAAAACCTGATTTATGATGATTTTATCCCGGAAAACTTGATGAATTGGAAACAAAAAACAACTGGTAGAAAGAGGAGAAAAAACTGCGTCGAATGACACCCGACTTGCTTGCCGGTTGTTGTTCTGTGAGGTTTTAGTTGACAAATGTGGAATTTAATAACATTAAAAAATTGGTTTTGGAAATTCTAGAAGGCGAGCTAAAGAAAAGAAAAAAGTTGTTTCGCATCCTATAGGGTTTGGTCTACCTAATTGTCACTTGCAGTTTTTCGGAGAATAAGTACAAAAATTTAGAAAAATAGCCGAACTTGACCATGACAAAAAACATGAGTCGAAGATTTTGGTAAATTTTCGGGAGCTCATTGAATATTATGCAATCAATGTATAAACATTTGAAAGTGGATGAAACGGTGCATCGAATGCTACCAAGATCTCTTGGAAATCTTGCTTCCACGAATTGTAGCGTTCATTTGAAAAAAGCGACATTACTTTCGGAACGACCTAATACAAAATTGTAATCTTAAAACTTTTTCCAGTCTTTTCAACCCTCTTCAAATGGAACTTCTGATAGATAGGGTGTCTCAAAAGCAGGCATATACTGCTTGTCTGTTAATATCTCTCTTCAAGTCATTCGCCAATCTCTGGATACCATTCCGTAGAGCTGGTTTCAGCGTAAATTTGCGTAGTGGAGCAATGGTCACTTTTCATTATTGTAGAATTACGGTAAGAAATTTGATGAGGGTTGAAACCATTGATGGTATTTTTGGCAACAGAGAGGAAACAAATAATTTGAAAACTCTATTAACAATATCGCTGATCCCAAATATTAGGTGGGTCCGTAGTGTTCAAAGCATTCAGAATAACGATAGACAAGCTCCAAACATTTTCTATGCAGAATTTCTTTCTCCTTTCAGCAGTGATGTTTTCACTCAGATTTCTGTATTGTTCTTTCGACCAATTGCCACAATCTCCAACCCCTGCATTTCACGTACTCTAACTTTAGCTATTTCTTAAAATTTTCGTTTTGGACTTTTGAAAAAGCTTCGATAACATTCGGATAGGGTAAACAAAATGCTACAAAATCAATTTCCGGGCACCGATAGGTGGCTTCTCAGTATTTTCAAAAACAAGTTTTCCGAAAGTCTTCGCATTTGCGAAGTTGTAAAATATACAAACGCTTCAAGCACTATGAAATCTTCGCAATTTGAAACTTTCAAAAATTGATTATGATTAAACAGTAATCTCGATAAACAAATGAGTTTCTACTGGCATTTTGTTTACTCTGTCTAATTGCTACTCAAGCATTTCCAATGGAGATTGTGGCGATTATTTGAAAGAACATTGCCGGAATCCGAACAAAAACATTAGTGCTGGAAGAAGAAATTCAGCACAGAACACTTTGTGTTTGTCTTCCTTTATTCTGAATGATTTGAGGATAGGTCTGATAAGGCAAGAACTTTCGGACGCACTAATATGATGCTGGCACTCTTACGAAATGCTTCTTTTATAATTTATTTCTACAAGTACTTTCTCAGTATTAGATATGTAATTACAACATTGATAAAAGTTTTATAAACTAGGAAAAATCGAGTAGGGAAATTACCGACCGTTCAATTTAAAAAAGAAAATTTCTCTGAAATGGCCGCTAATCCATAGTAGCGCTGTATATTGGAAGTTCGTACCGCAACCCTATAACGATTAAAAGCAAACGGTACTTGCTTCTTAACACAAATTTAAGTTGGAGCTAGCCGTACCAAATGGCACTTGAAGATTTGGAGCAAGGTATATTAGGTCAGGTTGATTCATAGATAATGCACGTTTTCTATCTTAACTTTGAATCAAAATAATTCTTCTCCAATACCATCTTTAGTGCGACAAAAACAATTGCAAACAGGAAACCTTTAGCTATACAGCGCAGATTTTGACTGACATAACTGTAGACTATGAAAAGGATATTTTGGTCCGAAAACGAAAAAATTTTTCTGGTAAGTTCTAGTTTGAGAGTGATGCTGCAAACTTTCTCATTGTATAGCAAATGGTCGGTTATATAGTAGATTAAAACTTGAATACTAAATCTGCGAAAAAATACGGCCAAAGAATCGAACGTACCCAGTTTTTTCTGCCTTGTAAGGGCAAAAAACTGTATTTTCAGAATTGTCAAATTTTTTTCTCCTCTGAAAAACAAGGAAATCTTGCCGTTTTCTTGCCATTAGTTATACTAGGTACGCTCTACCTGTGCAGAGCAAAAGTTCCGCATTAGCTTTCTGCATAAAGTGTTCATACAGTGTAGATTGATCTCAGCAGTCACCCAAGTTTGAGCCAAAGCTTCTCGGCTCAAGATTTTTCAAAAATTCCACTTTGGTAAGCCATCCGTTGCGAAAAACTTCCCGATCACGTTGGCCATTTTTTGAAAAAAATGAGCATTTTTTGAGGATGAGCAAGTAGAATGAAAGGAAAGAATTTTGAGTTTTAATTCCTTATCTTTAAAGGCATGCAACTTCGTTTGCAACAAAGACTTCCGAAGACGAAAGAGTATATGAAAAAATGGAAGAAACGGGTTTTCATGTACCATGAAATGTTTAGAAGAAGAACGGTTTTATTAGGTTGTCCGGAAATCGTTTTGAATTTCCACCGCAATAAGTCATACACTTCTCATTTCTAGATATTATGCAAAGTCATTCGATAGAGCAAAGCATCCTCTACAAGATGGCAATCTTATTTTAGCGACAGCTCTAATCCATCTCGAGTTACAAGCCAGAAACTAAAAAGATTCAACTGCCCAAAAATCGAGAAAAATCATAACTTAGTTTATAAAAATCCTACAAAAATTCTAACTTCCCCACGTAAACACTGTTTACACAAGACATCTATATACGCTGTTGCCTTATTTTTTTCTCTGTTAGAAATCAAGAAAATGCAAATTCTCGTGCAATTGCCAAAGTGATGCTGTGCTATCCCCACATAGGTAGTTGTATACTGCAAACTTCTAGAAGTACAAATGTAATTTTTCAGCTCTGTGCAAGCTTTAGTTTTCGAGAAATATCGAATATAGCTTTCCCAAGTCAAAGGGTCCAAACTGAAATGCAGATTTTTCGAGAGCTATAGCTTATAGAGAGCTGAAAATTTACATTTGTACTTCTAGAAATTTTTAGTATACAACTACCTATGTGGGGATAGCACAGCATCACTTTGGCAAATGCACGAGAATTTGCATTTTCTTGATTTCTAACAGAGGAAAAAATACGGCAACAGCGTATATAGATGTCTTGTGTAGACAGTGCTTACGCGGGGAAGTTAGAATTTTTGTAGGATTTTTATTAACAGAGCTAAGATTTTTCTCGATTTTTCGGGCAGTTGAATCTTTTTAGTTTCTGGCTTGAGACTCGAGATGGATCAGAGCTGTCGCTAAAGTAAGATTGCCGTCTTGTAGAGGATGCTTTGCTCTATCGATTGGTACCTTGCATACTATCTAGAAATGAGAAGTGTATGACTTATTGCGGTTGAAATTCAAAACGGACAATAATTTCCGGACAACCTAATACTTCAAAAAGTGCTTTTGAAAAATGAGGTAAGTAGAAAAACGTGCATTAGTTATGAACCGACTTAATATTTATGAGGCAGTGCAGATTTGCACGTACTCCATGCTTTAGAGATTTCCTGTATATGATGAATTATCACATAACTATGTGAAAAAAGTGTATTACAACGGCGTCGCTGAAGCATGTCTGAATGAAGTTCTCGAATGTTTGGTATAGTCACTATAAATTCTACGACACACTTATCATATTGCTAAACCACTGAAAAGGGGATGCCAATGCTGTCCTACAATAAACAATTACAAGAGCTCTAGCTTCATTAACAAAAAGTTGACTTGAGCTTTCTAGAGTTTTCGGACTAGCTCCGGAATGACAATTGCAGACATTTATTCGACAATTTAAGCCTACATATCATTGGTATCTAGTGAACTTTAAAAATATATGCAACACGTTAGGTAGTATTAATTTGCAGCATCTTGGGAACCAGAGTTCTTGGAAAACGCGACTGACTTATGCTAATTTGCATGATGAAGCATGATGAAGCATGTAATAACAACAACGACAGTGAAGCATGTTTTTGCTATTGTTTATTTGCAAACTTATAATAGATGTTTACTATATGGCTGGTGCTTTCAACGGATACTGGAGCTCAAAGTTCTTGATAATCTACAAGAGGATGACTCGAAATGAGCTTTTCGAAATAGTTAGCTGTCTGGCAATAATGGTGTTTGCGGAAAAATGCCATATTCGTCGTCCTCTCCGAGAACTTAAAATTTCCATCAATCCACAGCAAAAGAAGTGGCAAATAAATTGTTTACGGAGGTAAAAACTAAAACGTTTGCTTTGTTTGTATGGTAGAGACAAAGCTCCGCAGCTATGGTTTGCCACTCAGACACCAAACAAAACTTAGGTATGGTTGTGCGCACATGCTTAGCATGTCACAAACAAATTTCCAAACGTCTTGCTTAGTTTGCTGATGATAGGAAAGGGGTAATGGATGAAGCACACGTCTTAACCAGAACTCTTGCAAGTGATTATTACGATATTATCACATTTCTTATGGGATACACAATGGAAAGCATTTCGAACGAAATGCTAGTCAAAGCAAGGAAGAGCTTACTGCGGGCATATATTAGGTTGGCGGCTAATTTCTGTTACACTTTTTTTGTAATCTAGAATCTTCAGATTTGCTCCATATGTAGGGACGACAGGGCGTACTCAGCAGCATGGCTGATGCCGTAAATGCACAAATAGCCAGACAAATAATCAGCAAGTTCACGACAGTTTGGTAAGCACACTCAAAATTGTCATTCTTTCTTCAATTTTTTTCTCTTCGTCTAATTGCGTTATTTTTCTCCTATCATTTTTCTAAAACATATTTTCGCACTGTTCCTTTAAGCAGCACTTTGGTGCCCAAAAAAATCAAAAATTGACCGAAAAATTTTTCTTTCTGTGTGCATCGTGTAGGATCTGATACGAAGAGGTGGGAGTAATTTTTGTAGATTTTTATAAGTTGTTCTTCGCGTTAAAATGCGAATATGCACTGCCCATTACATGGCGCAGCATGTAATTCATATGAACATACGCGGACACGATGTCCTTCTCCCTCGCTAAAAGTATGGACCACACCATGCTCAAAAACACATCAATCGTCTTCTTCCTAATCACATGGAAGAATGCCAGCCCATTAGCAGAAATGTCCATAAAACGTACTCCCACCCATAAGCTGGGTTTTTTTGCGCACGGACGCCGGATCTGACGGTACCCGTCTTTGTACCCCATCAACATTTTTTGAACATAAGAATTTGGGAAAGTCTTTTAAATGTTTTGAGAAATAAAAATAAAAGTGTAACAGAAGTTGTTCGCCAGCCTAATATTTTGTCTATCCTTTTCTCACCGCGTTCCAAATTAAAAAGCGGACATAGTTGTGCTGTATGCTGCTTAACTATAATATTAGCACTGGATTTTGGGAAGCTATTTTAGTCTACGGCTGATTCAAAGCTTTTAAAAGAACATTACCGAAAAAAGTTTGCTCCATGTTCGGTTGTGCGCGGCGATACCATACCAAACCTCAGATTTTTGTAAACATCACTGTGTCACCTTTGAAAAATAAGGTAATTAGGTACTTTTAATTGGGTTAAACAGACCTTCCGTATATGAAAAGGATGACGCAACTCAATGAGTATTAATTCTGTTTTCGTCATATAACTGTTGGCACTAATTTCGAAAGCAATTCTACATGGCAGTAGTCTTCGAAGTGCTACGTTGTGGGGGAAGCATTTTTATTAAAAAATGTTTTTGTTAAATTGAGTGGTTTCTAAGAAATCTGAGCAGCACGTTACGCAAATACTCGGAAAATTCACGAAAACCTTACTACGCCTAAGAAGGTAATTATCCGTTCAAGATAGCTTGGTAATCCAGTTTGTATTCTGCCGAACCAACGCATCTTCTTACAGTACACAAAGTGGCATCCACTCGCAGCTGCTCTGTCTCAGTCCAAATCAGGTCAAACTTGGCATGGCAGGAGTCCGCGCTGCAAGGGTTTTGCACCACATCTGGCTGCTCTCTTCAATCTTCGCTCTGTCCGACAGTGCGCAGACCCCCTACTCAGATAATCGTCGGGGGCAGGCGGTCCGCAAACTCGCGCTTTTCTGCAAGCGGTCAGTAGAATTTTGGGGCGTGGCCAAACCTTCAGCGAGCGGTGCTTCCTTTGCGGTCGCATATTCTGCGACCGCAAAGGAAGCATTATTAGCATTATTCAAGCATTATTATTATTATATATTATAGCATTATTATTACTATTATTATTACATTCATTATTCAAGCATTATTCCCTTATTGTTTAATGTTCTGCCAGCGGGCAGCAACACAGAATTTTCTGCAGGCGCTCGTCAAATAATCTCTTTCAGCGAGCGCTGGTCAAATTTTCAGCTGGCGCTCGACGATTTCTAAGCAGTTTCGGGCGTACGCCGAATAAAAATGAGACTCTACATGGCAGAGGTGTCATCGATGGTTTAATTACTCAAGTTTGATGTACTTTCTCTCAGCGGAAAGTACCTGGGGGCTGCGCAGTCCTCCAAAAAAGACCGTGCGGCCCTCAAAAATTTTGCATATTCTCGTGGAAAGTCCGCGAGAATGCGGTCATTGCGCCGCAGCTAATCTATAAGGAAACCGCGATCGTTCTTCAAGCATTCGTCTAAAATTTCGCTGAAATTCTTCCAAATATCTGCAAGCGGACCGCAAGAAATCAGCGAACTATTTTTCTGGTGCCCGCCCGCCCATAAATCGCATGGCCGCCTGCCCCTGGCGATTATCTGAGTAGCGCAGGGAGCGCACAAATCCTCTTCATTCGTTTGGCTTGATCTCATTGGGAAAGAGTGTAAGGTGGCTTGTCAGGCAAATCGCAGCGAGCACAACACAATTATTGGCTCAGCGACGGAATCATTTGTTCTGAGAAGGATTTGGCTCTCTTTTCTTCCACCGTCATAACCAGGGTCAGCGTGGGGTGTGGCACGCCACACCTAGGGGGCCGTATTGAGGGGTCAGGAAAGGAAAGGGGATCGTTATCGAGGTGATACTGATGTTAGCGAAAATCTATTCATTAACAATGTCTGATAGGAGCATTATGCAAAATTGATGTTTTAGCCTGCTATCGTGTGCGTACAATAAGCTCAATAAAAGCCTTAGAAGCATAAGAGCATCAACTTTGTAATCAGCATGTCAAATAACCCCTGTGGGCCAAGTTTCATCGAATTTTGAGGTTTCCAGATACTAAGCCACTCAAGTGAAATGATCATTTTCAAACAAGTTAACTTTGTTTCCTTATATGCCAAGTCGCGTTAACGGTTGCAAAAAGCACGTTTTAGAAAAGTTTCGTGCAGCTGTTGCGACATATCAAGAAGCCGAATGCAATATTCGTAAAAAGCACCAGTACAAACCTTGTGCAGAGTTTTGAAAGTCACCTGTAGCATTCATCTTGTACTGCACATACACAAGAATATTACTTGTGAAAATTGAGCTCGCTTGGTGACACTGTGCTGTGGTTTTGAAAGTGGGTAACTGAAAAATCACAGACAAATAAAGAGATTCTTTAACTTTTCCCCAGGTGGCATTCTTCAAGGTGGCAGAGTTGTTCTCTATATGGCGTAATCCAATACAACTTCAAATGTTTCACTATATTTTTTCTACAAATGGAAAAGCTTGGGGTATACAATGGCTAGCGGCTCAAAGAGCTTCGCTTTTGCTTTTATCACTGAACAAAACTTGCTAGAAAAAACCTTATCCCAGGAAAACTACTCCCTACATTTTATCTGCACCCCCAGTTCGATGCATCAAGTCTGGCGATCAGCATCTCACATTTCACAGAGGCCTTGACCTCGTGAACGACGACTAATAAGGGAGGCTCGCGGACTCCAAATGGCCGATCAGCACGGCATGCATACGATTTGAGAGTGCTTGGAACGCTGATTCCAATTCTGTCTTCCCTAGCTGCAGAACGCCTCTGAGAAAAAAGTTGTGGGATTTTCTCCCACCCAATCCTAGCGCTCAAAAAGCTTGCACCATACCATATTGTAGCGCAGTGCAATTGCGGTATCTCTGAGGTCACTGTAGGTTCGACTCTGCTCTCCGCCAATTTTTTGTGCATTGTATGAAAAAATTGAGTGATTGAGAATTTGAATGATTTTCTAAACTTAAAGCGATATAGCAAACGACATAAACTCCATTCCATATACCCAGAAATGACATTTCCGAACCACATGTATTATACAGTAGCTAATTTGAAGTTTCTTTTGTTTTAATCATTTTGTTTTAGCCTATCACGTCTGTCACCAAATGGCAGAAACACCGCTCTTTCGTGTTAGCGTCCTTGATTCTTTTGTCTCTCATTCCTTGACGAAACCGTATTGAAGCTATTTGCTCTGATATACGAGGTGTCCCAAACACCTTGGGTCCCTCTTCCCCTCTCCCCCTCCCACCCCGCCCTTCACATGAAATCCTTTCACAACTTCAGCATGTCAAACGCAAACAATTACAGAAAGCGGTCGCAGAAGTAATACTAACAAAGCCCCCTATCACGGCACCCCAAAACTATTTAGACGGCTGCGCGGCGCCATCACTGCATGCCGGGATCTAGGAGTGCTTCCTGCCATCATTGATGTTTGAAGAACTGTTGCAATGTATAAGTGGTTTTAGATTATTACATAATTACCAGTGATGTGACCATTATAGTATTACTTAAATACTGTAGCAACCATTGAAACCTCAGCTGGATTTGGCGTGACACAATGGATTATCATAAAGCAAAATCTGCTCTACCGCCAGTCCTCCTTACTAGTGTCAGTGTGCTCAATAGTTCCACCGATATTCGGACGAGAACCATTTCAGCTAGAGGTGGATGAGAAGACTGGATGAAGCACCTGGACATTGAAAGCATCGTCGTATAGTCATAAGTGAATGCTTCGATGTCATACGCATAAGTCAGATCTTATACAGGGTGTTTCAAAAAAATGTTAACACTGTTTGATCGTTAATAACTCCCTTGCTTTCAAGTCTTTCGCCGAGCTTTAGGTACCATTTCGTAGAGCGAGGATAAACTTAGATTTACAGTATCGAGCGAATCATCCAACTCTCCTCGTTACTGTAGAATTACGGTAGGAAATTCCAGCATGTGGAACCGTCGTGAAATAAGCCCTCTGATAAAATTCTATTCAAAAATTCTGAAAAATCGTGTACTAGGGTTTTCGCGCACGCTGATTTTACTACACAACTTTTTACAAGTGTTTTCAGCTTTTTTGACGGTGTAATCACATTTTTGACACATGCTGGGAAGTCAGTTATTACACTTTACCTAGGATAACTTTGAAAAGAAATATCATAATGAAGTGAAAGTTTGATATCCGAAATCAGCGGCTTTCATTACCATAGTAAAAGAGATTTTAGCTTGTTTGGCTCTGTTTCGAAGCAGAAAATGGGCTTTAATGGCCTAAAATCCTTGTCAAATTTCCTACCGTGATTCTACAGTAACGAGGAGAGTGATGATTCGCTCGATACTGTAAATCTAAGTTTATCTTCGCTCTACAAAATGGTACCTAAAGCTCGGCGAAAGACTTGAAAGCAAGGGAGTTATTAACGATCAAACAGTGTTAACATTTTTTGGGACACCCTGTATATAAAACTGAATGTCTGTTTGTATGTCTGTCTGTCTGTGTGTACGTATGTTCCGAATAGAATCCTTTACTCAACCAGTCCGGACCAAACTTGGCACCATACACTTCGCGGCGGGTGTCCCAGGCTACTTTTCGTCATCGATTAACACATTGACGACCGCTTAAGCAATGACTACCGCGTGGGACCGCTTGACACACCATGTGTGTCAAGACTTGAATTTTATTAAATTGACTTTTATTCTGGGATAAACTCACTCCATGAGCTTTCTTTTGCACTGAATCTGTGGATGACCTCTACCTTTTTGTCAACCTTTCAGAACTACTGTAGGTATACTGTAGATGGCAGCATGCGTTTATAGTTTAAAAATGTGGGCTCCTTAAAGGCCTTGGTCCCGAGGGCATATGTAGAAAAAAGAGCTTTCTTTTTCTTCGCCTAGACTAGGACTTGTGTTTTACTTGCTCGTTGCCACGCGGGACTATAAGCTGTGGTTGGAAACGTGCTCACAAATAGGTTTATTGTTCAGCTCTTCACATACAGTCTTCTTTCTTCCTGCTCACCCCCGAAGTTCTTCTTCTCCCTTCTGTGAAAGACTTGAACTTGAACTTGAGCTTGAGCTTGAGGTCCTTGCGGAAGTTGTTACTTGAGGAAGCATGATCTTACGGCGGTGTGAGCTCTATTTATACAGAAAAATATCAGATAAACGTTGAACCTCAAAATATATTTCAAGCGAAAAGAAACATAGATGATATGATAAACGTTACAAAAGCAAAACAACGCATACTTGAGAAATGTACGATTTCAAAGAACAGAATCAATTCAAATACATGAACAAATACTTGATACATCGGTTAAACAATCGACAAATATATCTTAATTATATACATTGATTATGGATCACTTGGTCGTCGTTGACGACAGCATACAACTAAAAATCTGCATGGCGGTCAATGTGTTAATCGATTTTATCGATTTTTTGCAAACTCTATGCTACGGGGCTGGAAGTTGGCATAGGAGGTTAACTGAGCACGCTGATTACGAATAAAATATTGGTTTTTAGAACTCTCCATTTCTTTTACCAATTTTATCGATTTTTTGGAAAATTTGAGCTACGGGGATGGGAGTTGGCACAGGGGGTAAGTGAGCATGCTGATTACGAATATGATAACTGTTTCTAGGAATAGTCATTGCTTTTATGATTTTTTCCAAAGATTAAACTAGAAAGGTGTGAGTTTGTACTTGGATATGCTGATTCAAATAAATTTACCTTTATTTCTCATCTCCTTCATCAAAGCATTGCTTCAGTAATCTGAGGGCCGAAATTCGGTTAGGGACTAAGCGAGTGCGCTGATTACGAAATGAAAGCCTCTTTAAATAATTCAAATGCAAATGCTACACTCAGACATAGTGGTGAAAAAGAGTACACTGATCGTCTATAAAATCTTAACCCAATTTTTTGGCGAAAAAATGTTTAATTTTCGAAACACTCTTTCAGATTTGAGGTTCTAACAGAGCTAGATTGTTGAAATTCTGCACGCACACATTCTATATGTGAAACATACCATGAAGATTTTTGAAAAAACGGTCTTTTTTGAACATATTGGGGGGAAAAACATGATGGCATCATGGAGGAAAGCAAAAAATATTTGTAGCACTGATAGATTGGCCATCAAAAGTTAGGGTTCCTTCATACTACGCCGCAGGACTCGGCGAGCTGCGGCACCCGCGGCAGGACGCAGCAGCCTGTCGCAGCACGCCGCGTCCTGCGACAGGCTGCTGCGGTCGCAATGAAAATATAGTTTACGGCAACACAGCTTCGCCGGACAGGGATGTATTTCTATATTTGCTGCACGTTCGCGTTCTTAGAGAGTGTTGCTTCTCAGCGAACGAGCTTATATTTTCACTGCGACTGCAGCGGCGCAAGCTGTAGAACGCGGCATGCTATGGCAGGCTGCTGCGTCCTGTCACGTGCGCCGTGCGGCATAATATGAAGGAACCCTTAGCAATACGTATTTTTGATGCAAAGTCCTAGGATGTCTACGAGACGAGATAAAAGCAGTTTTGATTTTTTGCGGAGATTCCGGTTTCATTAAGTGTTGGTACATCCGCACGCTTTTGTCGAGTGAAACTCGGGGTGAGTCCCCCGGGTTCCACTTCGGCTGAGGTGATCAATGGTTCACTCCACTAAGGTGATGACAGGAGGTTCAATTCTAACAGCCGATAGTTGTAACTGAGGCAGCCGCACAGCCTTAACTCCCTCGACAGAGGCAACGGTCCGGCATGAAGCAACCATCAGAAATGACTGGTGCCGCGGCGCCTTATGTATATATCCTCGCCCTATATACCACTCCAGGTGGACGGAGCGAAGAGCGGTCCAAATCGTGTGGTTAAGCATAGGCTTTCTATACAAATTCTATCCGCCCCTTCCGAGTTGGTTTAACCAATCACAGCCGGCCCGCCCCTTTCCAAAGGGTATTAAGGCGGCCGATCTCGACATTGTCGGTCACTCACCTCTGCTAACCGGCGGACACTGGACCACCAAGAGCCTCGAGTATCAAGCGGAGACCAATGATTAAGGACATGAGGACCTGATAAAGGACCGAGGATCTGAGGACCAAGCGATAAAGTCTAAAGGCTCTCTTTTCCTCGAGTACCGAGGAGCCAACAAGGCTCTACCTCAAGTAGAAAAGCCCAAAGGCTCTACTTCGAGTACTGAGAAGCCTAAAGGCTACACATCCCGGGTTCCGAAAAGCTTATAGCCCAAAGACTTTCCTATATATTAGGTTAAACCGAAAGTTCTGTCGCACCATCTTTAAGAAATCATAACTTCTTTCCGTCAAGACTTTTTTGCGCACTTTGAATTTTGTCAGAAAGCGTAAAGCGTGTAGTTTCCAGAAGTCTCCTGGAAACTTTCCAACATGCTCAGGTTGCAGAGGTAAAAATGAAAGAACGAGATAATCCGAAATTCGGAATTTTTAAGCAAAAATTCCAAAAATCTTGAAACTGTGCAATAAAATCCAGAACAGGCATCATCCTAAGTTTTTTTTTATATTTTATTACTAACTGAGTCAAGTTTGTGCTGATTGAGCTCTTCTTTCAGAAGTTATGGTTTTTTGAAAAAAAAATGCTGAAAAATCGATTTCTTAAGAATTCTTAAGAAATTGATTTTTTGGCATTTTTTTCAAAAAATCATAACTTTTGAAAGAAGAGCTCAATCAGCACAAACTTGACTCAGTTAGTAATAAAATATAAGAAAACTTAGGATGGTGGCTGTTCTGGATTTTATCGCACAGTTTTTAGATTTTTAGAACTTTTGCTTAAAAATTCCGAACTGCGGATGATCTCGTTCTTTCATTTTTATCTCTGCAACCTGGACATGTTGGAAAGTCTCCAGGAAGTTTTTGAAAACTACATGCTTTTCGCTTTCAGACAAAATTTGAATTGCGCAAAATTGTTGTGAGGGAAAGAAGTTATGATTTTTCGAAAATGGTGCGACAGAACTTTCGGTTCAACCTAATATATCACAGGATGCCGCCGCAAGAAGCGTGCATCCATTGCAAAAGTTGATCCCAAGGCCAAAAATGTCAGGGATCAAAGAGAGGCTGAGACCTCCGAGCAGCGCTAGGAACGGCTAGAAGGCAATCGTGCCAGAATAACCGAGGCGAGGGCAACGCACAGCTGGAACAGCGTGAAGCAAGTCTCTCGCAAACTCGCCTGCGGCTTGCTGCTCTGAGAGTCTCAAAATCACAAGAAAGCCGTGATTCTCGACTCGCGGATAAACGGTTGAGAATCGCTGAAGCCAGATCTCATGAGACGGGTGAAGAGCGCGATTCTCGACTGGATGATGACCGAGTGAGACATGCCGAAGCCAGATCTCAGGAGACGGCCGAACAGCTCGAGTCTCGATTCGACAGCAGTCGAATGAGGACTGAGGCTTTACGAAGAGCGGAAACTGGTGCAGCGCATTCAGTACGGCTCGAATGTGATCTGCTCAACATGTCCACGCTCGACAGACATCTAGACGAGTAGATCTTTACCTCGCGGCATTTAATTACGATGGTCGACTACTCGACCCATCCGAAAGTACTAATCGGAAAGATGGATGTCATATGTGGCAAGTGTCAAGCCAAGAGGTTCAGAGCCAAACCTCCTGGCATGTGCTATTCCAGCGCAAAGTCGACCTTCCGCCTTTACGTGAGCCGCCTGGGTCGCTTCGTTCATACATGTCCGGCACAGTGCCGTGTCCAGGCATTTCTTGCAGAATAGCAGGGGGTCCAATGCAGGCTTCCAGATGACGTCCTTTGGCACTACAGTTGCCACGCCAGACGTTGAGGAACAGGGCTTCATGCCAACGTTTAAGGTGCAGGGACAGGTTTATCATAGAGTTGGATCCCTGCTTCCTAATGGCAATGATAGCCCCAAGTTCTTGCAGCTGTACTTCGTCTGCGACGAGCAGCTGCAAGCGAATTAACATTGCGGCAATATCGGTGGCACAAAGCTGGACGTCGTGCTAGAGCTGCAAAGAATACTGCATCGGCACAACGATCTGGTGAACGACTTCAAGACCACTTGGAGAAAATGCCTACAGACGAGTATAAGGTCGGTTATCCGTGCTTACAAGAGGCCTGCTGGTGCATGGATGACGTTTCAACGCTCTGTCTGTAAGCGAGGCGGCTATGGTCTTGGTTGGCGAAGACGACTGCCACAGGCGTGACATTATCATCAAAAAACGTTGCGAAACGTTGCAGCGTATCTCTGAAACTCATAAATCGTACGATGCCCTACAGTACCCAATCATGTTCTGAGATGGAGTTAGACGGGTATTACTTCGAACTATGGCAGAGAAATCCTAGCACTGGCGCTCTCACCAATAAAAAAGGTATCGGCTTTGGATTTCTATGCGCATCGCATGATGATAAGGTCCACTTCCTTCAAAGAAAGTTGTGAAATGTCGCCAGCTGTTTCACCAGTTCATAGGGGACATGTATGCCAAGATCGAGAGTGAGGGGCTGCTATACATCCGACGCAACAGCGAAAGCTGCATGCAAACGACTACATCCACCTGCGGGATGCCGTGGTCGAAGATGGAAATGTCACTGACCTTGAGCAAATGGTCATACTACCATCCTCCTTCACGGGCGGCCGACAACACATGCACGAGTACACTCAGGACGCGATGGCCTACGTTAAAGCGTACGTTCGTCCTGATCTGGTCGTCACGCTTACGTGCAACCCGGCGTGGACCGAAATTGCGGAAGAGCTCTTCCCTGGTGAACCGCCTTCTGACCTTCACGACATTACGGCGAGAGTCTTAACAGAAGCTCACGAAGCTTATAGACGTGCTAAGAACAGCCACGTCTACGGAGACACTCGCTGCTGGATGTACACCGTGGAATGGCAGAAACGCGGTCTTCCGCATGCCCAAATCTTAGTGTGGCTGAAGGAGAAGATACGCCTAGATCAGGTCGACAGCATCATCTCGGCGGAGCTTTCCAGTCAAGAACCTCAAAAACTTGGTCCATGGGCCCTGCGGACCACTAAATCCGATCGCCTTACATGAAGGACGGCAAATGCACCAAAAGGTACCCTTGGCAATTGATCATCGAAACTCAAACGGGGACTGACTGATGGCTATCCTCTGTACAGAAGGCGAAAGCCTGATGACGTAGGACACACCACCGTCATCAAAATGAAGGTGGACCATCAGACCGTAGACGCCGAGGTGGACAACTGCGGGGCTGTGCCGTACACTCCCTTGCTCTCGAAAATGTTCCGAGCACATATCAATGTGGAGTACTGTAATTCGTTGGAGTCGATTAAGTACGTCTGCAAATATGTGAACAAGGGAAGCGACATGGTAACGTTCGGCCTCGAGCATGCCACTGCACCGTTTGATAAGATCGAGCGTTATTAAACGGGCAGGTACATAAGCATCAACGAGGAAGTTTGGCGTATCCTGGGTTTCAGGATACACGCATTAGCCATGTCACCCATCTACATGTCCATCTAGAGAATGGACAACGCGTCTACTTTACGGCTGATAATGCGCGGCAAAGAGCTGTGCAACCACCTCAAACAACTTTGACGGCATTCTTCCTTTTGTGCCAACGGGATCCCCAGAAGTTCCAAGATATTATACTTGAGACAAGGTGCCGAGGTTTCCGGACATGACGTCAGAGCAGCGGATGTGTTAGCAAGTGTATATACTGTACACCCTAACCAAGCCGAATGCTTTACCTCACATAAACAGTAGAGAATAAGGTTGTGAAAGAAAACACGAAAGTCTGCTAGTTAATTGTTTAATGTTAATAAATAAATTTCACACATCGGTTTCGGGGCTAAGTATACCGGTAGTGTGGCTTTCTTGCCGCCCCTCATCAGTACTTCGCAAGAAAGCGTAAAAACATACTGGAACCTAGTATTACGGACTAAGTAGGCCAAGAGGAGTGGAGGAAGAAAGGAAACTGAGGTAAAAGCTGTACAAAGTGATAATGAGTGGCGACTATTTCGTGCTGAGGTCTTACATCCTGACTTCAGCTGTCCTTCCGCCCGAATATAGCGCGTTGGCTTATTGCCAGGTCGCACGTAAGTCATGGAGTAGTGAAAGATGTACTGTTGTGTAAAACTCGTATTTACGTAAAATATTTGGTCTGTTGTACAAGGCATGGAATAAAGCATGTATGAAGTTGCTACCATCCCACCCGTTATGCTTCACCATGTGTCCAAGTTCTAGTAATCTATCTCTAAAATCTGTATAAGAGGTACAGTTCCGATAAGTTCGTACTACCTCGGTTGTCAATGTATTAGTTGGTATATATCGAGTATGTTCGATAATGGGGTTATATAATAATTTTGAAATTATAATCGTCTGTTTATTATTTTATAAAGTTTCTACAGTGAGGACCAGAAAATTTGTTTTCGTTCTTTATGTAATGGTTTTTTTCTATTTTCAGAGACTGGTCATATATGGCTTCTACCATTCTTTCTAAATCTATTGCGGTGATACGTGTAGGATGTCGTCTATGTACCTATACGTATGGTTAAACATAAATCTCTTTTGGATGTTCAAATTTCCTATGTTTTTCATAAAATCATATTCAAAAAATGCTAATCAAGGTCAGCCGTTTGAGGACTGCACGATGCACCCTGAAGAATACCCCTAATTTGTTGATAATTGTCCCCCCAATATATAAGAAGCCCGATGTTAGTAGTGATCTATCATTACAATAAGGCCTTCGATCTGACAAAACTTTACTTTGTGTTGACGACATTATGTGGTAAACTTGTGAATAGACTGGAGAAACCAGCCTATATTTCTAAGTTTCCTTTCGCAGAGCCTGAGTCTCTCACTACCTCACTGCTGCTTTCTATAACTCATGTTTAATTTTAGACCTATTCCAAAAAGCTTTACAATAATTAGCGAAATGTTTCCTAATTTGAGCTAATTTGAGCTGAAATAATGTAGTAAGTGGCTTAATTGTGCCTCTTTTTGCAACGGTTATATTCTTTTTTATGGGATTTCTGTGCATTTTCGGAATTCCATATATTCTAAGTACTTCATTAAACTTTTTATCATATTCAATGCTCAAGCTGTTCAATATTTGCTTATGTCTATTTCGTATCTCATTTACCTGAATTGAAGTCGGTATATGAGTAGGGCCTTCTAAGTTTGTCTGATCCATTTCTCTTACAATCATTTGGAGGTAGAACCCTTGCATGTAAAACTGAAATTTGCACTAGCTTTATCTATTGGAGTAATCACGAAGCTGTATTCTATTGAGAACCTCCTTGTCATATTCGTCGCATTCGGCAAGATTCTTGTCATATATGCTGTGAAGGCTACACTTAGTCTTATTTTTGAAATATTCAGTCAAGTTCTTGTTTAGTGTTTTCTTATTAGTAGCCAAAGTGCGAAATTTGTTTGTGCATTTTATCGTTAACTTCCAGCAAGGTCATCTAACATGTCCTTAATCTCTGCTTTTGTCTATAGTGTGCCTTCTGTATTTGCTGTATTTGTCAACACTTATAAAATCTAATCTTCCTGTGCAAAGGTGTTTATGATTTGAGTCTATATATTCCGGATATTTGCTGCAGTCACATGTCTGATATTTATTGCCTCTTCTGAGACATTATGTATACCTTTGAGGAAGCTGTGACAATTGAATATTTCCAGGCTCAAAGGCATTTTCAGAGTATACTGAACTCGTACGCTAATATCTTTCAAGTTATCTACATGTAATTGCTCCGTCAATATGCGTTGAATATGTGAACTGTTGCATAACTTCTTTCCATAATACTACCTTGATATGAGATTATGACCATGATTTCCTCTCTGTGTATTTCCTCTTTCTCTTTCCTCCCGCAAAAAGGTTTGCTACTAGTGAATATATTTTATAGTTATGTTCAAAATTTAGTTGCGAAAAATCTCTTGTAAAAGTGAAATCTATTAAGCGATTTATTTCTGCCTTATTCAATGTTCTGAAGTATGTGAATAGAGTGTGACTTATAAGTTACCTATTATCGTCACTATTTCTCCTGTTCTATCATCACATTCAACCTTTTTTTACCTTCTTTTCTTACCCCTTCTTCTTTTCATTGTAATCGGACAGATAAAGTATGGGTGTTGTTTCTTCTGCGGTGGGTTGACATTATGAAATGTTCCCAAATCCTTTTATTTGGTCATTGAACCCGAAGGGGTACGCACAATATAATGTATCCATTGCAATTTTTTTCTCTAAGCAGCTTCTTCACATTCCATCTTCTCTTACATGGTCTGAGATTTCAATACTAATATTATTTGGGTCATGGCTTGTGTCTCGAAAGTGGTTCACCATGAATGTATTTATGTTAAGTTTTCTGAAACTTTTGCGATGTTGAGTAGTTCTGGCTTGGTTTGCGTAGTTTCTCCTACATACTGTAGTTTACAAGTAAGGCAAGTTATCATGTAAATTACATTTCTTGCGTCACAATTTGAGATATTAGGTTTATTAGTTCTGAAACAATAGTGTGTTGTGGAACTTTGAGTACATGACTTAGATATCATTTTGTCACATACCTCGCAATTTCTTCATGCACCTTATTGTCCTGTTGTCCATAGAGGAAACATGCTTATTAACTAGCCTTAACCGGTTTTCGCTGTTGATGTTATCACTCACGGACAACATAGAACATTGATTTATTCTTGTTAAATTGTTTTGGTTGAGGGACCTATCCATTGAGTCGGAAGCGGTCCTTCCTGGCCTCTTATGCAGTTTCCTTATGGAGGTTATCTCCCTAGGTTAGGGCGATCCTCTTCATCGCCGGAGAGCGCTACCCGTGGTGCTAACTGCATTGGATAGTTTATGCTTAACACTACGCCAGGGTTCTCCTAAACTATTAAACTGTTCTTCAAAAATTGTGTGTGTATTAGCGCAGCGATTAATTTAGTAGCTGTTTAGAAAAGTCTTGTGTGTGTGTTTTTGTGTGTGTGTATGTATGTATGTATCTGTGTATGTATCTGTGTGTATGAGTATATATGTACGTATGTGTAATTAATATTCATGTATGTACATGTGTTCATCCTATCTATGTGTGTATGTTTGCATATATATTAACTTGTGTATTTGTTTGTTTGGTTTTTAATCACGTTCTTTTTCAATTATTTTTTGTACATATTCATCTGCGTTCTTTCACTTCTTTTCAGTGTTTTAAATAAGTATGTATTGGTGTGTATAGGTAAGATTATTCGGAAGACGGTCAAGAGGCGCGATTTCTTCGGCTGTCATTAACTCAAAACTCCAATCTAGTGCCATGCGAGTGTTCAGAAAATCCCGGATAAAGTAAGGCATTAGCTTACTGTCTCTCTGAGGTCACCAGTTGCCGATTTTCATGGTTTTTGCTATGAAACGGACTGAAATATTTATGAATATGTTCCTAAATGAGTTTTCATGGATTTTTGGCCTTCAAAATCGTTGTTTTCAGTTTTCCAAATTATTGAGATTAAACAGCCCTTGTAAGTATCTAATATATCTTCTTCTAAATTTCATATACTCCTAAAAAGTTGTAAAACACTTATTATGTGCTATTTGGTGTCCAGCTGGCAATAAAAATCGCGCCTCTTAAACACCCAGATTATTCCTACTTATGAGCAGGGTCAAGCGTGGGGTGTGGCACGCCACACCTGAGGGGTCGTACTGAGGAGTCAAAAGGGCAGGGGTCGTAGTTGGATAATCTGATAATAGTGATAACTTGATATTCGTATCATATCCATAATTGGTATGTCAATTAACCCCCTGTAGACAAAGTTTGAGCGAGTTCTGAAGATTTAAGATACTAGGCTACCTAGGTGAAATGGTCGTCCAGCGTGTTAATTTTGTTTCAAAGGTGAATTAGCTATCCGTTTTTGCGCTCAAGACAAAGCACTACTCCTTCTTTGTCCATCTCAGAAATCCCGCTTCAAAAAACCTCCAAACTGTGGAATTAGAAGCCAACCAAAATCTCATTTTTCCCATTTTTCGCTTTGAATGGCTGTGCTTTCACCAGATATTACTCAAAGCTAAGAAAACGAATCAGGCTTAAAACATTCCTGTGGAATCTACGAGGTTTAGGCTATCGATTCATATAATTATTGTTCGCTAAAAATGTTTTTCTTTTGATATAGTTAATGAGGTGTGGCACACCCCCTTGAAAGCTGTGGCAGCCACAGCTTTTAAAAAGGTCACACCCCATTAACTATGTCTTAAAAACATTTTTAGCAAACAGTATTTATATGAATCGATAGCATAGTCCTCGTAGATTTCTTAGGAAGGTTGAGCCTGATTTTCTTCTTACAGGGGAAGGATACTTAGATGCCGTAGCCATTCATAATGATTTGTATACCAAAAAATGCGCTTTTGAATGCTGGTTCGTAGACTGTCTTTCATATCTGCGAAACGATAATCTGAATGGAGTTATGATTTTTTTCATTAAAAAATTGTGTTTTTGCGGAGGGTCACAATCATCAATAAAAAAATTTTCTCTCCTTTCCAAATGCTGAGTATGATCCAGATAGTCTAAATAAATATTACTACGTCTAAAATTTTCTTCAGTAGCATCAAACGGTAGGCTAGATCAAATCTGGTGATTTTTACTATCCAAAAGTAGGCTAGTTTTTCAAGAAAAAAAGTTCATAACTTTCTTCAAAAGATCGTTTCGCAGATTTCAAGCACAGATTCAGAATCTGCATTCAAAGGCGCATTTTTTGGTATACAAATCATTAGGAATGGCCGCGGCATCCAACTATCCTTCCCTTGTTAGCTTTGAGTAATATCTGGTGAAAGCACAGCCATTCAAAGCGAAAAATGGGAAAAATGAGATGTTGGCTTCTAATCCCACAGTTTGGAGGTCTTTTAAAGCGGGTATTGTGAGATGGATAAAGAAGGACTAGTACTTTGCCTTGAGTGCACAAACGGATAGCTAATTCACCTTTGAAACAAAGTTAACCATGTTGAAATATGACTATTTTACTTAGGTAGCCTAGTATCTTGAATCCTCAGAATTCGCTCAAACTTTGTCTACAGGGGGTAATTGACATGCTCATCATGGATATGTTGCCCATTATGTTTGACAGGGCCTTCAGGTAATGCTATCTTAGGTATATAATTCAGGGGGGTCTTATTAAGACAGTAATAGTAATCAGGGGGGGGGGTCGTAACCAGCGATCGTGTGCCACACCCCTTGCTTGACCCTGCTTATGAGTATTGTGTCTTCTTCGCTTGTGTATATTGGGTTGTCCGGAAATTGATGTCCGTTTTGATTTTCAAACGCAATAAGTCATATATTTCCCATTACTAATTAGGTTGCAAAGTACCACTCGATAGAGCAAAGCAAGCTCTACAAAAAAGCATTCTAGCTTTAGCAACAGCTCTGGTCCACTTCGAGTTTCAAGCTTAAAACTAAAAGGATCCAACCACACGAGAAATCGAGAAAAATCATAACTTCAATGCATAAAATTCCTACAAAAATTCTAATTTGCTCACGTAAACACTACGCACAAAAGACATTTATATGTACCGTTGCCATATTTTTTTCACTGTTAGAAATCAAGTAAATGCAAATCCGTACAAGTGTAAACGTAAATTTTCAGCTTTCTGCAAGCTTTAGTTCTCGAGAGATTTGAATTTCAGCTTGGATCACCTGACTAGGTAAAGCTATATTCGACATTTCTCGAGAACTAAAGCTTGCAGAAGCTGAAAATTTACGTTTACACTTGTACGGATCTATAGTATACAACAACCCATGTGGGGACGGCACAGCATCACTATTCGAAATTTCTCGTGAACTAAAGCTTGCAGAAGGCTGAAAATTTACGTTTGTGTGGATGTGGGGACGGCACAGCATCACTTTGGCAAATGCAAGAAAATTCGTTTACTTGATTTCTAACAGTGAAAAAAATACGGCAACGGTGCATATAATTGTCTTTTGTGAGTAGTGTTTACGTGAGCAAGTTAGAATTTTTGTAGGACTTTTATGCACTGAGTAATGATTTTCTCGATTTCTCGGGTGGTTGGATCCTTTTAGTTTTTGGCTTGAAACTCGAGGAGGATTAGAGCTGTTGCTAAAGCTAAAATGCTTTTTTGTAGAGCTTGCTTTGCTCTATCGAATGGTGCTTTGCAACCTAATTAGGATTGAGAAATGTATGACTTATTGCGTTTGGAAATCAAAACGGACATTAATTTCTACTTAAACGGAATACTAATATTAATTTCTACGAAACGGAATACTTACCTTATGTATAAAGTGTTTGATCTGTTATTATTACAAGTGATTGCTGTCATTTATTGAAACCTAGGACCTCCATATAGTTATGTTACCGGTGGTGTATTATTCTGTCAAATTATTTCATTGTGTTTATACTTGTTATATTTGTTAATAGTTTTTATTTCTTTGTTGCTAATTCTTCCGAATTCCCGTATAATTGTATAGATAATGCATGTACGAATTTCGCGGTGAATAGAGTAATACCTAGCTTTTTCCACTTGCTTTTATTGCAAAAGAAAGATCAACTTATCGAACGTTTTGTGATCTAGTATACTATAAGTACATGAACGAGCGTAGTAGCATAATTGCTTCCCTTCCTGGTCTTTTACCCGTCATTTTGGTACGTAAAGATACAGTAGTTTTAGTATACTATTATAGAATCATGTGTAGCAAATGCCTAGCATAGGACCTACCTGTCTATCTAAGGACCTTATGTCCACTCTTGTTCTCAATGCAGGAGCGGTACATAGGCTATCAATGTTCTCTAAATCTGAACTACTTAAAGTAACCTCAAATGTTTGGGAATCCTACTATCGGTTTATAGAAAGTTTTTAAAGATGATTCTTATCCTCCGTTTAGATCCAAATTCTAACCATCGTGCAGTTCCCATAGTTTATTTTATTGTAATGTAATTGAAATGTTGTTTGCTTCACTTATTTAGACTTAGAACCTTATATGACCAGTGACCCCTATCGTTTTCAGCAAGGACCCAAACAAAAAGGTCAAAAAGTTCTCTCCGTCTTACATTATACATTATATTCTTATGCAACATCTGTTATGGGGAACGCTACTGTGAACAACGTAGCTACTCAACTGAGGAAAGCTACTAGCATTTACCGTAAATCCATTTTATCACCATTTGAAATTCCGCGTTAGGAGAACTCATTCGTTGATAATTAGATCAAATTCTATCTATATAACTGTTCAAATCTACGGAGTGTTAATTTTTGGCGGGAAACGTTTATGTAAACCTAGATTCTCGGCTATAATAATAATGTCCTATACTCCTAGTGTGGCGTCTACCCTCAAGGCTATCTTCTCCCCCGAAAATAATTTAGATTCTGCTATCTCTGATGCCCTAATGGCATTGAGTGTCGCTTTGGACAAGCTAACTCATCGATGCGATAGGGCTGGGAAATAAATCAAATTGGTTCGACGCATGACCCGTACTGGGTGGCTTCTGGTAAGATTACATTTCTCCAATTTATATTTATATTTCGCTTTAGGCTATAAATGTCCCACTTCCTTTTGGTGTCACAAAATGCCAAGCACTTCCACAACTATTAGGCAAATTCGACTATTGCAAACCCCTTTTGATAGCGAGAGGGATATAATTTGCAATGAAATTCTATACGTCAATCGCGGAGGACCACTCTGTAATATGTCTCTGAGTTACAGGGTTTCATATGGTAGGGCATTCTATACTTGTTTGCAGTTTCTTGTTGCTCAACGTCATTTTGACTACATCATGAGCACCCCCTACTAGCTACTAGCTTTTCGAATCCTCATCTATAAGGGTCTAGTAATTGCATTAAAGTTTAGACTAAAACCCAAAGTATATAGGTACTCACTTATGAACTTTTTAGTCTTCAGTCTGTATTGTATTCCTTTTCTAATTCTGCTCATTTCGTCCGTTCCATTCTTTCTTCCCCTGCTTGACTAACTGTAACTGTGGTTTCTGTAATAAACATATTTGCTTGATAGTTCGACGCAATTGACATACAAGGCTTAGTAAGCGATAATAGGCATGAAAGTATAAGTGTATTCCAAATCTGTAAAATACTTCAGTTCTTAGTTACTATAGTAAGGATAGTAATGTTTCCTGGATAGCGAACAAGTTTGCAAAATTCTAACCTGTTTTTCATTGTTAGCCCTCCGAATGTTTCATGAGGTGTAAACGTAGATCCTTGCCCAAAAAGTCAATGTTTTGTTCCTACTTATTAGTACTGCCTAATGAATAACAAGCAAGTTATGTTGACTAGCATGATTTTCTCACCGCAAAACAATCGATAAGTCCGTTTTTGGTGCATTGTGGGGCAGAAAAGTATGGAAAACAAACAAAAGTTCACTTTGTTGCCTTGTCAAAGAAAAGTGATAATCGTGCAGCGAATCTGCATGAGCTATGTGAGAAAGTGAAGAGTATTACAATAAGATCGTACAGACAGACAGTCCATCCGCTTTCTCAACCGCTGTCTACAACATCGCATGATCCCGAACTTTATCGCACGTAGAAGGATCCACGAACTGTGCGGTTTACCAGAGAACGATCACCGAGTGCAATTCATCCAACTACGCCTCCTACGCATCGCACTACAACATAAGAAGAATCAAATGTATACTTGGTTGTGCAAATGTGTCACAAAGTAGAGCAATCGTTCAAGATACTTGGAAGATCGCCTCTAGAGGACATTAGTGGGTGGGTCAATTACGATTTGTAATCAATTTCGATCTAACGTCAAAGCAGCACTGCAGAGAAAGTTTGATAGCCTGGTGGAGAGATCACAAAGCAACGCTGCGACCCAACCAAATGCGAGGACACCTTTTGATAACAGCGAGGGCATGCTATGGTTTTGGATCACTCCGCAAAAACATCGCGAGTCACAGTGATTGGAGGGTTTCCGCTTTCTGAAGACGCGCGTTCAGTATTAGAGTTGGGCCCAAGTTTCTTACCATCACAACCCATCTCTATGGTGATTTTGCGCCAGTTCGCTTGTAGTGTGCACGAACTCCAGGATAAGCTCCGCAGAAAGGTGAACCTAGAGGGTGGGGGGGGGGCGATCAAAGACCATCTAACATATGTCCAGCAATACCTTCCCACGTGCGTTCTTTAAACAACAGTGTGCGAATCCTTTGGTCGATATTGGTTTCCGTCTCTTCGCAGACGATGTCTTCAGAACTATAGCACGGATCCGCGAACGGAAAACGCACTTACTCTAGCACAAAAGCAGGGCATTAGGCAAGTACGAGAGCTTATAAATACTGCGCAAATAAGACTCTCAACCAGCGACAAGGGAGGCGAGTTTGTAATCATACCCCACCAGTTAAATATTGCGATAACACAAAGGCATTTGCAAGACGAATCGCTATACCGCCCATCGTCTGCAAACGAATTTCAGAGACATAACCGTAAACTCAAAAGAGAGTGGGTAGCGACTGCTAAAGCAGCTCATTTATCGCACGACACTATTGTGCGCCTCAAAATCGAGATCCCTGCCTGCCCAGTGCTGTATCTGCTCAATAAGACGCACAAGCTCTAATAGGACACCGACTTGGCTTCTACCGACCCTTCCACATTCAAAGTGCGACCGATTATAGGCAGCGTAGGAGGGCCTACGGATAGGATTGGGTGGTTTATCAACAACATACTAGCGCAACTACTGAATGTTTTTGGACCATCTGCGCGCAACGCACATTGATCGTGACTGCGTTATGGAGTCGTTTGATGTCGTGCGCTCTATACCAACGTAAGTAATTTGTCCGCGATGTATAAACAAACTCTCTATCGCGCAGGTTATGACCCTTTTGCAAGCGTACTTGAATTGCAACATTTTTAGGTGGTCTGGGAGCTATTTCACGCAGATCAGAGGTCTGGCCATGGGAGAAAGGTTAGCCCCAGGGCCCGGCACGAGGTGGGCAAACGGGGTTTTCCAAAACGAATTCTCTTTTGGTCCCAATAGTTTTTACGAACACCCCCTTGAGCCCAAAAATGACGCTTTGTGCTTGTGCAACGAGAGCACCGGCTCAGACAATCGCGGGGCAGGCGGGCACCGGAAAAATAGATTGCTGATCTCTCGCACCCCGCTCGCGGATTTTTTGGAAAGCAATTAGGACTTTTCGGAAGACCGCTTGCTGAGTTCTCGATTCCTCAGAGATTCAGCAATATATCTGCAAAAGATAAGAGCGAAAAGAAATTCAACAGGCGGTCTCTCAAAAATCCGCTAACTCAGCAAGCGGTCTTCCGAAAATTCCTGATTGCTTTGCAAAAAATCCGCGAGCGGGGTGCGAGAAATCAGCAATCTATTTTTCCGGTGCCCGCCTGCCCCTAGCGATTGTCTGAGGGCCACACTTCACATGAAAGCGCTCAAAAGCGCCCAAAATCCTCAAATTCCTTTAATTGCTCCTCACCTGTATCATAGAAAACAGGAAGAAGAATGAGCAAGAAAAATGACGAAGGAATGAAAAAGTATCAAAGTAACGCAGTCATAGGACTGAGAGACGCCGTTCCCGCGCGTATCGATTGACTGGGGCGCGCTTTCCATCTTAGAAAGCTAGGCTGCTGATGCAATTTTGGGCTCTAACAAAGACAAGAGGAGGACTTTCGGAACCAAAATCTCACCTTATAGTAAACTTTAGGTGCACAACAGATTTACGTAGAAATTTTGAAAACATTATGTGAACTGAAAGTTTTGCCCACCTCAGGTGGGCATTAGGTGGGCAATTGCCCACCTAATTTGGGAAAAAGTTGAGCACGCTCCTCATTCACATGAGTTTTTTAAGATTTTACAAACTTTGTCCCCTAGTCCTACTGCGCATATACACAGCGAATGTCGCGCGATTTCGTCATCTCTGCATTGCAAACGAGCCACTTTTCCATTTTCTTGATAGTGGGAAATTTTCAGAAAAAACCTTGCCACAACCTTCAGTCACATAATTTTTTAATGAAACTTCTAAGTTAAGCCCTGCAGGCCCGTGTTCATGTAACTAGAATGGATCGCGGATTTTGTGAAACTTACCTATATGAGTTGTAAAAATGTGCAAACGACTTGTTTGCACTTGAAAATAATTAAAATAATTTTTAAATTTTTTAAAAATTCATTTTAGCCTTATAAAAAAATTTTTTCGGGGGCGTGGCTGACGCCACGCCCCCTTTTTCCAGATTTTAGGGGTCGGGACCCGCAAAAATTTTGAGAAGCACCCCAAAAAATTTTTCGGAGTGCGTGGCTAACGCCACGCACCTTCTTTAGAAAAAATTTTTTATCCCCCCCCCCGAAAAAAATTTCTTGGACCGCCACTGCAAGTTTCATACCGTATGGTCATCTGTGCGCTGCCAACGAGCCATTTGAATTCACATCTTCATTTATCAGTTTTACAAAATTTGGGAAAAAATGCTTATTACATCTCCCATTCACATAAGTTTTTCATAATATTTCATACTTTGTTTCTACTAGCCTCTCTTGGTTCGCTTACGTAATTTGGTGCTATGTCGTTACACCTGCATTCAGAACTGGTCATGTAATCATGCTGTTCAACGGCATCGCTAATGCGACGTCGCGCACGCAGCAACTAGCGGCAACGCGGAGTAGCGCGCGCGAACTCTGCTGTGCGTTGAGGTTTATGAAAACCATTTCCCAATGAATTAGATTTATAAGGTAAAAATGATTCGACCTTCTTTTGCTTGCACTTGGAATCTTCTTCCAGGGCTCCGCCGCGGATCCCGCAAAAAGATATCTCCTTTGCTTTTGACCCCAAAACGATTTCCAGCTTGTCATTTGCCCACCTAGTGCCGGGCCCTGGTTAGCCCCCACACTCGCAGTAGCATTTATGGCAAAAATTGAAGCGCCTATCTTAGAGTGCCGTCCCTTGCTCTACTGTAGGTATATAGACGATTGTTTTGTCATCTGCGCCACTCAGGCAGATATTGATAAATGCTTCCAACTACTCAACGAGCAATCGCAGTGCATACAGCTTACTGGGGAGAAGCCCAGCAGCGAATGGTTACCGTTTTGAATCTTCGGGTATGCACGCAACTAAATGGTACCACAAGCCCAGCAATAAAATTTTTTTTATCCACTTTCAATCAGCGCATCCACTCAAACAAAAAGAGCTGTAATTGAAAACATGATCCGCACAGCATCTCAGGTTTGCAGTGGACAACGGGAAAGGGTGGAATCATTGGCACTTGCCTGCAGCATAGCCTTTTCCAACGGTTACGAAAATCACGCAAGGGCACCTAGGAGTAGGAAAGAGCAGCATTCTGTAGTAAGCCAACAGTCTGCAGTTGAGGAAGTAGCCTTTGCATCTCTTTTATCTCCGATGAAGTAAGACCGCATTGCGACGGTGCCTGAGGAGAGCAGGGCTACAAAATTCAGTTACGATGTAGAATTGCCTCCGACTAATTTGAAGAGCTTGTTGATTCGCCATAGTCTATCGCTCCTGCATCACGCCAAGTTGCATTATATGCCCTCAGGGCAGAGGCGGGGATTGCATGGCCACCGGTGTCATCTACATGATCTCCATGATCTCCTGCGACGGCTGCGGCGAGGAATACATAGGTGAGACGGCGCGTCCGCTGTGTGTTCGCATCAAGGAACACTTGGATGGCAGGGATAAATCGCGCACATCCACTCCTCTGGGCACTCACCGGGTTCAGAAACATGCGGGGACAAATTTCGGAGTTTCGGTGAAAATCCTGGCACACAAATTTCAAACATCAGTTCGCAAATGTTTGGAAGCTTTTTGGATTCAGCGAAAAGCCCAAAAATGAATCGCAAAGAGGAATGCCAAAACATTACGCGTGAACTCGCGCTCTACCTCGGTCAGCTCTTCTGATCTAGTTTACGGCTATAAATAGTGGTCCCCTTATGCGGTCAGTCATTCATCTTGCTCTCGCATCAAATCACGTCGGCGTAACCTAAAGGGTGAGTGTTTGGCTAAGTGCTACCAGCTGAGCTAGTGGTCGAACCTAAGTCTTGGCACTTTCCTCACTCTGCTGCAGGGACGTTGTCGAATGGATTGCAAATCGTATTACCCATTTCAGGCTCTGAAGAAGGCGATCTGCCGAAACGTTAGCTCATAATTTTGATAATCTCGGTCACGGCTCACAAACAACACGCAATATATTGCAATAATGTCATGTGCTGAATCCGAGGAATAATCAATCCAATAAATATCTATGCTAACACGATCCATTTGCACGGACTTTGTTGTACTCAGAAGTTCCAAAGTATTATACTTGGAACAATTCAACAAAAAAGTTTGCCAGAAGAAAGCAAGGTGTTGAAGCTCCCGGACAACATGGCATACGTGCTGCGGACGTTTTAGGACGTGTATATACTGTACACCCTAAGCACGCCGAGTGCTGCTACCTCAGGTTGTTGCTCCATACAATCCCAGGGCTGACGTCATTCGCAGCATTAAGGAAGATCGATGGAAAGGTTTGTGAGACCTAAAGAGAAGCTTGCCAAAGACTTGGCTTGCTTTAAGATAATCAGCACTGGGACAGAACTCTCGCAGAAGCACTCTGCGACAGGTTTCGCTGCTCAACTGCAAAGTCTCTTCGGCATCATCTTGACAACCTAACAACCGTCAAACCTCGAGCACTCTGGGAGAAGTACAAGGAGGCTCTGAGTGAAGACGTACTCAGAGAATGTCGCAGAGGGCACCCTCTACAGACATCGATTACTCTCCCGAGGTATTCAACCGAGTGTGTTTACTGCTTGAGGACTCTGCGCGTCGATGATTGGGCAAACCCTAAGGGAGCTCGGTTTTCCGTCACCAATACGCGAAGATGACCAAGCACTCAAGAGCGATGTTCTTCGAGAGAGATCCTGTGACGTCGATCAGCTGTTTTCATTTGTAGAGTCCAACAGACCTCTCCTTACGAAGGATCAAGAGTTAGCTTATTCTGGACACGATTTCCAGTGGCAAGTGTGGGCTACTCTTTCTCGACGCTCCAGGTAAAACAGGGAAAGCGTTCTCATCAATCTTCTACTTGCCGGGATTCGCACGAAAGGAGGAATCGCACTAGCAGTGGCTCCTCAGGGATTGCCTCAACACTGCTAGAAGGCCGAACTGCTCATTCAGCCTTCAAGCTTACTCTGGATATTGCTCATACGGAGCACCCTGTATGCAGCATAAGCAAGGGCACAGGGAAAGTAATGTGTTGCAAGAAACTAAATTCATAGTTTGGGACGAGTGCACCATGGCGCATAAGAAGTCCCTAGAAGCCGTCGACTTCGCGCTACAGGACATAAGAGGGAGCAGCAGGCTGATGGCTGGGGCCGTCGTGCTACTAGCAGGCGACTTTCGTCAAACTCTGCCTGTGATTCCGCGGTCGACTCCGGTTGATGAGCTGAATGCTTGCTTAAGGCTTCTCATCTCTGGAGACATGTTCAATCGCTGAATCTCACGACGAACATGCGAGTACACCTCCTTGGCGATGAGACTGCCAGAAACCTTGCGCAACGGCTGTTGCTTCTTGTGAAGGCGGAATTGCGGTTGAATCAAGTTCCGGCTGGATTACCTTTCCTCCAGACTCTTGCGATATGGTTCAATCGATGGGAGAACTGTTAGATAAGGTCTCACCAAGCATTGCTACAAACTTCAGCAATGGGGAGTGGATTTGCGAGCGAGCAATTCTGGCACTCAAAAATGAGCGAGTGAATTCTATCAATGCTCAGATTTTAAACAGCCTACCTGGACCAGTGTCAACGTACACACTCGTTGACACGATGGTTCAGCGTGAACAGGCTGTATACTTCCACACTGAATTTTTGAATTCACTCGATCCCAATGGAATATTACCGCAAAGACTTGATCTGAAGGTTGGTTCGCCAATCATGCTCCTTCGTAACATCAACCCACCTAAGTTGTGCAGTGGTACAAGGCCTTACACCAGAAATCTCATGCCAAACGTCATAAAAGCGACCATATTGGTAAAGTTCAGAGGTGAAGTCGTTCATATTCCACGAATCCCTTTGATCCCTCCTATATGCCCTTTGACTTCAAGCGACTGGTTTTCAGTCAGGCCTGCACTCGCTATGACGATCAACAAAGCGCAAGGGCAGTCCCTTAAAAAGTAGGAGTAGACCTGGAAATTCCCTGTTTTACGCATGGTCAGGTGTACGTGACGTGCTCGAGGGTCGGGAGTCCGGCGAACCTGTACATATATGCGGCGGAAGGAAGCACAGCTAACGTAGTGTATCCCAGGGCGCTAACATAATTGCATGCTGTAGCATAGTACAGTATTTATTTGTTGCATGTTATTCTATTGGAAAACCCGAAGAAATTGGAAAATATAAAATCCAAAAAAATGGCAAAACAAATCCCAAAAAAATTGGCAGACAGCGGCAGTCAGGGCAGGTGGGTGAGACAAACAAGGAACTCAACAGATCCAATCAAGCTTCCTTCCTTACTGATGAGTTCCGGGGAAAGCCTAGAACCTAATCAGCCAAACCAGCTAAGGGTAGGAATGAAAGTGTACAACTAAAGAGCCGAAGTTGTATCCCTCTTCTTGAGGAATACAATTTCGCTTTTTTTAACCGAAAGGTATGTGGTGCCGAGTGGAGCGGGTATGCCAGCTAGTGGCTCATAAATTTGTAGGAAACAAGTCAAAAGAGTCGAAAGATTCTTGACATATGAATGAATATGTGACATTTATCTCTGTGCGATACAACATACAGTCAAGTAGATTTCCTGCTTAATATAGGTTCCTGCAGGCGCTACAACGCCTGCGCGTCAACAAATGCCATTGGGAGTTTCGAGGAGATGTTTTATACTATTTACTTAATCTTTACTTTTTAGATGACGCGTTGCTGATAGTGGAGAAAAAGGTAAGTTAGAAGATAGTTTCGTTTTTTGAGTAGATTATATCGTCGCTAATTCTCAGGTATCTACGTGGAAGCCACATTGCGTCAGATGCGCATTCTTGTCACATGATGTTTATTTCTTCTTGTAAAGCATTTCTTTGAATCTTCTCTAAAAAAGCAATGAATCAAAAGTTCGGGATAAAGACAATAAGTCGCACGTTAAAACCTATTGTTCAAGAAATGCTTAGAAAAAAAGAGGCATTATGTGACAACAATTACACATGAAAATGACGCGTAGAGGCTTGAAGTGATAAAAAATACACACGAAACTGACGCGACGTGACTTCCGCGGAGACACTTAGGATAAGCGAAGGATTACCTACTCAGAAAACAGGAAGCTTTATTTTCTAACTTACTTTTTTCTCCTTTATCAGCATTGACTCACCTAAAAAGCATAAGCAAGGAAAACACTGTAAAACTCTCTCGAAACTCGTAATGGTGATTGTTGACGCATAAGCGCTGTCGCGTCTGCAGAAACACTATACTAAGTGCGAAATATACTCGACTGTACAACGATATTTTTCGAAAAACTTATCTGCTTATCAAAGAACTTTCTTCTTCTTCTTTTTCCTAGGAGCTTTGTTTGGGAAGATCGTATGTTAGAACCGATACGTTTTTCATATCCAATTTGAGCTACTGCCCCTCAAATCCAGTCTTTCGTGCAAAACTTCCATTGACCTAATTAAATCTACCACTGTGCAGAGCAACACCAATGAGGCTCAACTTCGCATTTTTTTTCCAAAAGGATAACGTTATAAAGAACAAAAACGTAATCATCGCCAAAAAGTTGCGGACAAGCCGCCTTCCTTTTTTCATCGTTCATTTTCGAATGGAAAACAAAAATGAAAAAATGATTGGATTAAATGAGGTGACAGAGCTCTTCAAGAGCTACAACCCAATACTGCGCTTTCTGGAAATTATGTATTAAAAAAATTTCAAGTTCTTTTAAAAATAGCCCGAAAATGGCCGCATCACTATGTCACGGACAATAATTCTTCGAACGCGAAAATTTTTCTTTAGGTCTTCTTTGGAGCAAAAACAGAAGTTTTCTTGACATATGAGCGTACTATATCATAGAGATGATCGAGGAAAATAATCAGGTAGTGGTTACTTTCAAAGAAACCCAGGCTTGAATTTTATTTTGCTTTCAAAAAAAAACGTTTGATTACCCTTTTTGAGCAAAATTTCTTCACATCGAAACCTATTCAAAACATCCTAACAAAGCTGTTCAGATAAAAAGGATGCTCTTTGCCATTTTCTATGCACATGCATCGGACGTGTGCTAGTGAGTTTCTTTGCTGAAAATGGCTCTTGACAGTGCGTGCACATGACCCCGTCTGCACCTCACCACTGACTTGCACCGCTTTGCAGGCTTGTAGCTCGGCCAGCAGTCACTCTACGAGCCTGCGAGTGGGCTCCTTCGGAGAGCATGGTTTCTTCGACGCGAGGGTATGCAAATGAGTTGAGTTGATCCGGAGATTTGACGGGGTAAAAAAGCGCAGCCTTAAAGGTAATTGGAGTGAAAGCACTTATCAACATCAGAGCAGTCTTAGAGCTTCGGAATGAATCTTACAAGAAAATTGACAGTTTCAAACCTCTAAGATGGAACTGGTAGCGAAAGGAGCTCTGTTCAACATTAGCTGAAAAAAAACCTAGCCTACCACTAATGGCTGGCTTCTGTAGTCATGGAGAGCTGGCCTCCAAAATCTGGGAGCTTGCCGCGCTCTACGGCCAAAATCATGACCGAATGCGAAGTGAGTCAAAGTAGACAGCTGTGTGCCTCGAATCGTCGAGGCTGTATGTCCTTCATTCTATCCTGCTCAGTATTCAAATGCCTCAAGCTAATCTCGTTTGAATAGAGTTCAAGTAATGAAGTACATTTGGTTATATCAGCACCAACGCGAGGTTTGTAGAACCTTGATAGATCTAAGCCTGCTTCCTACCATCACAAACTAGCTTTCAAATTGTTGAGACTCAAGCGCTGGGACCGTAGCAGGAAAGAAAGCAGAAGAACCTTAGCTCACTGAGGACGGGTGGCCATCGTAGCCCATGGCGGTTTCCGAAAAATTAACCGTAGACTTTTCCTATTTCTTTGCCAACGGTATCAGTTAAAAGGAATCGTCTGTAATAGAATCAAGATTGCCGCCAATGGCCAATCATAAGTAAGTAAACTTGAATGCCGGCTCTTTTTGTGTACAATGCTTGGTAGAAAAAATGTAGTTTTGAATTATTCTTTGCACAGGACAATACTCTCGACCAGCAACCATTTCTACGCAAACATGTGCCTAATGTAACTGAATGCAACCGAAGAATTTTATGACTCTCAATAACTCAATTTTTTTCGACTCAAAAATTCTATTTGTTTTGAATTGTAGGAAATATGTTTCATGAGACCTCACGATCTTTCACAGGACTTATGAAAGAGAATCGGACTCGAAGTGGTCGATCAGCACGACATGCATAAGTTTTGAGAAAGGTTGGAACGCTGATTTCAAATCTGTCTTCCCTAGCTGCAGAACGCCTCTGAGAAGGGAGTTATTTATTTATTTATTTATTTATGCATTCAATGATGCGCCTAACGAATGTATCAGCTCGACAAGATTGCTAATATGCAGTAAATGATGAGGCAAAGAATCATTTATGTTATGCAAAGTTATGGGATTTTCTCCGAGCCGGTCTCACCGCTTAATGAGCATTTGCACCATGTCATATCGTGGCATAGCGCTGCGCAAGTGCGCTGTCTCTGAGGTCACTCTAGATTCGACTCTGCGCCAATTTTTTTGCATTACATGTAACCTATTGAAAATTGAATTAAGCCTTTGAAATTTTTTTAATTTTAGGCGATATACAGGGTATCCCAAAAGTGAATACACACTATTCAATCGCTACTATCTCTCCTCCCAAGAAGGCTTTTGTCTAGCTCCAAAAACTATTTTGTAGAGCAGGCTTCAACTGATTTACAGTTTGGAGCGAATCATTGATTTCTTTCATCACTGCAAGATTATTGAGACATTTTGAAGGGGTTCCGCTGTTAATCACATTTTGCGTCAGAAAAAAAACCAAACAACATGAAAACTTTTACACTAGGCTACTCAAAGCCGTGGAATCCAAATATCAGATGTGCACTTCGCTCAGGTCCGTTCATGAGTTATACGAGGTATACTATAAAACGATTTCTCTTTCAAGAAAGCATGAAAAACTCACAGAAGGTTATGTAACGAAATTAGCACGAGTGAAAACTCTACTACACAATTTTTCAGAACTTTTTGAGAAATTTTATTCATACAGCCATTTTCACAGTGGCGCTGTATGTTGAAAGTTCCTACCGTAATCCCACAGTAACAAAGAGCGATAGGTGATTCGCTCCATAGGCTTAATCTACTTTGAACCTCTAGAAGATGGTTATTGAATTAGGTAGAAAACTGCTTGGTAAGAGAGCTATAGAGATAGATATAGATAGATATAGATAGATATAGAGATAGATATAGATATACCTAGATATATAGATGTTAGCGATTAAACAGTGCATACATACTCTTGCGACACCTCATATATCAGGGCAAATAGGTTAATTATTTGGTTTCGTCAAAGAAGGAGAGACAAAAAAATTAAGGATGCTAATATGAAAGAGCGGTGTTTTTGCCATTTGGCGACAAACGTGATATGCTAAACAAAATAATTAAAACAAAAGAAACTTCCAAATTAGCTACTGTATAATACATGTGGTTCGGAAATGTCATTTCTGGATATATGGAACGGAATTTATGTGGTTTGCTCCGATATCGCTTAAACGAATAATCATTCAAATTCTCAATCACTCACCTCAGAGATACCGCACTTGCACTGCGCTACGATATGGCATCTTGCAAATGCTTGTTAAGCGCTAGGATTGGGTGGGAGAACCACAACTTCCTTCTTAGAGGCGTTCTGCAGCTAGGAAAGACAGATTTGGAATCAGCGTTCCAAGCTCTCTCAAATCGTATGCATGTCGTGCTGATCGGCCATTTCGAGTCCGCGAGCCTCCCTTATTAGTCGTCGTTCACGAGGTCAAGGCCTCTGTGAAATGTGAGATGCTGATCGCCAGACTTGATGCATCGAACTGGCGGTGCAAATAAAGTGTAGAGTGTAGTTTTTCTGGGGTACGGCTTTTTCTAGCAAGTTTTGTTCAGTAACGATAGCAAAACTGAAGCTCTTTGAGGCGCTAGCCATTGTATACCCCATGCTTTTCCATGTGTAGAAAAAATATGGTAAAACATTTGAAGTTGTATTGAATTACGCCATATACAAAAGGACTCTGCCACCTTGAAGAATGCCACCTGGGGAAAACTTAAAGAATTTCTTTATTTGTCTGTGATTTTTCAATTACCCACTCTTAAAACCACAGCACAGTGTCATCAAGCGAGGCTCAATTTTCACAAGTAATATTCTTGTGTATGTGCAGTACAAGATGAATGCTACAGGTGACTTTTAAAAGTCTGCACAAGGTTTGTACTGGTGCTTTTACGAATATTGCATTCGGCTTCTTGATATGTCGCAGTAGCTGCACAAAAACTTTTCTAAAACGTGCTTTTTTCAACCGTTAACGCGACTTGGCCTAGAAGGCAAACCTATATTCTGCGTTTATCCACCAGTACACAACAAAGTTTGATGATACATTTAGCGCCAAAAGAACTCCGAGGTAGTGATAGATTAGGTCCATGTAGTCGTTCAGTATAGGGAACATCTAGAGTAAGTTTCACTTCTCGTGTAAAGCAAATTTGTTTTTGATTGCTTACTTGGCTGGAGAGCAAAGTGACGAAAGTGGCAAACTGCGTCGTTGTGTATATAGCCATAAGCAATGATAGGGAAATAAGCATCCGACGCTTAGCTTCCAAGTTGGGGGTGTTGACTAAATATTGAATAGCTCTTAGTCAAAGTCTCGCACCTCAAACTTTCAACTTGTTAGGAAGTTCAAGAGTGGAGGCATCTGCAGAAACGCTAGGTATATCCTAATACTTGCGAGTGTCAATTATACAAACGCCGTTCGCGACAGGTCAGCAACCAGCGCTCGGAGAACTCGGATAGCAGGGCTTTCAAGGCATGCCATCCATCCTTTGTAAAGGTTTTAACACTATCATATCAATTTTTGCTATCTATATGAATCTGGCCACTGAATCTGAGAAGTAAAGGATGGTGTTTGAGATTTACGATAATATCAAAAACTAATGATGTATCCGTAGTCAGGATGCACACATACCCATAAAATCGATATCGATCGATTACGGAAAGAAGCCTGGGACACCCGCCGATGTGTAAGGGTTCTTTCATACTATGCCGCAGGATGCAGCAGCCTGCAGCCGCGTGCTGCGGCAGGACGCTGCGTCCTGCGGCGTAGTATGAAGGAACCCTAAGTGTGCAAAGTTTGATCCGGATCGGCAGAGATGGAATTTCCTATTCGGAACATAAGTACATACACAAAGACAGATGCAGGCAGACACATTTTCAGCTTACACAAGAATTTGAATCAACGAAATGCTTTCCTTGGTATCAGTGTTTGCGTAGCGCCCACTATACTATGTCATGCGGTATTTTGTCAAACGCCTTATCCAGATCAAGAAAAGCAGCATTAGTTCAGAGTGTTTTTCCCTGCTTTATCCATCATTATCCTGATGGCGTGGACAGCGTATATTGTGCTACTCCTTTCACAAATCCGTGCTGGTTGGGAGCCAGCTCTACGGTGGTTCGCAGTCTCGCTTTCAGTGCTCTTTCGAAGAATCTTCTGCGTGTGACTCATAAGCCGTATGGGTCTATACGTGGAGCAGTCAGCTACGTCCTTTGCTCTTCCATATAGGTATTGTTGTGCTGCGGCCAATTGCTCGACGTTTCCTTGAAGCCCACTATTTGGTTGGAAAGTTGCATTAGCCACGTTACCCAGCTTGTCCGCACTCTTTCCAGAACTCGCTGGGCAAGCCGTCTGGGCCTGTCTCCTTGCCGTTCTTCATCTCCGTTATGGCTATGATAACTTCCCTCTGTGACCGGTCTTTGTCACCTGTCCCCTGTCAGCTGAAATGGTCCTTGTACCGTTTCAGCTTCTATGGTAGATGCCTTTGTGTAGCTCCGGAGGCCACAGCTGCGAGGTGCTCTCGCCATCGTTCGCAAAACTCCTGTGGTTTCTCAGAATTCTCCCGCTCCCTTTATATTGCAGAAGTGATCCTTGTCCTTTGTAGCCTTTGTTCCTCTTCTGGCTATCCGAGATCTCTCATTCGCCTACGCGAGTATGCAACTTCTTGTAGAGGTCTGCCATGTACGTTTTCTTCGCTTCTTTGACAGTCTTCTTTGCAACACTTCTTTTTTTCAGAATTCTCGGTGTGCATCTTCTTCTCTTGTCATCTATCTTGCTTTGCACGCCCTGTCTTCTTCTTCTCGATCAATTCTCACGGAAGACCACCATGTCTCCACCACCATGTCTTTTTGTCTTTTGACTTTTTTGATTTGGTGCATCCCAGGAGATTACCCTAATTTCACGAGCATAGGACGCGGGGAATTTTTCTCTGAAATCGAACAGCACAGACACGCAGAACCACTTTGCAACCAAAGAACTGTATATAATGCTACATATTGCTTGGAGAGTATTGTGCAGAATATATAAGGCCTCGGACAGAGTTCACGCGATTCGATTGTCGCAATTCAATCGCTACAGACAAATGTTACAAGTTCATATTGCATGCCGATCTTCTTGCATTTCGGTTGTGATAGTTTCCCAACAAGACTAATCGTGATTAACTATTACAACCGAAATACAAGATAATCGTCATGCAATGAACTCGTAACACTTGTCTTGTAGCGACTGAATCGCGACGATCAAATCGCGTGGACTCTGTCCGAGGCCTAAGTCTCGTTTTGCGAAATACAGCGAGAGCGGCCGAACGACTCGCTCAGAAAGCGAAAAAGATGCGTCCTACTCGTGAAATTAGAGTACTCTCAATATGATAGACGTTGCTCTTTAGATTGCCTCCGGGAGTGCCTCTGGTTTGTCTTTTAATCTGATAGTGCAGACTCCATTACTGCTCGGTTGTTCGTCGTCCTTTAGCTTTCACCATTTGATGCGCACGCTACAGTGCTCTTCTTTGTTTACCACACAGGATATGCAAATCCAATAGCAGTGAATTGTGCTGAGGTACGCATTTTTCGCCGGAAGTAACTTTGCTGTACCTAGAAGTCTATTTAATCTCACTAGCATACGTGACAAGAATTGGTCTGATGAAATACGTATTCGCTTACTCTAAATTCGTGGACTGTGGCTAACTCGCAGTATACGTTAGCCTTCGTCATTACGGATACTTCTGAAGACAGCTGTGCTGTTCTTCCCGTTGGGAACTGCTCTAGTAGCGTTTCTTCTCGCGGTAGTGAGCTGTTGTATTCATCAAGCTGCTGTCAAAACTTTTCTTTCTCTCCTTCTTCGCAGCCTGCTTGTGGTGCATATGCTGATATTACATAGAGCACTTTCTTTTCCTTATGATCATGAGACGGTCGCCTATTTGAAACATTTTTGTTATCCTTTCTTTCACAAGGGAAGGATGATCGGTTAAAGGCCTTCTGGAATGAGCCCATGCTAAGAAACTCTTCTTGGCAAAGCAATCTCAAAACTACTTTCGCTAGTTGCCGAACGGTTTTGTGGATGGAGTTATGAGGCCATTTTTCGCGCAGCCAACGCGCGTACTGATCAGCGAGACGCTAAAACCATGCGGTGCGTGTGGTGGTGGCGCAGTGGCAAGGAATCGGAATGTGAAACAGATGGTCGAAGATTCGAATCGTGTTGATGGTAGTTTGCTTTGCAATTTTGTAAGAAACCTGCTGGGTGACAGTAAACGAGAAATACTCATTGCTAGCAGTCGAAACAAGCTATTTACTGCAAAAAGCCAGTATTTTCACAATCAGCTGAATTCTTCTATAATATGTAAATCTGTGGGGATAATGATGTTACAGTAATGGATTTCAATGACATATTGACATGTATGGAATACTACCACAAAATCTCAAAATGTTCTTAATGGATTATGATGCAAAGGATTATAATATTATAATAATAGATTTCAATAATATATTAACACGTATGAACATTCTGAACATTTTGTGATATTATTCCATACATGTTAATATATTATTGCAATCCATTATTGTAACATCATGATCCCCACAGACTTACATATTACAGAAGATTTCAGCTGATTGTGGAAATAGTGGCTTTTTGCAATAAATAGCTTGTTTCAACTACGTAGCAATGAGTAATTCTCGTTTACTGTCACCCAGTAGACTTTTTACAAAGCTGCAGAACAAGATACCATCGACAAGATCCGAACCGTCGACCATCAGCTTCAAAGTCCGCATCCTTGCCAGTGCGCCACCACCACACGCACCGCACGGTTTTAGCGTCTCGCTGATCAGTACTTAGCCGGCTGCGCGGGAGAAAAATGGCCTCATTACTCCCAAGAAGCATGCGAAAGTGATGAGGAAAAGTACAAAACTAACTATATATAAAAAAATGCTTAGGTGTAACGTTACATATATGAGCTGTATCAGTCTAAACAAGTTCCTTGTCCTATTGCTTCTCGTGCGAATACAGTAATGCGCGCAGCGTTGCGGCAATTTCTAGCTGACACCTATAACTAATAAGCGCCCCCCCCCCCCCAAAACGCTTGCAAGCCTAACAAAAATTAAAAGCTTTGAGGACCTTTTACCTGTTGGTTGTGGATGCTTAATAAGACTATGAGTTTTCAAGTTTGCTGCGCCGTAGACTACAATGACGAGGAAGGAGACAGCGAATGTGCAATCAAAAAATACCGCCCGCAATTTGGTGCTGTATGCGAATGGAGCTGTGCAGAAGGGGATTGGATCTCCTAAATTTGAGATTCGCATCGTAAATAAAGATGATTCGCGTAGAAGCTAAATTTGTAGATCCAATATTTTTTTGCCACGCGCCAATTTCGCTTGTATATGCGAGGAACGTGAGTACAACGGAATATGTAGCCACTGCCAGCAGCATCACAGCATAAGGAAGCCTCTTGAGATTAGCATACCTGTAAATATGGAGAAGCAATTAATTGCATCCGAAAATTTATCGCACTAGAAATGCAGAGATTTGGAAGAAATGATCTTGTGAAAAAAGTGAAAATAGCAAACTAACAGATGATCAATCTTGAGATTAAGAGTGATGTCCGCGAAAATCCCTGAAGAACCTTTGGGCGAAAGCCTACCTTTTTTAGATGAATGTGACCTCATGTTTACTTGTCAACGCTATTTTCATCATCCCACCCTCTTACGGTGAGCTCTTTCCTATCGTGGAAACTTCATAATGCGAAAAACTTTCAAAAGCTATGTCTCTGCTCTGATCGTGTAAATTTTCTCATAGGTACAGCCTGTTTGATGCTTCTGATGCGTTGTAGTTTGAGTGTTCGAAGAGAACGTGTTAAGACAGTGCAAAGGAGCACGCATGCGAAACGGATATACCTATGGGAAGAATGCTGCGACAACTGTGCCTTTTTCTCATCTTATATATAAAGCTGAATGTCTGTTTGTATGTATGTATGTATGTCTGTATGTATGTCTGTATGTATGTCTGTACGTATGTTCCGAATAGAAAATTCCATTTCTGAACCGATCCGGACCAAACTTGGCACACATACACTACGGGCCCCGGCGGGTGTCATAGGCTACTTTTCGTCATCGATCGATATCGATTTTATCGATTTTTATCGATTTTTTGCTGAGTTCACCTACGGGGCTGGGAGTTGGCACAGGGGGGTAATCGAGCATGGGGATTCCGAATACAATATTGGTTTTCAGGATTATCGATTACTTTTATCGATTTTATCGATTTTTTTGCAAAGTTTGAGCTACGGGGCTGGGAGTTGGCACAGGGGGGTAATCGAGCATGGGGATTCCGAATACAATATTGGTTTTCAGGATTATCGATTACTTTTATCGATTTTATCGATTTTTTTGCAAAGTTTGAGCTACGGGGCTGGGAGTTCGCACAGGGGGGTAATCGAGCATGGGGATTCCGAATACAATATTGGTTTTCAGGATTATCGATTACTTTTATCGATTTTATCGATTTTTTTGCAAAGTTTGAGCTAGGGGGCTGGGAGTTGGCACAGGGGGGTAATCGAGCATGCTGATCATCCCCAAGGGGGGTGATCAGCATGCTCGAACACCCCTGTGCAAACTCCCAGCCCCGCAGGTCAAACTTTACAAAAAAAATCGATAAAATCGATAAAAGTAATGGACGATCTTGAAAACTAATATTGTATTCGTAATCTGCATGCTCGATTACCCTCTGTGCAAACTCCCAGCCCCGCAGGTCAAACTTTGCAAAAAAATCGATAAAATCGATAAAAGTAATGGACGATCCTGAAAACTAATATTGTATTCGGAATCCCCATGCTCACTTCCCCCCTGTGCCAACTCCTAGCCCTGTAGGTGAACTCTGCCAAAAAATCGATAAAATCAATAAAAGCAATCGATAATTCTGAAAACTAATATTGTATTCGGAATCCCCATGCTCACTTCCCCCCTGTGCCAACTCCTAGCCCTGTAGGTGAACTCTGCCAAAGAATCGATAAAAATCGGTAAAATCGACATCGATCGATAACGAAAAGTGGACTGTGACACCCGCCGGGGCCCGAAGTGTATGTGTGCCAAGTTTGGTCCGGATACGGCGGAGCCGGGTAAGCCAGCTAGTTCAGAATAGCCCTGCTCGGACGGTGCAGATCCCTTGCGATCATACCTTCTTTGTTTTTCAATAACTCATGAAAGTTAAAGCATTTAATTAGCAGCACAAAACAGCTGAGATTGTTGCGAAGAAATCTAAGCCGGCTTCAAAAATTTTTCTTGGATTCTGTGCTTGGCATGGCTATAACAGGCGCGTAACAGCTGTAGTATGATCATCGTTAAATGTTGCATGAGATCTAACATATCTATCTATCTCAGTAAATGAATACTGTTGCACTAAATTTGCGTTACTAGTTCTTCATCTCAGTACAAGACGAACGTAAAGCTGAGCTAAGCGCCTCAAAGAAGATAAATTTTTTCAACAAAATGTTGCATACTTCACTAACCTCATAGGCCAAAACACTGCCATGAAGCGGTCAACCCCAAGAATGAGTCCTAAGGCTGATTGAGTGTTCAACGCTAGTATTCCATAGATACTGTGCCAGTAGCATTCATCACTTTTCCGAATGTACCATCCACAAAGCATCATCACTCGTAGGTGAATCTGTAGATATCATTCTCTTCATTCGCAACTTCATTCATTTTAGCAGTTAACAAGAACAAGACTTACTAGATAGACGCAGCAGAATGAGGCGGCCAGCATACAAACAAGTACATTGCAGCGGCTTCTCAGTTTCTTTGACTTGATCGTAGCAAGAATGATCATTGAGTCCAAAAATACCGAATGTGCAAATGCACATAATTAAAATTATGTTCGGTAATGGCCTGTATTCACGAGCCATCTTGAGGCTCTGTGAGGAACAAACTGTCTGCCTTGTTAGCGTAACCGAGAGTTCATCAAACGAGATATTTAATTGCTTCCTTTATAGAAAAAGGTCGCGTTAAAAAATAATTCGAATTGAATATCAAGTTTGTGATAGATTTTGCTTGACTGTGTATGCTTGTCATCAGAATATTACAATAGGTGTTGAAGCACCTTTTTGCAAAAACTGATTAGTACGTGCACGAAAGGGTAACTTGTCTTGGCAAATATAGTGATAGATTAATCTCCGGTTTTCGGAATCAAAATACTTGCCTTTGCGAATATTTTTACCTTTTTTGAGTGGACAGTATATTAATTCACCAGGAGCTCTATAGAACTAGTGAAAAAGTTATTCAGGCCTATTTAGCGCTTTGTGTTAACTTGACTTGACTATTCAAAGTTATCCCATAATTCTTCTTCACTTCTGTTTTGGCGCAATTCGACAATTCACTTGCAGTCTTTCTCAATCCTGATTTGGCAAGAACTGGAGTGATGCGCATTTGCACCGCCACGGCTTTGCGCCACGTCTACGGCTTGCTTGTCTGCGCTCTCACTTTTCGTTCACTTCAGTGCGTGTATGCATGTATGCAATGTAAACGCCCTGCGTGCGCGCCTTTCGGCATGATTTTGATTGGGACAAGGGCTGTGATAAGTGCTTAACTGAGCTATGGACATTTACACGGTATGAATAGAGGTGCGCACTGCACCAGATAGAATTCGTGGTGGTACTCACAGTGAGCCTAAATCAAAGCATGGTGGTATAATAACATCAATGATCTGATGAGAAACAGGTAATGTTTTCAAATCCAGTACAACACTATTTATTTACTGAGATAGATAAATATGTCAGATCTCATGCAACATTTGAGTGTACATTTTGTCTCAATAAGTTTGATGAGTGTACAGTTTTGTCTCAATATGTTTGATGCAGGCTGAGAACGGCTTCATTTTTGTTTTTGGCACGGTGAAATTTCCGATTTGACCAGCTTTCGAAAAATGAGCAAAATTTCGCCACTTCGCTACCAGAAACAAAATGGTTTGAAAAGACTCGTTATCTGGTCTACACTACGCAAAAAAATGAGAGCGCTACATCCAAGAACAGAAAAATTATGGAACAAATTGCAAAACTTGTGTGCCATTACAATATACAAACAATGCAAACTTTAACGCCTATCTACCGATTATTCTATCGACGTTGGAAAGTAAGCTTAACCACAAAACATTCATCGTACCCACTTGTAGAAATTTCGAGCATATTTTTGAGATCATTTTTCGCTAGCTTCAAGTTGTCAGCATGTGAACACCTTCGAAGAAATTTTAGACGGTAGGCGATTAGGGTTGAATTTGAAGAAGTGAGAGAAGCGTACCACACTCGATATTTATGCACAATGGCATAATGCAAAAAAGTTGGTTGGCAATTACACTGAATGCAAGATACTACATGGTTTTGATCTGCAATCTTATATATAAAGCTGAATGTCTGTTTGTCTGTCTGTCTGTCTGTCTGTCTGTCTGTCTGTCTGTGTGTACGTATGTTCCGAATAGAAAATTCCATTTCTGAACCGATCCGGACCAAACTCGGCACACATACACTTCGGGCCCCGGCGGGTGTCATAGGCTACTTTTCGTCATCGATCGATATCGATTTTATCGATTTTTTGCAAAATTTGAGCTACGGGGCTGGGAGTTGGCACAGGGGGTAATCGAGCATGGGGATTCCGAATACAATATTAGTTTTCAGGAGTATCGATTATTTTATCGATTTTATCAATTTTTTTGCAAAGTTTGAGCTACGGGGATGAGAGTTTGCAACAGGGGGGTAATTGAGCATGGGGATTTCGAATACAATATTAGCTTTTGAAATCGTCCATTATTTTTATCGATTTTATCGATTTTTTGCAAAGTTTGAGCTACGGAGCTTGGAGTTTGCACAGGGGGGGGGGGTAATCAAGCATGGAGATTCCGAATACAATATTAGTTTTGAGGAATATCGATTACTTTTATCGATTTTATCGATTTTTTTGCAAAGTTTGAGCTACGAGGCTGGGATTTGGCACAGGGGGGTAATCGAGCATGCTGATTACGAGTTCGATATTAGTTTGGTGCTATTCGGCTATCCGGGCCCCAAAATTTTTTTGTGGTAAGCTTGCTCAAACTTCGTGTATAAGGGTTATCTTAAGAGCCGGGCATACTTTAAGAAATTTCAATCGCGACGCGATTTGGCAATATTCCAGGTGTCCCAGTGGCGTACCGAGGGGGGGGGCGGGGGGGGGGGGGGGGCGCGCGCCCCCCCCCCCCCCCGAGAATGGGTCGCGAAATTTTTGAAAGTTACTCATATGGGTTATAAAAATGTGCAAGTGACTTGTTTATTTTTGTAAATAATTAAAATAATTTTTAAAAATTTTTAAAAATTCTAATTAGCCTTGTAAAAAATTTTTTTTCGGGGGCGTGGCTGACGCCACGCCCCTTTTTCCAGATTCTAGGGGTCGGGGACCCGCAAAAGTTTTGAGAAGCACCCCAAAAATTTTTTCGAAGTGCGTGGCTAAAGCCACGCACCTTCTTTAGAAAAAAATTTTTGTCGCGCCCCCCCCCCCCCCCGAGCCGAAATCCTGGGTACGCCACTGAGGTGTCCATAACTCATTGTAAACACATTATAAATGTACAGAAGATAGGGCATTTCGTCAGTTTACGTAAGTTATACACACTGTGCATGTGCAGC